>CM077149.1:108563359-109154954 GCA_039583875.1 Platanthera guangdongensis | reverse complement strand
GATTTGGCTGCGGCCGGGAACGACTGTGCTGCTAAACTTCTGAGTAGGGTGAGCATTTTGATCTGATGTTCTTCTATCTGGTGGACGCGTCTCTCGAGGGTGTTAACAGCTGCGTACGCAGCCTTTGCCTCTTTTGGTACGCTCACTAGCGAGCGGGTGCGTGCTGGTTTGGTAAGTCCTCCGAGGATGACTCTTTCAGCAGCGTCGGCGCCTCTTTTTGCCATTGGAGCAGGACTTTGAAGCGGTTGAGCTGGTGATCTAACTTTTTTGAAGGATGTTGAGAATCGGGTTCCCACAGACGGCGCCAAACTATTGCGGACTAACTCGATGCCCCGGTCGGACCGGATTTGCTCGGACCGTCTTAGCTCACGAGGCGGTTGATCATGCACACAGTCAATGAAGGTAGAAGGTTGACACGAGATGTGATGACGTGGAAAAACCCTTTAAATGGGTAAAAAACCACGCGACCGGGTCTGCGTCGATCAAATTCCACTAGATTCCGGTGATTACAGTGTACTAGAGAATCGGGGCGACAAGCCGCTCCCATTACAACTTGGGGGAGAGAGAGACTACGGCTCCCGACGGGCAACAGACTACGACGCGGGAGCAACTTGGATGTTGAAATGCGTGGGATGATCCTGGTGCTCTCGCTCTTGCGGTCGCGTACACTTGCTGGCAACGATTGCCTTCTTCCTTTGGCTTTTTTGGGGACTTGGGCGTTTTCCTGCTGGCAACGTGTTGGTGGAGCGCTGGTAGCCACAGGTGGCCGTTGGTGGTTCACGGCGACAGGAGGCCGAATCGGGGAAGGAGGCAGGCGAGCTCTCACCTGAGGAAGAAGAAAGAAACCCGGAGAAGAGGAAAAAAATAAAGAATGAAGAGGCCCTGGGGTCCCTTTTATAGCCTCCGGGGGAGGATCATGGCGAGCCCCACCACTAAAGTAGTCAGTTAGTGGGTGGTTTCCCTCTTGATCGGACGGCGAGGAGAGTCTCCCCTCGATCGGATGGTGGGGAGGTAGTCCACGACGACGGGCCGCCACGGCGGCGGTGGTGGCCGGCCGGTGGCGGGGGGGGACGGCCTGGTGGCCGGCGACGGCGGCCGGCCTGGAGGCCGGCGGCGGCGGCCCGTCGGGGGCCGGCGGCGGCCGGGCCGGCGGCCTGCCGCGGCCCGGCCGGCGGCGGCTGGGCAGCGGCCATGGACCTGCCGCGGCCAGGCCGGCCGCGACCAGGGCGGCCGGCGGCTACCATACCGGTGAGGCCGGCGGTTCGGCCGCGGCAAGGCGCGGAAGGGGGCCGGTTGCTGGTGGTGGTCAAGCCGCCCGACGGCGGAGTCTTCCCGGCGGCAGCGGCCCTCCTCCACGGGGATTGGGAGTGGGTCCCCCTCCATAATTCTCTCATCATGAGAGTTCATGGGGGGGATGGCCCACCCATGATCCACTTTGGGAGGAGATCATGGGGGGGGGGGGGGGGGAGGGGCTTTCTCTCCTATAAATGATGGTGAAACCCATCATAACTAATTATATTCTTATCAATTGTATCTACAAACATTTTAATTCATAAAATTCTTAATCTTTTCTCCTCACATTGCATCTCTCACCGGCCCGCTGCCTGGGAAAAGTTTTAGGTACGTCTGCTGTATGTTCATTTCGTGCGTGTTTAAATAGGAGTGGACTCCATCATTCCAACCGTCACGCAATACCGTGACTTTTGGCTTTTTTGAATCGTGGTCTCCTTCTGCTGCTTTTGGAACAGTTTTATCTTCTTCCGCTTCTCCTTTGCAGTTGTGTTCCCCCTCCTCCTCGACCCAGTGTAGCAGGTAATGGTGGTGACGCTGAAGTTGCGGCTTTCCACGGCAATGAAGATGCTAAAATCTCAGTTGCGACGATGAAGGCCCCGTTTGACAACCCAGCGCCGCTCCATTCCAGCCGGAACGAGCTGGAGAAATCCTGTTTGGACAGGTTTGCAAGCGCCCTTTGAAAACGCCCGACGTGAAATGGTAGCAGCCCGATCATTTTGGCGTTGGATTGCCGAGCACCAACCCGCCGTTCTCACTGGGCGTTGTGCTTTCCTCGCTGGCGCACCACCGGGACGGAGTCTCAAACGGAGCCGAAGTTGCAACACTGAACTTTCCGGGTTCCCCACGATTAGCAGACGGGTTCCCCCTCCTCCTGCACTCTTATTGGTAATGGAGGCCTAATTTGTGAGTGCTTCCTTCCATCCATCTTTTGTATTTTTCTGGTATAGGTTTTTAGGGCTCTTCAGATTAGTTTTTGAATATTTGTCCCGTTATTCACGGTGTGCCAATCTGATTTAATTTGTTTGTACACTGTTTTTTGGGGTATTCTGCATTTCTTCTATCTTCATGGTTTAGTTTACTTTTGTCTTATTTGCGCAAAGATGGAGAGAGTTTCAACATTCACAATTTTTGTTCGATGCTGAAACCCTATTTTTTGTTGCTTATGTACATGAATTCGGCCAAAAGCACTATTTTACAGGACAGATACTTGGTAATGTAATGTGATTGTTTATTCTTGTTGTGGTCAACTAAACTCTCCCGGTAGATTAGACTAAACTAGGCAGCCTTTGACTGTGGAGCGGTCGAGTGCGTACACAGTCACAGAATATGCAGAAGCACACACAACAATTTTAACGTGAAAAAATCTCTCAAATTAATAAAAAATAATGTGACCGGTACGGTGCCTGTCAAACTTCACTATTGGCGGTTGATGTTGATTGTACGGAGAACCGGGAGCGACGGGTCGCTCCTCGTTACAACAGTGAGATAAGAGATTGTGCAGTGCTTGGTGAACGACGTGCCTTCTCACACTAAACTGGTTTTCTTCTATGCTTTGATGGAGACGGGCGTTCTCGAACGCTGCTTGGCTGGCCAACTCCGTGCAAACTATGCTGAGATGTGTTGGCGATGACTTGCGAAGCACTGCGCACGTAGGAGGCTTAGCCGAATGGCGCACAGAACGTCTTTTTCTCAGGAATGTCATGGAGACGGATTTTTGGATGGCCCGATTGGTGGGGAAAGCTCGTAGGAGAATTCCGGCAGAGCTCCGACCTGAGGAAGAAGATAGCAAGGAGAAGAGAAGATAGAAATAAGGGGGTATTGTGACCTTTTTATATGGTCCAGGAGATGGTTACGTGGCTATCTGCACATCGTAACCACCCAAAATTAATAATTGAAGACCGTATTCGATATGGTTTCTGATGTACATGATTATCATGATTTTGGCTATATGTAGGTCTTTAATTAATAAATAATATTTCTCACTAATCATGAGGGTTAGTGGGTAGTTACGTGGATGATTACTTTTGTAATGAACGGTGGAGATCGCGAGGGGATGATTGGACGGCGGTGAGCGAGTGTCCAATCTTCTCGGCGATCGATAGCTACAGGAGGCACTACGAGCGGAGAAAATGGTCGGTCGTGGCGGGAGAGGACGCAGTCGCGGGAGGCAGCCTTAGGGAGAGGAGGTCGTGGCGCGGCTGTCCGTTGGCGGCGCCCCACGACGGAGGGGAGGGACGCCCGAGGTGCAGCCGCCCTTTCAGGTGGAGCCTCGCCTCCGCGGGAGGCTGCCGCGGCGCGGCCACCATTTCCGACTCCGCCCCGCGGGCAAGCGGCCGCCGGGAAGGGCGTTTGCGGTGCGACCGCCCTTCCGGACGGTGCCCCATGGCCGTGTTTGAGCCATATTTGGACATCTTCGCCATTGTTTTCATCGACGACATCTTGGTCTACTCAAAGACGGAGGAGGAGCATGTCGAGCACCTTTCCTTGGTGTTGAAGAAATTGAAGGAATGCCTTGTACGCCAAGTTTAGTAAGTGTGAATTCTGGCTTAAGGAGGTTGCTCTCTTGGGGCATGTGATCAGTGGGGGCAGGATTAGCAGTGGATCCAGCAAAGGCGCGAGCCATGAAGGAGTGGTCGCTCTTGAAGTCGGCGACCGATGTACGAAGCTTTCTTGGACTTGTTGGGTACTACCGCAAGTTCGTGAAAGGATTCTCCAAGATTGCCCTTCATCTTACTTCTTTGACGAAGAAAGGTGTGCCATTTGAGTGGATTCCCCAATGTGAAGCGGCGTTCCAAGAGCTGAATGATAGGCTTACCTCCACCCCCATCCTTGCACTTCCGTCTGGGAAGGAAGGATTTTTGGTTTACACCGACGCATCATATCAAGGGATGAGAGCGGTACTGATGCAGCACAGGCACATGAACGCATATGCTTCAAGACAGTTAAAGAAACATGAAATTAATTACCCGGTCCAAGATTTGGAGTTGGGAGCAGTGGTGTTCCCTTCGAAGGTCTGGAGGCATTATCTATATGGCGTCCACTGCGAAATCTTTTCCGATCACAAAAACTTGAAGTATGTCCACACTCAGAAGGAGTTGAACCTGAGACAACAGCGGTGGTTGGAATTTCTATGCGACTACGAGTTCACCATGAACTACCACCCCAGGAAAGCGAACTCGATAGCTGATGCATTGAGTAGAAAAGTGTCTGACTCTAGCCCAGAGTCTCGGTTGATGAGTATGGAGTTGGCTCGGATGATTGAGGAGATGAATATTACTTTGGTATTCAAGGCTCCTTCGGCAGAGTATGAGGAGTATTTGTCAAGCATGAGCATAGTTTGTGATATCCGGGACCGGATTCGGGTGGAGCAAGGAATGGATGCGGCCTTGGCCCCGGCAATCAAGGAAATTGAAGATGGGACCACCGATGAGTACACACTAAAAGACGGCCTCGTTTATTTTCGTGGTCGGCTCTATATTCCCAATGGCGGCACAATCCGGGAGGATATCTTGAGAGAGGCACATTGCTCTCAATATTCTGTACACCTGGGTAATGTCAAGATGTACGCCGGCTTGCGGAAGACCATGTGCTGGCCGAGAATGAAGAAGGATGTTCGTCACTATGTTACATATTGCGAAGCTTGTCAAAGGGTGAAGGCCGAATGTAAGAGTCCCGGTGGTTTGTTGCAGCCATTGCCCATCCCCGAGTGGAAGTTTGAGGATATCTCCATGGACTTCGTCCATGGGCTACCTCGCTCCCGCTCCGGGAATGACTCAGTGTGGGTTATTGTTGATCGACTGACAAAGGTGGCCCGGTTCATTCCAATGAAGAAGGAAGCACATGTGGACGTTTTGGTATGCCTCTTTGTGGAGCAGTTCGTACGGTATCATGGTGTGCCCAAGACAATTATTTCGGATCGGGATGGTCGGTTTACTTCCAAGGAGTGGAAGGCGGTGCAGGCGTATTTGAGCTCGCGCCTAACCTTTAGTACTGCATTCCACCCTCAGATGGACGGGCAGTCTGAGAGGACCATCAGAACACTAGAGGATTTATTGAGGTTATGTGTGCTGGACAGAGGAGAGCCGTGGGAAAGACTCTTGCCCATAGTGGAATTCACCTACAATAATAGCCATCTATAAAATGGGCCCAGAGCACTCCATTGCAATTGTGCTCACGCGCACTCCGCTCGAAATGCGCTTTCACGCACTCCGTTCCAAGTGCGCCCCCAAACGCTTCACTCCGAGTGTGCCCACGTGTGCTCCGCTCCGAGTGTGCCCCCGCGCACTGCGCTCCAAGTGTGCCCCTATGCACTGCGCTCTGTGTGCACCCCTGCGCGCTCCTCTCCAAGTGTGCATTTTGTGCAACCCCAAACACTAAAACGTTGGACGTGTCGTGCAAGCCTTTGAAGCAACAATTGAAGACTCAAAGACGCTCAAAGTGCATCTCTTTTCGCCGCAACAAACAAAAAACTTAGCTCTGTGAGCGGTGTCTGTCATCCTCCGAGCACATCTATCTACAAGTTGTAATGAGTAGCGGTTTGTCGCCCACGCATTCTCTTAAAAAGCTTTGTAACATCATAATAAATAGAGGAAGTTTGATCGGCACCGATCCGTTTACGTCGTTTTTCATCTTATTCACGGGTTTTTCATGTTAAAAAATTGTCTTGCCATCCGTCTCATTTTAAAATGACTGATTGCGCGCTCGACTACTCCAAGGCTAAGATGGTACAATTTAAACCTATTTATTGGAACCCCGAGTGAGCTGCAACAAATATGATTATTTCTAACAATATCATCGTTGTCGCTCGGTGTCTCTCTGTGATAAATAATAATTTTATGCGTGAGCCGCCCCCCCCCCCCCACGTGCACTTAGACTAGCGCACATTTTGAACATGGCCCACGGAATGCATCCATGCCATCCATCAAACTGTGTTTTTGTTTGATAAACGGCCCAGATGCATCCCACATACCATGCTCCATATACAAGCAACATAGAAAATTTGTTCACAAGCTAAACCTTAAAGTGCGTTGCTTCAAAGAAAGAATTTTTTGTGCGTTGAGCGCAACAGTCATGATGCGCCGACCTTTTTGTTGCAGAATTACAGTTATAATGTAATTTAGAGTTGTAATAAACTATATTTCAAACTCATTTTGTCGCAAAAATACGGTTGTAAACTAGTCAAAAAAAATACATTTGTCACAACTGTATTTTTACATATTTTTTCCCAAAACCTATACATATGTATAGCTAAAATTACCATAAAATACATATATTAATATTCCGTTAATCATTTACTTAAAAATAATAAATAAATAAATAAATTCACTTTTTTAAAAAAAATCTTCCACAAGAAAATTTTTCCTAGCTCCAAGCCCTTCTAAGAACCCCATTGTTTCAAAAGCTGACTTTTTGTATGCCGCTCGTATATGAGCATGATGCGCACAAAAAGTCTACACCGTTCATCAAACAAATATTTGTTGGACGGCGCAGATGCACTGTGCGCACCACCTCACTGTTATGTTATTGATTATTTTTATAGTAATAACAATTCTGCTGTTGATGAGTTTCCACAAGAACACGCATTGGTTGATAAACTCAGTTGAATCAAGGATCACAAAAAAAGAGCAGCAACTAGCAAGGGATTGCTTATTAACACCATGCGTGCATTCATCATATAATATGGTTTAACATCTCACCACAACATATAAAACACACTAAGGCTTCGTTTGGGGGGACTTATTTTCACCGGTCAAGCGGTCACGACCGCATGAATCGGACCTTAATTAAGTCCCGGTTCATGCGGTCGTGACCGCTTGACCGGTGAAAATAAGTCCTCCCAAACGAAGCCTAAGTGTATTTAAAAAAAGTGTTGTTATAAACAAATCTTATATGATTTCTAACAAATCATTACTATTAACAAATCATCAAATTAAAAAAACAATCCTTTGAAAATCATTTATTACTATCAAACCATGCATGCAGGTAACAAAAAGAATAAGTACTACTAAAATTCAATATAATTTTTTAAGAAAAAAAATAAAGAAAAAGCACAAGGGATGTAGAATGGGTCTTGGACAAGTTGCTTTAATGACCATAGTACCCAACTTCGTGGTAATCATTACCTTGAATTTTACGCCCACCTAATTAAGGAACTTCATCCACTTTTATGTTCAAACGGATGATATTTGTTAGGTGATCCTTAATTAACGAATGACGATTTAACTCATGCGTTTACAACCGCCACCACTGTGCCAAACAAAGCCCAAGCTTTGAATTTTTTAGACAAATTATCAGAATGTCATCGAAACTCTAAAAAGAAAAACAGTTGTTAGCAAAAACCTAGGTGGGTATTTAAGCTACAATAGGAAGAAAGAGCCCTAGCCTCAAACAATCAATCACGCCTCCACTCCCACCCATCCAGATTCTGGACCCATTACCAGCCAGCAAGCACTCCCAGGTTTTGTCAATGAACCCTCAAACCTGCACTTCAGTACCAAGGGTCCAAGAAACAATGGTGGAGAAGGGAGGAGCGGAAGGGAAGGTGGCAATTAGAGGGAGAAAATGAAAACGGGCACATGCAGATTTGAGCACCGAATCGAGAACCGAGACCGGATCCGCGGAGGAAATTCCCTTGCAAAGCTCTCCATCCATGATAATTCCCATGGCGCAAAATCATGGGAGCCATTGGTGTATAATTTACAATATGCGAAAGCTAACATCTTTCATAAGAGAATTTCCAAGTAATAGCACAAAACCTTAAGACCATTACATTCATTTATGCCATACAGTATATTACAAAAATTTTAGGCATCCACACCAATAAAACACAACTAAAATACAAGACGTTAGAACACTTCTAGATTTAGCTTTTATTTGGTGGGATAGCACTTGCAAGTCCAAATTAACCTGAAGCCCTGCAACCGAATACAAATAAGCGAAAAAGAGGTCAGACTAAGTTGACTAAAAATGTGACCCCTCTCCTCGGGCATCCTAGAGGATCCCAGAGAGCACCCATCCCTGCAGATTAATACTTCAAAATAATAATAATACTAATAATAATACTAATAATAATAATAATACTAATAAGGTAAAGTAGTAAGCTAGTAACTGAGTGAGGTGTCACAATCATTATACACGTTTTTTATGTTGAGCGAATAATTGAAGGGGCAACTAAGCATTCATGGAGAGTATATGAATGTCCTATTGTTGCAACTCTACTCCTAGCAGAGGACTATCATGTCATAAGCTACCACATAAATAACAAGACAAAACATTGATCATACCATAGGTCCTCGTGTTGAACCATCCAATCTAAATAATAACATGCGGTTGGCGTTCTCTTGTCATACAACAGCCATATCAATGAGTCCTTTTCTTGTCAAATAACAAAGATGGGGTACAATAAGGTACACACTTATACAGCAATAAACCTTTCAGCCAATGCTCGATTCATATCATATAGGTGCATCAAGTACTAGTTCTCTCATGGTACCCATAGCAAAAGGGAAAGGGAGAGTTATCACACTCCTCTGAGTAGGCACATAGCCAATCATGCATATATAATTAAACTGAAAAGCTAAGTGAAAGTATAATGAAACTACTCTACACTGGGCGAAAGGCTCGATACAAACATAGGTCTATGTTGAACATGTAAATAAAGTGAATCTGGATGCAATGCAAGATGACTGGGTTCACCTGAGAGATCCCTACAATCCATTATCCAAACAACGTGAATTCTAACAAAACATCACTCCATCAAAACGAGGGTCCATGACCCTACGACCTAACCCATTTATATCATTTTAAACACATTACTTGTGACATAAAGCACATGTGCACCATCTATTCAATCCCCCTAGATGAAGGGAATAGACTAAACTCACCTAACGTCCAAACACACAACAATAGAGGGTATATTTCCCTTAACGTCCAAACCTTGTAGTGACAGAAATAACATTCTTTGTCCAAAAGCGTAGCTACTGGGAAATGATCTCCTATTCAAAACATAGTGATGGAGGATGTGGATTCATCCTCGGTCCCGACTCACGATAACGAGAAGGGTATAAAACACAGACTTCCGGCCGTAAATGCAACAACAAATATACAGGCCCATTCCTCGTCCTCAATCAAAACATGAAACCAAGGATCCATGTAGTGGTCCTGAACAAATCAAACTCGGTCATAGACACAAGAATCCGAAGCCTAAATTCCCAAAGAGGTGATGGGTACAATTTCATTGTAATAACCATCTGTCCTAGAATAGCCCCAAAATCATCATCCTTAAAAGTTCCACTACGGACTGGCCTATGAATATGAACCCTCAATTCCCAAATCCATACGATGAATAATCCAAGGAACCCCCCCCCCCCCCCCCCCCCCCACCTATGTTGCGCACTTAGGGCCGCTCTAATGCATACAAATTAACATCACCGATCAGAGCTTATTGTCATGAGTAAGCTTCACACAGCATGCCCAAATCTAACTCGCACGTTGGAATTTTGTGTAGGTCACGCTGGGGCAACAACCTCATGCACTGGCGGAGTCCTGATCCACTCTCAAATGATGAGAGGGGGCTCCTCATGCTACAAACACAAAAGTTCACACTGATGTCACAATCCCACTCCCTAGTCCTGATCTTCTAGCAATCATGTGAGGGGACACTAGAATGCAAAAAAACTATAAAACACACCGGGGATACAATCTCATGCCCTAGCAGAGCCCCCATCCTCAACCCGATGGCGTGAGGGGACTCTCAATGCATTTAAATGAAATATAAAAATACAAACAACGATCCTCAGATAGAAGGGAAGGCTCGTTTCCCTTGAAGCATGTCTCAGAGCCATGAAAACGATCGTAGTAGTTCCCTCTCCGTGGATCCAACTTCCTCTCGGCGGTTTGAGACTCCAATCATCATCACGTAGCGGTCGGCAATGCAAGCTCTCAACAAGGGATACCTTGGCAAGACACCTCCAACAACACACTCTGCAAGGAGGCTCCAAAATAACCCTCCCTCAGTGTGACTGACACACAAATTGGAGATTATCGGCCTTATATGAAGAAGAGGGATCAACCATTTGAAGGAGATGGGCTTAGTCAGTTCATCCTCAGTCGCACAACAAAGGAGGAGGAAGGCTCGATTCCTCCACCAGCCGCACAATCGAGGAGGAGAGTCAATTCCTCCATCGGTCGTACATCAGAGGACGTTGGCTCCTCCATCACCGACTATTGTGCGCGAGAGAGAAATCAGTGAGGGACGAAGAGACTGGCCATCGGGAAGGGGCAGAGGAAACCCTAGATGCGGATGAGAATGAGGGAAGGGGACTTGGTTCTTGGGCTAAACTGTGAGTCCTCCTCTCTTTTTTATTTTGGTTAATTCAAACCATGTTAGGGAAATCCAACATCCAACCCTAATTAGCCTCATCCAATGATGAAAATCAAATCAATTCATCAATCCACACTCTCGCATGTAGCTTAATAGGGCTTAGGGTTAAATTCCTGCTCTTGGATCTATAGATCTGTTGATAAAAACTCACCTCTTGATTTGACATGCAGTTTAAAGAGTGATTAATTAGGATATTACTCATACTGTATATAAGGGTAATTTGAGTTAAATTTATATATTTCTCTAAGTAGCGTCGAGTTTGACAAGTAGAATTCTATTCACAAGAACAGCGTCAAAATCTTTCAAGTAGCACTATATTCTTAAGAGTGTCGTCAAAACCTCAAATCAACGTCGAATTAGCCAAAGTAGCGTCGAAATCTCTGAGCATCGCTGGAACCTTCAAACAACGCTGAAATCACAAGAGCTACGTCGAGAAGTCTCTGAACGACAAAACCAACACATATTTCTTAGATGGCCTCCAACGGTCATCTCTCTTGGAACTTGTCATGACAGAAAGCATGAAAAAATACAGCTATTAAACTTCTAATTTAAGCAAAATATTTAGGTCTATGAAAAGTAGTATTCAAAGCATTTAAAGCTATCTGGGAACGAATTCAAAAAAATAGGCGTATTTAAACAATGGAAACAGACAAGAAAAACATAAAGCGATAGGTAGATAGAGAAATGCAGTGGATGAACTGCAGCAAGAAGAAAATGAAGGAAAATAACAATGATTTATTATTAAGAATAGGAAGATCAACTATCTCAGTGTACTATGCACAATAATTGAAGGAGCCATTTTCTTGGAAGCTCCAACTATTGATCAAGAAGAATATTCCCTTTTCCCTGAAGATTCAAATGAAGAAGCCATTGTACTAAGCGTTATTACTGAAGATCAAAACTCATCATTCTCTTCCAGAGTTTTGATCAATAAGAAGCTACTGCTACCTCTCTTGAATCCACACTGTGCTATCAAGGTCAATCTCCAGAACTCTGAACGTAGATATAACAACAACAATACTCAAGCATTTATCACACTATACCTAAGTACATCATGTCTTTCCTTATAATTTCATTCTAAGTCTTTATTGGTCTACCCCTCCCCTATTTGACATGCCTATTGACTAGACTCTCAGAAGAACTCTGAAGGGGGATATCTTGTGGAAAATTCATTTCAACTCAACCAAATTTAAAGGATTCGTAAGAATCCATCCACAAAAGATCCAGTATTTGTTCTGTGAGTCTCTATTAAAAAGACTCGGTGGTTGAGCTTCCTTATCAACAACTCACTTAGTTTCGGAGAGACCTTATCAACAATTCCTAGCTCTTAGAGTCTCCTTACCAAAACACTAAGTGATTGTTGGACACATTATCAACAATACTAGTTCTAAGAGTCTTCTTATCAAAAGACTCAACACTAGTGATAGCGAATTCCTGCTGCGGTAGAAGAGTGGGCGTACCTAGTATGGGGAACAATTATATTTTTTTGTCGTCTGATTGTGCAGTTTTTTCTACTCTTTTCTTTTCCGCACCTTTACTTACTATAAACTTGTCGTGGTTGTGATATAACTTAAACTTGGGGGTGAAATTAAAAATGGTGAAAATAAATCTTTAAAAGAGTTAAATACTTTATTCACCCCCTCCCCCCTATAGAGCACTTCATAAATGATTACCGTCTCTTTCAAGATCCTCAATCAAATAGTTGATTTCCACAAAATTTTAAATAATTGGGCATTGCAAATTTGGTGTCTAGTCTGTTGTAGTATTGTGCCACAACCCTGCCCTGATGTGTCACGCTCAATAAGGAACTCATGGGAGAAGTCGGGCAGCCAGAGGTCCAGGACGACGACTAAGGCCTGTTGGAGGGCTCAGAAGGCCTGGGTGGCATGATTGCTCTAGAGGAATGTGTGCTTCTTCAGAAGAGTCACCATGAGGGCACAATCATATTGTAGCTTTGAGTGAAATAGTGGTAGTAGCTCGTCGGGCCCAATAAACACCGCAACTCTCATAGGGATTGGGGTACTGGTCAGGCTGTCACCCCACGAATCTTCTCGTGATCCGCTTAAACGCCCGTGCAGAGGACCTCAAGGCATAGGTAAGCCACTCGGTCCATCCCAAAGGAGTACTTATCATGCTTCAAGAAGAGCTGTTGTAGGTGGAGAATGTAAAAATGGCATGTAAATGGCACTGGTGGTCTTCCCATGTCTTGTTACATACCAAAATATCACCAAAGAAACCAAAAAAATAATGACAAAGCAGCTCATGAAATATCTCGTTCATCATGGTCTAGAAGGTAGATGAGGCATTGGTAAGCCCGAAGAGCATTACTAGAAACTCAAAGTGCCCATGGTGAGTACAAAAAGTCATCTTCTCCACATTTTCGGGGGCCAAGCGCACTTGATGGTAACCCGAACAAAGGTCGAGCTTGGAGAAGAGCTGGACATCATGAAGCTTGTTCAACAATTCCTCAACAACAAGAATAAGAAATTTGTCCTTCACGACGTTGGCGTTTAACGCTCGATTATCAATGCTAAATCATTGAGTGGCGTCCTTCTGAACCAAAAGAGCAGGGGTGGAAAATGGGGAGATGATATGGCGGATGATGCGGCGTTGTAGCATGGCACTGCACTAACCCTCTATCTCGCCCTTATAGTTGAAGGGACAGTGATAGGGCCGCGCCACGATGGAAGAGGTATTTGGAAGGAGGCCGATGAAGTGATCATGACGACACGGTGGTGGAAGTCCATGAGAAGGGGCCAGTATGTCCACAAACTTCTGAAGAATATACTCGAGATTGTCATGCGGCTCTCAGCTAGAAAAGAGTCAAAATGCTCGATGTGACTTCCCGATCAGACACCCCTACCGCAATGTCTGCTCGCCTCCTTGCTGTCAAGTCACGATGAGGAGATAAAAATCTCACGTCTTGGTACCAAGTGTGCGCAATCAATAGATACATAAGACCACCTCTAAACCCCAAAGACCAATCACTAAGAGGTCCGCCTTGGAACGACACCCTTCCACCACATGTGGCACCGCATGACAGATACCAGTGCACTCCATAGTGCTTTCATTGTCCATTGCCATGCTTAGGTTACGATCGGCTTTAAGAGAGAGGGAGACAGAGGAGAATATTAGAGAGAGATATAGTTTGATTTTTTAATTGTTTAATCTTTCATTCACCCCCATTCCTTCCTAAGTAAGAAGGACAAAATACAAAGTGCAACATTAAATTGAAAATGTAACATTGAAAATAAAATGTGACACGTTACCGGGCTGCAGCCCAAGCACCCAAAAGCCTCTCGCGCCTGTTTATCGGTCGCGCGCATTGTTGAGGCGGGGTCTCGAACCCACAACCCCCTTGATAAGAAGTCTTAATACCACTCCTCATCACCAACTGAGCTGCAGCTCAGTTGGACAGCTCAGTTGGTGATGAGGAGTGGTATTAAGACTCCTTATCAAGGGGGTTGTGGGTTCGAGACCCCGCCTCAACAATGGGCGCGACCGATAAACAGGCGCAAGAGGCTTTGTGGTGCTTGGGCTGCAGCCCGGTAACGTGTCGGTAGCCCATTTCAATTTCACATTTTATTTTCATAGTCATAAATAGACTTCTACGTGTATGACATTATGAATTGGTGCGCTTCAAATAAACAAATCTGAATACCTTATCATTTTATGCAAGTAAAAAACATCTCCAGAAGGCGGTACAAAATAAAGCTGACCATTAGCTTTTTGCTTCTCATTTTAACCCATTTTCATGAGCATGAAACTCAGAGACTAATATTTTAGAGATTCTATGTATGGGTACTGGTAGCGTTCCTCTCTTATTGTATACATTGAAAAAAATGCTAACATTGTTCATGAGCTTCGTTCATTAGTTAAAGCATCAAAAACATACCGGTTGATAGTCGGGGCAAAAAGCCCGGTCCGGGACAAGGCCGGGCTTGGAGGCCTTACCCGACCCCCATTTTAGCCGGTTGCCAGGCCTGGTGCCCGGGCCAGGCCGGGCAAAGCCCGGGCACCAGGCTAGCTTGAGCCTGGCACCGGGCTAAGCCAGAAATCCAGCCATGCGGGATTTTAATCCAGGCGGGATTAAAATCCCGCCTTTTGTATTCAGGCCGGCCCGGGTCGGCCTGAATTGCCTAATCGGGCCCCCTCTTTGAGAGGGAGCCCGGGCCCGGCCCGGCTCGTCTCAAACTGAGCCCGGGCCGAGCCCGGTTGGCAAAAATCCCGGCCCGGTCGGGCTCTTTGGGCACGACTGCCGGTTGGTATGAAATTGTACTAGATGTATGTTACATAAATCGATATGTAATCATACAACAAAATGATGTGCTTGCTTCATCTAGAATATGAATATTTTTCAAAATGATTTTGAAGGACATATTCATCGATCATTTACATATTGAGTAAACTAAATGTGATTTGGATCTGAGCGTAGATCAAATGCAATACAATCTAGGCCTTTATAGATGTTATTTGTATGAATAGTTGACACTTTTAATATTGTCGTATATCTCAACATTAATACAAGAACCATATTTTAAAACAAGTCACGGAATATCTAATGATTGTCAATATACAAATCTCAATTCTGTCTCAAAGGAATTAACCTTCTATCATCTAGTGGATGATAAATTGGGTAAGAATTGATCTCTTGTAGTATAAGTTTTGCAAATGATTTTGAATGTATTGTTTACAATTTGTATGTGTCATGTAAGACTGTAAGCAGCATTGGGGTTCATTTGACAACATTAATCATGTAGTGTTTTATCATTGTATTGTATAACTCATGCTCATTTTCTGTTTGTGGAATTTCAGTTTTTACAATGAAATCATACTCTCATGGAGTATTTAATTTGTAGTTGTTACCAAGAATAAGTAGCATATGTACATGCAGTAAGCCTCCTTTTGTAAAGTCCATGAAATTTGCATGCTCAATTGTTTTACCACGAAAAAGATTATGAAAGATATCCTTACTGAATTTCTCGTACTTAGAACAAAATATTCGTCACCTAAATCAGCACAATATCAATGTGTTGTCCAAGTTAAAGCTAGCCATTTTTTTCTTTGCAGGAAGGAATATAAGGTCATTGTTAAAAAAATCTGTTTACCGTAATTTTATATAATTGGGATTAAGTTGTAATATATTTGGCATAAATCTTGGGCTTTCTATAAACAAAGAAGCTAATATAATTGGACGAAAAATATTTACTGAGATAATGTAAAAAAGTGCAAGTGATTTTAAACTATATTAAAAAGATACATGACAGGTTAAAAATTGGGTGAAATAAAGAGTCATTGGAATGATCTTAACCGTTAATTCAAAAATCAACGTGCCGCTTGATTCGTCATTCCATCCGGAAACACTCACACTTTCGTGCCCCCCTCACGACTATCCATTCTAGGGCAGAGTTTCTCTCCCACCGCCATAGTTCTCCCGCACTCTCCAGCGACAGACTTCGAGGTCACCGGCTCCCGCTATCCTTCTCTTCAAACGAAACCCCAACCGATCGTCATCGCATGCGCCTTCTTCGCAAACTCCACCCAAAACCCCGACAAGATCTCCATAGAAAACCCCATCTCCGCTTTAGTGACTGTGTCTCCTTCAACGCCTCCAACGAATCCATGTAACTCCGCAGATTCCTGCATCCGTCTCCCTATGTTGTTAAAGGCGCGCCTCAGGCACGCGTTAGGCTCAAGCCTCACCAGGTTCAGAGGTTTGCGCCTTCGTGCGCATTATTTGCCCCTTTGGAACAAAAAAGGAGTGTCTGAGTCGGATTTTTGTTGTATTTTTTTTTCAAAAATAAAGAAAAAAGCAATGTAAAAAACTCAATAATTTTTTACTGATTTAGTGTTTGTGGAAGATAATTGTGCGTTGACACTTAGATTTGATGCAGGTGAGCACATTGATTTTATTATTTAAGAGATATAAACAATAGTAATGAATGATTAATTAATAAACTAGATAAATAATATGATTGAGAAGCGGAAATGATGTTTGATGCTAATTATTTAAAATGGATGAGGTTGCGACAAGCCTTCGTCAGGCGCGCATCTGTACCTTGAGCTTTGCGCCTAGGCTCCAAGACTCATTTGTGCCTTGCTGCGCCTTGTGCCTTTAATAACTTAGTCGTCTCCTAACCAACCATGATTATCCTCTTTGATGGCCGAGAGTTTCCATTCCACTCCGACGAAAGGCAGATTCATATATGACAACCTGAAGTCCTCTTTGCTGCTCCCTGCGGTTAGCGATCAGGTAATCAAACCCTATGATCATTCACACCTATGGTTATTATTATTCTCAACATATTCCTCTATATAGGTTGCTCTGATTCAATTATCATGCACTCGGTTTTAGGGATCATTCCTTAGAAATGCACGTCTTATACGTGTTCATTTCAAAGAAACCTGTTGCATTCCTTCTGTTCACAACCCACTAGGCAAGAAGAATACCCCAATTCCCAACCATATGTTCTTGCTCTACTTTGAGGACTTGATTTTCCATGTTTTGATTTTGGCCTGATTTCCATGTGTTGTTGTTTAGAACAATAATTTCTTGACTTAAATTATTCATTGCAACATCGCGTCATCGCCGCACCACAGCCCCATATGCTGTGAGTGAACCCAACCTATCGGGTTTCATTTCCTCTCAATCTTTAACTTCAGTGCAATGCTCGCTTAAAAAAGTGTTCTATCCTGTATCCATTGAGCCCAATTCGCTTACTAAGAAAACCCCAGTCCGAGTAAATGTTTGGCATTTTTTTACGTGGACCACCAAAAGAGATTGTTAAGTTCATGATTCATATGCAATGCTTATTGTGAAATTAGAATTATTATGAGCTTAGGAGGTAAAATGTCAGTAGTAATGTGTTGGGATATTGAAGTATTTCAATTTTTAAGGTGTTTTACCCTTTTAACTTCAGCTGCTGGTATAGGCATTATGATCAGTACACAACATCCTTCATCATTATGGTTACTTTCTATGAATACAATATACATTAAAAGCTTATGATTTTTGTTCCATTCCATTCCGCCGCACCCCGCTGCCCTGGATTGACAGGTATACAAGTTTCTTGAAACTAACTTTATGGTACATGAATGAGCATAGAACATATTCTGATGCGGAGCAGAGACGAGGACGAGCTTTGGGCCAATTCGGGTCCAAAGCAAGAGCGCGTGGCATATGAATCCTTTCTGCAGTTAGAGATTAATTCATGCACAAACAACTATAATAAACTGAACACTCAAGCAACCATGCAATAAACTACTGTAACAATGTTTTACAACTAAATACCGATACAAAAATACAATGCGAATAATAGTGCTTCTGTAAATAAAACAAATCTGAATATTAGAGTGCTCAAAGAGTGGTTCTGGTGGTTGGTGGACCGGATCGGGTAAGGGAAGGCTGGTTGGGGGATTAGGAAGGTTGGATCGGAGAGGTAAGTGGCTGGATCTGGGCTGAAATTCCCAGATCTGAACAGATTTGGTGATGACCGGTTGTTGGGAGGTGGATCCACGTGATGGGGAGTAATGACAGCAAATAAGGAAAGACTTGGAGGATGGTTATGGCTGGAAAAATTCAGATCTGGGCTGTTTTGGGGCTGCACACAGCCAGACAACTGTAAGTGGGTGGCGGTAGGGCTGGACAGCAAGGATGGGGAGTTTATGAGGGGGTGGCGGGCTGGATCTGATGGGGAAAAGGAGGAGAACGGTGGCTGTGCAGGGAAACAGGGAGGCGGTTATGAGAGGGGTGGTTGGAGGGACAATCCGGGGAGGCCGGCGGCCAATCTGGGGGGAAGAGAGGGTGGTGCGGTGGGCTGGCCGGGTTGGGCAGCAGGGAGAAATTCCTGTAGGGAGGCTGGACAGCAAAATAGGAAAGGTTGGGGGAGGGGGCGGAGGAAAACAAAAAAAAATTGCAAGACCTTACCCAAGGAGTCGTCACCAAGGGGTTCCACGAAGCCGGCACCACGGAGGAGATCACCGAAATGAAGGAAGACACTCTCTTCTCCAAACATTCAGCAATACCTTGGTTCAGCCACTTAGACCAATATTTATAAGAAGAAAACAAATTAGGGCTTCACCATCAACGGCTATGATTGGCCGGTGGCATCGGCTACTAAATACATGAAAATAAACTCAAAAAAAAAAAACTAATATCAGTTTTTGACTCGCGGCGACGTGGCAGACGCAACCGCGGAGTCCGATCATCGATCCGGGCACGTCATATATGGTAAGTCGCTAAATCAGCCCGGAACGGGCCCAAAGCTCGTGCTCGTCTCTGCTCCGCATCACCCATCTCCGGCCCGGATCTACTTATTCGTGGCCGGATCAACCGTTTTACTCTCCGCTACCACCGTTTTCCGCCAAGGGCAGCCACCGCCACCGTCGACTCACCACCGATTCCATCTCCGATCGCCGATCTACACATCCGGCCCTTCAAATCTTCAGTGCCTCGGTTAAGCCCTCTACTTCGTGAGCGTTTATAGTATTGTACTATTTGATTCAGTATTTTCACTTGGGGTCCGTTCGTTTCGCAGGAATTGAGCTGGAGGAATTGGAATTGAATTCAATTCTCATTCCTGCAGGAATTGGAATTGAATTCAATTTCAATTCCGCTGTTCGGCTGAATGCAGGAATTCTGTCACAGGAATTGGAATTAGCAATTTCGATGTTCGGCTGTATCCTAGAATTCAAAGTACAGAATTCAAATTTGTAATTTGAATTATAAACTGAATTGAAATTGCTAAACAAAAATCATACTTCAACAAAATTAAAATTAATAGTCCACGAACCGAACATTAAAAAAAATTCAAAATAGTCTACAGCATTATAATAGTCCACACATGAAGCCAAAAGTCCTTAACATAATCTAATCAATCGCGTAAATGTAAGCGGAGCCAGGTCCTCCTAATTGGCATCGGTAAAGCCATGAACACGTCGGCCTTCTTGTCGTCATCACTCAGCATATTGATAGCCTGTCTGACCTCAGTCTCAGTCAAATCTGCAATAGCTGCAATTGCGGCATATATCCTGTCTGCCCTTGAGATCGGAGGCGGTGGCAGCTGAGAAGTCACGCTGCTATCATGCTCCATGTTCCTCGCTATCGCAGAAACAGCATCAGCAATAATATCTACCGCGGATGTTTTCTCCTTCCTCTTCTTGCTCTTTGGCTCAACCTCCTTCATGCCGTTTTCGTCCACTGAGTCTTCAATGTGGATCTCGTTCATTTGCTCAGTCGCAGTAGCAGCGTTAGCTCCAGTGGCCCGATCAACCCCACAAATCATAGCTAAGTCGCCCCAATTGACGATCACCTTGCTCCGATAATGTCTCACTGTCGGATGCGCCTACAAGTTTAGTTTAAATTAGAATCAAAATTTAATATAATTTCTACACAGTTAAACATTTGCTCAATTAAAATATTACCAGTACGTAGTTAGCCCAGACTTCTTCGCTGTCAACCTTCACCACATTACGCTCCCAATCCCATCCGAAACCACTGGTATCCAGCATAGTCGATATTTCCTGGTAGTATTTGTTTCATGTTTTAATCCTGGCCATTATCTTCTCCTTACTAATATCAACGTGACAATCATCCTTCAATGCATGTATTGTTGTCGTGTACGCGACACTTTTCTAGCCGCTAGCCGCCTTATTTCCCAGATTTTGCTGCTCAAGGAGAGCAGTCGATAACGCACAATCCATCTGCGGCGTTCATGGAACATAGGACCGTTCACTTGGTTTGACCCCCTTTCCTTTTTTATCCATTTATTTCTGCATAATATAGAAGTTAACAAAAAAATGGACTAGAGCCAATGTATTAAATAGAAGTTAACAAAATATACACAGACACACACACATAAATTTTTTGTTGTGCCCCAAAACATGTAAAAAAACGCTGACTGCCTCTCTAATTCCTACATTTTTTGTGTCTCTTAACAAACCACGCTGGGTTAGCATGTTACACAAAACTTCAAACGAGCTTCTATTCATCCGAAGCTGGTTAAAACAATTTATATCTGTTCCGCCATACAAACGGCTAAACAAACTTTCCCTTGCAACATTTTTTGCATCAGCCCCCACGATATTTCTTCTAACCTCACATTTCATCATCACTATGACGGAAGCAGCAAGAGCAGCAGCTACTGCTGCTCTCCTACGCCTACGACGTTTCACTGTTTCATCCATCTAAACATAAAAAAACACACGTTACATAGTCAACCACAAAAGCACACACACAACCACATCAAGGTATTCAATATTTGGAAGAAATCATGAATTTCAAAACTACCAATTATCGAAGAAATTTCAAGGTTCTAATACAAAGGAACCAAGATATTTTCTTTCCATTGGTCATAACATATTGCTTGGTTTAACCTAATTTATGATCATTACTGAGTGGAGAATTATTTATTGAACTGTTCATTATTGGTGGGCTATTTTTCAACATCAAGGTCCTTTCTCTTGATTTAATGTTAAAAAGATACGTATTTGGGATGACCACAGATGCATTAGGAATACAGAACATAACATGGAAGTATTTCAACTCATATAAACAACAGGAACACGCAATACTAAATTAAAGTAGCAAAGGATTTACAAACATAACACCAATAACTGTATAAAATCTATTGATGAAGACTATGATAAGAAAATACAAGGCTTTTACTCCAATAAATGTTCATAAGTGGCTATTATCCAACTTTTTGTAGCCTCGATGAAATAAAAATAGTCAACTCAAAATAATTTAGTAGAGTAGCATCCTCAAGTAGCAAGGAAATGAGCAAAAACAAATTTGAATCAATAAATCTAAATTGTTCAAAATGATACTGCTAAAAAATCAACAAAAAATATGATTTATGCAACGATTTAAGGTTTACTCCATAAAGAAGTAGCATCCTCACTAGAAATCTGGACTGATTTCAGTCCAGATTTCACAAGAAATCTTGACTGATTTTAGTCCAGATTTCACAATAAATCTGGACTGAAATCAGTCCAGAATTCACAAGAAATCTGGACTGATTTCAGTCCAGATTTCACAAGAAATCTGGAGTGATTTCACAAGTAAGAAGAAGAAGAAGAAGAAGATACCGGGAGCAGGAGCGGCACGCGACGGGAGCATGAAGAGGAGCGGCGCGACGGGAGCAGGAGCGGCACGCGACGAGAGCAGGAATCGCGAAATCTGACCTAGCGAGGTCGGAAATGAACGTCGTGTGTTTACCTTGTACCCAATTCCGAGGGAATCCCGATTCATTTCCGATTTCCACGGTTTTTTTGGCATACCGAACGACCTTAATTGGAATTGGTAAATGAATACCAATTCCAACGGCCCAATTCCCACGTAACGAATGGGGCCTTGGTGATTTATTATATTGTGCTGCGATTCTTGCTAGTAGAAGGTTGTTTTGGTGCCCTAATAATTTGCAGGAGGAATTATTCGTCACGCGCTTTGTTTTGGCCCTCCGAGCGGAGGAAGGCCATTATAAAATTGCCAAAATAAATATTTGTTGTTCTATTTTTAATATCTGCGTGGTTGCTGATTTTTCATTGCTTAAACTTATTCGTTAAAATATCGACATCACATTGCATGTAGAGTTGGATTAGCATGTTACCCTTGCACTATCACCTAGTGTTGTAGGTTTTGTGTTGGGTAGATCTGATGTGTCAGAGCGGATCCGGACAAAAATGACAAGTATGAGTGGTGGAAATAACGGATCGGGAGACTATAATCCTAGATCTGGACGAATCTAGAATTTTAGGGTTGTTAGGATGGTGGATCCACGGAGGGGAGTTGGCAGATTAGGGAATAGGGGAAGGTGGAGGCCGGCATAAACAATATTTATGTGGAAAGCAGTCGGGTGAACAGTGTCGGGTAAACGGCGTCGGGTGAATAGTGTCGGGTGAACAGTGTCGGATGAACAGTGTTCGGTGGTAGGGGGTTTGGGATTTGGGGGTTGTAGGGGCTGCGGATGAGGGTTTTGGAGGCGGAAGAAGAAGACTATGGATGGGTAGTACTTTGAGGGGGAGTTTGGCGGCTTAGGAGTTCGTCACCTAGGGTTCCACGACATCAGCACCGGGGAGGGATTGCTGGAATCTGGGAATACTTCTTCTCCAAATTCTGCAATACCTTGGTTCAGCCACTTAGACCAATATTTATAAGAAGAGAACAAATTAGGGTTTCACCATCAACGACTATGATTGGCCGGTGGGATCGGCCACTAAATACATGAAAATAAACACACAAAAAATAAACTAATATATGTTTTTGACTCGCGGCGACGTGTCGGATGCAACCGCGGAGTCCGATCGTCGATCTTGGCATGTCATATATGGTAAGTCGTCAAATCAGCCCCGAACGGGCCCGAAGCTCGTGCTCATCTCTACTCCGCATCAATCTCCCCGGATTGAAAGAATTCATCTCCCGATGAATTGGGATCAGAATTCTCTCGATGAATGTCAGGTACAACTCGAAGAGATCCGTCGGGAGTTGTCCAAGTGTCGTCGACGGAGAGTGTCCTCACCCATCAACTCCCCCTGACTGAAAAGATGTCATCTTAGGTGAATGGAGGCGGTCGTGCTGAAGTCAAAGTCCCGGGGCGAATCGATCAAGCTCTGCTGCAAGTATCCAAGCGTCATGGGCGTCGGGGCGGCACTCGACTCAGTTACCTTAGGAATGATTATTATAAGGATAGTTGATTGATATTTTTGCATCTACAAAAACTAAAAAAATCACAAAAAAATTTGACAATCCAAAAAACCTAAAAAGTTAAAAATAACAAAATCCTAAAAAGATGATAAACAAAAATTCAAAAAAGGTTAATAATCAAAAAAAATGATAAAAACTCTAAAAGATCCAAAAAAATGTTTTTTAAATTATGTAACAAATAAAATCGAATATACCATTTCTTAACCTTTTTCGCTCTCCGAAAATTTAGTTGCGAGTTAATTTATAAGCGAATTTTAGTTATTCTTTGTTTACTATTCGTTTATTACTTGGAGATCGATAGATTTAGATATCTGGGATTAAGTTTTTAAAATTTTTTGTATGCCTTTTTTATTTAGAAAGAGACCTGTTTTCAGAATTACTTCTACTTATCTAAATAGTTGCACATTTCATTTGTTAGAAAATAACGATCTTAGATTCCAATTATGTTAACTCCAAGCTTTTTTTTCAAATATAGGAACGTTTAATTTATAAAAGTTGCTCTTAAAAAACTTTTTATTAAACCTAGTTTTATTTTTGAACACAAACCTCTCACCTTTTTTTCATGTCATACTTGACATGATTTCGATCTTAAAAGATCCTATGTCAATGGGAATAAGATTTCGTTCCGTAAACATAGGCATCCAATATTTGAAAAGATTATATGTTACGGAGTAAGAGGATAAAATTCATTACTCTTATACATATACATTGGATTATTATGAAGATTGTAAAAAAAATTATGTTATGGAAAATAAGATTTCGTTTTTCTAACATCCATATTCGAAAAAAATCATTAGAGGTTCGAGCGAAAAAATATACCCTCGCCTCTAAATATTCTAAGCCTTCTTCATATACCACGATATCCTACTCCGCCAATCTCAAATAATTCTAGATTTAATTTTAAAAATCTTTTTGAGAGCATAATTTGTAAATTAAATTATTTCCTGTAATTCTTACAAGCTCAAGTTTTCATAAATCCAATCTATTTTTGTTAGCTAACAAATACAATTTTTTGCTATCTATTCGATCATATCAGAAGTTTTTAACTGAAACTCTTCCTTTATTTAAATTTTTGGCATAATTTAGGATTTAACTCTAATACCGCGGATATTTATTTAGATCTTTCTTTCGATTAATTCAAGCGGTAGCTAAACTTAGGATTTCTTTAATTCATTATAAGTTCATCTCCAACTTTTGCTCTGTAATAGCAAAAGCTTAAGTATGGGGGTATTTGATGAGTTGTAAATATACGTGTTTTTATATACGTTAAATAAGACGTATTAGTTTCTTTTTGTTATCTTTAGTTGTATTTCCTTAATAAATTGCTTCCTTTTTGTAAATATTGTCTAACTTAGAGTTATTTTTGTTTCCTAAATTTTTCAGGAAAAATTGCCAAAAAATCAAAGTACACGCCCGTGTACAATTGGTCACGCCCGTGACCAGGGCGTGATACGTCAAATTACCGAGAAATGACATCTTTTTGAAGAAATAGCGTGACACGCCCGTGTCACCCGAGTCACGCCCGTGACCCATGCCCGTGACCATCCAGATCGACGAAAACGTGCTCAACGATCGTCGACCCAGCTGACACGCCCGGCGACACGCCCGTGTCCTTTGACACGGGGCGTGACCGGAGCCCGTGACCATCTCTCGACATTCTTCACCCGACGATCGTCGAGTCAAGCAACACGCCCGTGTCAAGATGCCACACAGGCGTGACTCTTCCACCTGGCCCGACAAACTGCTGCCGGCAACCTCCCGAAGTCAACAACGCCATTAATCGCCGCACGACACGCCCACCGTCACGCCCGTGACCCGGGGCGTGACCGCCGCGATTTCCGCCGCGCTTCGTAAATCTTTTTGGAGTTTTAACCGCATTAAGTTTCGGACTTGATGTGAAAATATCAATCAAGTTTTTGGCACCGTTGCCGGGGATCGAACTCGGGTCACCCGCGTGACAGGCGGGAATACTCACCACTATACTACAACGACGTGTAGAAATAGAAAAATAAGAAAACACCCCCATACTTAAATCCAACATTGTCTCCAATGTTGCAATCTAAGTATGTGGAACAGTAATATACAAAATGAAATAAGGACAAAAAGAAAAAGGAAGGTAGAAGCTTCCCTAGGACGAGATCGTGGAGGCCCATATGGAACCCTGCATTATTAAAAAGAAATAGCGAAAAAGAGAACAACAAAAACGATAAACTCGACGAAAAGGTTGCGGGCGGTAGGGAGCAAGTGAGTGTGACTCGAAGCTAACGTCTTAGCTATAGGAGCGCTACAGAAATGCGGACCCCTAGCGTGCATAAGAGTGTAAAGTGCCGAAGCGAAACAAAAAAAAGTTTTATTTATTTCGAGTGGTTATTATTATTATTATTATTATTTTGGGTAAAAAAATGTGTTTTTTTTTAATAAAAGAACAAAAGATATACGAGAATTTTTTTGTGATGTTTTTTTAAAGGTTTATAGATTTTCTAGATTTTTAGTTTTTAGAGTTTTTAGTGTTTTTTAGATTTTTATTTTTTTATAAGTTTTATAGTTTTTAATTTTTTGGTTTTTCGAGTTTTTAGATTTTGAAAGTTTATACTTTTTGCAAGTTTTTAGCGTTTTTTGATTTTTTTTTTTTACCGAAACGACGTCATTTCAATTTTTGTGTTTTTATAGATAATAATAATATAATAATAATTTTGTTAAGTTTTTTTTTTTTTGGCTTTTCTTTTAAAGTAGTTTATTATTATTATTATTAGGTTTTGTGTTGGCTATTTTAAATTTTTTTGTGATATATATAGATGTATGTAAAATTAATAGATTTTCAGGGTTCAAAATAACGACACAAATTTCCCCGGCAACGGCGCCAAAAACTTGATTGATATTTTCGCATCAAGTCCGAAAACTTAATGCGGTTAAAACTCCAAAAAAAATTACAAAGCGCGGCGGAAATCGCGGCGGTCACGCCCCGGGTCACGGGCGTGACGGTGGGCGTGTCGTGCGGCGATTAATGGCGTTGTTGACTACGGGAGGTTGCCGGCAGCAGTTTGTCGGGTCAGGTGGAAGAGTCACGCCCGTGTGGCATCTTGACACGGGCGTGTTGCTTGACTCGACGATCGTCGAGTGAAGAATGTCGAGAGATGGTCACGGGCTTCGGTCACGCCCCGTGTCAAAGGACACGGGCGTGTCGCCGGGCGTGTCAGCTGGGTCGACGATCGTTGAGCACGTTTTTGTCGATCTGGATGGTCACGGGCATGGGTCACGGGCGTGACTCGGGTGACACGGGCGTGACTCGGGTGACACGGGCGTGACTCGGGTGACACGGGCGTGACACGGGCTGTGTCACGCTATTTCTTCAAAAAGATGTCATTTCTCAGGAATTTGACGTATCACGCCCTGGTCACGGGCGTGACCAATAGTACACGGGCGTGTACTTTGATTTTTTGGCAATTTTTCCTGAAAAATTTAGGAAACAAAAATAACTCTAAGTTAGACAATATTTACAAAAAGGAAGCAATTTATTAAGGAAATACAACTAAAGATAACAAAAAGAAACTAATACGTCTTATTTAACGTATATAAAAACACGTATATTTACAACTCATCAATAGTCGTTCTGAGAGAGATCTTGAAAGTCAGTTTCGTGTTGCTTCCTCTTCCTTTGACGGCTCATCGAGTCCCGAGTCTTTCAGCTATTGACTCGTGGATATGGAGCATTATTTAGATCATTTTGAGTTATTCGGCGAGTGTCGCGTCAAGTTTGCGAAACTCATACTTTTAGATTAGGTGAGGGCTTATTGAGCTAGCGTTGAGAGGACCCGCGAGCGAGACCGTCTTTGTCGCATCAGTAGTTCGGCGGACATGAAGCGCATATTGTGTCAGAGATATCTGTCTTCGTCATATCGGAGTCGCTTGCTCGACCAATTATTTTTCCTGCAGCAAGAATCCATGTCTGTCGCTGAGTACATGGATCGCTTTGATGAGTTAGTTGTGAGTAGTGATATCCGAGAGGACCCAGTCATGGCCACTACCAGATTTTCGTCTGGGCTTCAATCTGACATTCGTACTAAGGTAGTTTATCATAACTCAGAGTCCCTCGAGCGGACATATCAGCTCGCCATTCATTATGAACGGTCATTGAGATCCGCAAGAGCTGGTCGATGGGATTCTCACCTTGACCTCCGCAGTACGAGTCCCTCCCATGCTGAGGTCACCATGACGCCTACCACTATCCTGTTAGCCACGACAGAAGTGATACACGAGGCGGATTGCTCTCATCCCAGTAAGGTGCTTAGCCCAGTGAGTGACCTATCTCTTGTCTCTGACTCGTCTCCTGCGACCCCGATTGAGAGTGAATCTGAGCGACCTATTGAGTCTGCAGTATTGTGTCCCTCACCCACACCTCTTCTTCTGCCAAGCACCAGGTTAGTTAACACCCTCACCGTAGACCCAATTCCTGACACTACACCCACAGACCCATTCTTGAGTGTAGGTCTATGTTGCTCTCCTGTTGTCATTGCCCTGAGTCACATCACGACCGAGAACCCAGAGCTTGATGTTGATCTCGCAGTGACTATGTCACCCATTCACGGGAACACGACCCCTTACGATGGTACTCACATGGAGGATCATGACCCCAGTGACTAGTGACGAGTTTTACGATGACCCCCCTGTTGAGCCTCCTGATGAGCTGTCACATCCTGGTGAGGATACGATTCGGGTGAGACACTCGTTTATGAGCTTTGAGTTATTGGCGTCTCTTTCGCTATCATGTATAGTCTTGTCCCAGAGAACTGATCTTGCGTGGAGCATAACGTATGTAGGGCCTTCCTTGAGTACGCTTGAGCATACACATATTTTGAGGGCCTATCTTATGGCACATCGCACCCTCGATAAGTTTTGGGACACGCCACCCGCTGATTCACCCGATGAGTTCTTCCTTGTCGGGGACACTCACCACACTCGAGAGTCACGTCTTCTAGTCAGTGTGCACGATCTTCATTCAGGTGGTTGCCTCATTTGCGATGACTTCTCGTACACACCTCATGGTGAGCCCCCTGATGTGTCGCATTCCCTGAGAGACATTTGGCTCTTTATGAGCCCGTATTCGAGTATAGTTGTCTCTCACGATCATCTGAGCACTCGTCACACACGGAGTAAGTTTTTCTACACTCCACCGAGAGAGCCCCCTGATAGGCCACCATATCTTAGAGACGTCCCGGTCATTATTAGGCTTTCCTGTAGCAGGTACGTTGTGTCGGTCATGTGTTATTTGCATCATTTGTATGAGTCTGTTGAGTCGTTTCGTCATCTTTTGCATGAGTCTGTTGTGTTGTCTGTTCAACGTTTGCATGTGTGTCATGAGTCAGTCCGACGAATAATCCATATTGGTAATAAATCTTGTAAATCACATGCGGATGTTCACTGACAAGTGCAGATATTTCATGAAGGCGGGCAGGTGATGGTAAGAATCTGCGTTGTGAGGCTCCGTGCGAGCCTTGCTAAAAGCTTGAGCGTTAGGCGAATGGGTCCCTACTCAGTCCTGAGACGCATCAGGACAAATGCTTATGAGCTGGACATCTCCGCGAGCATGGGTACCCATACTGTGTTCAATGTCGAGCACCTGATGTCATACTTTGCACCTCACGAGTATTCAGGCCCACATCTTGGTGTCCCTCCCGAGCCTTTACCACTGTTTTTACCACTCAGTCTACCCCCAAGCCCTTGCCACCACATTCATTGCCCCGTGCTCAGCCCATTTCTGACCCCACTTACTCGGGATCCTGTCCCCAACGGTTCCACTATTGGCACCTCAGATCCCACCGAATCCTTCTGTTACTATGTTCAGAGATGAGATTATCACTGAGATCTTACGCATGAGTCTGTCCCCTGTACAGACGGTCTTGTGTGTCGCTCCCTAGTTTGCGGCCGCGGACGATCCTTCATTGACGACACCTGGATGCTACCAGCGGAGCTTGATCGACTCGTCCTGGACTTCGACTTCAGTACAACCGTCTCCATTCATTAGAGATGGAAGCTTTTCAATCCGGAGGAGTTGATTAGCGAGGACATTTTTCCAGTGACGACACTTGGGTGACCTCTAGTAGACCTCTTCGAGCTTTACCTGGCATGCGGTGAGAGAATTCTGATCCTTATTCATCGGGAGATGAATTCTTTCAAGCCGGGGAGACTGATGCGGAGCAGAGACGAGGACGAGCTTTGGGCTCATTCGGGGCTGATTTGGAGACTTACCATACATGGCGTGCCCAGATCCACGATCCGACTCCGTGGATGCGTCCGGATTCACCTTGCAAATCAATTTCATATATAGCTTTGTACTTTTTGGATTCTATTTCATGTAGTTTTGGCCCCGAGACCAACGACCAATCATAGCCGTTGATTCTGGGTGCCCTAATTTTTATTTCTTATAAATAGATGGTTTAGGGTTGCTGTCATTTCTCATTGCTGAATGTTTGGAGAAGAGAGTGTCTTCCTTCATTCCGGTGATCTCCTCCGCGGTGTCGACTCCGTGGAATCCCTTGGTGACGACTCCTTGGGTAAGATCTTGTATATTTTTATTGTTTTCCTCATCCACCCTCCCCCCACCTTTCCTATTTTGCTGTCCATCCTCCCTGCAGGAATTTTTCCTTGCTGCCCATCCCGGCCAGCCCACCGCACCACCCTCTCTTCCCCCCAAATCGGCCGTCGGCCTCCCCGTATTGTCCCCCAAACCAACCCTATCATAACTGTCTCCCTGTTTCCCTGCACAGCCACCGTTCCCCTCCTTTTTCCCATCAGATCCAGCCCGCTACCCCCTCATAAACACCCCCTCCTTGCTGTCCAGCCTTGCCGCCACCGACTTACAGTTGTCTGGTTGTGTACAGCCCCAGAACAGCCCAGATCTGAATTTTTCCAGCCATAACCAGCCGCCAAGTCTTTCCTTATTTGTTGTCATTACTCCCCATCACGTGGATCCACCTCCCAACAACCTGTCATCACCAAATCTGTCCAGATTTGGGCATTTCAGCCCAGATCCAGCCACTTTCCTCTACGATCCAGCCTTCCTAATCGCCCAACCAGCCTTCCCTTACCCGATCCGGTCCACCAACCACTGAAACCCCTCTTTGAGCCCTCTAATATTCAGATTTGTTTTATTTACAGCAGCCCTATTATTCGTATTGTGTTTTTGTATCGGTATTTAGTTGTAAAACATTGTTACAGTAGTTTATAACATGATTGTTTGGGTGTTCAGTTTATTATAGTTATTTGTGCATGAATTAATCTCTAACTGCAGGAAGGATTCATACGCCGCACGCTCTTGCTTTGGCCCTCCCCGCGGAGGAAAGCCTAAGTTTGTTTCGTCATAAATAAATTATCTTTGTCTTGCTGTGCATTAACTGCGTGGGATGATTATTATTTATTATCTAATTTGTGATCTAACCGTCGGATCTGCATAGCATGTAGGGTTAGGTCGCAGGTTTCCCTCCGCCTATAGATTCGGCCTGCGTCATATTCATTGCTCTTTCTTCGGGATATACTTTACATTGCTTAGAAAGTTTGAAAAATATTCTACAGTAGGACAGGATGGTTGTGCTATTCTTTCTGTTACAAAGGAAGAAAAGTATGTACTTTCAATTAATTGAAGTTTAATTTATCACTTTTTAATTATTTCTTTGCTACGCATTTTATTACATCTTCATTTTTTTCCTTCTTCATTTGATCCTTTTAGTTCCTTATAGTTCATGCGGGGGAATTCAGCTAGGGCGGCGGCATTCGGACGAAGTGACAACATTCGGCGGGGGAGGCGGATTTTGGCGGGGGCGGCAGAATTTGGCGGGTACGAAGACATTTGGCGGGGGTGAGGACATTCAGCGGGGGCGGAGACAATGAGCAGGGGGCGAAACTAGGTGGACGGCAACATTCGGAGAACGGCGACATTTATGCATTATTTTTGGTCAATTTGAAAGAGTTTTTATTACTCTACTGACTGCTTTCTTGGTATGTACTAATGATACTCATTGGTATGTAGATCAATCATTAAGTATTCGTTCTAAAATACAAACATCAATAAAAGCATAATCACATAGCACGTAGCACAAAATTGAAAGAGTTTTTTATTTCTCAATTCAGTACCTTCTTGGTTGTACTAAATATATTCATTGGTACTTAAATAAATAATTAAGTATTTGTGTTAAAATACTACAAACATCAATAAAAGCACGATAACATAGCAAGTAACAGAAAACTTAAATAATATTTGGAAGTCTCCCTCTTGTAGTAGCAGGTAGTAGAAAGAAAAATACACACACAATAGGAATGAAAGGAGATGAGAAAACCCTAAATAGTACTTGGAATGATAGACCAAGAAAAGGAGAAGATGAACCACAGTATAGAACACAAAACCCGGTAAGAATCAGAGTCATAATTCATCTTCGTAGATGGGATAACGAAAATACGGCATATAAAAGGGAAAATAGAGAAAGGGGACCAGAAATTGAACCTGGAAGGCGAGTCTCAGAGGTGGAATGGGAGGAACGCCAGACGACAAAGATTGCAAATGCGCGAGAGCCGGCATGTGAAAATGTTGAACGTGATCGCCCTTCGCCTTATCTCCCTCCTACTGTTGTTCTCCCCTCCTTCCATGTCGGCATCCTCCCTCCCGACATCATTCCTCTCGGAGAGCCCTAACACTGGAAGTGATGGAGATTGAAGAGCACGTTGTAGGGTCTTACGAAAGTTTCGCGAGGGCATGTAAGACGACATTTGTCCTGGGGGCATTCGGCGGGGGAGCGTCATTTGGCATGGAAGGCAACATTTGTCGTGGGGGAGACATTCGGCGGGGGAGGGCAACATTTGTCGTGCGAGGCGACATTTGTCGTGAGGGTGACATTTGTCGTGGGGGCGACATTTGTTGTGGAGGGCGACAATGGTCATGGAGGGCGACATTCGGCGTGGGGAGCGACATTTGGCGTGGGGGGCGACATTTGTTGTGGGGGGCGATATTTATCGTGGGGGTGACATTCGGCCAGGGGGCGACATTTGTCGTGGGAGCGACATTCGGCGGGGGAGGGCGACGTTTGTCGTGGGGGCGGCGTTTTGTCGTGGGGGCGGCGTTTGTCGTGGGGGCCGGCGACATTGGTCATGGGTGGCGACATTCGGCGGGGGAGGGAAACATTTGTCGTAGGGACGATATTTGTCATGAGGATGACATTCATACGTGAGAATACATGCATTCATAATATGTATTCATAATATGATTTCTCAATCATATTAGTACAAAATGCTAGATGAAGTGATTGTAACTTGTAAATGGAAATAATTGCAGTCTTGGAATAAAACCGAAGATGAAGTTTTGGAAAAATCAAAATCATAAATGTTGGTCGTTCTCCTTCCAAGTTTGATTCTTTCATATTTCAATCATCACCATCATGCTGGCGGATAAGGCTGGTTATATGAAAAAATCAAAATTTGTTGGCAATTTGAGAATAAGATGGAAAGGCGTATTTCATAAATGTGGGTTATGGTGGTACCTTTCTGAGATTTATTCTCATAGTCATAACCCAACGGCAAAGCTTCACAGTGAACCTGAAGATGAACACCGTGCTTGCTAATCTCATGTCTTGCACCTGAAGATAAACACAATGCATATAATTGGATATTGAAGGCATCTTTAATCTTATTAAAAATAAAAAATGATTTCCTTTCTTTATATTATATGTGAGGCTCCAAGAGCAATGTTAGAGATAAAGATTATCATTACCTTATGGTATGAATTAGGGAATGGAACCATTTAATGAATCTCCAGCATCCTTGAATGTGAAAAAAAATTGTTCCAATGTCTTGAAAACAGATGGCATGCAAGAGTGCATTAATCCCCAAGTTCAAGATATTGTTCTGTATTGATGTGCCTGTCATTAAGAGGCGCCTAGGAATGATATTTTTTTATCAAGCACCCTATATAAAACTTGCAAGTGAAACTGGAGAGCAGGGAGCTTGAATTGGAATCGAAGGATAAGATATCTCTATTTTTGGATGAATTCTATACTTGAATATAATATTGGGGCCAACAATTACTTGGGCTTCTAGAGATTTATGTTCTGAATAGCATTTGAGTGTTCAATTAAAAGAAATGCTTGATAATGTGTAGGTATTTAAATTTTTTCTTATATATCAACGCCCAACCCCCAGAGAGGAATTAGGCTTCATTAAGTATCTTTCACATGAGCATGAAAAAAAAAGATAATGAGACAACTCACGAACTCAAGATATTGGGAGAAAATTGAAGCATGTGACAACCCAAAAAATCATGATGTCTATCAAGGAATGTAGACATATGGGGAAGCAGAACACCTAAAAGACTTTGGCAGAATCAGGCATCGGCCGGAGGATTCAATTCCAGGCGGAGGCCGGATGCTTTCGTGGCATGCTCTTCACGTGAAGGAGAAATTGGGTAGAACAGAGAAATCAGAAAAATGCAGGAATTGGGTAGGACAAATGCAGGAATTGGGTAGCACAAATGCAGGAATTGGATAGGGCAAAGGAATCAGAAAAATGACACTTTACTTATTTCTTTGTTGAAAAAAATAAAGAAATCAGTGAAATTGAAAAAAAAACAATGCAGGAATTGGGTAGGACAAATGTTAGAGGATGTTCTGCAGGGCCAAGATGCTCTTCACTTGGAGTAGGAGTAATGTAGAAATTGGGTAGGATAAATGCAACAGCCCTACAACTGTTAGAGGACATTCTACAAATCTATATATTATAAATAAAAACATATGTGACCAGTGAGGCCAAAAAGTCCCACTCCTTAGATCCTGGCTGTCCGCGTAATCTTATCACCCGCATAATCTTATCAATACCTTCTATAAAACATTCCCCCGATAACCCTATCTCAAACAAACCCTAAACCCTCAGCCGTCACCCAAGCTTCCCCGCTCCTCCCGCACATCCCCCGCAGCATCAGCGCCGGAACCCCGCCTGCCCCTCTCGCACACAGCATCCCCCACAGAATCGGAGCCGTAAATCCCTGAGGCGCCGGAAACTTTGCTGCCCCTCTTCCTCCACGCCCTTCCCGCACAGCATCCCCCGCAGAATTGGCGCCAACAACTGAGCTGCCCCTATTCCGCCGGCTCTTCCGTCATTCTCCCGCCATTCTTTCGCTGCTCTTCCTCCGTTCTTACGCCCTTCTTCTGCCCTTCTTCCGCACTTCTTCCGCTGGTACTTTCGCCGGGACTTCCGCAAAGCTGGACCCACCCCGCACTCCACAATCCGCCTCCCTGAAAACTCCTGGTTATTTCTTCTAACTGCACTACCACTTCACTTTTCCTTCAATAACTAAATAGATGTGTGCTACCATAAGTTATTGTGTCAACTTTTGGTTTTCAACTGCGTTGGTGTTATAAGTTAGCAAAATCATATATATGCTGAAGGAAACCAAAAGGATTGCAGCAGAGGGAGGAAATCTCCCATTTCAGAAATTTCTTAAACAGCAGCCACCAACATTTCATCAGTATCGTTTTTTTATTAATCTTTTTGCTTCAGCAATATTCTGTATCAATGGTCAAAATAAATTACATGTCACATTATATCTCTATGTGTGTCATTAATTAAATGCCATTTGTTACATTGACTTTGGGATTTCTGCCAACATTTTTATCGTTGTCATGTGACTTCGTTTTTCTCAAGATTTTTAAAGGTTGTGATCAAAATTACTAAAGGTGAAAGGTAGTCCACCTCATTGGACGGCAAAGCAATTTTTTTAAACACCATTGCATAATAGGCAAACAAAACATATCGGATGCCAACATCCGCACAACGGGAAACATGAAATACAAGAAGACGCAAAATCCATCATCTCTGTGAGGATGCTCTACGCAGCCAACAAAATGGAACTACTCCATCTGAAACAATAATTAATCCTCCCAGAATGGGTCGACCACCAACAGGAATCTCACCACAAGAACGCAGAGCCTTGCGTACAACCCGTTAGCGGGAACTATGGCAAATTCAACGGAATAACACTCTACGCACACAAGGTATGCTTTCCATTCTACTCCTACGCCTTTATTTAAAAAAATGTACGAAAAAAATCATTATGTCAACTGCATCTCAGGTCTGCATCATACAACATCCAATCAGCAAGTACAAACATTTCAACACGCTCCTGGTGAATCTGGTAATAACAAAACCACCAAAACAAAACTTCTAACATTACATAATAAAATGACATTAAATCTCCACAGGCCCAAACATTTTATCTGCAAATGTCATATCGCAAGATACCGGCATTCCATCAATGCCAACTCGTCGTATGCGTAGAAGGCCAAGAAATATATCATCTGAAGAAAGTCGGCTTCTACGCAATGCTCGCAGAAGAGAACTACGCCAACTGCACAGGAACAGACCTACCCCCAGCCAAGGTTTACTTCTCCTCCAATTAATATCAACATGTCCTAGTATTTATAATACAAATATAAGACATGATCCAACACATTCTTAGAAATCCATGCGACAGCGAACATTCAACCTCATACGGTCGAACAAGAAGGTATACCTCGAGATGCTCTAGCACATCTTAGGAGGAGCAAGCGCCTTCACGAAAGGCGCTTCGCCGGTGTACCTCAATCAGCAATTGTTGAAAACTACATTGCACAACAACGGACACATCATCGCTATGCAAGGAATTGTTATCCAACAATACAGGTCCAGCAAATTCAGCTACTACCACTGACTACTTGCAATCACTGTCATGCAAGGCTTTTTCACGACGAGACATCTACAATGTGTTGTTGTGGTGGATGAGTGAGAGTAAACCCCATACCAGAATAGCCTGAATTGCTCAAACTTCTTACTGATCCAGGCCCTGAGGGACGACATTTTAGACAGAATTTCTCCTTCACATCCATGGGAGTTACTCTAGATGAACGAATACCAACATATGATCAAGGTGTATACGCGTTTAGGGCACACGGTGCAATATATCATAAAATTGGATCACTTTGTCTGTCCCAGGTAGTCGCCTGCATTACTTACAAATGTTTATCTACGACACCGAACATGAGTTGGATAATAGACTCCATGAAAGTTCAGCGTCGAGTTCAGTGTTGTTACAAAAGATCACGGATATACTAAACGCAATTAACCCATTTGTACAGATGTTCAGGCAAATAGCTAAGTGCTCAAACATACAACAGTGCAGGTTAATAATTAAGGAAAGACCTTCATTTGAGCGACAATACTCCCTTCCAACAGCGTCTCAGGTTGTTGTACTGGTCGGTGGAGAAGACTACATGGAAGCCAACGAACGCAACATAATAATCGAGACAAATTCTGGACAGTTGCTAACTCACAAGGAGTACTCTGGTTTCTACAACCCAATGCAATGCCCATGTTGCTTCCATACAGGACCTACAGATGGTCAGGTGAACCAGAAACACAACGTGCTGAGAGAATAAGTTGTTGTGATTACTATTTCTACATGCTACAAGTATGCACACTTCAATTGAGTATTCTTAACACTTATTGTCTAGAAATCAATACTAACTATTTCTTATTTACTCATAGATTTGCGGTTGTGTACCATCAATGTTACTATATTCTGGACGTCTTCTCCATCAATACGTAGTGGGCAACTACATTAAAATTGAAACACAAAAACTACGATGGATCAGGGCACATCAAAGTGATGTACGTGCAGAGTTATACCAAGGTTTACAAGATTGCTTAGCCGTTGGACAGAATGACGCATGTAAGTACTACATTACCTAACCTACTCTGTCATTACTAATATGCTCACATTGCCCTTAACCCATCATGCAATCTAATTACAGCCGTAGTTGGTCGAAGAACAATTCTACCGTCTTCGTTTATTGGAAGTCTGCATGATATGCAACAAAGATACCAGGATGCGATGGTGATTGTACGCAACTACGGGAAACCGGACATTTTCCTTACGATGACGGGCAATCCATCTTGGGATGAGATAACCAATGAGTTGTACTCGGGCCAGACACATTAGGATCGTCGAGATTTAGTATCAAGGATTTTTCATGCAAAATTACAATGTTTAAAAAGGAAGACATTTTCCAAAGAGGTGCATTAGGAAGAGTTATTGCTCATGTGCATGTAATCGAATTTCAAAAGCGGGGACTACCACATGCACATATTTTGTTTATGTTTAATGACAATGATAAGCTAAATACTCCTGACGACTACGACTCCATTGTTAGAGCTGAAATACCAATACAAGCTGAGGAGCCCGAACTATACAATGTTGTTCCAAAGCACATGATACATGGGTAATGCAGACATTATGCTCCAACTGCAAAATGCATGAAAAACAATAACTGTAGTAAGGGATATCCAAGGCGATTATCAAAAACAACTGTTCAAAAAATAGATTCATACCCACAATACTGACGCTGAAATGATAACAGGTCCATTAACTTCGGTCGAATTGCGGATTTTCTCATTGATAATGGATGGGTTTTTCCTTATAACCCATGGTTTCTATTAAAATATGACTGACACATCAACATTGAGGTGTGCAGTAGCATTAAAAGCATCAAATATTTGTATAAGTATGTCTACAAAGGCCCTGACTCTGTGTCATTCGAGGTACATCCTGCTCCAAATTATGATGAAATTAGTAAATAAGTGGATGGTCGTTGGATTTGTGCAACTGAAGTTCTGTGGAAATAATTCAAGTTCCAACTATACCAGACTTATCCATCAGTTGTACGTTTGCAAATCCACTAACCTAATCAACACCATTGTTTTAAATGTCCTCCGACATGTCCGACATGTCTCCCGACATATTTTTTAGAGGAAAACGATCTCAAATAATAGATTATGTCCTTTTGTAGGCCGACATGTCCGATTTTTCCGATATATCAGCCGACACGACTTTTAAATATATCATCCGCTATTTTATTTATGTTATATTTGTAGACAGAATACATATTATGTATGTTTAAATTGATTAAACTTATTAGGTGATTGTTTCATATTTTTAATATAAATTTATAAGTTTTAAAAACTTATAATAAATCAAGTATTTTTAACTTTAAATCTTTTTAATTGCGTTATGAAAATAAAATTAGTGTATAGTATTAAATATATTTTACAATGTATCATTTTGTATTTGTTAATAATTTTTTTCAACTACTATTTCAGTTTATTTCATAATATAAACAGTGTATTTTTCTATTTTTATAACAAAAATTATAGTTAATATACATTAAATAAAAATTTTATTTATAATATATGGAAATCCGATATTTAAAAATATCTCTGACATATCTCCGACTTCCGACATCTGACATTTAAAAACACAATCTGATATGTGTCCGACATCCGATATTTAAAACACTGATCAACACCAGGTTCATTATCATATTCATCAATCAGTAACATAAGTGTCAGACAACAATCGGAATACACGAACAATGTTAACAAAATTTTTCAAAATAAACAGTGATTGTCTTCAAGAAAATAGATATTTGTATGTCGATTTTGCGAAGCACTATAGGTGGTTGATCCCGTATCGGAGGTGGATAAGAAGATCTACAGCTCAGAAAGTTGTAAGTCCGATTGTATGCAGTCTCGCCTTCAAAATGTGATTGATTCTACCATCGTCTGTTGTTGAATCACGTCCCCAGACCCAAGTCGTCCGCATATCTACGCACAGTCAGCGATCACTTATGCGCAACATTCAAGGAAGCTGTTGAGCATTTGGGGTTGCTCGAAGAAGATAATAGCATCCGTAATTGCTTAAACGAGGCGTGTGCTTTCAAAATGCCAGCAGCATTACACAGATTGTTCGCAACAATTTTGCTATATTGCGAACCAACAGGAGTTCGGGAATTATGGGATGCAAATATTCTTGCTATGATCGAAGATTACCCAAGTACAAGCACAACAAACATGACGTACTCAAAGAACAAACTTCTTCATTATCTAGATATAATATTCAAGCAACATAATAAAAGTATAACAGATTTTGACTTGCCAAAGCTGAGTGGAGACATCCATGATCTTGAAGAAATTCCAAGCCTAATTGTCGACGAATTGTCGATCTCTTTGTCCATGGCAGACCTAAATGCAATCAACAATCTTAATGAAGGTCAGTTAAAAGCATACAATCTTTTCAGTGCTTACATAAGAACAAAGAAAGATGCAATTTTCTTCGTTGATGGACCCGGTGGTACTGGCAAGGCATTTCAATATCGCGCAATATTGTCCACATTTTGACATGAAGATAACATTATTCTAGCAACAGCCACATCGGGTATTGCAGCAACCTTGCTTTCAGGGGGGCCACCGCCATTCCAAATTAAAAATTCTCATTGACCTAGATAAATAGCTATATTGTCTTTTAAGCAAACAATCTGATATGCGACTACTAACAGAAAGGGTTTTTGCAATCATATGGGATGAAACACCAATGATGCACCGAAAGGCATTTGAAGTCGTCGATCGTTCCTTTCGGGATGTAACGGGTAACGAAAAACCATTTGGTGGAAAAGTAATAATTTTAGGAGGAGATTTTCGACAAGTCTTGTCGGTATTCATAAATGCAACAAAAGTGCAAATTATTCGTGCTAGCATTGTCGAATCATTTTTATGAGAAGATGTCAGGTTACTGCAACTAACAAAAAATATGAGGGCGAGAAATGATACACAATTCTCAGATTTCTTGCTTTGGGTCGAAGATAGGAGGGAGACTACTGTAGACGATAATATGATTCGAATTCCTGATAATATGGCTATGGCTTGGGAAGGCGAACACTCCATCGCCAACTTCATATACTTTGTTTTTCCTAACATATCTGAATATAATATCAACTCTGATAACGTTATTTATATTGAGACGAGAGCTCTCATTACTCCACTCGACGAGGATGTGAACAAGCTAAATGCACTTTGTCTTGATTTATTTCATGGAGAGGAGACTGTGAATTATTCACTTGACTCTGTTAGCGATGATCCTACAAATTTATACCTGAATTTCTGAACTCTATTAACTCAGGGAACTTACACCCCCCCCCCCAACTCATATTAAAGGAAGGGGCACCTATAATGCTTCTCAGAAACATCGATCCAAAAATAGGACTGTGCAATGACACAAGACTGGTATGTAAAAAGTTTGGAAGAAATGTCATCGAAGCAGACATATTAGGAGGTAGATTCAATGGACTCTGGGTGTTCATTCCACGAATACCGCTCAAAAGCCCAGAAGATGCCAGAATGCCATTCGAACTAATAAGGAAGCAGTTTCCAGTAAGATTAAGCTTCGCACTAACGATTAATAAGGCACAATGGCAGACAATTGGTACTATAAAAATCTACCTATCAAACAACGTGCTCAGCAACGGTCAGTTATACGTTGCGCTATCACGAGAGGTCTCAGCAGAGAGTACGAAGATTTTGGTTAAAAATAGTACAATTGACGAATATGATGGAGTTTACACAAAGAACGTTGTTTTTAAGGAAATATTCGATCTGATCTCGAATAAAATGACTGATTTTTTGTGATATTAGATGAAAGAAGACGCTCGCAACGCCAGCTACAAAAAGGTTCCACATGCCACAGAAACAAAGACACTAATTACTTAGACAAAAAAACATCACATCTTATTCTAACAATTTCTTGCTGCCACATTATTAAATTAATTTTCTTCATGTTCTCTAGGTTAAAAGAAAAGACCAACAACAGAAGCGACTACAGAAATGAGAAAAGTAATCATTGCAGATTGGATTAGAGAAGTATATACAGATCTTGATGATAACAACTCAATTCCCAGGTACGGGTGGCCCAAAGTCGACAAGTTCAACGGGCCCAAAATTACTTACTCGAGCTCTCTAGACATTGGTCTGCCATGAAACAATGGAATGTTATTTTTAGAGTACTTGTAGAGACGTAACTACTAACCATATTTTACCTGTTAAATAAGGTGTAACATGAAAACAGATGATTAATGCAATAATAGTTCTACCTTCATGATATTACTCTATTTTACATGTACTTCTTTATGTTTATGAATATTATGCGTGGTTTGAGATAGAAGTCAAGAAGCCCGCCGCCAGGGGCGCGAAGCCCGCCGCCGCGGGCTGGGTACTGTCGAGCGGGGCACGTGGGGGCCCGTGCACTATTACTCATAAATTAAAAAAAATTCAAGTCCCATAACTACAGTGAAACTGAAAGGAAAGCAAATAATTGGTGAAATTGAAATGAAATTAAAATGAAATTGAAGAAACATGGGCAATGGTTTCACCTTGGAGTCCATCAGAGATGGAAGTTGTGGCATCATGCTATATGTAATTTTACCCCAACTTTAATCAAGCCATAAGTCGAACACTGTGTGTGCAGCTCAAAATGAAGCAGTGAAAGTTAATGTTGAAGATAGAATACAACTTAATATTAAGGAGAAGCAGGGAGGTCTTATGCCGTGGCTGAGAGTAGGGACCCTCGAAGGAGTGGGAAGTTCGATGTGCAACAGTCAAAGCGCAAGAGGAAGAAATCCGTAGGGTTGTTGAGGCCCAACCATGGTGAAGCACGTTGCCGAAGCCTTTAGCCGGAACAATGAAGAGCTTCAAGATTTCTGCCAGAGCAAAAGCCGAACTGGCACCATCCTTCCAGAGGAGAAAATGCATAGATCGTGGAGATTTTCTATTGAAGTAGGTAGGGATCTGCAAACAAATGTGGACAAATATATGGAAAATACGCCTCTGTGGTTGTTTGTCCGGATATGCAAAGGAAGGCTAGCGTGGAGATTCAGAGGAGCCGGGCTTCGTCGATGGCTGGGGAGTTTGGAGCAGAGCGAGGGAGACGCGGGCTTTGATTTCAGCGAAGAAGCGGCAGCAGAATAGATTGGCGACAGCGTAATAGATTGGTGCCAGCGGAAGCAGGCAGGGCTCGCCGCCGGACAACTCCCGGTGGGTTCGTCGGGGTCCGGCGAACCCGACGGTGGGTTCCGATCAGGCCGCCAACGAGATTCGTGAGAGTTCGCGTGGGGTTGAAGCGGATATCGGGATTTTTGCCATCGGGATGGAGGGTGAAAGCTCTGTTTAGCTATTTCCAGGCAGAATCTACCTGATCTAACGGCTGAGGTTTTCTATATGAATTTTTAATTCAGGCTATTGGCAGACCACACTATTTCTTTTTAATATAGTATATAAGTATTTTTAATATAGTATATAAGTATGTATATATATATGTGTGTGTGTATATATATATGTGTGTGTCTATATATATATATATGTGTGTGTGTGTATATATATATGTGTGTGTGTATATATATATATATATGTGTGTGTGTATATATATATATATATGTGTGTGTGTATATATATATATATATGTGTGTGTGTATATATATATATACATGTACATATAAGTATCGAAAGATCAATGCATAAAACATCACTAACTGAATTTTTTTACGATTAGAATTTTCTCTATCCTCGGATTGGGGAGCCCGGTGCACAAAGCATTCCAGCATAGCGAGGGTCCAGGGAAGGTTCCCACAACAAGGGTGAAATGTAGGCAAACTTTACCCTGCATCTTTCTCAATCCCGAGACTAATTAATTTTTTATACCTTGTGGAGGAGTTTGAGCGTCTAAGAGTCGTCACCTAGGGTTCCACGGCATAGGCACCGTGGGGTGATCGCGGAATTCCGGGATTTCTATCTCCAAAAATCTGCAAATTCTTCAACCAGCCCACAAACCATCTATTTATAATAAAAAGAGGATTAGGGGATCCCACCATCGATGGCTATGACTGGCCGAAGGTGGGGCTGCCTGAATACAACAAAATAAAATGCAAAATAGTGAAACAATATATCAAATCGATTTGCAACGTGAATCCGAACACATCTGCGGAATCCGATCGTCGAACCGGGCGAGCCATATATGGAAAGTCGCCAAATCAGCCTCGAATGAACCCAAAACTCGTCATCCATTGCAAATGCCCGTCTATGCTCCGCAACAATCTCCCCGGCTTGAAAGAATTCTCCCGATGAATAGGGATCAAAATTCTCTCACTGCATGTCAGGTAAAACTCGAAGAAGTCCACCAGAGGTCGCCCAAGTGTCGTCGGTGGAAAAGTGTCTTCGCCAATAAACTCCCCCTGACTGAAAAGCTGTAATCTCAGGTGAATGGAGACGATCGTGCTGAAGTCGAAGTCCAGAGGTGAATCGATCAAGCTCTGCTGCAAGTATCCAAGAGTCACCAACGTCTGTAGTGGGAATGCACTGGTGGAGTCTGGTCTCTATGATGCTCTCAACGCTCAACTCACGAGTGGTGGATCCCGGTGCGATCGGCGAAGCCGTCGGTAGAACAAAAGAAGACGACTCCCCAGATGGGTGGGTGTCAGAAGTAGGTGAGTAGTGGTGGCCATCAGACATATGTAGGCTATGAGGGTGGCAATGCAACGGGAGTGGAGGTGTGGGCGGCTGGAAATCTCCGCTGCTTGGGTCCACATAATTGCGAGGCCCGTAGTACGACGTCATATCCACGACACAAAATACCGGGTGGATACCCATACTTCCAAGGAAATCAAGATCATAGATGTTTGCTTCGATCTGTCTTATGATTATATAAGGATCCATTCGTATAACGCTCAAGTCTTTAGTAACCCTCGCACGGAGCCTCACAGCGCAGATTCTCACCATCACATGTCCTCCTTCATGAAGTACTTGCTCTTGTCAGTGATCATCCGTATGTGATTTATAAAATTTATTATCATTATGAATTCTCTGTCGGAATGACTCATGACACACATGCAAACGATGAACAGACAACATAACAGAATCATGCAAATGATGAAGAAACGACTCAACAGACTCATGCAAATGATGCAAATAAAACACGTCAGACACAACATGTTCTTCATGGGAAAATCTAATAATGATCTGAAAATCTATCAAGGGAGGTGGCCTATCAGGAGGCTCTCTCGGTGGAGTGTAGAAAAACTCATCTCGTGTGAAACGAGTGCTCAGATGATCATGAGAAACACCTACACTCAAGGGTGAGCTCATGAAGAGCAAAATGTCTCTCAAGGAACGTAACACATTAGGGGGCTCACCAGGAGATGTGTATGAAAAGTCATCGCGAATGTGACGACCACCTGGGTGAAAGTCGTGTGCACAGACTAAAAGGCGTGACTTTATAGTGTGGGGAGTATCCACAAAAATAAAGAACTCGTCTAGTGGGTCAGCAGGTCTGGGCTTCTATAGACGAGTTCTTTATTCATGGAATCCTCCACCACACTATTCAATATACAGTCGTAGCTAGGTTGCGTGCACTATTCAATATACAGTCGTAGAGTCTATAGATTTTTCATCATGTTTAGGTGTCACAATTATTCCCCTCCTCAATTTAAAGGGCTAATTGCATGGAATCCTCCACCAAGAGGTGGATATCGTAAGTGATTCCTTGGTTGAGTTTGCATCTAGAGCCGGAAGTGTGTAGTACGGCATAGACATGCTGAGTGAAGCTCATTTGGATGGTTAGTCCGGATTGGTGATGATTATGGGTAAACCGGAGAAGACTCTGTGTATTTGATAGTTGTGTATGACTTGTAAGTATGGATGTTTTATATGGATGTATGGATGTATGGGTGTATGGATCTTGGATGTTTTGCGTAAGCTCCTTGTGGTGTGAGCGTTGTGAGCGCTAATTGCTCTGGGAGAGCGAAAAGCTGCATCTAATCAGGAGAGAAGGCCGACCCGCGTCTAGTGGTGCGCTACTGACGGTTTGAGCACGGGAAAGACTGACATGCCCCTGGTTGTTTTGGGAGGTCGATTGGTGGCAATGTTTGGGAGGACACGAGGCAGACCCTACTTGCTACACCACAATGGTGGGTCGATCTATTACTGCTCAAGTTTGTCGTGAGGTTATCACCTCTGAGTGGTTTGGGCGGAATGCTCTCAGCCTGCGGGTTGGGGTGACTAGGACCGGCAAGCCAACAAGTTAATAATTCTCTGATCGGTGGTGTTGCCACGGAGTCCGGTACACCGTAAGGTGCCCTGAGTGCACGGAGCGTCTGGTGAATGTCGGCGTTTGTGATATGATTGTGATTGGTAGCTTGATAGATGTTATGATGGCAATGCATATAGGGAAGGAACCACTGCCCCGGGCAAGGGGTGGGGTCGTTATAATTGGTCAGCTAATGATGATCGTTGCTTTGTTTACCGCTCTTGGGGTGGATGACTATTTGCAGGTACTGGTGGATTGAATTGAATTGAGCGGAATAAAGGCTTGCTGTGAAGGCGCTCGAAGGCCGTGCGAAGAATGTTTGGATTTCACGTGTTCCCGGCCTGCGTGCCGATGTATGAAATTGTATATGTTTGTAAAGAGCAACATAACTAAAATGTTGCGCTAGAATGCTTGAGTTAGACTACGAGTAGAATGAGATTTTGATTTCCAAACGTGACTCCGCCGTTTGTCTGTGAAATATGGCATGGGGCCCCGGCCGGACCCACTGTTATATTCCATGGGACGAATGGTGGTGTTACAGAACCAGTGGCAAAAGATAACGTAGGTGGTTGTCCTCGGTGGCGAGAGGCGGGATCGGGCCAGAAATGGATAGATCTGGCCACATAGGTATAGATCCGTGCGATTAAGGGTAGATCCAACAATATGAGATCAGATCCGGGATGAAAATTTCCAAATCTAGGCTGATATGAAAGGGGAAGGCTATTGGAGGTGGTTCCACGAGAAGGGTGCTTGTGGGTAGGAGTAACCGGCTGCGGGAATTAAGGTCATCTACTAGGGAATGGGGGGTTGGCAGTGCAGGGATGGGCTTAATAGGGGTGGTGGTAGGTGCAGAAGTAGGAGGGAGCGACGACAAAAAGAGGGGAAGCGTGAGTGGTCGGCGGCCTGCAGAGAATGTAAAGCGGCGAGCGGTTGCATGGCTACAGGAAAGGGAAAAAAATTATAGAGAATGAATAGTGAATTTAATTAATCAACGGTAGAGGTGAAAAGAAATAGGGATGTTCTGGACAGCCAACTGTGGCTGAATTTGGGGGGGGGGGGGGCTGAGGGCGGCGACAAGGGTTTTGGAGACAGAGAAAGTGGGCTAGGGTTAGGGAATACCTTGGGGAGGGATATACGCACTTATAAGTTGTCACCTAGGGTTCAACGGAGTCGGCACCGTGGAATGATCGCAGGAATCCGAGATTTCTTTTCACCAAATTCTGTAATACATTCAACCAGCCCACAAACCCTCTATTTATAATAAAAGGAGGATTAGGGCATCCCACCATCGATGGCTATGATTGGCCGAAGGTGGAGTCACCTAAATACTTTAAAATAAAATGCAAAATAGTGAAATAATATATCAAATCAATTTGCAACGCGAATCCGAACACATATGCGGAGTTCGATTGTCGATCCAGGCACGCTATATATGGAAAATCGTCAAATCAGCCCCGAATGAACCCAAAACTCGTCATCCATTGCAAGTGTTCATCTATGCTCCGCATCAATCTCCCCGGCTTGAAAGAATTCTCCTGATGAATAGGGGATCAGAATTCTCTCGTTGCATGCCAGGTAAAACTCAAAGAAGTCCCCCTGAGGTCGCCCAAGTGTCGTCGCTGGAAAAGTGTCATCGCCAATCAACTCCCCCTGACTGAAAAGCTGTCATCTCCGGTGAATGGAGACGGTCATGCTAAAATCGAAGTCCAGGGGAGAATCGATCGAGCTCTGTTGCAAGTATCCAAGAGTCACCAACGTCTGTAGTGTGAATGCACTGGTGGAGTCTAGTCTCCATGATGCTCTCAACGCTCAACTCACGAGTGGTGGATCCCGGTGCGATCGGCGGCGCCATCGGTAGAACCAAAGAAAACGAGTTCCCGGGTGGGTGGGTGTCAGAAGTAGGTGAGTAGTGGTGGCCATCAGACATGAAGGTTATGAGGGTGGCAAGGCAACGAGAGTAGAGGTGTGGGCGGCTGGAAATCCCCACTGCTTGGGTCCACATACTCGCGAGGCTCGCAGTACGGCGTCATATCCTCAACACTAAATACTAGGTGTATACACATACTTGCAAGGAAATCAAGATCATATGTGTTTGTTTCGATCTATCTCATGATTATATAGGGATTCATTCGTCTAATGCTCAAGCCTTTAGCAAGCGTCGCACGAAGCCTCATAACGCAGATTCTCATCATCGCTTGCCCGCCTTTATGAAGTACTTGCTCTTGTCAGTTAACATCCATATGTGATTTATAAAATTTATTATCATTATGAATTCTCTGTCGGAATGACTCATGACACACATGCAAACGATGAACAGACAACATAACATTCATGCAAATGATGAATAAACGACTCAACAGACTCATGCAAATGATGCAAATAAAACACATCAGACACAACATGCTCTCTATGAGAAAATCTAATAATGACTTGAAAATCTATCAAGGGAGGTGGTCTATCAGGAGGCTTTCTCGGTTGAGTGTGGAAAAACTCATCCCGTGTAAAACGAAGGCTCGGATGATCGTGAGAAACATCTGCACTCAAGGGTGAGCTCATGGAGAGCAAAATGTCTCTCAGGGAACGTAACACATCAGGGGGATCACCAGGAGGTATGTATGAAAAGTCATCGCAAAAGCGACGACCACCTGGGTGAATGGCTACATGGAAGGGAAAAAACTATAGAGAATGAATTGTGAATTTAATTAATCAACGTAGAGGTGAATAGAAATAGGGATGTTCTGGACAACCAACTATGGCTGAATTTTGGGGGGGTTGAGGGCGGCGGCAAGGGGTTTTGGAGAGGGAGAAAGTGGGCTAGGGTTAGGGAATACCTTGGGGAGGGAGATACGCACCTAGGAGTCGTCATTTAGGGTTCCACGGAGTCGGCATCGTGGGATGAACGCGGGAATCAGGGATTTCATTTCACCAAATTTTGCAATGCTTTCAATCAGCGACAAACCATCTATTTATAATAAAAGAAGGATTAGGGCATCCCACCATCGATGACTATGATTGGCCGAAGGTGGGGCCACCTAAATACATTGAAATAAAATGCAAAATAGTGAAATAATATATCAAATTGTTTCGCAACGCAAATCCGAACATAGCTGCAGAGTCTGATCGTCGATCCGAGCATATCATATATGGAAAGTCGCTAAATCAGCACCGAATGGACCCAACACTCGTCATCCACTGCAAGTGCTCGTCTATGTTCTGCATCACCATCCATTGGTACCAAAGGAAGCAGCAATAGGTATTGAAGTTGATTGTAATACACAATATAATTTTAACAATCATTGCTTGACTGCCAATAGTCTGAACTATTTTTTTTCTTACATTTGATTTCATATCTTCTTCTTCACTAACTAATATAGATGCAAGTTGTGAAGCTCTCGGTAGTATATATTGAAGCTATGTGGCTAGTCTTTTTTTAGTTGTTAATTTAAGGTTTAGAATATCTCATTGTTGTGCTTAGTGTCAGAACATTAGTACGACTAGGGATTGCAAGCATTCAAAATGGTTGTTATTGCTTCGATAAAACTTAGATTTATCTCCTCATTTTCATGTAGTTGAAGTTCTGTTTCATGTTTTGATATGTATAAACAACAACATTTATCCCACTATAGTGGGGTCGGCTATATGGATCCTTTGTCGTCATTGTGCCCTATCATTAGTCATAATCTCGCTAATGCTTACGTACATCATATCTTTCCTTATAGTTTCATTCCAAGTCTTTATTGGACTACCTCGCCCTCGTTTAACAAGCCTAGTGACTAAGCTATCACAACGCCTAACAGGTGCCTCAAATGGTCTCCTTTGTACGGGTACAAACCATCTTAGTAGATCTTATATTTGCAAAAGGTAAAAGGGATCCAATTAGATGATATATTTCTCCATATGCTCTAAATATGTAAATACATTGATGAGTTCTTAATAATTCTCATCTAATGAAACCTGCATAGATGTGAATGAGAGGACATGAGTGTATGCATGCATACATTTTTGCGAAGTAGACTTAACAATTCTTGTGGCAACAATATATTTGACATAGTTGTTCTTCCAATGTTGCATAGTCTATGTTTCTCATCAAGTAATTTAGTTTGACAATAACAACAAAAAATGTAGCATGTATGATTGGAATGATTTGATAGTGAAGTAATAATTTTTATTTATGACTGATATATGACAATCATTATTATATATCAAATGAGTCATCTGTGATAATAACAGCTAGTTCGGTTGACATTTCCGACATGTCGGACAAGAAGGAAAAAACAACATTGAACGGGTACATTCATTTCACGTCAGTCTCAACAGGTTGCACTACCCCTAATCTCATGCTATGGAGTCTGGCTTCCAGCTCTCTTCAGTCGATGAGTGTTTCTGCGTTCGCCTTCAGCTTCTAGCATAAGGATTTTCTTCCTTTCTGTCCTGTACTGTCAATGATCGCCTCTTGTTCTATGACTTCTTTGGTTCTATCTATTTTCATGTTTATCCTCTGTCGACAATCGACGCTACACTACACGTTTTTTAAAAAGTAATGTTATTCACTCTATGAATGAGTTTGAGATGTCCCTGATTCTTGAAACCTGCTATCCCGGCATTCTAAACTCAAACAAACATGAACCTAACATCTGACATCTACAATATTGACAACAACGGTTGAGATGTTGATCTAACATTTGTTGTTGATGATGCATCGTCTTGTTTAGCAGTTCTCCAGTGAAAAAACGCTTACAAAATGCAAGCTTAATATTCTAGCATCTCTTAGATTCATGTTGTTTATATTTATCTGTGATCTCCTTGAAAAGGGGGCACTAATGCAACTTAATTTCTTATTTAAATTAATAAATGTGAATTGTAGAAAACATTTCATTGCTTATGCACGACAAACAAAGTTTAATTGCCCGTTAAATAAAATCTTACACCATGAATAAAATATTTAAAACTCACATATACAAAATCAATTGAAAATGACATTAAGCCTATTAAACAGCTGCCAGGGAGAAACAAAATTCTAAACATAATAAGATTAGCAACTATGAACTGAAATATAACAAAAAATGTAGGTAGGAGAGGATGATTTCTAGAGGCCAGCGCCACAGAGCAAACATAACTTAAAAATTAAGTGGGTTGACAGAAATTGCTAGATTAAGGCTCGGTTTGGTGCGGTGTTGGAGCTCTGGCGAGGCAGCGAACGAGCGGAGTTTGCGACGGGAGGTGGGGAGGTGGGATTGGAGATGGGGGCTCACCACCATTTTTGTGAAGGTATGCGGGAGCAAACGCCACCGCCCGTGCGTGTCGAGCGTTTGTTTTTTCGCCTTGCGACGGCAGTTTATCCCACACCGGCAGCCCGCCGCCCATTCAAACAGAGCCTACGAAAAATACACAAATAATTAAGTGATTTAAAGATTGCAATGCTATTGACAATTTGGTAACTGGCAGCAGCCACTATCTCATTCCTCTCCATCTCCTTCAGCTAGCCAATGTCCAACAACATTCTTCAACTCCAATCCAAAAAAAATCTTATTTCAATAAGCTACAAAGAAAAATTCAAATCCCGTGCTAAGAATATAGGTAAGATTTCCAACTCCTCAGCTAAGAAGAACAGACACAAACTAACAAATGTTGCAGTGTTTCTATGTAAAATTTTTTAAAAAATTGAATTTCACTCATTCATAATAAATGATAAATATACTTATAAATGGCACTAATTCTATTTTTTATGGTTTTATGCTGTACGATGTCCTGAATCAATGTGTGCTATAAAAAAAACAAGTTGAACTGTAAGAAACCAGATGGCAATGGAGCAACGGAACATATGGATGTAGTCAGGTTCATATGATTTTTTTTATTGTTAACCATGAGATTTAAGATTACATGCTTTAACTCAAAGCGAGAGCGAGTCGTGAAAGAGAGAAAACCAAGGCGATCGAAGAGATGGCAAAACACTCGAGGCAATTGCGAGAGGGAGAAAACTCGAAGTGAAATGCAATAAATGGTAGGAAAAATATGATACAATCATGAGCCAAGCTCGCACCAACTCTTGGAGGATAGGTCCTCCAAAGAGCTCATTTCTTAAAGAGAGCCTAAACATACAGATCCAAATGATATCCAACTAGTCCCGGGCTCCCAGCCCCTGATGTAGGATAGGCTACATGTGTGTGAATATTAGAATACAATCCCAATGTGACGTGCAGGACGATAACTCGATTCTTCTTAACAGCTAAATGTGACACGCATGCAAGAATAGACAGCGAAATCGTAATAGAGCAATGAAAGATGAAATCACACTTAATTAAAGCAGGGCAAACATTTTTTTAAAGCAAGCAGACTTTGGCTTTCCTCCGCGTTGAGGGCCAAGTAAGATAGTGAATACATCACGTAAATCACAAATTTTCCAGAACATGCAACTACTAATCGAGAGGTCCAACTGAGTATGAAATCACAGTCATGTATTAATAATGAAAACAAAGATCCAAACAATAGAACAATCCTCACGGAGTAGGGGGGATTGCATAATGTAGAGATATGGTGTTCCTGGCTGTAGAAACCGCGGTCTGGTGATATGAATGAGGCTGGAAGGTGGAACGACTGTTGACATAAGAGGGCAATAGATGTGGGGGTGTTGGATGCAAAGCTTGCTAGGGGTGACTGGATGTGGGCTGCCTGGGAAAGTTTTCAGGGTTCAGTTGAGGGATTGGAGCGTGGAATGCAGGAAGAGACGGAGGGCTTTTGTGGGGTCTGACAGGTTGCAGCTAGAAGGAAGAAAGGAGGCGGACATGGTATTTACGGGTTGGTAAGGCGTCAGTGGTAGGGGTGTTGTGTGGGGGTTGCAGGTGTCTTAGGGTGATAGGGGTGTTGTGTGGGGGTCACTTGGCATGTTATATGGTAGAGGGCTATGTTGCACCGACACCGACACGGGACACGCAATATAACACGACACGACACGTGACTCGTCAATTCTCAAAAAATATCATATTCTGACACGCTGAGACACGTATATTAAATATTCATTTTTTATAATTATGAAAATCCTATAACATTTAACAAAAAATAAAAAAAAAAAAAATAACAATTAACAAATATTTAAATAAGTTACGTCATGTTTAAATATTACTCATCAAATACTCAAATGCAAAACTTAACAAATGATCAAAAAATGATAGAACATTAACACATTACCATTATATATCATCGGTAAAAATAATGGATTCACATACAAACTTTTTCCCTCACTTTCAATCTTCCTTTTTCTAGAGAAAATATCTACGTCACTAGTAGATCCACTTTCACTACTTGAAATGCTAGAAAGGGGTAGAGACACTTTCAAGATAAATTACCACACGCCTCATCATGAGTAGCTAACTTAGGGACGCGCGTGTCCGATTGAGCGGGACACGCGTGTCCGATTGAGCGGGACACGCGTGTCCGATTGAGCGGGACACGCGTGTCCGATTGAGCGGGACACGCGAGTCCCGCGTGATCCAGCGTGTCGGATTTCCGACTCGAGTGTCGGAGAGTGTCGGAGAGTGTCGGAGAGTCAGACGAGTGTCGGACTCTCCGACACCGACACGCTGGGCATTTTGAAGTGTCGGTGCTTCATAGGTGGAGGGTTAGATGGTTAGACCAATACACTTGGAATGAAACTACAAGGACATGGTGTACGTAGGCATTAGTGAGATATGACTAAAGATAAGGCACAATGACGACAGAGGATCCACATGGAAGACCTCACTATAGTGGGATAAAGGCTTGAGTGTTGTTGTTGTTTAACCGTGTCATTAACCTCAGTTCATCCAATGATTATGTATATATAAAGGTATATATTTTACATATGCCTCTAACCTTAAATAAATAGACCCAAGCCCAAATATCAGACAATAGTTTTATTTAGACTATTGGTGGTATCTCACTACCAACATCTAATAACTCACATATCACCATCCATATTCCCCAAAAATACTTGTTTTAGGTAGCAAAGTCTTAATGGATTATCTTTTCCATTTCTTTTTTGATTGTATGCATTGAGTTCCCGCTTATCACTAGGGGTGCAAGTTGAGTTGAGTCGGCTCGCAATATCGATGAGCTGGCTAGAAAAAAGCTCGACTCGAGCTCGAGCCTGTGGAGCTAGAACTCGAGCTCGGCGAACTCGGGCTCGATTACGAGTCGAGCTCGAGCTCGGATATTCGCAAGCCGGCTCACGAGCTTTTTATTCCTATATTTTTAAATATATATATATAAGAAAAATAGGCTCATGAGCTACAAAACTCGTGAGCAACTCGAGCTCGACTCGAGCTTGCGAGCCAGAAGCTCGAGCTCGATAAGCAGGCAATGAACTCGAGATCGAGCCAGGATAAAATGAGCTCGTCGAGCTCGAGTTCGAAATGATTAGCTCGAGCTCGAGCGTGGAAATTTTTCTTGGAAGTTTTGTCAAGCTCGACTCGTTTGCACCCCTACTTATCACTTTAATAAAATGTCATTTGAAGCATATAAAAATAAAGACATTAAAGTAATAGAATATTTTCTCTTCTTGTGCATGAATCAAAGAACAAGAGGGCATTACTATTATTGACATATAAATAATTGAATCCATCTTCTATCATTCCATATAAGTAATACAACTACAATTCACACATATCTCAGTTTAAAGCTTGATACAAGCAAAAAAAAAATCCCAATATCTCCATCAACTTTGCCAAGGCCTATTCCTCAAAGGCAAAGTGAACACAATAGTGCCATCCTTCAGACTTCAAGCCTCACTCTCTCAAAGTCATCAAGCTCTCAATAAATACTTACAAAGGCACGCAAGAGATCATGTGTGGAAGCATGAAGGAAAATGGGAGTTAGATGTCTTATTTATAAACCAAAGTGACTTCTCTAGGATACAATCCATATGTCTATAGCTCAACCTCATCTTGCACAAGAATGTCATTGAGCACATGTGCAAAATTAAGACATGATATGAAAACTAAGATTTTTCCACTGACTACATGTACAGACATACACGCACATATTTAGGCAAGCTCGCATGTTCCTATATAACATCTCCTAGACATGTCAGCAAACTCAAAGATACCACCTGATGGTGACCGACGGAGGCAAAGTGGGAAGAAACAAACTAATAAATAATTAGGTTTAAGAGCATAAAAGAAAAAAAAAATCAAAGAGGAAAATTATAAAACAACAAAACAAAATACTTAAAATAAAAGAATCTCTGTTTAATTAGTTCTGAGTATTGGCCAAATTGACTCGCACCTGAAACTAGAAAGAAAAGTATGAAAAAATATTATGTAATTGTTCTCAATTGAACATAAAATGTACCTCAACTTAAAAATCAAGTAATTATTCCAATATTTAACTCCTGCAGCTCAAGTAACATCCAAACAATATGGAGAGCTCACATGGCTCTAACAAGAATTAAATGGCATGTTGTCCCACAGAAGCATCATCTTAGAATGAAAGCAAAAAAACATTCAAACGTAATTGATCCAATGCACTTGAAGCAACGTGAATGGGCACAAGGAATGGAAATCGTATTGGCAACAAATGGACTGGGTGTTTACTGTTTAGGTCTGTAGAAATGGCCTGAAACTTGTGTATATTGATTGAGTATCTAAATACAAAGAGAGTATACAAATATATAGGAGAGAAAGAGAGGAAACAAATCTTATACAAGATGTGGGACTAAAGAGGAGAGAACAAGAAAATGGGCCCAAAACATGGGCCTAATACATGGGCTATTCTAACACTCCCCCGCAAGCTGGAGCGTACAAATCGTATGCACCAAGCTTGGACAAGCATTGATGGAAGGATGCTTTGGGAAGAGCCTTGGTGAGGACATCTGCAACTTGTTCTGTCCCTGGAACATGCTTTAAATCGAGCTTCTTCATTGAACTTTCTCTCGAACGAAGTGGCAATCGACTTCAATGTGCTTCGTTCTTTCGTGGAAGACTGGGTTCTTGGCGATATGTATAGCCGCTTGGCTATCACAAAGAAGTAGAGCAGGAGAAGGTAATTTAACACCCAGGTCAGTGAGAAGACTTTCAAGCCATGTGAGTTCGGATACAACAGAAGTCATTGCGCGGTATTCTGCCTCAGCCGATGAGCGAGCAACGACCGCTTGTTTCTTGCTTCGCCATGTAACCAAATGTCCCCCAAAGTATGTGCAGAACCACTAGTAGACCGCCGGTCATCAAGAGAGCCCGCATAGTCCGCATCGGAGTATGCCACTAAGGTAGGAGCAGACGAGGAAGTCCCGGTACACAAGTCCTTGACCCGGGGCTGTTTTTTAAGTACCTCAGAATGCGTTCAACAGCCAGAGATGAGACTTGCGAGGAGAATGCATGTATCGACTGACAAGACCAACAGCAAAGGAAATATCTGGTCGGGTAACAGTAAGATAGATCAACTTGCCAACAAGTCGTCGATAATATTCAGGGTTCTGGAGGAGAAGATCTGAGTCAGAAGCCTGAGCACACAACTTGTGGTTCACATCCATGGGGGTATCACATGGCTTACACCCTAGAGGCCAGCATCATGAAGAAGATCAGTACAGTATTTCGTTGAGATAGAATAAGGCCGTCCGGTCGCCTGGCAACCTCAAGTCCCAGAAATATCGCAGAGTCCCTAGGTCCTTTGTCTGAAAGACCGAGTTCAGATGTGCTTTGACTGCATGTATCCCTTGGGAGTCATCTCCTGTGATGATGATGTCATCAACATATACTAATAGAAGGACCGTCCCCGATGGTCGTGACGAGTGAAGAGCGAGAAATCAGCGAGCTACGGCTAAAGCCGACAGCGCGAAGTACTTTACTGAATTTCTCAAACCAGGCCCGTGGAGATTGTTTGAGACCATACAGAGCCTTGCGAAGGCGGCAAACTGAGACTCCCCCGTGGTCTCAAACCCGGGCGGTTGTCGCATGTAGACCGTTTCCTGGAGATCCCCATTTAAGAACGCATTCTTAACATCAAGCTGAAAGAGAGGCCACCGGCGATGAACAGCGACAGAAAGGAGGACCCGAACGGTATTGAGCTTGGCGACCGGAGAAAAGGTTTCCTCATAGTCGAGCCCCGGTTGTGAGTGAAGCCGCGAGCGACAAGGCGAGCCTTCAGACGGTCGATCGTCCCATCAGCAGCATGTTGATGACAAAGACCCACTTGCACCCTACCGGTTTGTGACCCGAGGGAGGGGGACAACGGACCAGGTCTGGTTAGCCCAGAGAGCAGACATCTCTTCTTCCATGGCTGCCCGCAGCCGGATGTTGAAGCGCCTCCTGTACAGAGTTAGGAACAGAAACCGAAGAAAGAGAAGTAGCAAAGGTGTGCAGAGGTGGAGAGAGGCGATGAAGAGAGACATAAGCCTCCAGAGGTGAGCAGTGGAGGCGTTACCTGATCAGAGGGACGCGAAGCATCCATGGCAGAGGTCGGCGGCAGAGGGGCGACGGAACAGGGAGGGCGACGAGTGTAGACCCGGATAACGGGTGGTTTGGTGGTAGAAGGAGCGGGTGGAGGAGAGAGCGGGGGTGGTGGTGGAGTAGTAGGAATAACGGGACGAGGGATGGAGCGGGAGAGGAGGCGGTGGTGGAGCAGTAGGGAAGGGAGCAGGAAAGAACGGTTCGTCTTCCCGGAAGGTAACGTCCGCAGAGACAGTGACCTTGCCGGTAGCGGGTGAGTAACAAACATAGCCCTTCTGGGTGTGGGAGTAGCCAACAAAGATGTGTTTCGCCGCCTGGGGTCCAATTATCGGTGGAGGGCCCGAGGCAGTGGACATAGCAGGTGCTGCCGAAGATACGGGGCGAGAGAGGAAAGCCGGAGTGGAGGGAAACAATATGCTGAAGGGAGTCGCATAATTGAGGACAGAGGAAGGGAGGCGATTGATGAGAAAGCAGGCAGTGAAGACCGCAAAGTTCCAGTAGGCTTTAGGAACATGCATTTGGATCATGAGGGAGCGGGCAACATCCATAAATGACGGTTCTGCGTTCGGCAACCCCATTTTGTTGCGGGGTATACGCACAAGAGGTTTGATGGACAATCCCGTATTCCGTACATAAGGTGGTAAAGTCGTGGCTGTGTACTCACGAGCGTTATCAGTTCGGAGAGTTTTGAGGGTGGTATGGAATTGTGTCCGGGTCTCGAGGACAAAGGCCCGAAACACCCGGGAAGCTCGGAGCGTTCGCGAAGCGAAGTAAGTAGCCACGTGGTGCGGGAATGATCATCAATAAAGGTTAGAAAATAACGATAACCACATATACTAGGAATCCGAAATGGTCCCCAAATATCCGAATGAACAAGATCAAAGGAGCCGCACTCCGAGTACAATGTGAAGGAAACGAAGAACGTGGCTGTTTGCCGAGAATACATGAATCACACTAAAAAGAAGTAAAAGAAAGATCTGGAAGAGCCCGCTGGAGAACTGGCAGAGGGGCTGACCAAGGCGGCGATGCCAGGCAGTGGAGGAGACGGAAGACAGAGCGAGTGGAGAGGCATCGAGAAGGTAGAGCCCATTCCGCAGCTGACCTTTACCAATGGTAGTCCGCGTCCGTCGATCCTGTATAACAAAAGAAGAGGAAGTAAATATAACAGAACAATCCAAGTCACTCGTAAGACGCCCAACAGAGAGTAAGTTAAAAGGGAACTCGGAACATGAAGAGCCGAGCGAAGAAGAACGAGAGATGGGTGGATAGAAAGATCGCGAGCCGGAAACAGGAACCAGCGCCCCATTGGCCACGGTGATGGACTTCGGATAAGGAGAACCCGAAGTACTCGGCAGGGCGTTGCGAAGTAATGTGATGAGTAGCGCCAGAGTCCATAATCCAATCCGGGCTGTGGGAGAGACAAGCAGTACCTGTGTGGGAGACAGAGGCGACGGAGGCCGAGGGGGGGTTGAGCAGCCCCTGGAGTGTTGTAGCTGAAGACGGACGGTCTCGAGATCGGAGGAGCATCAGTAACGGCAGAAGCCGTCGGGCGAGGGGGGTAGCCGAGTTTCTTGTAAACAAGGAGCCTTGTAACAAGGCCTCAAGATGGCCATCCCGGCCGCAGAAGGAGCACTTTGGCCGGCCACGGCCGCCACGGCCACGGCCCCGCGAGCCCAACTGTCCCCCCCCGAGTAGAAGGAGGAGGAGGAGAGGGTAAGAGCGGAGGGGCATGCTGAAGGAGAGCCGGTGGAGAAGGAGCAGGAGGATCTGGAGGAGGCGAGACCCGGAGAAGCATGGAGCAGACATCCGAAAAAGAGGGCGTAGTAGGAGCGGCCAGGACCTGAGCACGAAGACTGTGAAGATGAGAAGGAAGGCGAGCCATAAGGATGGCAATGCAAGCAGCTTCCTTCTGAGCCCGCTGAGCAGCAAGATCAGTGGTCGGCGGCTGGTGCTGGATCCAGGCTTCAGCAAGCGTTTTAGCCCGGGCGACAAACGAGGTCATATCTGAGGCGCCGCCAGTGTCAAGAGTGAAGAGATCGGTGAGGATGTCATAAAGATGCTGGTGGCTATCGCGGCCAGAATACAAGGAATGAAGCTCATCCCACATAGCCTTGGCGGTGTCGTGGTACATAGCCATTTGATAGGGCTCACCATCCAAGGAGTTCAGAATCCAAGTCTGAACACGACCGTCATTACGAAGCCAATCATCCGTAGGTGGAGAAGGAGGTGCCTGAGTAAGGTGCGGGAGAAGGCCCTTAGCCTGGAGAACCCGCCGAACAGAATGTACCCAAGGGATAAAGTTCTTCTTGCCAGAAAGAGAGATAGTAGTGATCCGGAGCTCGTCACGGAGGTCGACAGAACAGGCCGGGCGGTCTGGAGGACAAGCCGGAGGGACAGGGGGCGGGCTGGCCGCTAAGCTGGGAGAAGAACCAGAGGAAGTCATGGAGACAGGCCGCAACCCTTAGACAGCTAGGGAAGAGGGCCGCGGAAAAAGAAACAAACCGGGCGGTCTGAGACAAGCCGCACGGGACGGAGACAAGTCGGGCGATCAGGCGACGGTAGAAGATCGCGACCAAGATGCAAGCAGGAAGGAGACAGCTCGCACGGTCAGGCAGATCGTATGCGCCGGACTGAGACAAGGTGTGCCGGACTGGGACAAGTCGCGTCGGACTGAGACAAGTCGCGCGACTAGGAGAGAGGCCGGAGATCGCGACCAAGATGCAGGCGAGAAGAAGACAGCCCGCACGGTCAGGCAGATCTGAGCAGCGGACAAAGAAGGAGGCCGCGGCGAGAAGAGAGGCCGCGGCGGTCAGAGAAGGAGGCCGCGATGAGAAGAGAGGCCGCGGCGGACAGAGAATACCAGGCCGCGGCGGACAGAAGAGAGACCGCGGCGGACAGAAGAGAGGTCGCGGCGGACAGAAGAGAGGTCGCCCATGGAGAGAGGAAATGCTATAAAAGCAGGAGGGGGGGGAAGGGTAAAGGTGGATCCACGGAGAGAAAATGAGGGCAGAGGAAGGCGGTCTGAAAGAGCAGGCTGCGAGGAAGCGCGGCTAGAAACCAAACAGGCCGCGAGAAACAAGCCGCGGGAGGAAGACCGCGAGAGTGTTTACACAGTGCGGTTAGACAGGGGCAAACCGCGAGAGTCGTAACCTGGCTCTGATACCATGTAGAAATGGCCTGAAACTTGTGTATATTGATTGAGTCTCTAAATACAAAGAGAGTATACAAATATATAGGAGAAAGAGAGGAAACAAATCCTATACAAGATGTGGACTAAAGAGGAGAGACAAGAAATGGGCCCAAATCGTATTGGCAACAAATGGACTGGGTGTTTACTGTTTAGGTCAATGCAACTTTTGAGAACTTCCAAGGATCATATGTGTGCATTTCGAAACAAGAAAAGCCATTTCTTCGACATTCACTCTGAAGATCAAACACTATCAAATGTTTACTTGGATTTATCAATGACTAAATAAAGACCAAAAGGGTATGGTGCACGAGTATTCGCAACTTATCTAATCCATGAATTTTGTCCACAGAGGAACCTAATTTTGCATGACATAAAAGCTCCTTCATAAATCAAATCAAAAAGAGAAAAAGCATATCATCATTACTTAGCCAAACATCATGTACATTGAAAAACAGAAGTATCAATAGAAATTTGGATAAAGAAAAACCATTAGCTAAAGGTTGCAAGATTAATGAAATTAATGCTTAGCTAAACAACATTGGCTACATAGCTGTTAAGAATTTACTAAATGAAACTGATAGCTGGTTCCAATTATATGAATTTCATATTACTTCATAAGTAAACCCTTTTAAACTTAACCACCAATAACAGATAGCTGTCAATTAAAAGGTCACAACAAACTAAAGCATGGAAAATAATAAGACATGCATAAATAAAATGATAAAACTATCCACTCACGTGATTGGCAGAAGAAAACAATAACAAAAGCCTCATCTTCCAGCAATCACAAGCAAAGGAGATATCACCCCTTGAATTTCCTGAAGTGAGTGTTGTATTCTCAGCTCCTCATCAACCGTGCACTTCAGATTGCGCACATGGCATCTCAATTCTTCTGAAGATCGAACATCCTCAGCACGAATCTCAATCACCCTCTTCGCCAAACCCATCAAGAACCTCGCATATCTCGGTTTTGTAGCATTCCTGTGCAGGAATCCAAAGAGCAGGACGAGCTCATTCACATCCAAATTCGAGATACATTTCAGAAGCTTCTTCCTTGCTACCAGCTCTTCCATAACAGCAACAATGCTGGTTGGTCTCTTGGAGTTTAGAGCAGACACAAGTGCATCTCTGTGCCTGAATTTCTTCAAGAGCATGTCGTGCTTGGAAAGTTTCATCTTTTTTGTCTTCTTCACCAAGTAATCATTCTCAGACGGCTTCTCACTCTGTCCACGGTGGAAGTACCTATAATATGAAGGCCTTAGGACCCTCTTAACTGGCTCTGGCAAAGAGAGATCAATCTCGCTTGAAACCGTGTGGTTATTTACAACATCTACCTTCACATTCTTCTTTCCAGTGTATATAACTCCATTTGATGTGCCAACCACTCGAGAAAATCCAGATGGAGAGAATCCAACTGACAACAGCTGAGCTGGATATCTCACGGTGTGAGTGATCTTAAAAGTTGCATAGTCAAGAACTTTTAAATACCCATCAATAGATACACTAAGAATTCTGGATTCTCCATTCTCAATGGTGTTTTCATTGGCAAATCTACTAAGGCATAGGGAAGTGACCGTCTTATTGTGGCTCTCCATGGTATGAATCAGCCTGCCTCCGCCAATCAGATCCCATATCTTCACTGAATTGCCTCCGGCAGTGGCGATAAGGCTGCCGGAGGGAAGAAAGAGCACACTTTCCACAATGTTTCCATGTGTAAGGATGGAAACTTGATTGGAACCAGGAGACATCCGAACATCCCACACTTTGACGGAGTGATCGTAGGATCCAGTGGCCACGACATCAGCAGAGATGGGCGAAGGGGAGCAGGCGCGGATGTAATCGCGGTGGGCGGCAGGTAAGGAGAGGAGAGGGGATTCCGTGGAGACGTCCCAGTAAGTAAGAAGGGCGTCGTCACCAGCTGAGAAAAGATGAAGCTTGTCGGCGGTGCGAGGGAATCGGACAACGCGAACAGGCCGGGAATGGGCGCGAAGACGGCGGAGGGCATGGCCGGCGCGCAGGGGGTTGAAGACTTGTACAAGTCCAGATTCCCCACCGGTAGCGAGGAGTGCTCCGTCGCAGCGGAAAGAGGGAGAGTAGGCAACATCGGAGAAGGACGATAGTGGTGAGTGGGATTTGGGGGAAAGGGTGACGCCGTCGAAGAGGTGGATGGCGGCGGAAGAAGCGGCAGCGAGGTCGAAAGGATAGACTGGGGAGAACTCAAGAGAGGTCACGGGGAGGATGAGGCCGGAGTTTAGCTGGGAGTTCTTGAAGGAGCGCCAGAACTTGGATTCGGGAGTGAGGGAGTGTAGTTTACGGAAAGAAGGTGGTTTACAGGCTGATTCCACCGGGAAGAAGGGTTTCGATTCGTCCGCCATGTGGAGGAGAAGGGCAAAGTGGAGAAATCGTCGGTGCTAGAAGAGGCAAGGAGGTAGCGGCTTCTGAGTGAGAGGGGAGGAAGAGACGGGAGGAGCGGCTTCAGAGCGAGAGGGGAGGAAGAGACGGGAGGAGCGGCTAGAGAATGGAAGCGGAAGATTAGGGTTTTAGGGTCTGTTTGCCACATCCAAAGCTCTCGCGGATTGAAAACTTCTTTTTCAGCCATCAAAGTTGTTATTGCCCCTATTTGGGACAGCTCTTAAATGAAATCGTTTTTTAAAGAGCTGCTCCCAAAGCTCTTTTCCGGAAGCCCCTCTCCCCCTACGTTAGCGCCTAAAAAATAGCTTCCCGATTTTTCCCCCTGCGGTTCTTCTCCCGATCCGGCGCTCTTCTCCTTCCGCACCGCTTCGCACGTCGCGACCTTTCTGGGACCGATACCTCGTACGATCCCCTCACGCACGCAAGCCCCCTCAGCAGATCCAAGCTGTCGGCACTGCTAGCCGAAGCTACAGCTCCCCTGCTTCAGGTACGAAGGCCCCTCCGTCAGATCCACGCCGCAAGCTCCTCTTCATTGCAGCCGACGACCATACCTTCTTCCCACCTGCAAGCTCCATCACCAGGAAAGTCAACGGCCATACCTCCTCCCCACCCTCAAGTTCCAGCTCCAGGGCAGTGGACGGCCATACCTCCGCACCACTCGCAAGCCCCATCTGCATTACAGTTCTTTGGGGTCTTTGTTCCAATTTGTTTTCCCCTCCTTAATTTTTGTGTGTGTTGAACCTTTGAATCAAGGGTTTTGTTGAACTATTGAAGCAGATTGTAGATCATTTTCAATGAATATTGTTTACTTTGTTTCAAAATTTTTCTAGTGAATCTCGAGGTGATGGGGAGCACAGATTTTTCATGGAAACTGGCGGATCACCCAAAGCTTCTCAAGGGGAAGACAATGGCTATTGTTGTTTTGGATGTGTTTGTGTGTGGCTATTGATCTTCACAAACTCATATCTTATCAAAAACCTAAAGTAATCATATTCATTTTCTTTGATTTGAGTGTGGATGTGTTTGTTTTTTTATCAAAATTTTAGGAACAATTTTGTGTGTGTGTGTGTGTTTGTTTTTTTTTTATTAAAAGTTTAATTCATATCAATTTATTTTTGAACATGTGATCGGAAGGATTGGAAAAAGCAGTCGTCGGATGTTGAAAGACCTTTTTTTTCTATATTCTAGAACTATGTAAAATACGCATGTTATCAGTTATTTTTATATATTTAAGTTTTTTAAAAAAACAGCTTGCAAAAGTTGTTTCTCTAAACAGCTAAAAATAGAAAATCGCTCTTCAAGGCGCACTTCTGCACAGAACACCCAAACACTCTACAGTTTTTCAAAACTGCTCCTCAGAGATCTATTTTAAAACAGCTGTATCCGAACAGCAGCTTTTCAATCTATCAGAGTTGTCCCAAACAGACCCTTAGTCTTTAGGGTCGGCGATTAATAATTTTTTAAAAAAAACTTTTGGAAAAATATATGGAGTGCGGATAGCCAAATAAGATAATAAGAGTCATTTTTTGTAAATCTTGTGCACGTTTTTATTGAAGATAAAATGGAGAAATCGAAAATATGACACTTGATTCAATTCATTTATGATTAGTCATCCATACTTTCGTTACAAGCAATGACATAACTAATTATATTCTTATCATTTGTATACACAAACATTTTAATTCATAAAATTCTTAATCTTTTCTCCTCACATTGCATCTCTCATCGGCCTCCGCTGCCTGGAAATTTTTTAAGTACGTCTAGCGTATGTTCATTTCGGGTGTGTTTAAATAGGAGCGGACCCCATCATCCCAACCTTCACACAATACTATATACAAATCATTACTATATACAAACCGTTTTGACTATATACAAATCATTACTATATACAAATCAGTACAAATATAAATTTGTTATATACAAACCTAATGGTTATATACAAACCAACACAAAATAATAATAAAAAAAATTAAAAACCACTTAATAACACTAGCTCGCGAGATATTATTATTTTTTTTACAAAAATCAATAGCTCGTATAAATACTTTAAATCCTGCTATAATTGTGAACAGTGATAGAATAGAAAGAAACATTCCGACTGCAGGTAAGCACTAGATTGTCAAATTTGGAGAATCTTCATTGCACGTCGGCGACACGATATCGAGGGGCGGCTAAGGTTGTCGCGAGGAACCAAATAGGAGTGATCTGGAGGTGTATGTGGATGGGTATCGGGAGCGGGCGAACTGAATATGAGAGATCACCAACCGGGAGGCTGCTTCTGCCGCTAAGGTTCCATTGCGTGACGGGGACTTTAGCATGATTGTTAAAAGAGATATCGAGAGGTGTATGCGGCGGAATATCGGGAGCGGGCAAACATCTTGTGAGACTTGAGATAGAAATGAGAAAAATTGATTTTTTGAGTATTTAAGTTGATTTGTATATAGTGTTTTTAAAGGATCCAAAAAACTCTAAAAATTGATTTGTATATATCCAAAAGCGGTTTATATATAACATCACCCTTTTTGAATAGTGGTCTCCTTCCGCTGCCTTTGGAACGGTTTTATCTTCTTCTGCTTCCCCTTTGCAGTTGTGCTCCCCCCCCCCCTCCCTCCCTCCCTCCCTCCTCAACATAGTGTAGCAGGTAATGGTGGTGACGCTGAAGTTGCGGCTTTCCACGACAATGAAGATGCTAAAATCTCAGTTGCGACGATGAAGGCCCCGTTTGACAACCCAGCGTCGCTCCGTTCCGGCCGGAACGAGCTGGAGAAATCCTGTTTGGACAGGTTTGCAAGCGCCCTTTGAAAACGCCCGGCGTGAAAGGGTAGCAGCCCGGCCGTTTTGGCGTTGGATTGCCGAGCACTAGTCCGCCGTTCTCACCGGGCGTTGTCTCTTTCCTCGCCGGCGCGCCACCGGGACGGAGTGTCAAAATGAGGGGAAGTTGCCACACTGAACTTTCCGGGTTCCCCACGATTAGCAGACGGGTTCCCCCTCCTCGTGCACATTTATTGGTAATGGAGGCCTAATTTGTGAGTGCTTCCTTCCATCCATCTTTTGTATTTTTTTGGTATAGGTTTTTAGGGCTCTTCAGGTAAGTTTTTGAATATTTGTCCCGTTATTCACGGTATTCCAATCTGATTTAATTTGTTTGCACACTGTTTTTTGGGATATTCTGCATTTCTTTCATCGTCATGGTTTAGTTTACTTTTGTCTTCTTTGTGCAAAGATGGAGAGGGTTTCAACATTCACAATTTTTATTAGATGCTGAAATCCTATTTTTTGTTGCTTATGTACATGAATTCGGCCAAAAGCACTATTTTACAGGACAGATACTTGGTAATGTAATGTGATTGCTTATTCTTGTTGTGGTCAACTAGGCAACCGTAGACTGTGGAGCGGTCGAGTGCGCACACAGTCACAGAATATGCAGAATCACACACAACAATTTTAACGTGAAAAAATCTCTCAAATTAGTAAAAAATCATTGACCGGTACGGTGCCTGTCAAACTTCACTATTGGCGGTTGATGTTGATTGTACGGAGAACCGAGAGCGACGGGTCGCTCCTCGTTACAATAGTAAGATGAGAGATTGATGGAGACGGGCGTTCTCGAACGCTGCTTGGCGGGCCAACTCCGTGCAAACTACGTTGAGAAGTGTTGGCGATGACTTGCGAAGAGTAATAATTGAAGACCGTATTCGATGTGGTTTCTGGTGTACATGATTATCATGATTTTGGCTATATGTAGGTCATTAATTAATAAATAATATTTATCACTAATCATGAAGGTTAGTGGGTAGTTACGTGAGTGGTTACTTTTGTAATGAACGGTGGAGATCGCGAGGGGATGATTGGACGGCGGTGAGTGAGCGTCCTATCTTCTCGGTGATCGATCGCTACATGAGGGACTACGAGCGGAGAAATGGTCGGTCGTGGTGGGAGAGGTCGCAGTTGCGGGAGGCAGCCTTAGGGAGAGGAGGTTGTGGCGCGGCTGTCCGTTGTCGGCGCCCCACGGCCGCGGGGAGGGACGCCCGAGGTGCAGCCGCCCTTCCGGGTGGAGCCTCGCCTCCGCGGGAGGCTGCCGCGGTGCGGCCACCATTTCCGGCTTTGCCCCGCGGGCAATCGGCCACCGGGAAGGGCATCCGCGGTGCGGCCGCCCTTCCAGACGGAGCCCCATGGCCGCGGGTGGCGGCCGCGAAGAAGGGCAGCCGCGATGCGGCCGCTCTTTCGCTGGTGGGGCCGGCCGGTCTCGGGCCTCCTAGCGCCGGTCGGCGGCCATGATGGTTGCTTGGTGCGTATGGCGGCCAAACTCATGATCACACTAAGTTGGTGAGGATCATGGGGAGGTGATTATATGCACCCCCAACATTCTATAAATTTCATGACGGACTCCACAACTCAATATATAAATTGTGGGGCTTCTTGATATAAACAGCTCTTGCTCCTTAATGTTGTACTAAAACTGTCGTCACTATTTAAGAAATTTTAATTGGATCCATTGGGTGTTGGTGGAATGTGAATAAGCTATTTATATTGTTAATTAATTTTTTTTTCATATTGTGCTGATTTTTCCTTAAGGTAAGTTTTCAATTTCATTTAAATGATGATATAGAAATTAATAATCAATATAACACATCTTTATTTAGTAAACAATTGAGTTCAGTTGCAAAATCAAATGTCTTTTTAGAAATTTAGAAATTAGTAATCCATACAAGTCATTTCCTTAGTTTTTGAATCTTCTTAATATTTTTCACCTTATTCCATATATTAACCCACTCTGATTCTTCAAAAGGCAGATGATATGTTTGATGAGACCATCACTAAATTTATAAAAAATTTGGGGTACGTATAGCCTCCTACTCATGTTCCCTCAAATTAAAGTTTGATCGTCACACTCGCGATCGCCACACAAGATCCTTGTGCATCGTCTGATCTGCCCCCACGACGGGCTGCTCGCGCCACCATCAACGGCGTCGGGCGGCCCATGTCCTGCAGCCAACGCCGGGGCTGCACCGCAACCACCCCTCCCGGCGGCCGCGGGGTTCCGCCCGCAAGGGGCGGCCATGCTCGACTGCCCCTCCTTGCGGCCACCTCCCGCAGCAGCGGGGTGTCGATCGCAAGGGGCAGCTGTGTCCGGCCGCCCCACCAGGCGGCCTCCTCCCGTGATCGCAGGGTGCCGCCCGCAAGGAGCGACCGTGTCCGACCACCCTTCCCCGTGACCGACTCTCGCGACCATGGGGCGCCGCTCGCAAGGGGCGGCCGAGTCCGGCCGCCCCACCCTGCGGTCGCCTCCCGCGGACACTGGGCGACCGAGTCTGGCTGCACCACCCCACGGTTGCCTCCCGCGGCCGTGGGGCGCCGCCCGCGAGGGGTGGCCGAGGGGGGCCGCCCGCGAGGGGCAGTCGTGCCCAGCCGCCCCTCCCGCAGTTTCTTCCTCTGCGGCCCGCCGGCCGCAACTCCTCTCCCCTCGTCGGCGACCGTCCGCCGGTAAGGTGGCCTCTCTATCGTAGCAGACCTTCCCTGCCGTCAAATCATTCTGTCGCGATCTCCACCGTCCATTTTGTGGGTAACACCCACTAACCGCCATGATTAGTGTGAGGTTATCGTTAATTAAAAATTGACCTACATTTAGTAAATATTACACACATCGTGTACGCCCAAAACTATATTAAATATGGTATACAAATAATAATTATGAGTGGTTACAGTGTGCGAATAGTCGTGTAACCACCGTAACCATCTCCCGGAACCTATAAAAAGGCCCAAGGACCCCCTTCATCTCTAACTTTTCATCTCTCAATCATCTTCTTACTCAGGTCTGAGCTCTGTCGAAATCATCCTATGAGCCTCCTACACCAGTCGAGCTGCCGAAATTCTGTCTAAGTCTACGACGCTCCCAAGAAGAAGACGCTCTGCGCGACATTCCGCAAAGCCTCCTACGTGCGCAGCGCCACTCAAGTCATTGCCCCTACATCTCTGTGCGCTCCGTCGTGAAGTTAGTCAGGCAACATCCAGAGACACTGCATCCGAGTATATAAAAGTACCAGCTTCGTGTGAGGCGGCCTGTCGTCCACCGAGCACTCTCAATATCTCACTTTGCTATTGTAACGAGGAGCGGACTGTCACCCTCTATTTTCCGTGAAATTTGTAAAGAGCTGCCAAGAGTGAAGTTTTACCGGCACCGTGCCAGTCACGTTGTTTTTTACCTATTTAAGGGGTTTTCTGTAACACCCTCATCTGTCACATGACATATAACAGTAGGTCCGACCGGAGCCTGACGCCATATACCATGTACAGACCAAAGAGTTACTAAATTGAAACCATAATCCAATATTTTGTATCCTAACCCGAAGTACATTCTAGCGGAAGTAATTTAGAGGTTATAAATAGAACCCAACAATAACATGAATGTCCACTACCACAACTAAGAATGTAAAACAATACGCAAATAAGGTCTTGGACTTATGACATTACAATGTTCAACTTAAATTAAAATGTGTTACATACTTCGGCACACAGGACAACCACATATGAACGATAAAATAACGCAAGTACTTCGCCTTGGCCTTCAAGTGCCAGTATAGCATTTCCGGGCTCCAACCCGCCATTTCCTGCTTGGCTCAGCAACACCTGCACGTAACATTCCACCGCAAATGTGTCAAACAAAATCAACGGTCAACATTAGCTGACCAAATTATAATGACCCCACCCCTCACTCTGGGTGGCGGTGCTCCTTCCCCGCAGGCGTTAGTATAAACTTATAATGACAATCAAAAAGTGTAACTTAAGCACTGTTAGACATAGACGTCGGCGCAAATGCCCAACGCCCTGTGCTCTCAGGCACACTCTTGGTGCACAAGACCTCAAGGGTTGCACCACCGTTCACTGTGGGCCAAAGCCAGAGACAACGCCCCAAGCCTCCGGTAAAGTCATAACGATCTGCAGATCCACTGTATGACTCACTCCAGGACGGACGACAAGGGTTGGGTAAAGTTCAGCCATTTCTTATGCTCAATTCGTCGGGCGCGTCAGCCATGATGTGGGTTGGCATCCCCTTTCCCATTTTCGTACAATTCATAGCCTTGTTATGATCTTAAGTTAGCTCTCATGGATACCATAACTGAGCAATTTAAGCTCACGCTTTACAAAATAGGCCCCCAGGTTTTCGAGAGACAGACCTCAATAGCTGAGCAATTTAAGCTCACGTTCAATCTAATTATAGCCCTCAGGCCTCCCAGAGACAGGCTTCACAAACAACACATAGCTTATTGGAAGCTATCATCGGTGGTAGCACTACCACCGCACGGTAGGGGACAGATTATAGGTTATTCCCCCCTCTCGGGTGTTTTCCTGGAGACTACCCTTAATACTCTCAACGCAGTCATCTGCCCACTCCGTGACTCTGAAATCCACGTGTTTACCACAGAGTCTTCTCCGACATACAAAACATATAAACATCACCAATCAAGACCAACCCGTCCTGATGGACTTCACACAACATGCCTACTCCGTACTTCGATTCTGGATCTAAATACAGTAGTACGGGGATACACGGACTTACCCGCCAGGTGATTCATAGCCACATGTTCGTGGAGTGTCTACTCTCTAATGCCAAAAGAAAGGACTTCATATGTCCAAGAAAGAGGATCGTTACCCTTGTAGTACTCTTTGGCGCCATAGGAGAAATCTAGACAGTTGAAATCGACCACTCCAGCCTTGCCTCCGTAGATCCGATCTCGCCTTGCGAATCCGAACTCTGAATCTCAAATGGCGAAGTAAAATCCTTCTTCCGACGCTGCTGCTCCTCCTTCAAAAGACTCGGCCAAGTCCCAACTCCAAAGAAGATGAAGTGAAACGGCCAATCCAGGAATATAAACAAAGCTACCGCCACGCGGCACCTAACTACCGCTGTGCGGTACCTCAATTCAACGTCTTGATTCAAGCGCAATTGCCCAGGCCCTCCAATCACAGGTTGACACGTGGCCCACGGTTACAGAATTGTCATCACTACACGATAAGATGCTAATGCCTCACGATAGCTAGTGATAGTTACGACAAGACCGCTTCAGCTACCGCCACGTGATATGTACTACCGCCATGCGGTAGAAACCCGAGCGCTTTGAAAAATAAATTGTCAAGCTACCGCCTACGGTAATCCTACCACTGGGCATTAACTTCACGAGAACTCGAACAATAAAATGGCTATCGTCACGCGCTAGCAACCTACCACCGCACGGTAGACTAGGCGTTGAGTCACCTCACCTCACTCAACGCTCTCAATGCACTCGGCGCCTAAAGCCAACTATCCCGGAGCTACCGCAGGGCGGTACCTTCCAGAAAACTCTTTTTCCTGCTTCAGACGTCTTGGGGCATTACAAATCTCTCTCAATTAAATAATTTCATCCCGAAATTATGCATTGCAGGAAAAGAAAGAAAATTAGTACTACGAAAGCATACCTCAAACGAAAAGCTCAAGGAACTTGGCTTTCATGGTTTGTTCGCGCTCCCAAGATAGCTCCTCTCAGCCACAATTGTCCTTTGTCCCAACGGACCTTTACCATCCTGATATACTTATTGTGAAGCTGCTAAACTTTTGAGTCTTCAATACGAATGAGCTTGACCTTCGTTGTCAACCCTACATCAATCAGCACCTGATCCGCTGCAACCACTTGTGTGAGCTCTTGCACCGCCTTCCGCAACCCAGATATGTGGAATACATCATGCAGACCACTAAGCTCCGTTGAAAGCTTCAATCGATAAGCTGCTTCACCAACGCGCTCCAAATCCTCAAATAGCCCAAGGTATCTCGGACTTAGCTTTTTCAGCTGCCGAATCCTTGACACGCCCTTGAACGGTTTGATTTTCATTTAAACCCAATCACCCACGACGAACTCAACATTTATGTGCTTTGCGTTGTAATATTTAGTTTGTCGATCCTGCGCTATCAATAGTCGCTCCCTGATTGTCTGAATAATAGAGGTCGCATCCTCAGCTTCCTTCCGCTTATATAACTTAGACTCTCCTGTCTCCAACCATGACAACGGAGTACAACACTTTCTACCATAAAGGACCCCGAAGGGCGCCATTTGAATGCTTGTCTGGTAGCTGTTGTTGTAAGCGAATTTGATCATAAACAAGTGATCTTCCCACTTTTTCCCAAAGTCTAGGGCGCACATACGAAGCATGTCCTCCATCGTCCTGTTTACCCTCTCGGTCTGACCATCTGTTTGTGGATGAAAGGCTGTACTGAACTTCAGTTTGGTACCCAATAGTTGATGTACTAGCCTCCAATCATTAGATGTGAAGCGCCCATCTCGGTCACTCACGGTGCTATGGGGCACATCATGTAGTCAAACAATATTATCCACATAAAATTTTGCCAGTTTCACCACTGAATCGTCAGTACGACACTTTTGTCAAACGATCAACGATCACCCAAATGACGTCATTTCCTTCTGTGATTTTGGCAAACCATGCACGAAATTCATAGATATATCGTCGAACTTTCATTCTGGTATAGTCAATGACTTCAAAAATCCACTGGGCTTCTGACATTCGGCCTTCACTAAGGCACAAGTTTGACATTTAGCTACATATAAAGCAATGTCCTTCTTCAGTCCTGACCACCAGAACAACCTTTTTATATCTTCGAACTTTTTGTGCTCCCAGTGTGGATCGAGTACTTGGTGTAATGAGTCTCGTACATTAATTCTTCCTATATTTTACCCACCTTTGGGACAAACAAACAGCTGTTCTTCCACAACATCCCATCTTCAACAGTAAACTGCATATTTGACCCTTCCAAAGACTCAGCCATGAATCGTTTCATGATGTCATCCAATTCCAAAGATGGCTGAATCCGGTCGGTGAGGTTATACTGTACCTTTGTCCAATTCAATCATGCTTCAGCACTAGACCTCTTATCAACGAAAGAGATCTTTAAGGTCTCCAAATCCTGAATAAGACGCTCATCATGCATCTTTATCCAGTTAGTACGTGCAAAAACCCTGCGACTTAACGCATCCGCAACTACATTTCCTTTTCCAGATACATAGTGTATCTGGAAGGTGTAATCCCCAAGTAACTCCATCCACCTTCGTTAACACATATTTAGATCCTTCTGAACCAATAGTTACTTCAAACTCTTATGATCTGTGTAAATATCAACCTTCATTTCGTATAAGTACTGCCTCCAGAGCTTCAGAGCGAATATCACGGCCGCCAATTCCAAGTCATGGACCGAATAATTACTCTCGTTCACCTTCAAATGGCGCAAACTATAAGCTATTACTCTCTCATGTTGTAATAACACACAACCTAAACCGCACCCCGAAGCGTCGTTGTAGATCTCATAGCCTTCTGTCCTACATGGCGAACACAGGATATGGTCGTGGTCAGATGACTTTTAAGTTCTTCAAAAGCTTGCATGCATGCTGACGACCAAACAAACTTCGGATCCTTTCTCGCCAGAGTCGTGAGAGGTAACATTATCCGCGAGAAATTCTCCACAAAGCGACTGCAGTAGCCGGCAAGTCCTAGAAAACTGCGGACTTCCGCCACTGAAGATAACACAGGCCACTCCCGTATAGCCGCAATCTTCGCCAGATCCACCACTATCCCCTCTCCACTAATGATGTGTTCAAGGAACGCTACCGAAGAAAGCCAGAATTCACATTTAGAGAATTTGGCATACAGATGATTGCTTCTCAGGGTCTCCAGAATAATTTGTAGATGCTCCGCATGATCAAGCTCAGACTAGGAGTACACCAAGATATCATCAATGAACACTATCACGAACAGATCCAAATACTCCCTGAATGTCTGATTCATCAAGTCCATAAACATCGATGGCACATTCGTCAGCCCAAAAGGCAAGACTGTGAACTCGCAATGCCCATATCATGTACTGAACGCCATCTTGGGAATGTCGATTTCCATGATTCTTAGTCGATAGTAACCAGACTTCAAATACATCTTCGAATACATAGTCAACCCAACAAGCTGGTCGAATAAATCATCGATCCTCAGAATCAAGTATTTGTTCTTCTCCATTAGCGTATTGAGTTCCTGATAATCGATACACAACAGCAGACTTCCGTCCTTCTTCTTCACGAAGAGGATCAGGGCGCTCCAAGATGACGAACTCGGACGCACATACCCCGGCTCTATCAACTATTGAAGTTGCGCCTTCAACTCCGCCATTTCTCTTGGTGCTAAGTGGTAAGGGGACCGCGACACAGGTTTAGCACTAGCACCAACTTGATGGTGAAATCAATCTCTCTCTGAGGTAGGGATCCAAGACGCTCTTTAGGGAATACGTTGATAAACTCTGCCACCACTGGAATACTGACCAAGCTAGGCTTGGGCTTCTTTGCCTCTAGAAGAGTGAAGAACAACTCTGCAGCCTCATGAACAGCTTTAACTACTTAGAGAGCAGCCATCATCGTCTTACTCGACCCCTTCTGTTGGGTATTGTATCCACAATAACCCATATTTGTGTGAATTCACTCTTAAACTAAGATGAATTAACTATGTATTTGATGCTATTTATTTAGTTGAATGCTTGCAGGTTATTATTGCTAAGTGTAGATCAATGTCAGTTTACTATGAGTCACCAAACACAGGATCATGTAATGTAATCCATCATTGTGTGATTCATAGTGTTGACCCATGTGTAACCTCTCTATTGGGATGCACTTCATATTCAAAATATCAAAGAAATGGAAGAAAGGAAGGGTTGCTGGTTTTCTACAAGAAGCAAAGAAAATTTTTCTGAAAAATTTCATAAGTTCATTTCTCGAGAAATGACATGTATTTCTCGAGAAGTCTAAGTATATTTCTCGAGAAAGCAAAGCTATTCTCGAGAAACCATAAGACTTCTCGAGAAAGTATCTGAAAATATTCTAAGTCTTTTTCTCAAGAAATACCCTGAAGACTTCTAGAGAAACCAAGTACATTTCTCGAGAAAGGAAAATAGTTCTCCAAAAATCAAAAGTGTTTCTCGAGAAGCCAAGTAAATTTCTCGAGACAACGAGTTCTTTCTCGAGAAATAAGTCTTTAAGTTCACAGAATTTTCGTTAAATAAATTTCTCGAGAAGGTCAGACCATTTCTCGAGAAAGCAATTCTTTTCTCCAGAAATCATATGCTTCTCGAGAAATCTGTCTTCAGTTCTAAATTTGCGCTAAGTACTTTTCTCGAGAAATAATATCCTTCTCGAGAAATTAGGTATTTTACTTCAAAGAATTTTTGTCAAGTGTTTTTTCGAGAAGTCATGTCTTTTTCTCGAGAAAGCTAATCATTTCTCGAGAAATCTAATTCTTCTCGAGAAATGGACTTGCAGATTTTTCGTTCTAAGCAGTCTGACGGAATTTCAAATATTCTAAGTTCTTCATGATTGATCCACGTGGATCTTTCCTTAATCATTTGTGACCCTAATTATTACAGCAATCAGAATCACACCAAAATTTCTAAGATCGGGAGAAGCCGCACCGCCTTCATCGTCGTTCTTCTTTGCATTTTTCTATCGACCCAGTGATTCAAAAGAAGAAAGAGATTTGATAGATCCAAGATTCAAAGATTTTTCTACACCCACTTGATCGTGTCGGATCCTAAGTTTTCAGATCGAGGTTTTTCGAGATTTCTTCCTTAACCTTCTTCACAGAGCTTTTCAGTTTTCAGAAGGAAGATCCTTGAAGAATTCAGATTTGGAAGTATAAATTTTTATTGTTGATTGTAAAGATTGTTTTTACTCTTTTAGGAGCTTTGTCTCCAAGATTTATAGATCCAGTTGTGGATCGAGCTTTGTAGATCCGTCTGTGGGTCGAGAGTTGTAGATCCAGTTTGTGGATTGAGTCGTAGATCCGGATGTGGATCGAGGTGTAGGAGTGTGTTATCTCTGAGGTGTAGGAGCGTTGCTCTGAGTTGTAAGATTTGAGGAAATCTGAGAAAGCTGAAGTAGCTTACCATTCGTGGTAGATAGGAGAACCGGTAGAGTGGACGTACCCAATATGAGGAATCACTATAAATCTCTGTGTTTGTGTGCTTGAATTTTTAGATAATTTTCATTCTGCAAAACGACACAAACATCGCCTATTCACCCCCTCTAGGTGATTTAGGTAGATGATAGATACTTTCAATTGGTATCAGACACAAATATCACCTGTTCGATAAGGCTAACACCTTGAACAAGATCCCTGATCTAGCGTTCATAGATTCTGCATATTCACCATGGATCGAAGCAAAGATATGTCATCTACAAAGCTACCAGTGTGCACCAAGGAAAACTTTCCCATGTGAAAAGAACGAGTACGGTTCTTCACGGAAGTTGTTGATTTGAGGATTTTTCAAATAGTGGAAGAGGGACCACACATCCCTACACAAGCTTCAACAATAAATCCTGCAATTATGATTCCCAAGAAAATGATGGATCTCACTAAGAATGAGATCTTCATAGTCTCCCTAGACAAGAAGACAAAGAATATCATAGCAAGTGCAGTGGATGATTCAATGCTCCAGAACTTATTCCACTGTAAATCTGTCAAAGAGATGCGGGACTGTCTTGTTGTCCTAATGGAAGGTACTGAAGAAGTGAGAGATGATCGCAAATCGTTATTGAATCAGGAGTACGAAGCCTTCAAGCAAGGGGAAAATGATTCCATAGCTAACAGCTTCGAAAACTTTTTGAAGATCGTCAATGGTCTCAGGAACTATGGTCGCACATTCACTAATGGAGAACTCAACGACAATTTTCTAAGATCCCTAACTAAGGAAAGTGACACCAATGTTGTTGCCATTAGAGAGCTTGGGAAGCTGCTAGAGATAAACCCTCAGAACCTGTTCGGAAAGCAGCTCTCCTATATATGAGCTTCAAATGAATACATGTAAGAAGGAGTAGCAGAACAATAGAATGTTTAGCAAAGAAAAGTTTGTGGCTCTGAAGGCAGAAGGGTCATAGAAATCTAAAGTTGTGTCACAATGACACGAGCTCCTGACACTCCAGAAGTCTTTGAGCCAAGCACGTCTGGCTCTGAGCTATAGGATGGATAATTTTCCCTCATCTCCAAACAATTCAAAAAGCTGAAGAGCAAGAGGAGACAAATAAAAAATAGGTCAACCTCCTCAGACTCCAGAAGATCACGTTGTGACGGTGATCGAACAACGAAAAGCTACAATAAAGAGGACATGCACAAATCCAAAACGAACAAACAATTTTACTTTGACGTTGTTTGCTACTGTTGCAATAAATTAGGTCACATGTTTGCAGAGTGTCATTACAAGAACAAGAATAGCTCCATGAATGATGAGAAGAAATACTTCAAAGGGAAGAAGAAGGAAGAAAAGAGCTTCACCGCCAAAAAGTCGAACACTCTCAGCGATAGTGACTCGAGTGAGTCGAGCTCTGAAAATGAAGAAGCTTACTTTGGTCTTATGGACGAATCAGAATTGATGGCTCAACACGAGCACTTACTAAAGGCTTTCGACAAATATCGTAAGGTAGTCTGAAAGTAATTAAAAGAGATTGCCTCCCTCAAGGTAGTGGAAGCAAATCTAAAGGAAGAATTTGCATAATTACTTCCTCTAAGAGATGAAGTTCACTCCTTGAAAGAGGAACTCAAAGGCTCTGTTGAGACATTAAAACTGAAAGAAAAATATCTTGATGAGCTCGAAGAAAAGCACGTGGTGGAGAGAAAACTCGTTGAGAGTTACTCCAAGCTAAAGACTGTTCTACCTCTCATTGATGAGTTCTCAGCTCAAAAGAAGGCTAGTGGTCTTGGCCACGTCAGTGTTGTTGGAACACCCTATTACTAATTTGGGTCAGGATCACTATGTCTCTAGGAAACCAATGTTTGACCTCCTGTATAGCTCAAAAGGTCAATTAGAATTGAGTCTAAGGGTTAGAAGTCTAAGTTTGGAAGCTGCCCTCAAGACCAAGACTTTTTCAGTTTGAGACTAAGTCATATCGTCGAGCTCAGCACGATGATTCATCGAACTCCGATCGATGATCGTCCAACTCAACTTAGACAGATCGTCGAACTCCATTCGACGATCGCTGAGCTCAACTTCATCATATCGTCGAACTCCATTCGACGATCGGTGAGCTCAGTTCGACGATCTTGACTCAGCTTTGGATCTCTATCTCTAAGCTCAGTTTGACGATCTTTGAGCTCAGATCGACGATATTTTGCTGCTGTATAAATCCATATCGCTGAGCTCAGTTCAACGATAGCAGAGCTCAGTTCGACGTTTTCAGATAACTTCAAGGATTTTCAAGATTCAAATTCAAATCAGTTAAGGAGTTATTCTGTAATTAATTCAGAAGATTTACTAGCCGTTTTCATTCATTTCTGGACCAAGTTTCAAGGGATTTTCAAGGAATATTTCTGTGGACTTTCCTCCAGAAGACATTTTGCAATTAAGGATGCAATCAATGCAGGCCAACGACTATTCTTGACAGAGGATGTTTTTCCATTCTGTACCAGAGAATAAAAGAGAAGGATTTTTGAATCTCACATAGAACACAGATACACAGACAGACATTAGTAATCTTCAGAACAAGAAAAAAATATTCTGTCTCAAAAAATTCTCAGAACACACATCCAAGGTGATCAAACTTTCTCAAATCCTCAGATCTCTCTTGTCTCAAGTGTTCAAGGCTAACATATTTCAAGACTCCAGACATCTAACATTTCAGCTATTGCTGAAATCATCTTTTGCTGAAGCTCAACTTGTGAAGGCCTATCACCCTACAACAAAGCTTCTTTTCCTGAAGATCTCAAGGACTCAGGGGGAGCTTTGACACCATCAATCCACATAGTCTTTTCAGCTGTTTGAGAAAGAGAAGACTTCCATCACTCTCTCACCCCCATCTCTGTAAAGGGTTTCTCAAACTCCCTTCGAAAGTTTGAACTTGGTTTTTGAGCACCTTGTCAAAAGCTCATTGGTGGCAAGACACCTGATCAAAAAATCTGATTTGGTTTTTGAGCACCTTATCAAAAGCTCATTGGTGCCCAGGACACCTGATCAACTCATCCTGCAGTGGATTCCTACCTAGGGTGGTAGAAGAGTGGATGTACCCAAGTTTAGGGGAACCACTATATTTCCTTGTGTCATCTGGTTTTAGTTGTCTTTATTTTTATTTCTGGCTGTGATTATTCTGTGATTAGCTTATGATTAGTTTAGTTCTGTAATTAGATTTATAATTACTTCCCTGCTCACTCACATTACAACCATTGTTGTAAAAAGCTTTCAAGCATCATATACTCTATTCACCCACCTCTAGAGTATATCAGATCTAGCTGCACTTTCAAGTGTAAAGGGTAAGGGTGCCAAGAAGGCTAGCGCCAAAGAAAAGGGAAGGCACCCATGTGTCAACCTTCGTTCAGGAAAGTAATCTTCCTGACGAACAAGTTTGACCTTGAGTCATCCTGTGGTCATCATGCTAGGCCTACTCATATAGAGCCCAAGAACAAATACCAGGTGTAACCCCATAAATCCACGGCCTGGGACACGGGAGTGTCACAGGCCGTGTCCTGCTCGGGTGAGCAGCCCGTCAAGAGTTCGACAAAAATGCGTTCGACGAATTTTAAGGGGGGGGGGGGTGACACGGACGTGTCCTGCTATTTTTATACTCGAGTGAATCTCGAGGGGAGGTCTCGAGTAGGTCTTAAATGACTCGAATACGGGTGTGACACGGACGTGTCAGTCATGGGACATGGACGTGTCCCGTCCAAGTACTCGAGTAGTTATATTTCTCTCGAGTAGGTCTCGAGTGGGGTACATGCCCTGTGACACGGGAGTGTCCGAGCTGACAGGGGCGTGTCACATGGTCGTGTCCTATTCTGGATAAGTCGGTTCATGTGCCGCTTAAAGTACACGTCCTGTGACACGGGCGTGTCACAGGGTGTGTCAGACCCGAAAAGTCAATTTCAGAGAATTTTGCGGTCGTCCATTTTCTTCACCCAGGATCTGATGGCCCAGGCTCCTCCCTGCTGCTTTAAGGCCGAGAATGAGAAGAGAATTCTTATTATTCACTTGGCCATTATCTTTCTAAAAAGCTAGAGAGAAGGGAGAGCAAGGAGAAGAAGGAGGAGGAGGAGAAGAAAGCCGGCTACCGAAGGAGCTTGAGAGTTCCGATCTGAGGTCCGAGGCCATATTTGTGGAGGCAAAGCTACTGCGGTGCTTTCCAACTGGCTAGAATTCCATGGCTCCAAAGTGATCGTCAAGGGTAACGATCTTCCTTCTTGGACATGTGAAGTCCTTCCTTTTTGGCATGTGCATGGATTTCCTCCACCAAAGGGTGGATTGTGAAGGGATTTCCTTGGGTTGATTCTTGGAATCCCCACTAGTTGGCATATAGGTCCGGAAATGAAGTACGAAATAGGCATGCTGTGTGAAGCAAATCTGGACAGGTTGGTCTGGATTAGTGATGTTGCATTTAAACACCAGAGAAGTCTCTGTGATTAAACATGTAGTTTTTGGAGTCGATGGGTTGTGCCTGTGAAGGGTAGTAGCAAGAAGTACTGAAGTGATAGTCCAAGAAAATATGTTTGTGATATTCAATGGGTTGTGCCTGTGAAGGGTAGTAGCAGGAAGTACTGGTGTGATCGTCCAGGAAAATACCCTTGATGCTTGTGATGCTTGTTGGGTTGTGCCTCTGAAGGGTAGTAGCAGGTAGTACTGGCGTGGAAGCCCAGGAAAATAACCGCAAATGCTCATGTTGTATGCTATGAACGATAAGGTTAAAGCTAGGAACGAAAAATGAGTTTTGTCGCTACCGCTGGGCGTGACACCTAGCTAACCATGATTGTGAAGCTAGTCCTGTGAGGATATTATGGCTATTTGTGAGCTTGAAGAGCTCTGAAAAAGGCTTTGTGCTGAACGGACAAGGGGATGCCGACCCACATTAGTCTAGTCATAGAACTAACGATTTGAGCAACAGGTAAATTCTGAACTGTATCTACATTATGGTTGTTCGCCATGAGTGTCTGGATGATTGGAATTCGGCAAAAACACATAGCGAGAGTCTTAAGTCTGCGCGTCATTAAGACTAAAGTCTCCGACTGAAAGCCATGGAGCAAAATGCTCGAGTTTGTTGTTGGGCTGCCTGTGAATTGTTATGCCTGCAGAGAAGGAATACCACTGCCCCGGAAAAGGGGTAGGGTCATTATAAATTGGTCAGCTGAATGCCGATTGTTGCCTTGTTTGTCACCAATGGGTGGGATGTCCTTGTACAGGTGCTGGAGAGTCTAGCGGGACATATAAAGGCTAAAGTTTCTGCTGCTGCTGCTAGCCCTTAAAGGCTAAGCTGAAAAATATTATGTTTTGTTCATGTGTGGCTGGCCTGCGCGCTGATGTTTGGAATCCACTTTTGTAAAGGGTAACTGTAAGGCCATGAGGCCAAACAATATGATATTTGGTATATATTCCTATATATATGTGGGTATTTATATCGGTGGACATTCATGGTTGGAGTTCAGTATTTATATGAAAAGCTTCCGCTAGAATGCTATGAGTTAGGATGCGCTACTCTGATATCAACTCGTGACTTCGCCACCTATTTTGTGGCATATGGTGTGGGGCCCCGACCGGACCTTCTATTATATGCTATATGAACGAATGGAGTCGTTACATTTTTGGTATCAGCTGTCTCGGTCTTTCCCTTTCGAATTCATGGTCGAATTCTTTTGTGAGGTGGAGAGCACGTGTAAGTGTGAATCGCATTAATATTATTGAACTCTTGAATGTCCACTTAGGAATGCAAATACACTTGTTTGAGGAACCTGCGTGTTCCTATATTATTGTTTTTGCTTGTGCGAGGTCGCTAATGTGTGTGTCTTGTTCACCTACAGGTGACGCGGAGTGGTGTTGGGCAGTCGGAGCCCCAGCGTTCTGATGAGAGTACGGAACCAGTTGAGGTGCCTACACCTCCGCCTTCTGCGGAAACTGTCCGCTTAGTTGCCAAGGGTTCCAGGTGTTGGTTGATACTGCGTGTGCGCTGGAGAAGGACATGAAGAGGGTGCAAGGAAAGCGGGCCTTGGCTGTGACAAAGCCGTAGTTCAAGGCACCCCGACCCGACAAATCTTATTATAAAACGAAATGGGGCAAGAGGTCCAAGTCGTCTGGACAAGATCCTTCTACGGTTGCATCTGGAGCAACGTCGGGGGCCACGTCGAGTCCAGAGACTCGTACTTGCTTTACATGTGGAAAAGTGGGGCATATAGCCCGTCACTGTCGGAGTGATCCACCAAAGGGTGAGAATAAGACGGGTGCGTCTTATGCTGAGAAGGGAAAGGCAGTGGTGGAGTCCTCTGCATCCTAGGCACAACCCCGAGTCTACAACCTTGGCCTGCAGGATGACATACAGCAAAGTGACGTCGTCACAGGTATGATTTAAGTTATTAAATTGCTTTGCTTATTGCTTGCTTTGTATGTGGATTGTGTGTGATACGGTTACCACAGGCTTTGTGATGATTTGGAACACGCTAGCGAGAGCACTTTTTGATACGGGTGCTTCGCAGTCTTTTTTGTCTCAAGACTTCGTAACTCGGATTGGAGTACCTAGTCATGTGAAGACAGATAGCGTAAGGGTATTATTACCGAATGGTTGTTTGATTCTTGCGGATAGGGCTTGCGATGTGGCGGTTCAAATTGGAAGTCAGGATTTTTGTTTGAACGCATCTGTGCTGCCGATATTGGAGTTTGATGTGATCTTTGGTATGGACTGGCTCACGGAGCAGCATACCTTTATTGATTGTAATTCCAAAGAAATCACACTTGGCCAAAATACCGAGCTTGAGACTAAGTTCGCGGGTATACGAGGAGTGAGCAGGACCTTGATGTACGCAATCCAAGTCGTCAATGATGTTCGTAAGGGCGCGGAGTTATTCTTCACGCTGATTCAGGATGTTGAGCCTAAGGCCAATGTGAGCGATGTTCCAATTGTATCGGAGTTTGCGGATGTGTTTCCTAAGGATCTTCCTGGGCTACCACCCCAACGGGAGATCGACTTCACGATCGAGTTGGTGCCAGGTGCGAAACTTGTGGCCCGCTTGTCATATCGCGTCGCACCAAAGGAAATGACTGAGTTAAAAGTCCAATTGCAAGAGTTGCTGGAGCAGGGATATATATGCCCAAGTATGTCACCTTGGAGCGCACCTGTTATGTTTGTGAAAAAGAAGTACGGTGGTTTGCGGTTAGGTATTGATTACCGCGAATTGAATACGCTGATAGAGAAAAACAAGTATCTGATTCCACGGATTGATGAATTGTTCGATCAGCTAGTGGGATCAACCGTCTACTCTAAATTGGATTTGAAATCTGGATATTACCAGTTGTGGATTCGAGAAGGTGACATTCCCAAGGCTGCATTTGGAACATGCTACGGTCATTATGAGTTCACGGTAATGCCATTTGGGCTATGCAATGCGTCATCGGTGTTCATGTACCTGATGCACCGAACATTTCGAGAGTACTGGGACTTGTTTGTTATCGTGTTCATTGATGATATCTTGGTGTACTCTCAATCTGAAGCTGATCACGCAAACCACTTGCGACTGGTGTTGCACACCTTGCGAAGGAATAAGTTCTATGCCAAGTTATCAAAGTGCGAGTTTTGGCTATCGTCGGTGGATTTTCTTGGACATGTGGTCAGTGGAGAGGGCATAGTAGTGGATTCGTCGAAGATAAGAGCCATTCAGGAGTGGCTGGTGTTGTCTTCGATGGCCGAAGTCAGGAGTTTCCTTGGACTGGCAGGCTACTATAGACGTTTTGTTGAAAACTTCTCGCGGATCGCTTTGCCTCTGACCACACTGACGCAAAATGATCAGAAGTTCGTTTGGACGCCGGAGTGTACATGAGATTTTGAAGAGCTAAAGAGTCGGTTGACCACGGTGCATGTGTTGACATCGCCATGTGGTACCGACGGATATGAGATCTATAGTGATGCTTCAGGGAGCGGGTTAGGCTGCGTTCTTCTGCAATTTGGGAAAGTGATTGCTTATGGCTCACGCTAGTTGAAAGTGCATGAGCGGAATTATCCCGTCCACAACTTAGAGTTGGCAACGGTGATCTTTGCACTGAAGTTATGACGACATTATCTTTATGGCATAAAAGTGGATATCTTTACGGACCATAAGAGCATAAAGTACTTGTTGGAGCATAAGGCTCTGAATATGCAACAACGAAGGTTGCTGGAGTTCCTTGGGGACTACACCTTTGAGATTCATTATACTCCCGGGAAGGGAAACGTGGTCGCTGAACGTGGTCACTGATGCCTCGAGTCGGAAGACTCCGTCGAGGGAAAATTGGTTTCAGATGCATGATGAGCGTCTGATCCAGGAGTTGGAAGTGTTAGAGATTTCTTGTGTTGACAAGAATTTCACAGCCGATGCATGTTTGAACTGGACGGAGGTACAATATGACCTGGCGGACAGGATTCGACGAGCAACGGAGCTGGATGAAAGTCTCCAACGCTATGCAAAAGATGGGCTGGATGTTCAATTCTCCTAGGATGACGGCCTTTTACGGAAAGAGGGTCGTTTGTGCGTCCCAAATGTGGGGAAGTTGCGAGAAGAGTTGACGTACGAAGCTCACTTTTCGAAGTACTCAATTCACCTTAGGAGCACAAAGATGTTCAAGGATATGAAGAAGTTATTCTGGTGGCCATGACTCAAAAAGGATATAGTGCATTATGTGGCTAAATGCCAAACTTGTGCTTTGGTGAAGGCGGAATGCCAGAAGTCTGGCGGTTTCTTGAGGTCGTTGTCAATTTCGGAATGAAAGTTTGATGATATTTCAATGGATTTCGTGCACAGGTTGCCGAGATATCAACGCAGGAATGATTCAATCTGAGTGATTGAAGACCGGTTAACGAAAGTGGCGCACTTTCTTCCGAACAAGCGAGATGATTCAGTATAAAGTTTGGCAAAACTTTATGTGGAGCAGATCGTACGGCTACACGGTGTTCCTCGTAGCATTGTAAGTGATCGTGATGGGCGATTTACATCGAATAATTCAAGGCTAGTCCATCAGCTATTGGGCACGAAGTTGACATTCAGTACGACCTTTCATCCCCAAACGGATGGACAAACTGAGATGACCAACAGAACAATGGAGGATATGCTTCGAATATGCACCCTGGACTTTGTTAAGAGATGAGAAGATCATCTCTATATGGTGGAGTTTGCCTACAACAATAGCTACCAAGCGAGCATCGGTATGGCACCGTTTGAAGCTCTGTATGGTCGAAAGTGCCGTACACCGTTAGCTTGGGCAGAAGTTGTAACACCCCCTATCCGTCGCATAACATATAGCAGTAGGTCCGGCCGGGGCCCGACGCCATATACCACAGACAGACCGGGTGGTTACTCATGGAAACCATCCAACCAATTATAACGTCCTACTCAGAGCATTCTAACGGAAGTAGTTTATAAAAGTTGCAATTAAGAACCCATCATAAAGAGCACGAATGTCCACTAATACCAAAACAGGAATGTCATACATACACGAGTACAAGCCTTAAGGCCTTACGAAATGGTTTACTTCAATATTACATGTTTTACAAACCACGGCACGCAAGCCGGTCATACATGAGTAAAAGCAGTAAACACTCCAATTAGGCCTTCGAGGGCCGGCTTCACAATTTGGGCTTTAACCCACTATTGACCGCTTGGTCCAGCAGCACCTGCAAGCAACAAAACCACCGTACGGTGGCAAACAAAGGCAACGGTCAGCAATGCTGACCAAATTATAACGATCCCGCCCCCAACTCGGGGCGACGATGCTCCTTCCCTGCATTTCATTAACATAAGCGAGCAATATAATAATGTCACAACATCACAGGCATAGGCTCGCACGGTCACACACCCCGTGCACTCAGGGCACATTCTCAGTGAATCAGCCAATGTCACGTCAATTTAAGCCATAGACATTCCAGACTCACCACCGCCACTTTGACGACCAAACATATGAGCTTTTGTCCTCTTGGCATAGGTCACGTCAATTTAAGCCATAGATCGCCGAAGACCCTCATCTATGCCAACGGCTCTAACCGAACGACATAGAACATGTACAGTTCCATCTAACCCGTGCTCACATCGCAACGACAGTTCAAGCCATATGCGCGGGTCAAACTTCTCTCGAGTCCCGTTTCCATCACACTTCACATAACCCGGTTATGTTAATGTTGGCTCCCAGGCCACCAAGTTGGCAAGATCACGTATCCGCCCAGTTTTTCGGGTGCACCTTAGGGTTAATCCCCAAGGCTCCCTGTTGCAATCTACCACGTAGAAAACCCGAAAAACAACCAATCGCATGGAGTCTTCTCCGACATTTATGCAATGCAACATCATCGATCCAGACCAACATGTCCGGATAGGCTTCATACGTTATGCATATGTTCATTCTTGTTTACGGACTCTACACAATGGGGACTTTACATATCTACCCGAAGGAACGCCTCCAACTCACCGCAAACTCGCGAGAGCGGGCTTCCTATACAAAGAAGGAGTGCTTCACATGCTCAAGAAGAGAATCGTTACCCTAGCGTTCCTCTTTGGTGCCATGGGAAAGTAAGCGGATGAAAAGCACCGCACTCTCTTTGCCTCCGTAGATCCGAAGTCGGCTCGTGATTTGGAGCTTCGAAGCTCCTCCAATGGCCAGATCTAAGCTCCTTCTTCCTCCTTAGCTCTCCTCTCTCTCTTGACTTAGAAAGAGAACCACACAAGTAAAAGTGAGGGTTTCAAAGGTCCAATCCCGGGTATATCCCATCAGGAACAACCCCCAGCCGTCAGATCCCAAATTAAAGAAACGAAGGGCCTTGATTCGGGCCTGAAATATCGTACCTGGGCCGAACACGGCCTGGCACACGCCCGTGTCCAGGGCTGTGTCCCCCATTCGCCGTCAAAATCGACGCGCCTGGAACAACACACGGGTATCCGACACGCCCATGTTCGACCTGACACGCCCGTGTTCCAACTGATACGCCCGTGTGGTCGGCCGTGTGCCCCCATCGATTTATCCCGAAAACAACCCGAGAACAACACAGGTTCCTGGACACGCCCGTGTCCTAACCAGTGTAGGACTTGGATGCCACTCACAAGGCAGCGATTCTCTCCTAAGTCACACAAGGACCTAGACGTCACTCACAGGGCGGCGATTTCCCCTCTCGATTACATTGAGAAAAAAAAATAGAAACAAGAACAAAACAAATTGAACACTTTAGGCCAGACACTCCCTTCAAACAATGTGCTGAAGATGTCGATGAATCCTTGATAGAGTTGCTTCGAATGCTGCGAACGTGCCGTCAATCTTCCGCGTTTTGGCCTTCTTGAGAGTATGGAGTATCTCTGAGATCTGGAGCTCTCAAATTTTCTTTGCAGGAAAGTACACTCCCGGTATTCAAATTCGTGATTTCCACAAGAAAGGAATGGCTTTTATATTCTGGCGTTATCGCCTGTCGATACTGGGTATCGCCACCTGGCGATATCGGTAACCACTGCCACGTGTCCCACGAACTCCTCATTTTCGCATCGCAGATACGTCGAGCATTGAATTGTGCACTATCACTTGGCGATACTGGATATCACCGTTTGGCGATAACGATATAATGGATGCCACGTCTTCGTCGAGCATCAAACGAAAATGCATTGAGTGGTGCTATCGCCTGTCGGAGTTACTCAATATCGCCTAGCGATATCTCCCGAGCTCAATTCTGATTTGATTCATCACCAAAAAGACATTAGAGATAGACCTGTGTTATCTGCACACCAAAAACACCCAAAAATCAAATACAAACAAGATTTATTATTAGCAAACCAGGAAGTGTGGAATGCATGCTCCAACAATCTCCCCCTTTTGATAATAACAAATCTATTAAGAAAGAAATCATGAATGTTATAGGGTCCACCCGATGTGAGTATCAAGATGAAGCATGTGTATATACACAAATTGCTCTTGGATGAAACACTCCCCCCTACATGTGTACTCCCCCTAAATTGAAGCATAGTGAACTTTGACGTGGTTAATATATGTCTTATGAGCATATAAGAAAATTCTTATGAGTGTATATGAATGATTTCCTTTGAAAATTCTCCCCCTTTGGTATTGTCAAAAGATAGATAAGAGTGCGGCGGAAGCGAAAGAAGGAAAAACACAAAGGAGAAACTCTAGATAGGACAAGTGAGCAATGTATAGTAAATAAAGAAATGAGTAAACAGTAACATTGGCAATGTTCAGCCAATTATATCACAAATACATACACTAGTGAATAATATTTTGTAAAAAATTTTCAGTCCAATTCTCATAAGAAGAACTTTTAGAGATGATAATGGTGTGTACACGTGATATGGTGTCAGAAACACTTATGCAGACTCTTACAAATACATGAACATGGGAATGTTAAAAAATAACATAACATAGAGTTGGACATGCGGGGCTATACTCGTACCCAAGAGTTCAGAGCACACAATAAAGAAATTATCCAGTTAAAGATTTGCACAAGATACTTTACAATTCTTTCCAAGGTGCTCAACCTCATAATGCTTATTAAGACTTATCAGGAGGGTAAGTAATGTTTGGTGGAGGTTCCTTGTCAGCTCTTTATTATTTGTTTTTTTTTTATTTTGTGTGAAACGTATCACCAAAGGTGTGCACTTTTGGGATCATACAATTTTTTATCACATTTTTGGTTTGGCTAGACAAAGGAGTCCGAATTCACTTGTGAGAGCATACAGGATAATTAAATATTAGTGGTGCACTATACCAAACTCGGATAAAGCATTAGCAGAAACATGCAACACTAGCGGTTATGGTAAAACATTCACAATTCACACATGTAGTAAGGTGAATGCATATGAAGATTTGCACAACCGTGAGTGAAAGAACATTATCATAACCAAAAGATTTCTCATACTTAGAGGCATGCAAAAACAATTTCACGAGTTTAAGAACACTAGCACTTAAGTATGTAGAACAGATATAAGAATGTTGAACTATGAAACCAAGTTATTGGGAACTCAGAAAAAACATTACACCATGCCTAAATATGAGTAACGACGAAAAATTGGTGGAATAGTGAATTTTCACAGTCGCCTAGCGATACCGGGTATCGCCAATCGACGATAGTGTGAAAAATATAAAATCGGTGGCATTAAGTCAAAGACATCAAAACTAGCAGTTTTTCCTGAAGGCAGGTCGCGGAACTCGGAGCGGACGACGGCGAAAACCTAAGACCTAGGTAAGAAACTTGAATTTTTTTGCTTTTATGCTTTAGATTTTTGTGGATCTAAGTGTTAGTATAGTAAAGCATGGAACCCTATATGAGAAATTTCCAAGTTTTGAAGTAAGATAGACCATGAGAAATTGTCTTTGTGTTGGGGAAAAATGTGCATATTTTGAGGGATCTTAGTGTTTGTAAATGTGTTTTGTGAAAAACACCTCTCAGATCATGTATTTTGGATGAGTGAAAAACCATATCTGGAGTCAGAAATGGAGAAAGACCATTTTCTGATATTGCCCGGCGACAGTGGGTGTCGCCGGATGGTGATATAAAAAAACGATTTTTTTTATTTATTAAAAAAATATTTTTATTTGCAGCAATGACTTCCAGTTCCAAAGCCCGTAGAAGAACAGACAGTGATTCATATTGTTCCTATCAAACATTTCCAGGAATTGAAAATGCTAACATATGGATCGGACGGGTGATCGAATTCGACCCTGCCTGTCATGCACACATCCACGATCTGTTAGCAATGACGAGAATAATGTCTATTATTATTCCAGATACATTTTCCTCCGTACTAATTAGAGAGTTCTATAATTATCTCAAAGATCCGCGGTTCACGGAACTGAATGGTGGGGTACGATCTAAGATACAAGGACAGGTAGTAGAGATAATCCACTATGACCTTAGAGATGAGTTTGGGTTAATAGAGCATGAAAATACTTTAGATGTAGTAGAGAACTATCAGAAGTATAGAGATTGGACACTATTGAATTTGGTTTTGCATGGAAATTCCACCAAAACACTTATTCAATCTACGGTCACGCTCATAGAGGAGGCACGACTAGTGCAAGATATATTGAGGCATACTGTCCTACTCAAATCTGGTGATACACGGAAGATAACGACTCAACTGAGTTATGATACATACATGATTTTGGAGCGGGAGCCGTTTGACATGGAGGACTTCATCCTTTCGATAATACGCTATGCATTTAGATTAAAGAGTCCTAATTGGAAAAAACTAAACACAATACCACTTGGAGCCGTCATACAATGAACTTTATATAAGAAATACACTTCGATAGACCCGGATTTGTACTTCAACGATTGTATTCCATCCATATTTTTGACAAGTGGAACACCTTCCATCAGCCGATCAACACGAGGAGGGTCAGCAGGGAGTAGTGAACCTGTGTCCACTATCCGTAACCCGCCAATTCCAAGAGGTGGATCGTTGCGAGAAGGGTGAGATGACTTGCGAGAGTCGTTCGAAGAACACAAGAGGGAAGTGAAGATGAACTTCTTGGGAATTCAGAATTTTTTAAATTTCTGACAAAAAATCTAAAGTTGAAGCCCACCCCATCATAGGCGGCAGAATGGGAGAATCCGGTCATGGAGCCTCCCCGTACATCTACTCGCTGAGCACGCTGGACAAGGAGCAGTGAGCACAGTTCGGCAGATGATCAAGGTGAGACAAGTGCAGGTGACAGCAGAAATTTCTGAAGATTTTCGGGATGACTGGACATGATAACGCTATCGCCCGGCGAAAGTCACTGTCGCCGGCGACAGTGAAGTTTCTTAATTTTCAAAAACAATTTATGCTGTAATATTATGTGGGACTTAGTATGTGGTGTTATGCTGCTGTAATAATATAAGACTCAGTATGTGATGTTTACATTCATGGTTTATGTATTTTTATTTTTGTTTAATTTTCATACTCTTAGCAATTTAAATGTTTTTCTTGTTTAGCTTACTATATCGATTTATTAGTTTGAAATGTCTATGATTACTAGTTCTAATCTTAACAATGAAAAACGGGAATCTGGAAGTGGTTTCGTGAAAATATCTGCAAGTTGTGAATCAGTGCTTATAAAATTGACTTTGATCGTATTTTGTTTTATGCGGTCTCTTATGAAATGGTGGTGTACGTCAATGTGTTTGGACCTAGAATGATGAACTGGATTATATGTTATGTCAATTGCACTTTTATTATCACACTTTAATTCAATTATTTCATGAACAATTCCAAAGTCTTCTAAAGTTTGCTTCATCCATAGAGCTTGTGTACAACAACTGCCTAGTGTCATGTACTCGGCCTCAGTGGTGGATAAGGCAACATAATTCTGTTTCCTACTCGACCACGAAATTAGTGAATGGCCAAATAAGTGACAAGTGTCACTGTTGTTTTTACGATCTAATGAACAGTCAGCATAATCAGAATCAGAAAAGTCATGTAATATAAAAGTATTGTTATGAGGATACCACAAACCTAACTTAGATGTGCCAATAAGATATCTAAAAATACGTTTAACTACTTTTAAATGAGACTCTTTGGGATTAGCTTGAAATCTAGCACATAAACATACAACGAACGTAATGTCAGGTCTAGAAGCAGTCAAATACAGCAGTGATCCTATCATTCCTCTATATAGTGTCTGATCTATGAATATTCCACTTTCATCCTTTCCTATCTTTAATGAGACACTCATGAGGGTATTAGCTTGTTTTAGATTTTAAACCCCAAATCTTTTTAAAACATAATGAATATATTTAGATGGACAAATAAAATTTCCATCATACTTTTGAGTAATTTGAAATCCAAGAAAATAAGTGAGTTCGTCTACCATGCTTATTTCAAATTCATTCTTCATAATTTCAATAACACTATCACATAATTTTTCATTTGTGGATCCAAAAATAATGTCATCAACATATATTTGTAAAACGATAAGATCATCATTAATATGTTTAACAAATAAAGTACAATCAGCACTACCCATTTTATAATCATTCTTTAATAAATAAATAGTCAATCTATCATATCATGCTCGGGGTGCTTGTTTTAAATCATAAAGGACTTTTTCTAATTTAAAAATATGATCAGGAAATTTAATATCAACAAAGCCTGGAGGTTGTTCTACATAAATCTCCTCCTTAATATACCCGTTAAGAAAAGCAATTTTAACATTCATTTGAAATAATTTAAACTTTTTAAAACTAGCAAATGCAAGAAATATTCTAACTGCTTCTAAACGTGCTATGAGTGCAAATATTTCATCAAAATCTATTCCTTCTATTTGTGAATATCGTTTTGCTACGAGTCTAGCTTTGTTTCTAGTGTTCCTAGATTCGCTATCTAGTTTATTTTTAAAGATCCACTTAACCCCTACAATAGGAGGATTTGACGGTCTTTCTACTAACTTCCAAACCTTATTGCATTCAAATTGATTAAGCTCGTCATTTATAGCTAAAAACCAAGAATTATCATTTAAAGCAGCTTCAACACTTTTAGGTTTTATATCAGAAATAAAGCACATATTAGAGAATAACTCACGTACGGATGAATGAGTACTTACCCCTCTTGACGGTTCTCCAATAACCAAATCTTGGGGATGATCTTTTGAAAATCTTAGTTTGTTTGGAGGCACGTATTTTTGCTCTTCTTCTTTTTGTTGTTCGACTCCTTTTTCTTTCTCTGTCTCTAAGGATTTCATCATCATCCAAACTTTGTGGACGCAAGAACTCTTCATCTATACTTGTATTATTAGCTTCTACACAAGGGAAAAACTCATTAAATTTAACATGTACAGATTCTTCAACCATTTTAGTCCTTTTGTTGTAAACTCTATAAGCTCTACTCGTTGAAGAATAGCTAATAAAAATGCCTTCATCACACTTTTCATCAAATTTGCATAAATTATCCTTAGTGTTCAAAACAAAACATTTACAACCAAAAACTTTAAAATAAGACACATTTGGTTTCTTTTGAAAATATAACTCATAAGGTGTTAATTTTAAGAGTGGTCGAAGCATAACACAATTAATAACATAACAAGCAGTACTAACAACTTTGGCCCAAAATGATCTTAGTAATTTGTATTCAGATAGCATAATGTGAGCTAGTTTTTGCAAAGTTCTATTTTTCCTATCTACCACACCATTTTGTTGAGGAGTACGAGGAGCGAAAAATTCATGTTTAATTCCTAACTCATTGAAAAAAAAACAAATTTTTCATTATCAAATTCACCTTCATGATCTGAACAAATGCATTTTATCTTTAATTCTAGTTCGTTTTGAACACGTATATATAATTTCGAAAATTTTAAAAATGCATCAGATTTAGACGTTAAGAAAATTGTTCAACTGAAGTGAGAATAATCATCAATCAAAACAAAGGTGTATTTTCTACCACCTAGAGTTAGTGTATTAACAGGACCAAATAAATCCATATGTATTAATTCTAAAGGCCTAGTGGTGGAAACGACATTTTTGCTTTTAAATGAAGACTTTGAAAAAAAAAATTTGACGCGGTGAACATAAAGATGATAAATTTTCATACAAAAAAGGTAAACCTTTAATAAGTTTGTTTTGAGACAATTTTATAATTAGCTTGGAACTAGAATGTCCAAGATGTACATGCCACAAATCTAACTCCTCATTTTTAGATATAAAACACTTTAATGAAGAATGTGACAAATCATTAAATCTAATCATGTAGACATTTTGAAATCTATGAGTAGTAATAACAGTATCATTTGTTTTGGAGTTAATAATTTTGTATAAGTTTGAAGACGAGTCAAATAAGACATTTAAGCCAACATCACATAACTGACTTATTGAGATTAAATTATGCTTCAAACGTTTAACATACAAAACATTTGAGATAGTAAATGATTTGTTACCTACTACTCCAATGCTGATGATTTTTCCCTTTCTGTTGTCACCAAAGTAACTACTACTCCTTTCTTCATCTCTAGGCTAAGGAACTTTGATTTATTGTCCGTCATGTGCTTGGAACACCCTGAGTCCAAGTACCACACGTCTTCTTTGTCTTTAGCCTGCCAACACACTTATAAAGAGGATGAGAGTAAAGATCCAGTTACCCAAGTGGTTCCTCCCATAGAATAGATGGAAGCCTTAGGTACCCAGATTTGTTTAACAGAACAGTGTCCCGTCTTCTTACAAGTGTATGTTGTGTGACCAAACTTATAACATTTGGCACACTTGATGAAAGAAGTCGACGGGTTTTTTAAAGTAAATTTTGGCCGTTTGCTGGAAGCTACAGGGACAGTAGTTTTATTATTTTCAATTTGGAAATATAATTTTCTGGACTTTTTCTTATCGTCGGCGATAGTGGATGTCGTCGGACGATAGTGTTCAGGTGAGTATCCGAGTCCGAATTTTTCGAAACCATAGTACTGGTTTGCCAAAATCATATTTAGTGATTTTTGGCTCACTCCAAATTTGTTATTGGTCATTTCTAAATCACAGAATTGTCATTACATTATTTTCTACAACAATGGTGTCGCATCGGTTTGTGAAGGACTTCCTGCTGTCTTCCACTTGAGATTGAGAAAACTTTAAAGATCTCTCTAAGGCCTCTTTCTCTCTTGTAAGAGTTTCAACCCGAGTCTGAGTCTTAGAGAGATCTTTCTCAAGCTCTAGTATCTTTGTCAAAGAGGGACAATCCTCTTGACATGTCGCTTTCTCCTTTCCAAGTACTTTTACTTCATTTTTTAATTTCATATTTTCTTTTACTAACATTTTATTTTCAGATTTAATCAATTTAATTTCATCCAGTTTTTTATCTAAATATTTGCATGTTCTCAAAAATTCAGAATATAACTCATCATAAGTTTCAGGAGTTACCTTAGTGTCGCTTTGGACACTGCTTCTGTCATCATGTGATGAAACGCTCTTTCCCATCAAGCACATGTTGGTCTCTTCTTTAGTTTCTGATCCTGAACTGCTTGACTCCTCAGAAGTGGCTTCATCCCATGTTTCTGCCTTCAGAACTTTCTTTTTATCTTTCTTTATGTGTCGCTTCTCCTTCAGCTCTTTCAGATACTTTGGGCACTTGCTCTTTATGTGACCAATTCTTCTGCAATGAGAGCACTCAGGTGGTGGTCTATCTTCGTCATCATCTCCATCAGCTTGGGCTTTTCCTTTCCTATTTCTAGATTCTTGCTTCTTGAAAAATTTCCTGAAAGAATTTCTTCTTTCGGGATTTCTCATGAATTTCCTGAATTTCTTCACAAACGGGCTTTCTTCATCTCCATCATCACTTTCATCGGACTCGCTTTCCTCTTCCTTCTTGGACTTCAACTCCAAACCTTTCCTTCTTGGCTCCAGGCTATACTCTTGTTGTTGAATCCTCAACTCCACTTCATGGGTTTTTAAGTTGCCTATTAGATTCTCAATTTGGAGAGACTTTAGATCATGTGACTCCGAGATGGCAGTCACTTTTGGATTAAACTTCGAGGGAAGCGATCTAAGTATTTTTATCACCAAATCTCCATTTGAGAAATTCTTCCCTAGAATCCTTGAGTCATTCACTATTTTGTTGAACCTCGTGTACATAGAGTCTACATCCTCATCAACCTCCATTTTGAACTTCTCAAACTCTGATTCTAACTGGAAGAGCTTCGAGTCCTTTACCTGTGATGTACCTTCATGAGTAACTTCAAGAAGATTTTATATATCATATGCAGTATCACATGCACAAACACGATTAAATTCAGTTCTATCTAACGCACAAAATAAGGCGTTCATTACCTTAGCGTTATTCTTACAACGAAGCTTATCAGCTTCATCCCATTTATCTTGGGTTTTTCCATTGAGATACTTCCTACTACAGTTATGGGGCAGTGTAGCATGTTTCTACCATGCCCCAAACATCGATGTCTAGAGCTATTAGAAAGCGTCGCATTCGAGCTTTCTAATAGTTATAGTCGGTGCCCGTGAATAAGGGAGGTCTACTTATACCTTGCCCCTCAGAAAATGCGTGAGTGTTTTGCGCCATTACTCCCGGTGGTGAAACTGATTTTGGAGTAACCATGCTCTGATACCAAATGTTGGATCTTACGGCACCCTTAGAGGGGGGGGGGGGGGGGTGTGAATAAGGGTTCTTTTAAATTTTTCTTAAAAATTAGACAAACTTGCTTGATGAATAAAACAATATAATTAGAGAATGGAAATGTATACTAGCTATAACAACAATGATATATTTCAAAAGAGATAAATTGAATACAATGTGTCTCTATAGAGCTAGAGACAAAGGCTAATGAAACAAATAATTAACGTGCGTTTTCGCCGGTTCTTCTACCAAGAACCGGCAGGCTAAAGCGTATCTCTTCCTAGATCTTGCTACTAGCCTCCCCTAGATCTAATCACGATCTAGACGCTGCACACAAGGCAACGATTTCTCCCTAAACCGCATAAGGACTTCGACGCCACTCACAAGGCGACGATTCTCTCCTAAGCCACACAAGAACCTAGACGTCACTCACAAGGCGGCGATTTCCCCTCTCGATTACAATGAGAAAAAATAGAAACAAGAACAAAATAAATTGAACACTTTAGCTAGACACTCACTTCAAACAATGCGCTGAAGATGTCGATGAATCCTTGCTAGAGTTGCTTCGAATGCTGCGAACGTGCCGTCAATCTTCCACGTTTTGACCTTCTTGAAAGTATGGAGTATCTCTAAGATCTGGAGCTCTCTGAATTTTCTTTGCAGGAAAGTACACTACAGGTAATCAAATTCGTGATTTCCACAAGAAAGGAATGGTTTTTATATTCTGGCGTTATTGCCTGTCGATACTGGGTATCGCCACCTGGCGATATCGGTAACCGCTGCCATGTGTCCCATGAACTCCTCATTTTTGCATCGCAGATACGTCGAGCGTCGAATAGTGCACTATCGCTTGGCGATACTGGATATCGCCGTCTGGCGATAACAATGTAACGGATGCCACGTCTTCGTCGAGCGTCGAACGAAAATGGGTCGAGTGGCGTTATCGCCTGTCGGCGTTAATATCGCCTGACGATATTTCCCGAGCTCAATTCTGATCTGATTCTTCACCAAAAAGTCATTAGAGATAGACCTGTGTTATCTGCACCCCAAAACACCCAAAAATCAAATACAAACAAGATTTGTTATTAGCAAACCAGGAAGCGTTGAATGCATGCTCCAACAGTATGGTTCTACTCACCTCTGGCAATCCTCTTGCCTCTCTCGCCCCTAACTCAGCACTTCTCATTGAGTTGTCTCCAGCGAGCCCGAGGTTGTACAAACAATGTAAGGCCTTAAGGCAAATTCTATTTGTGTATTTGGTTTATCATTCATATTTTGTTTTAGTGGACATTCAGTTGGTGGGTTCTAATTGAAATCTTAAATTCTTCCGTTAGATTGCACTCTGAGTTAGGATACGTGTGTGGGTGATGGTGTCAATAAGTAACTCCACTAACTGTATGTAGTATATGGTGACGGGCCCCGCCTGGACTTTCAGTTACATGCTATGTGACGGATGGGGCGTTACACAGTGCCAAAAAGCCCAATCTCCACACTGCTTGAACACTTCGACGATGTGGGTTCTTATCCTCCATAATACTTGCACGAGCTAAACACTCAACGCCTAGGGACCTTGAATTAATCACTCCCAACACCTCAAAATCTTCATCGTATTTTCTATGTAAGCCTTCGAGGCATGCCAATCTGTGTCGAAGCACATTTTCATCATGTGGTAAGAACTTGGCTCGGTACATAGTAAGAATTTAGTTAGATTTTCAATGTGTTGACCTGATACTCTTAAGATTTACTAACTTAATACTTGCTTGATGCAGAATTATGTGTTTAAATTCCACAGCTTGTCCTTCAAATTAGTTGAATGAAGGGCAACTTAGGCTTTACTTGGCGCAGCGGTGGCGGGTCCTTCCAGCGGTTCCTCCCGCGGCGATTGAACTAGAGGTGAGGAGCTGTGGATCGAAAAAGAGTGGTTTATGACATTTTTCAGGGAGCGGCGGGAGGAAACGGAGCAATTGTCATCAGAGAGCGTTTGTTTACCCGCCGTCCTGCAACATTTGCCTCAAACAGCTGGCGAAAATGCCGCGCCCAACGAAGCCTTAGTATTTTGAAGAGAACAGCTTGCGGTTATTGAATAACTATACCCGTATAATATCACACCCGCTGCATCAAAATTTTTGAATAGCTGATCCTCCTGAACCAAGCTAGGTAGGGCTGCTGGCAATCTGGCAGAGGCAATCAATAACTTAGATCTAGGTGCGTTGGATTGGGCTGATAGCCTGGGGTGCAATTTAAAAAAAAAAGAGAAATCCACTAGCGATTCCCTTGTTTTTTTTTTCCTGTAGCTTCTTCAATTCACCTGTTTTTACTGTTGCTAATGCAATCTTGCTGTCGTGCCAAGCAATGCAATGATTTTTTCTACCTTACGAGATCCTACCGTCGTGCCTGAGAAATGACGCCGCCACCAGGGCGCCTCGGATCATCGATGCCGTACAACATTATAGTTCAAAAACGTATAACACGACAAAAAACTACATAGTACGCCTCAAAAAGTACTCAATTGCCATGGGAATGGGGGTGTTGTACTGCACCGTGCATTGCGTCATCCAAGGGCTGCCAGCGCATCAACACTCATTCATTTTGTATGTATTGCGATCAGAATATGATCACAGTGCATAGAAGATATCCATGCGTATAAAATATGATCGCAATGCATACACAATATGGTCGCAAAATACACATAATACAGTCGTCATGATATTAATTTTTGATATTGACATTTGATATTTGATAAATCAGGACTCCTGACATGACATAACATGATATCTGGGCCTCCATAAATGATCACCGGAGGAACATTTTAAAAAGCGTATTTTTAGATGAAAAAGTAAATGTCTCTAAGGTTTCATTTGGTGCGGTGTTTAGGGGCGTTCCGTTTCCTAAAAACGCACCGTGCGCTTGTTTTTCATTTGTTTTTCCGCCACCAGTTCAGCACGCCGGCGTTTCACTCCAGGCACAAAAATCTCGCGTCCTGAATCCCTCCGCGCACCTACAGTTAGCCGCGTTTTTAGGGAGGAAATGTTTTCCTGCTGTGCCGCCCTGCGTGCCCCGCGTAGTGCATCGCGGGGTTGCCAGCAGAACCTTTTTAGGGTGCCCTGCGGCGCTCTGGCCCACCGGGGTCCGGACCCCACCGGTGGTGGCCCTTGGGGGCCCTGTCGGAGCGCCGCAGGGCTACCGACCATGCGGTGGGTTCTGGGCAGGCCGCCGTCGGCGAAGGCGCGCGGAAGCAGGGCAAGACTGAGCCACGACGGAGGGAAGGCGGAGGCGGGTTTTGTTTAATAGTTTAAATAGTATCATTAATATATATATATATAATAATAATTTAAAATAAATTTATATATATATATATATATTAAAAATTCAAGGTATATCCTTTGATAACCTTAAAAAATAATTAAAATTTTATATTATTAAAAAAATTTATAAATCGTCACCGCCGATTGGCCAAATTGTTATTTGTTCTGAACAGCTCTGCAAACACAGACTACCCAAATAAATCTCAATTTCCAGCCACCAGTTTCATCAGCTCCATTTACAAACTTGCATTTACAACATTTTCTTTTGCAACCGCAACCGCTTTCCCAAATAAAGCCTACATCTGAAGACGGGCCTAAACACTTAAAATTTTCCAAAATTTAGTGACAATTCGACATCAACTTTCATTGTTTTGACAATAATAGGCAAAGGGAGAATACCAAAGATCTGACCAATGGAACAAATCGTCATGGCCAGTAGTTTTAGAATGACGAGAATAAGCTATTTTGGAATTTTTTAGGTTGAACCAATTTCTATTTTTTCCGCAACTGAAATACAGCAGCGTGCTCTCGAAAACCGGGGATCAGATCGACGAACCAACATCATGAACATATATGTAAACAATGAGACAGCTTCCCTAAAATCTAAAAAGAATGATCTAACATTCATGGTTTCAGTGAGCAGGCCGTCACCATGAGTCTTCAAGTCAACATTTCTAACAAACTGAATCGAACTCTACAACTCATAAGAATATTAACCAGGCCGTAAAAATATAATTAAGATTTAGGCTTTGTTTAGGGGGACTTATTCTCACCGGTCAAGCGGTTACCACCGCATAAAAATAAGCCCCGTCAAACAGAGCCTTAAACTAAGAAAAAACATCGTTCAAAACGACTTGCATACATTTTGTATGTATGAATCATGGACAAAATTATGTAATTTTTATATAAGTTTAAAAGAATTGACTTTATTTCAAAATGAATTTGTTAGAATTCATTTTGAATTATGGAATTCAAATTCCAGGATTCAATTCCTAGGGATCCCATGAGAAATTAGATAATGTCACTGAAGAGGACAACAGCCTGTAAATAAAGTACTACTACACATGTCTGACACCTGCAATTCATTATCTATATATGGTAAAATTCTACAATCCCTACATAAATTCTTATGAAATTGCCACATTCATTTGTGTTCCACGGAAAATCAAAGTAAGCATATAGCATACAGCAGCTTGGAAGAAAATACCTGCTAAAAGCCAACCTGCATGGAAATGTCAGTCTTCGGCAGCATCCCTCTCCTGTTCAGAACTCGCGGCTGGGAAGTTTCTTCTGTACTGCGGCGATGTCAGCCGCCTCTCAAGAGGCGTCTTCCTCTTGCTGACGACAAATCTGTTGACGCCCTTCCTCATAGGCATGATTTCTGGAAAATCCTCGTCGGGAATTTCGCTAAGCTCGGAGATATCCTTGATCTGCGCCGCTCTCCGGAACCATCTCTCCGCCTTCGCCTCCTCTGACATGTCCAAAGGATCCAGCTCCTTCACACAGGATCCTTCCAAACTCTTTCCAGAATACCCATCACTAGGGATCCTGTCAGTACTTTGAGGAGTCCCCTGGCTCGAACTACTTCTTGCATCGCTCCACGATCTATCGGACGGCGAAGATTGATTAGCAGTTGGTCCAGCGAATGAAGCGTTGTGAGATGAACTTTCAGTGTATTTCAATGAGCTGCTGCCTGCTTTAGTTGAATGAAATGGAGATCCATAAGATTGACTAGCAGTTGGTTCAGTGACTGAAGCACTGCGAGAAGAATTTGATGATTGAGGTGAGCTTTCAGTGTATTTCAATGAGCTGCTGCCTTCTTTAGTTGAATGAAATGGAGATTCATAAGATGTGTCAATCTCAATCTGGCTGTTTTTCTGAGTACTAATCGATTTTTCGCCAGTGTAATTATTCGGGTTCAATTGTGGTGGCGAAATCCGTGAAGAAGATCCCAGCTCGAAGTTCTCTAAGTTTCGCTCTCCCTTGTTCTCCGGCGAGGTTTCCGTGGAGTCGGTGGCCGGCTGAGTCTCTTTCTTAGCGAAATAATCCGGAGGGAAAGGCACAAAGGGTATTGCATTGTAATTATTAGATTGTTCCATGGCCAATCGACGCTTATACGACGGCGAGGTCAAGGAACGATCCTTCTTCTTGCTGACGACGAATCTATTTTCTCCTTTGCGCATTGGCATGATATCGGGGAAATCATTGTCAGGTGCAGAGACTGCATTTTCATGATCAGCAGCTGTATTGGGCCATCCTAATGATGCATCTGATGATTCTTTGCTGCCATGACTCTCCATGGACTTCTCAGTCCCCTTGACCAGAGAATCAATCAAATCACTAGTACTTGGAGAAGATGCAATCCCTTTATCCGATGATTGTCGCACGCCATTGTTTGATTCCGGAGTTTTCCGGAACATATCTGGAGGTAGAGGGACGAAAGGGGCAACATCAGGGTTTCTTCTCTGATTCACCGAGGGAGTTGCCGAACGTCCCAAGATCCTATCCAAGCTACGGCTGATCGAATCTGAAGTACTATCAGATCCTAATCTTTCTGAACTGCTTCCACGAGAATCTTGTGAAAACGTTTGACTTTTTCCGTGTTCTAGACCAACAGCAGGTTTGGGACTCGGCACGAAGTTTCCAGGCCGCTTGCAATCACACCTTAGACATGAAATGTTCCTTCCATAATTAAAGAAATCACATCTGCAGAAAATTTAAAAAAATGCGAAATTTAGCTAGCAACCGCGAGTGTATCAGAATCGAGCGCTGTTAGTGTCCGACGAGCAATTCAATGTAATCTTACTGCGGGCAATCCCATTCTGCACCTGTCAACTGCCGTTTAGGTCGAGCATCTCCGCACTCAAGGCAACTCATGTTCCGAGCGAAGTTCACAAAAGTACACCTGCAGTAATTCACATGTACATTAAACACTTCCAGCACACAGCTAATATTAGATTACCTGATGTTATTTAAAATGACAAGATGAAAAATCAAATTTTAAATTGCCATATTATATTCTTTTTGATAAACTTATGATAAATTTTGAAAATAAAATGCAAATCACAACTCATGATAAATTTAATTTCCTAATATTAATGAATTTGGGACAAGGATATGTTTGGGATTAACTTCCATATTATATTCTTTTTGTTCTTATTTTCAGAAGTAGGTATTTAATTACAAGACAATATGTTTGACAACAGTAATTTCTTTGCTAATTGCCAATATAAACGTTAATATTAATGACAGATGAGTAGTTAAGATAGTGACCTAACTTAATTAAGTTGCATAATGGTAGAGCCTCCCAGTGATCTGTGAGAGATTTTTCCCACATGAATAGGATCGAAGATATCATGTCATTCTTTCTTGGAGTGTTTGTAGGGACGAATCATGAAAGGAGGCAGCATGAGGAGCGAGCGAGGAAAAGTAGGGAAACAAACACTGCAACTGGGCTCAACAGTGGCAGCCGTGTATGGAGACGAGCTCGACGACAATAACGTGAGCAAGATGGGGGAGGCGGTGCACGGGGTGGGCTTAGTTTTAGGGTTCAAAAGTGATGTAGGGTAGGGTGCATAGTGGACACCTAGAATGCACCCTAGCGATGAGTGAATGTGATTCCCGACTTCCCAACGACTCAATGCATGCACTACTTGCAATTAGGCGCTAACAATTAACTCCAAGCAATTAAATAGCATAAGTAATATTGCATCTAATTATAAACAAGAATAAAATTTCTTTTAAGCTAAAGGCGTGGCATTCCTTCGCAAGGATGGTCAAAAGCAAGCGTGCGGCGAATTAATCCTTCCTGCAGTTAGAGATTTATCCAAGAGCAAATACTATATTAACTGAAATCCAAACAAGCCTGTAATAATAAATCGCAACAATGTTTTACAACCCAAAACCAAGACAAAACACAACACAAAATATTAGGGCTGCAGCAAATAAAAGTACATCTGAGCGCTGTAGGGCTAAAAGAGGGGTTCCGGTGGTGGGCGGACTAGATCTGGTAACGGAGAGGTTGGTTGAAGAGTGGGAGGGGCTGGGTCGGGCAGGAAGGCGGCTGAATCTGGGCTAGAATCTGGTTGTGGAGATTTTGGAGGTTTTCCACATGGTGGGGGACAGTGGCAGCAAGGCTGAGGGATGGAGGCAGGCTGGGGAGGTGCGGTGGTAGCTGGATTTGGGGGGGGGGGGGGGGGGGGGGAAGGGAGGCCTGTATTGGAGGTGGTCGGCCAGTTAGGAGGGCGGTGGCTTGAGGGAAATGCCTGGACGGAGCTGTAAGGAGGGTGGCTGGCTGGATCCAGCGGAGAACAGGGTTTGGCGGCCTGTTTTGGGGGGTGGGTGGATGAGTTAGGAAGGGCGGCGGCGGCTTGGACCTGATGGAGCAAGGGAGTGGCCGGTTAGATCTGGGAGGAGGTGGATGGCCAGTGGCTTAAAGGAGTGGTGGCTGGAGGGAGTTCAGTGGGAGGGCAGCGTGGGACAGAAGGTTGGGGATCCACCAGAGGTCGTCCGAAAATAATAAAGCTATCTGAAATATAACATCTATTTATAAGAAAAAAATAGGGCATCATAACGCGGATCATGAAATGATGTCTGATATATGAAAAACACAGAACGCGGATTCACGGAGTCAGATCATCGATCCGGGCACGCCATATATGATAAGTCGTCAATCGGCCCCGAACGGACCCAAAACTTGTCCTCCGCTCCGCATCATTTTCCCGGCTTGAAAGAATTCATCTCCCGATGAATAGGGATCAGAATTTTCTCGATGTATGCCAGGTAAAACTCGATGAGGTCCACCAGAGGTCGTCCAAGTGTCGTCGCTGAGAAAGTATCCTCGCCAATCAACTCCTCTGGACTGAAAAGCTTTCATCTCCGATGAATGAACACGGTCGTACTGAAGTCGAAGTTCAGAGGCGAATCAATCAAGCTTTGCTGGTAGCATCCAGGTGTCGTCGGTGAAGGGTCGTCCGCGCCGACGAACTATGTAACGGCACACAAGAACGCTCGTAGAGGGGACAAACTCATGCGTAAAGATCTCAGTGATAAGCTCATCTCTCAAGTAGAAAGATCTGGTAGGATTTGTGGTGCCAATGGTGAAACCGGTGGGGACAGAGTCTCAGGTAGGTGGGGGTCAGAGGTGGGTTGAGCACGGGGAAATAAATATTGTGGCAAAGACTCGGGCGTAGGCTGAGTGGTGGGTGTAAAAGCGGCGGTAATGGATCGGGAGGGCTGCCCAAGTATCGGTATGAATACTCGTGAGGTGCAAAGTATGGCGTCAGGTCCTCGACATTGAACACGAGATAGATGTGCATGCTCGTAGGGATGTCCGGCTCATATGCATTTGTCATGATGCGTCTCGGGACTGTGTAGGGACCGATCCATCTAGCGCTTAGTTTCTTAGCAGGCCTCCGAGGGAGCCCCTCAGCGCGGACTCTTACCATCACCTGTTCACTTACTAGAAAGATCCTTTTTCAACTATGTTTACCTGCATGTTCCTTATAGTATTCATTGCTTGTATTAATTTTTTGCCTTGCTGACACGTGCAACTCATACAAATGACTCACCAGACTCGTGCAGATAATAACAAATGATGCAAGTAAAACACGACAGACACAACACGCTGTCTATGGGATAGTCTGACAATGGCCATGAAATCTACAAAATGAGGGGGCCTATCAGAAGGCTCTCTTGGTGAAGTGTAGAAAAATTTATCCCGGTGACCGTGTGAGATATCAACACACAAATACGAGCTCGTAAAGAGTCAAATGTTTCTCAGGAAATGTGACACATCAGGGGGCTCGTCAGGAGATATGTATGAAAAGTCATTGTGAATGCGACGATCACCGGAGTGAAAATCATGTACATCGACTAGGAGATGTGACTCTATAGTGTGGTGAGAGTCCCTGAGAAAAAAGAACTTGTCTGGTGGGTCAACATGTGGTGTGTCCAAAACTCATCAAGAGTGTGATGTATCACAAGATAGGACCCCAAAATATCAGAAATATATTCGTGTTTACTTGAGGAAAGCCCTAAATACTTAATGCTCCACTCAACATTCATCCTCTGGGGCAACGTCAGGGACGATAATGGAAGAGGCGTCAATAAATCAATACTCATACATGAGTGGCTTGCCTGAATATCATCTTCACCAGGATGTGGCGGCTCATCAGGAGGCGCAACCGGGGGCTCGTCATAGAACTCGTCACTAGGGTCATGATCCTCCAGATGAGTACCATCGTAAGGGGTAGTGTCCCCATGAATAGGTGAAATAGCCGCTACGAGATCAACACCAGGCTCTGTGATGTAACCTAGGGTGGGGGTGTAGTTTTGAAATAAAATAAAATGCGATCTTTTAAAATATTTTGGGCGCGAGGACAATTCGCGTGCTATTTTAACGAACTAACGGTCAAGACGTCACGCGGGAACGTAAGCCTACCGCACATGTATGATATCATCACAACTACTACATCCACAGACATAGCAAATAAGTGGAGCCAATAGCACGATATAAAAATGAACGATATTCAGGAGGAGTTAATTAGGACATGCTCATAATAATTAACTATTCATTTTAAATTTCAAGCACAAAATAACTGGGGGAGAGTGGGAGGTCGAGAGGTATACCACAGGTAAGGAGCCACAACAACCATGCACGAAAACTCCAAAGATAGGGACTGGCAGAAATCGAAACGACCAGTGGGAAATCACTGTAGAATCGGGCTTCTGGCGACAACAGGTACTCGGGAACAGGTTCGCGGCTGGTTGGAGCAAGAGTGGGTGGCTGGAGGCTCGATGGAATTGTTGGAGTGTTGCAGCATGGAGACCGGGCGGTTGGCGGTTTGTCTGGCGGTCTGGCGGCTTCTCCCAGCGGCTTGGTAGCCGGGCTGTTGCTGGTTGGTGTCTGGCAGTCTGGCGGCTTATCCCAGCGGCTTGGTAGTCGGGCTGTTGTTGATTGGTGTCCGAGCGGATGGTGGCTTGTCTATGGCGACTTGAAGATATTGTCGAGTTGTCTTCTGCACATTGTAGTTGCCGTGCGGGTAGTCTAACCGCGCGGCTTGTGCAACTTGTATAGATGCTTGTTCATGTAATTATTAGTCTCACATTGCTTATTTGTAATCTTTCTTCTCTCCTCCATTCTATAAAAAGGAGATCATACCTTTGTAATAGATACTTTTTTGAATAATAAAAATTTTGTTGCTCCAAATTTTCGGGCTACTTGTTTCCTGTTCGCACATGGTATCAGAGGACTCGATCTTTTCCTCCTGATTCTGCGAGCTTTCTCTGTTCGCGCAACCTGTCCGCGCGGCTTGATCCTTCTTCTCGCGACCTGTCTTCGCGACTTGTTTCTTCCGCGTGTTTGCGCCGTGTTTGCGCGGTTTCTCTCTCTCCTTGTCATTTCCCTTTGTGTGCGCGACCTCTCTGATTCTCCTTTCTTCTCGCCGCGACCTGTTCTTAAGTCGTCGCGACCTGTTCTTCTTGTCGCGGCCTCTGCTTAGTCGTCGCGCCCTCCCTTTCTAGCTGCTCTTCTTCATAAGTCAACGCAACCTGTTATTAAGTCGCCGCGACTGTTCTTCTAGCCGTGACTTGTTCTTCTTGCTGCTCTCTGCTCTCTTCTAAGGCAACCTACGATATCTCTACCACAACTACTCTCGTTGACGCTCCTCCTCCTACTCCTACCTGAAGACGTGACCACGGAGGCGGACGGCTTCGAAGAGGAGGTGGAAGCGCCCCCAGTTGGTCGAAGATGAGGATGCTTCCTCCAGCAGCGATCAACAGTATGGCCGTGCGGCCACCAGTGAGACCCTCCTCCGCAGAGAACTCCCCTCTCTTTGACGGGAAGCACCACGTTCGCCGGATTGGTGGCTGCGGCTACCAGAGCCACTCCGCTGAGTCTGGTGAGCGTAGTTACCTGTCATCGGTCATGAGGAGGGGAGGATAACATCGGACGTTTGTAGCATCTTGAGAGGTAACCGCGGTTATGCGGGCAACAGTGGCATCCAGGGTGGGAGACTGCCTCTACAAGGATCTGTTGACGGATCATGTCATAAGACTCTGGAGGTCGCAAAGTTCATAGCACACAACCAGAAGCTCCTGGAAGTTTGTGTTGCTCAGCCAGATCCGCAGAGAAGGGGCGATTCTGGAGAATTTCGGCTCTGAGAGCCTGAACTTGTTGGTAAGCAGCAGCAGGAGACATGAAAGGGACGGACAAAGAGGTCCGCATACAGATCCTTGTATAGATGCAGACGTCTGAGCCCCCTTGGAGTAAGAGCGGCAAGATGAAGCAAAGCAGCCTTGACCGTTTCATCCTCCCCTCCTCATGACAGATGACGGGTAGGCATTCATCAGAGAGACTGTTAGCCAGTCATGTGCGGACAAGAGCGTCGTTTGCATCCCAATCGTCAAAGAGAGGAGAGTTTTCTGCGGAGGAGGGGTCATCGGTGAGATGATGACGTTTGCATTGAGAGCGGAGAAGCATCCTCATATTCGAAGGTGAAGGCGCTTCCACACTCCAGTCTGGGTAGTTGGGACGATGAGTTTGGAAACGGTGCCAAGGTTGCCCGAAGGAGTAGTGCCCACGTCGCTACTCAAGGTAAATGGTTGATCGACTTTGGTGCTACCAATCATATAACCGACAATGCGCAATGTTTTTCTCTCCTAGAACAGCATGATTGGTTGGCTCCAGTCTTTGTTGCGCACAGCTCTCCCTCACCGATCAATGGAACAGGAGTGGTTCAAGTCACTCCGTCTCTTCGCTTGGCGGACACCCTCTACGTGCCCAAGTTCTCTTGCAATTTGTTATCTGTTACTTCTCTTTGCAAGCAACTACAGTGGTCCGTCACATTCACTTCTACTACTTGTTCTTTTCAGAATCCGAGGTCCAAACAGATGATTGCTACTGGGACTGAGAGCGGCGGCCTCTACTTCCTCGACAACGTTTTCGCACTGTTCGTCTTCTCCTCCTCTTTTATTGATCTTCTCCAGTGGCACCTTCGTCTTGGTCATGCTCCTCCAAGACTTCTTCGTCAGCTTCTGCCCCACCTTCTTCAGCAGAGTCCTCTCAACTGTGACGTATGTCAGTTTGGCAAGCATCATCGCTCCTCCTTCCCACCGAGCAAGGTCGTGGATCTTCCCGACCGTTTGATCTAGTTCACTCCGACATCTGAGGTCCTGCTCCTACCCTCACCATAGGTCGAGGTAGTTCATATTTTGTAACCTTTATTGATGATTTCTCTCGATGTACGTGGGTGTATCTTTTAAATGATCGCTCTGAACTATTTTCTGTATGGAAATCGTTCTATAATATGATTAATAATCAGTTTGATATATCTATTAAAATCTTTCGCTCTGACAATGCTAAGTAATATCTTAGTAATGATTTTTCTTTTTTTCGTATGCAACATGGTATTATTCATCAAACTAGTTGTGTTTATACCTCACGGCAAAATAGGGTAGCGGAACGTAAAAACCGTCACCTCCTCGATATCTTCACCAAGCCGGTGACTGCTTCCTTGTTTCACATTTGCGACAAGCTGGGCATGATTGATATCTATGCTCCAGCTTGAGGGGGAGTGTTGCAGCATGGAGACCGGGCGGTCTGGCGGTTTGTCTGGCGGTCTGGCGGCTTCTCCCAGTGGCTTGGTAGTCGGGCTGTTGTTGGTTGGTGTCTGACGGTCTGGCGGCTTATCCCAGCGGCTTGGTAGCCGGGCTGTTACCGATTGGTGTCCGAGCGGTCTGGCGGCTTGTCTATGGCGACTTGAAGATATTGTCGAGTTGTCTTCGGCACATTGTAGTTGTCGTGCGGGTAGTCTAACCGCGCGGCTTATGCGGCTTGTATAGATGTTTGTTTCTGTAATTATTAGTCTCACATTGCTTATTTGTAATCTCTTTTCTCTCCTTCATTCTATAAAATGGAGGTCATACCTTTGTAATAGATAACTTTTTGAATAATAAAAGTTTTGTTACTCCAAATTTTCGATCTACTTGTTTCCTTATTGCACATGGAAGAAGCTGCTGGTGTGGCCACTGGTTCCCAATAGACCCTCTGGTGTCCTCGTCGACGACAGACGGGCCTCGCGGTGGCGTCGACGCTTGAAGAACGGCGCTGGAAAGCAGTGGGGAAGTCTGCAGGAAGCCTTCCGTCGAGGAAGAGACGCGCAAAAGCGTTGTCCGGGCTTCAGCAAGCCTTCCGTCGGGGAAGAACGCCGAAATCGCTGTTGTAGGAGGCTTCGTCGGAGAAAGCGAGTGCTGGATGGCACGGGAGGAAACTGGCGAAGTCGGCTTGGGCGGCGCTGGACGGAACCAAACCGAGAAGAAAGACTCGGTTCAGTTCTATTTTCAGCCCGCCCAAGCCCGACACCGCCAGTTTCCTCCCTCGCCATCCAGCACTCGCTTTCTCCGACGAAGCCTCCTCCAACAGCGATTTCGGCGTTCTTCCGCGACGGAAGGCTTGCTGAAGCCCTGCAACGCTTCCGCGCATCTCTTCCTCGATGGAAGCCTTCTGACAGACTGCCCCACTCCTTTCCAGCGCCGTTCTTCAGCGTCAGCGCCACCGTGAGGCTCGTCTGTCGTCGACGAGGACACCAGAGGGTCCATAGGGAACCAGCGGCCACACCAGCAGCTTCCTCCAACAATTCCATCGAGCCTCCAGTCACCCATTCTTGCTCCAGCCAGCGGAGAACCTGTTCCCGAGTAGCTTGTTGCTTCCAGAAGCCCGATTCTACAGTGATTTCTCACTAATCGTTTTGATTTCTTCCAGTCCCTATCTTGGGAGTTTTCGTGCATGGTTGTTGTGGCCCCTTACCTGTGGTATACCTCTCGACCTCCCACTCTCCACCACTAGTTATTTTGTGCTTGAAATTTAAAATGAATAGTTAATTATTATGAGCTTGCCCTAATTAACTCCACCTCCTGAATATCGTTCATTTTTATATTGTGTTATTGGCTCCACTTATTTGCTATGTTTGTGGATTTAGTAGTTGTGATGATATCATACATGTGTGGTAGCCTTACGTTCGCGAGCGACGCTCTGACCGTTAGTTCGTTAAAATAGCCCGTGAAGTGCCCCCGTGCCCAAAATATTTTAAAAGATCGCATTTTATTTTATTTCAAAACTACACCCCCACCCTAGGTTACATCAGTTTGGTGTGGCTGCTGGGATTAAAGTTGTCACTTAAAACCGAAAACCGAACCGGAACCGAACAGGAACCGAACTAGAACTGCAAAGAACCGAACCGAACTGCTCGCGAATTATTTGGGTTCTGGTTTGAATTTTGGAACCGTGAACATCATTGGTCTGAGTGTGGTTCTTTCATTTTATTATCCGGACCGGAACCGGAACCGGAACCGCAACATACAAGTCTCAAGCGGTTCCAAGATTTTTTGAACCCGAACCCAACCGGACCGAAGCAGAACCGAACCACAACCCGTTTATTATTATAATTTATTAATAATAATAATTTTATTATATTGTTATTTTTTTATAATCTATCTATAATATCTATACTTACTAGTATGAGTGAAACTGACACAGTTTGATACAAACCGCAATCATACTAAAAGAGGTTAGTTTTGGACTAAACAAAATCGGATCATACCAAAACTGTGCAGTGTGGTATGACATTGGTGCGGGTTTGGAGTGGGTTTTTGCGGTACAGTTTTGATTTTTACACTATTATATAATGTATTTTCAATTTTACTCATATATTTTTCTAAAATAATTGAAGTAACTTGTACTTTCTGGCGATGATTGGAAAATCATGGCCTCTCGAAGAAAATGATGCGGCACGGTTTTGTCGATTTTACACCGCCAAAAAATGCACTGCAAACTATGTTGTTTTGCAACCAACGAAATCACTCTACAACCAAACCATTTAGTACGGTTTAAAATCGACGCGGTTTAAGATCAGTGCGGTATGGTGCAATTTTGTGATTTTGTGATTTCAGTTTTTAACTTTCAGTGCTACTTACTATATTACACAAAAAAAGTAATCTCACTTGGAGTAATGCAAAATTCCTACGTCCGGGCCCCAGACTTCGAAGTCCTTGCAAAAAAACCGAACGGATTTACATTTCTCCTCCGATTTTTTATTTTTGACCTCCCCAATTCATTTAGCCAAATTTAGTTACTTAGAACCGATTGCAACCGGACCGAACCACATAGAACCGGACCGAACCGTAAGTGGCCGGTTTGGTTTTGGTTCTTGTGAAACCGGAACCGGAACCGTTGACATGACGGTTATAAAAATTATTCTGGAACCGGAACCAGAACCGGAACCGGTCAAACCAAATAAGGTTTTGGTTCTAATTTAAAGAACTGTTGTCTTAGCGGTTTGGTTCACGGTTTTAGTAGAACCGGAACCGTGACAGCTCTAGCTGGGATGGAGATTCATGATGTCAGTACGTGCGTGCGGTGACCTTATGATAATTTGCGACGCTTAGATCGTTTAGTTCGTTTAAAATCACTCGGAAAATTCCCTTCGCGCCACATTTATTTTAAATAGGTCGCATTTATTATATTTCAAAACTACACCCCCACCTTGGATCACATCACTATGTGCTCTCGGTCGTGATGTGACTCGGAGCAATGACAAGGGGACAGCGACATAGACCTCTCAAAAATGGGTCTGTCGGCGCGGTGTCAAGAAATGAGTCTATAGTAGAGGTGCTAACTAACCCAGGACATGGCAGAAGAAAGGGTGTTGGTGAGGGACACATCACTAAAGGATCAATAAGTCGCTCAGACTCGCTTTCAGTCGGGGTCACAAGAGAAGAGTCAGAAACAAATGACATACCACTCACCGGACTAAAAATCTCACTGGGGTGAGAGAAATCCGTATCAGGTATCATTTCTGTCATGTCTGGTAGGACAATGGTAGGCATCGTGGTGACCTCGGTATGGGAGGGACTCGTACTGCGGGGGTCAAAGTGTGAATCCAATCAACCAGCTCTTGCGGATCTCAAGGATTGTTCATGATGTAGGGCGAACTGATATGTCTACTCAAGGGACTTCGAGTTGTAATAAGCTAACTCAGTACGTATGTCAGATCGAAGTCCAAAACAAAATTGGGAAGTGGTCACAGTCGGCTCCTCTCGGATATCACTCCTCACAACTAACTCATCAAAACGATCTATGTACTCAGCGACAAACATAGATCCTGGGTGAAGGGAAAATAATTGCTCGAGCAAGCGACTCCGATACGACGAATGCAGATACCTCTGACATAATATACGATTCATATTCACCCAACAAGTAATGCGATGAAGATAATCTCACCCGCGGGCCCTCTCAATGCTAGACCAATACGCTCTCGTCTGATCTAAAAACCTAAATTTCGCAAATTTGATGCGCTGCTCACCGAATAACTCAAAATGATCGAGATAATACTCAATATCCACGAGTCAATAACTGAAAGACTCGGGACTCGATGAGCCGTCAAAAGAAGGGGCATCAGTACAAAACTGCCACTCGAGATCTCTCATAATAATTATCCCTAATGTAATCGAGTCGTGTCGAAGGATCAACACGATTCGTTCACGTGAAGGGATATGAACGATGACAATTGTTGAAACCAAAAACTTGGTCTCTCGTGGAGTTCGGGGTCCCTAGAAAGGGTGACCTCACACCTACTGCACTCAAGGTTGTAGGATGTTATGTCACCATTGCGGGGGATAGGCTCAGGATAACTAGGTAACAGACCCTCGGCTCTAGCGTGGAGGTGCTCACTGCACACCCGGAAGCACTTTTTGAGGTCTCTCCCCCCCTTAGCCCCTAATCGACTCCTCGATGCGTAGGGTGTCCTTAGATGGATGAAGGAGAGTGAAGAGAGTCATGCTGCTACCAAGGACCCCGTGAACTTTGGGCGATATATTATAGTTTTTTGGGAATTTATGGGCCTGTCACAACATCTTGAACCTCCTTGCTCTAGAACCTCACACCCGGAAGACCTTTGAGGTCTGAATGCTGAGCTAGCCATGCTCTCCAAATAAGGGCCCTGCCCAACACTGCTCTGAAATTACTGAAATGCCCCCAAATTGGTCTGCCAACAGCCAAATCTCGTTGTTCTAAACAACTAAATGCAGTCCACCAGGGGAAGCCCCTCGAGCCGGACGCAGAGCTCGGCGGCCTGGGGCTGGGTGAGCTCGGCGGCCTGGGGCTGGGTGAGCTCGGCGACCTGGGGCGGGGTGAGCTCGGCGGCGGGGTGAGCTGGGGCTGGGTGACCCCCCGAGGGGGCCGGGGGGAGAAAAATATTTTATCCCCCCTACTAGTATAAAACACAGATTCACACTAAATTGGCCACCAAGAGTGTCAAACCCCTCAAAAAGCTTAAAAAAACATAGCTGGTCATATGCCTGCCGGGGGGACCCCACTCTTGCGAATACGGGGTTGTACAACAATCATCATATTGATCGTCTCTAGCATAATGGGGCCGTGTCGGTGGATCAACGCGATCTCTGAAAGTGGTCTGCTGCGATCGAGAATGATCATCGTACTAACGTAAGGATCTCCCTGATAGGGCTCTAAAGGATCGGGTATAGGTAGACTCGAGATCCACAAATAGAGGAGAGGAATGCCGACGATAACTAGTCATAGATATACCTAAAGACTCTATATGACCTACCACTACATATATAAATGTGACTCAAACTTTGGCCTCTAAACCAAAAGATGTAGGGTAGGGTGCGTAGTGGACTCCTAGAATGCACACTAGCAAAGAGTGAAGGTGATTCCCGACTTCTCAACGACTCAATGCATGCACTACTTGCAATTAGGCGCTAACAATTAACTCCAAACAATTAAATAGCATAAGTAACATTGCATCTAATTATAAACGAGAGCAAAATTTCTTATAGGCTAAAGGCGTGGCTTTCCTCCGCAAGGACCAAAAGTAAGCGTGCGGCGAATTAATCCTTCCTGCAGTTAGAGATTTATCCAAGAGCAAATACTATATTAACTGGAATCCAAACAAGCATGTAATAACAAACCACAACAATGTTTTACAACCCAAAACCAATACAAAACACAACACAAAATATTAAAGTTGCAACAAATAAAAGTAGATCTGAGCGTTAAAGGGCTAAAAGAGGGGTTTCGGTGGTGGGTGAACTAGATCAGGTAGGGGGAGGTCGGTTAAGGAGTGGGGGGGGGGGGCTGGATCGGGGAGGAAGGCGGCTGAATCTGGGCTGGAATGCCCAGATCTGGTTGTGAAAAGGATTTTAAAGGTGTTTCCACGTGGCGGGGGGGATGGCAGAAAGGCTACGGGGTGGAGGCAGCTAGGGAAGGGCAGTGGTAGCTGGATCTGGGGGAAAATAGGAAGGGCAGCCTGCTTTGGAGGTGGTTGGCCAAGTTAGGAGGGCGGCGGCTTGAGGGGAGTGGCCTGGAGGGAGTTGTAAGGAGGTCGGCCGGCTGGATCCAGGGGAGAACAGGGTCGGCGGCCTGTTTTTGAGGGTGGGCGGATGAGTTAGGAGGGGCGGTGGCTTGGACCTGATGGAGCAAGGGGGTGGCCGGTTGGATCTGGGAGGAGGTGGATGGTCGGCGGCTTGAAGGAGTGGTGGTTGGAGGGAGTTCGGTGGGAGGGCATCGGCTGGACAGCCGGTTGGGGAAGGGGGAGAGGCCGGAAAATAAAACAAGATACAACTTATCTAAGGAGTCGTCATCAAGGGAGCTCCACGGAGTTGGCACCACGGAGGGGATTATCACAATGAAGAAGAGTTCTCCAAACTTCGGCGATGATTTGAAATGAGCAGCCCTAACATCTATTTATAAGAAACTGTAAAGTTGGGCACCCGAAATCAACATCTATAATTGGTTGATGGTCTCGGGATTATAAATACATGAAATAATGTCCGAAAATAATAAAACTATATATGAAAAAACATCGGAACGCGGATCCAGACACATCCGCGGAAACGGATCATCGATCCGGGCACGTAATATATGGTAAGTCGTCAATCGGCCCCGAACTGACCCAAAACTCGTCCTCCACCCCGCATCATTTCTCCGCTCCGAATCAAAAAGCTTCCCTCATTCACATGCAAGGGTATATATAAGACCCTACGCAAAAAACTACACAAATTCAAACATATAAATTGTTACAAAAACACTCAAACAAAAATTAAAGTACTAGATTTGTAAAAGTAAAATAAAACAATATGCTGGCGCTAATACTGAGTACTGCACTACTGCTCAACACCTCGTGTGAGTACACCCTCTTCATATTTTTCTAGCGGCATGATTAGGCTGTCCCCCAATGGGAGCCCATAAGAGAATTTGTGCGGATGGTATCCAAAAATTTATCCATAATCTTGATAAAAAAAATTTCAAGAGCAAATAAATCCCTAAATATTTCTGAAAAAATTAGCCAGAAAGTGATTGAAAAACTTAAATTTATCCTTAATCTTGATAAAATGAAAACTTACTTTTGACAAATCCAATCCCCTCTTTTCATCTGAAAACTTTTCCCATGAGGCCTCGACAACTGCTCATCTCGGAAGGGTGCTTCTGTTGTGGTTGGTTCTGTCAATTTAGATCTCCAGACAGTTCCACTCAAATTAAATAACTCAAGCAACAGTTTCCTTACAGATGTTTCAACAGATTCATCAGCTTTGAACTGTTTCCCATTGGAAGTAGAGACGGGTTTATACATATAACTCAACAAGTAGCGCATGAGATCAACAGTTTGTGCCTTCTCAGGTTCCATGGCCTGTCATTACCAGAAGACCAGATATTATGGATTATTTATCATTAACACAAAATAAGCTTCAAGTATAAAAGATGATTTCACAGAATTCAATGTTTCCGAAGTAGCTATAAAGAACTCTAGTAGTAAAAGGCATATACTAGCAATAATATACCTGAATTATGTGAGCAATTAGACGAAAGAAAACAAAATTAGCCAACAGAAGGAGAAACACAATAATTGAAAGGAAAAATAGAGTATTTCTATCATCTCCTTGTGAAAGAAGCTTACAACAACAAGTGTATACACATATATAGAGAGAGGAGTGGAGGCTCTGACTCCATCCTAAGATGTGGGACTAAACTCTAAATAGAAATAGGCCCTCCAATGGGCCATTGGATGAGCCATTTATACAACTTATTCCAACACTCCCCCGCAACCTGGAGCGAGCAAATCGTAGGAGCCAAGTTTGAACAAAAACTGATGATATAGTGGTCAAGGTAAGACCTTTGTGAGGATGTCAACAACTTGCCCAGCAGCAAGCTCATGCCGCAAGTCAAATTTCTTAAGCTGCATTTTTTCCCAAACAAAATGGCAATTGACATCGATGTGCTTGGTACCCAACTCACTTAGATGGCTCTCCAACCATGTAAGTTCAGAAACGGAAGTCATTGACCGGTACTCATCTTCTATAGATGAATGTGCAATCACAGTTAGCTTCTTGCTCCGCCAGGTGACAAGATGTCCACCAAAGTGTGCATTACCCACTTGTGAATCGACGATCATCTAGAGAGCCAACATCAGAATAGGCAACAAGAGATAAGGAGGGGGAGGATTTATACAATAGAGCTTGTCCCGAAGCAGTCTACAGAAAATGTTGGATGCACTCAACAACCTGGAGATGGGAGATCCGTGGAGCATGCATAAAACGACTGACCACCCTAACAACAAAAGATATACAAAAGACTCCCCCGCAGTCTCATAACCAAAAGGATGTTGCATGCAGACAGTCTCAACGAGTTCGTCATTCAGGAAAACATTTTTGATGTCAAATTGGTGCAACGACCAATGACGATATACGATCAAGGAGATCAAAACCTGGATAGTATTCAATTTCACAACGGGTGAAAAGGACTCCTCATAGTCGAGATCGTGTTGCTTAGTAAATCCACAAGCTAACAACAGAGCTTTCAGACGTTCAACTGCCCCATCAGGGTCGTGCTTCATAGTGAAGACCCACTTACAACCAACACAAATCTGACCATATGCAGGAGGAGCAAGATCACGGGTGTGATTGGCCCAGAGAGCAGTCATTTCCTCATCCATGAAAGTCCGCCACCCTGGATGCAGAAGAGTCTCCTCCAGAGAAGAAAAGGTTGAGATAGAAGACAAAGAGATTGCAAACCTGTAAAGCACCAGAGATAAGCAAAGCAAAAAGATATAATTAGAAATAGGGTGAGCGGTGGAGACTGACGTCGGATCATATTAGCAGGTAGGCGCGACTCTCGTGAGGCAATAACTTGGGATAGTTGTCGCGTGTAGACACAAAGAGTTGGAGGCAGTGGGGGAGAGGCACAACTGGAGGAGCGGGAGGCAGAGAAGGAGATTCAGTGGGGTAGGCACGTAAGGTCCGGGAAGGCTTGGAGTGGAAGGGAGTGAAGGATCAGAATGGTGGAAAGGTTGAGTTCGAGGAAAGTGACATCGGCGGAGGTGACAAGCTTACGATTATGTGGAGTAACAGACATAGCCCTTCTGAGAGAGAGAATGACCAACACATATAATTAGTATCATGAGGCGAAAACTTGTCCACGATAGGGCCAAGATGGTAAGCATAGCGAACACAGTCGAAGATACGAGATGTCAAGGCGAAGGGAGGGGTGGAGGAGAAAAAATGGAATGTGGCGTCACAAAGTTGAGAACAGAAGAGGACATGCAGTTAATAAGGTAGCGGGCGGTGGAAACTGTGAAATGTTAATAAACTTGGGAACCTGCATTTGGAAAATGAGGGACTTAGTAACCTCGAGGTGGTGACAATTTTATCGTTCGGCCACACCATTTTGTTGTGGTGTATATGGACATAAAGTTTAGTGAAGAATGCCCAACATAACACATGTCTTGGAAATTATGACTGAAATATTCATGCACATTATTTGTGCGAAGAATTGGGTCCTAATTTCAGAGAGAAAACTCAGAGCGATCACGCATCATATACAACCACATCATGTGAGAATGGTCATCAATAAAAGTAAAAAAAATAATGATTGCCAGAGATGCTAACCATTTTGTAAGAGCCTCAAATATCAGAATGTACTAAATAAAAAGGAGCAACACTTCAAGTACAATGAGTAGAAAAAGTAGAACAATGTTGTTTCCCGTAAATACAGGATTCACGTTGAAAATCAGAAAATAAAATATTAGGAAGAGCCCGCTTGAGGATAGGTAGAGGAGCATATCCAAGACGGTGGTGTAATGGCCTGTAACAATTTAAATCTGTTATTCCGAGCAATTTCCAAAATAAAATAAAGTGGCAATTCAAATTTATAGCACAAGAGGTGTACCAAGAGAACATAAAATAATTTTTTCATTCATTAACGCATAATATACATCATGTCCATGGGCAGACCTACATAGGGCCAAGCGTGGGCAGCCGCTCACACTAGATTTTAAAAAACTCTTTTTTCAATAATTGGAAATAGGTTAGTTGTCATGATAAATAAGGAATCAGCGAATATATAATATTAAAATTTTTACAAATAAAGATAAAGTTGCCTTCGTAGCTCAGTTGGTAGAGTGCTTGTCTTTTATCTATATGGTCATAGGTTCAAATCCCAACCATGTCTTATTTAAAGTTTTATTTTTTATAAAAAAATTTTATTGCTATATTTAAAGTTTTGTTTTTGTATAAATAAAATCATTATTATGTCATTGTTCAAAACATTATTTTTATAAACAAATTTATTACTATGTTCTTGTTTAAAATTTACTTTTATAAACAAGTTAATTAGTATGTTGCTTATTAAATTTTTTTTAATAAACAAGTACATTTTTATGTTGTATATAATTTTATTTATTAAAAATAACTATTAAGTAGTGTAGATTTTGAATAATTTTTAAAAATGATGTATACTTTGCCCACACTGAATAAAACTCCTGCGTCCGCCACTGATTCATGTCACATGCCTGAGTACAGGGAAAACAAAAAAAACTACTGTCAAACAGAACCGACACATTTATAGAATGTACAAACTATAACAAGCTCTACACAGATTAAAACAAAACTCTAACTCAAGCTCGAACTATGTCTTCATATGCTTTCTTTCTGCCTTCGCAAATATCCTCCTAGTGGGGACTCGTACGCTGGCATTCTAATCCTAAAAAGAGAAATCGACAACCAGTTATTTAGAAAACTAAGTGAGTCTCTTGCATCTTCAACCACACTACAAGCAAACACAAATAGTTAACATATATATGCAGTTATATATATAAACATGTGTAGTAGGAAAAGTGAAACAGTTGAGTAAGCAGCACAAGTACAATAGCAGTAGCAGTGAACTGGTACAAAGGAAGAAAATTGTTTTATGTATCAAGTTCATTATTTCTTTAATTCTTCTTTATTTTTGTATTCAATTCTCTTTTTCATTTCTGCATTCAATTTATAGTTTTCTTATCATATCTCGTTCTTCCGAAATGTTGAAGGTCATTCTCAAGTCTATCAGTCAACTATTATTCCGAGCAAATTTTGTATGTCGTTGTAAATATTTATATACCCCCTTTGAGGGATGAATAAAATGGACCATATTATTACTCTTCTTATATTCAACATGATATAAGAGGGAGAAAATGATTCCTAGCTAGTTTCCTTGCTTGAAACCCTAGTGTCATCGCCCGCGCAAGAACACTCATTGCGGCTTCGTCTGCTTCTCATCTAGCACAAGAACGCTCGCTGGTTCTCGCCGCTGCTCATCAATGAAGGTTGAGGCTACTCCTGACCCCTATGCTCATCAATGAAGGTTGAGGCTACTCCTGACCCCTATGTGCACTACTGTGTCGTTTCCGCCATCTGGTGTTAATCATGTTGTTGTTTCTGCCTCATCAATCCCATCCACTGCTCCAAATTGTGTCGTCACCATTGAAAATCCTGCACGTTCCTGCCAGCATATCATCGTTCTCCTGGCTCCTGATCTATGAGTTTCTGGTGTCCCTGTTGCCACAAGTTTAGGTAGTTCTGGTTGGCTTTTCCCGATCCCAACTACGACTGATGATCATTCGTATCACGGCGTCAAGGCGAGCGCCGAACGCCTGGACGCTTAGGCGATAAGGCGGATGCCTAGGCGCCAATAAGACAAGCAAGTCAAGGCGACAACTAGATATTTTTCAAAAAACTAAGACATAATTTAAACAGCAGTTTTTATAAAAACCGCAGTTTAAAGAATTAAAAAAATTTTAAAGCGGCTTAAAAAATGTTTTTTTAATACTTTAAACTGCGGTTTTTAAAAAAACCACAGTCTAGTCTAAAATATTTTAAAAAAATTAATTTGTTTTTTAAAAAAAGTTTTAAATTTTTTAAAAAAATATTTTAGACTACGGTTTTTTATAAAAAACCGCAATATAGAGTTTTAAAAAAAATTAAAAAAATTTTAATACTTTAAACTGCGATTTTTATATTTTATAAAAGATGCAGCATAAAGTATCAAAAAAAATTTAAACCTCGTACATACTTTATACTGCAATTTTTATAAAATCCGAAGCATCAAGTATGTATCGAATGCAGTTTTTATAAAAACCGGTGTCTATACTTTTTTTTAAAAAAAATTATAACAAGACGCCTAACGCCTTGTACACATTCGGGCGTCTGAACGCCTAGGCGACGCCATGACAAGCTTGTTGATGGCCATATTCCAGTCAACGGCTTCGCCGACAAATCTTCACACTGATGTCCCCAGTTGCGCTTTCACCGCCAAACAGCCAGTGTGGATTCTCGTCGGCGCCTTCCCTGCATCTGCAGGTGTTCTCCAGCAGCGACTGTGGCTGCAACTTATTTGATGGGGATGAATGTCCTTCCAACTCACTTCTCTTGAGGCGACAACTTTGTGTGTTGCTATGTATTTCGTCGGTTGCCTCTATCCAAGACATTCTCTTATCCAGTTGATTTGTTCTAGCCTCGGACACTTTGCTTCTCTGATTTATGTCGATTCGCCACTGCATCCCCTTCTAAGATGGTAATCTTTCAATGATGGCGCCTCTTATTGGTTTGGTCATTTGCTTTTGTGTCTTTAATTGTCTTTGTGTGGTTATTATTAATATTTGCTTAGTGTACAACCCTATATTCGTTGAGTGAGACCCAAAGGCCTAAGACCCCGGGTTTGAGTAGGCTTTAAGCTAATTGGGTCAGGCGAGTAGTGCAGGCGGAAGGGTTCCCGCTCAGGGCTTGCGGGAGGGTTTACGTCCGGGCCGGCGGGAGACCCTCAGGGTTGGCGTTGAGTGATGTCTCTCCACTCAACGCTTTAATCTTCGGCGTTAAGTGATGTTTCTCCACTAAACGCCTTAGCCCAGTTGGCGTTGAGTGATGCTTCTCCACTCAACGTCTTAGCCCGCAGAGTTGGCGTTGAGTGATGTTTCTCCACTCAACGTCTTAGCCCCTAGTCCCTGGCGTTGAGTGATGCTTCTCCACCCAACGTCTTAGCCCTTAGTCCTTGGCGTTGAGTGATGTTTCTTCACTCAACGCCTTAGCCCTTAGTCTTTGACGTTGAGTGATGCTTCTCCACTCAACGTCTTATCCCTTAGTCCTTGGCGTTGAGTGACGTTTCTCCACTCAACGCCTTAAGCCCTTAGTCCTTGGCGTTGAGTGATGCTTCTCCACTCAATGTCTTAGTCGCAGAGTTGGCGTTGAGTGATGTTTTCCACTCAACGTCTTAGTTCTTGGCGTTGAGTGATGTTTCTCCACTCAACGCCTTAGCCCTCAGAGTTGACATTGAGTGATGCTTCTTCACTCGACGCTCTAGTCCCTTGAAGCGGAAGGGTTCCCGCCCAGGGCTTGCGGGAAGGTTTGCGCCAGGGCTTGCGGGAAGCCTTCAGTTCTTGGCATTGAGTGATGCTTTTCCACTCAACGTCGTGGTTCTTGACGTTGAGTAATGTTTCTCCACTCAACGTCGTAGTTATTGGCGTTGAGTGAGGCTTCTCCACTCAACGCCGCAGTCTCTGACGTTGAGTGATGCTTCTCCACTCAACGTCATAGTAGGGTCCAGAGGTAAATTTACTTGGATGCCCTTAGAGGTCTGCATTAAGCTTTTTAGAACAGCGGAGTTTAACTGTTAGCAGACCATTTTGGGCTGCATATAGCCTTTGAACAGCGGAATCACGTTGTTGGCAGACCAGATACTGGAAATCTATATATAGACCCACAGGATACCTCAGAAGGCGAGCTTTCTCATTTTTGGAGGTCTTGCAACGCTTTCTGAGGTATTCTTAGCTCAGTACTTGGCTAAGGAGGGGAAGCGCTCTGAGATCTTCCGGTTTAGTGGAGGGACCTCCGTGTTGTAGCCTAGGATCAGTTGCTTTGTTCCTTGTGCCTGGTCAGGGGTCTGGGCTTGGGAGAAGTATGTGTCGGCTACACCCCAGGGTACGAACTCTCGTTGGGGCTAGTTTTTTATTCCAACATTTCTGGTGCGGTGAGCGTGGACCGCAGCGGATAGAAGAAAATCTCAGACTTAGTCTCATGGCTAGAGGTGAGGAGGAAGGAGCAGGCTCAGGAGGTTCTCCACCCCAGACGAGTGGGGTGACGTTGGGGATGTTGGAAGATTTCAGGCGGGAAGTCTTGCAGACCATCCATTTAGCGTTCTCGGCAAGGAGCGAGTGGGCGACACCTCAGGTTCCAGTGGTTGTTGCTCCGTTGTTGGGCAAGAACGCTCCCGGACAGCGTCCCGGAAAGGAGATTCCGGTTGAGGTTGGCGAGAGGGATGTCGCCGGGCGGGAGCTCTTCCCCGGGCAAGCTAGTGTTGAGGGGCTCAGCGAGCCGAGATCCCAAGATGTACCCTCTCGGCAGGTGGTGGGCGGAAGCCCTTTTAGCGAGTTGATCATCTCGGCCCCGGTTCCAGACGGGTTCCGAGAGCCCGACATGTCCTACTACACAGGCAGAGACGACCCCGTGCAGCATGTGCAGTGGTTCGAGGATGTCGTTTCCATAAAGCAAATGACATATGCATTCAAGTGTCGGCTTTTTGTCATCACTCTGAAGGAGAAGGCGAGGGACTGGTTCCATCAACTCCCTGCAAGCTCTATTTACTGGTTTGAGGATTTGCGTCGAGGGTTCTTGTTGAGGTTCTCGACGTCAAAGAAGAGGAAGAAGTTGGCGGAGTGCCTGTTTGCCATCAAGCAGAAGCCGGAGGAGACGCTGGGACGCTATGTTGATAGGTTCCAGGAGGAGATTCTGCAGGTCCAGAGATGTCGGGATACACCGTGATGCTCGCCTTCACCCTCGAGTTGAGGTCGATTTTCTTTAGCATGGAGTTGAAGAGAGTATCCCCCCCTCTTTTGAGGAGTTGATGGAGAGGGTGGCAAAGGGGATAGAGATCGAGGCGGCCAACCCGGCGTTCGCGAAGAAGTTGGCGGAGGAGGATGAGAAGGAGCCAGGAGTAGGGAGGCAGAAAAAGCTGAGAGAGGAGAGGAGGAGAGAGGAGCCCAGAGGTCAGGGGCATCAAGGGCAGCACCCGGGTTTGAGGCAGCGGGAGCCGAGCAACCGGTTGGGCTGGAGACCCCAGGAAGGACATCCCCAGGGGCAGGGGGGAGGTCATCCAGGCAGGGATAACATCCGTGAGCAGTGAAGGTTCAATCTGCCGGCGTGGAGATAGGGGCAGAGGGTCCCCCTCCCGCGGCAGCAGGAGGCAATGGAGATCGACCGAGGTAGGGGAGGAAGGAGAGGAGCTCGAGGATGAGCGAGGAGAAGGGAAGGCAGGGTGGCGTTGCCTTTCTATGACTTCCATTAGGAGGAAGGTCACGCGACGGCCACCTGCCCAGAGTTTCTAGAGATGAGGGAGGTCAGGGGGCAGGTGCGGCAGCAGCCGCCCGTGAGGATTGACAAAGTTCTACCAGGGGGAGGATAGATGTGAAGACCGGGCAGATGAGGGGGCCCGAGGAGGGATTGGAGTGATCCATGGGGGAGTTGGGATTGAAGCCACCCGTAAGGGGAGTTTCCAGACCATGTACCGAAGGAGCGTCGCCTCGACCTCCCAGGATACCTTCCGGAGGAAAAAACCACTTTTTCATCAAAGGATATGCCTGACTACGAAGACCCATTCTGTGACGCCTTGGTGATCCGGACGGCCGTAAAGAATTTCACCGTCTCCCGGATTCTGGTAGACAACGGAAGCTCAGTGAACGTGATCTTCAAAAAGGCTTTCGATGAGATGAAGGTGGAGGCCCAGACGGTTTTGGCCTCGGATGGACCGTTGTTCGGGTTCTCGGGGGAGAGGAAGGAAGTAGAGGGAGGGGTGAGATTGCACGTGAAGTTGTGGGGAGTTTCGAGGAACTGTCGGTTCGTCATCGTTGACGCTCCGAGCAGCTACAACACCATTTTTGGACGCCCTCTCATCAGTGTTTTTCGTTGCGTCCCCTCCACTTTTCATCATTGTCTCAAGTTTAGCAGTGGAGGAGTCCAGGTCAGGATCAGGGGGGAAACGAAGGTGGCGAGGCAGTGCTATGTGACTGTCGTCAACACCATATCCTGGATGGCAGAGGCGGACGAGTTGGAGAAAGAGATGGCGGCGCAGGAGGAGGTTGCAGAGGAAGAGGAAGTGAGCCTAGGGGAGGCTGGGGAGAAGGTTGCGGAGGAGCAGGGAGAGGGAGAAGCTGGGGCTGAGGCCCAGGGAGGCGGAGAAGTGGAGCCGCGGGAGAGCCTGTTGGAGGCCATGGAGGTTGAAGAAGTAGGTGGGGAGGAAGAGTTTGGGCAGGAGGAGGAGCCAAGAGGCGACAAAGAGCAGTCCAGGCTGGAGCCGGCGGAGGAGGTCGTGGAGATGGAAGTCTTCACCAAGGCAGGTAGGACGAAGAGGGTGCGGATCAGTGGCGGCCTAAGCCCTGAGGATCAGGAGAGGATGTGGGAGTGCATCCAAAGGAACGTCGACATCTTCGCTTGAAGCGCGACGTACATGTCGGGCATCGATGCGGACGTGGCGAGCCACCGCATGAATCTGGACACCAAGACGCGTCCTATCCGCCAGAAGATGAGGACCATCGCCACCAAACTGGAGGAGCCCATCCGCGAGTAGGTCAAGAAGCTTTTTGACGCGGGTTTCATCTCGGAGATCCAGTATCCATGTTAGGTCTCCAATGTGGTAATGGTAAAGAAGGGAGAAGGAAAGTGGCTTATGTGTGTAGACTTTTCTCTTTTAAATAAATGATGCCCTAAGGATTGCTACCTCCTGTCTCGGATCGAAGCGCTGGTTGATTCAGCCATCGGTTTTTCAATTATGAGTTTTTTGAATGTTTTTTCAGGTTACCATCAGATTCTCATGCATCCCCCCGACGTCAAGGAAGTCTCCTTCATCACGAGGGAGGGATGCTTCAGTTATAAGATGATGCCCTTCGGGCTAAAGAACGTGGGGGCTACTTACCAACGCATGATGGACCGGGTCTTCCAAAGACAGAGGGGTAAAAATCGGGAGGTTTATGTTGATGACCTCATGGTGAAGAGTAGAGATGTGGGCTCGCATCTCTCCGACTTGGAAGAGACAATCGCCACCCTGAGGAAATTCAAGATGAGGCTCAACCCCCAGAAGTGTCTTTGGGGCAAGTCGGGGAAAGTTTCTCGGTCACCTCCTCATCCCAGCAGAGATGGAGCCTAACCCAGATAAGTTGAAGGCTATCATGGAGCTAGAGTCGCCACGCAACGCTAAGGAGGTTTAGCGTCTGACGGGTAAGCTCGTCGGGCTGAGTAGGTTCCTCTCCCGGGCCTGGGAGAAATGCTCACCTTTCTTTAGGGCATTGCGGGAAAGACAGAAGTTCGAGTGGACAAAAGAATGCAGGAGGCTTTCCTGGCATTTAAAGGTCAGCTCTCCCAAGCGCCGCTTCTTCAGAGCATGAGGGAGGGGGAGGATCTAGCTCTATACCTCGGGGTAGGGGCGGAGGCCGTAAGCTCTGTCCTGCTCAGGGATGAGGGGAAGAAGCAGTTACCCGTCTACTACGTCAGCAGGATCTTGAAGAAGGTTGAGCTCTGTTACTCCATCCTGGAGAAGCTGGCCTTCTCCTTGGTCATCTCGGCTAGGAAGCTCAGGCCGTACTTCAGGCCCATTCAATCAGGGTAGTGACAGACCATCCCCTACGCCATATTTTTGAAGGGGTGGAGCACTCAGGGCGGTTGGCCAAGTGGTCCATCGAGCTAAGCGAATTTGATATCAATTTTGTGCCATGACTCTCCATTAAGGCACAAGTAGTGCCCGATTTCTTGGCCGACTAGGTCGTAGAGGGTGAGAAGCCGCCACCGCGGGAGTCTTAGAAGATGTTGGTCGATGGAGCCTCAGGGAAGCATCCTCTGGGGGGAGGGGTAGTGTTGGTAAGCCCTCAGGGGGTCATCATAGAGCAGGCTGTGGTCTTGCGTTTCTCCGTCGGCGGAGTACGAGGCCGTCATAGCAGGGTTGCGACTGGCCAAAGAACTCGGGGTACATGACGTGGAAATGCTCACGGACTCGCTGGTTGTGGCGTCGCAGATCAGGGGTGAGTATGAGGCTAGGGAGCCTACCCTCATGAAGTACTTGTTCAAGGTAAGGGCTTTGGTCGGAGGGTTCCGGACGTTCTCCATTCAGCATGTCCCCCGGGAGGAGAGCGCAGCGGCCGATCGGTTGGCTAAATTTGGGCCCCGGGGGGGAGGAACTTTGACCGAGCTATTCCACCCGGCGATCGAGGAGGGAGAGTTGATGAAAGTGGATCAGCGACCCTCATGGGTGGATCCCTTCGTAGCTTTCTTGACTACCGGCAAACTTCCCGAAGGGATCAAAGATGCGAAGGGCTTCAGGCACAAATCAGCACATTACCTCATGCATGAAGGAGGGTAGCAACGGAAGATGTCAGGGCTCCTGGCGCGATGCGTGGCAGAGGAAGAGATCCCGCGGATCCTGGAAGAAGTGCACTCCGGCGAATGTGGCAGTCACTCGGGAGGCAGAACCTTGGAAGCAAGGGTGGTAAGGCAGGGATACTTCTGGTCATCGCTAAGGAAGGATACGACGGAGTTTGCAAGGAGGTGCCAAAAGTGTCAGTTGTATGCCCCCCTCCAACTTTTGCCCGCCCAAAGGCTTCGAAGCATAACGGCGTCATGGCCCTTCGTCATCTGGGGGATGGATTTGGTTGGGTCTTTTCCCCCGGCAAGCGGACAGATAAGGTTCTTTCTAGTCATGATTGATTATTTCTCGAAGTGGCTAGAGGTCAAGGCGTTGGCCAAGGTGACCTCCCAAATCATCAGGAATTTTGTATGGGGAGAGATCATCTGCCGACATGGGTTGCCTCGGGCCATCGTCACGGACAATGGACCCCAGTTCACAAGCGAAGAGTTCATCAGCTTCTGCACCCAGCTGGGGATTGATCTCAGGTTCGCCTCTGTTCATCATCCCAGAAGAAACGGCCAGGTGGAGGCAGCCAATAAGATTATAGTCAATATGCTTAAGAAGAAAGGTGGAGAACCTGAGGGGGAGTTGGGTGGAGCAACTCCCTTCGGTATTGTGGGCTCTGCGGACAACCCCCAACAAGGCCACCAGAAAGACCCCCTTTAAACATTCTCACGGGTGCGAGGCGGTCATGCCCGTGGAGTTTGAGGTTCAGTCGCCGCTAGTCGCAGTCGCCAGAGGCGGAGATGAGGAATGGAGGGAAGAAAATGAGGGAAAGTTACGGCTCTCGCTGGATATGGTGGAAGAGCTTCGAGACGTGGCTGCCATCAGACCAGAAGAGATCAAGCGGCGGATGGTCCAAATACTTTGACAAACATGTCAGGATCAAGCAATTCAAAGAGGGAGATCTAGTTCTGAAGAAAGTCGACAACGCAGGAAGGTCAGCGGTCGTGGGAAAGCTCAATCCTAACTGGGAGGGTCCCTACATAGTTGAAAAGGACCTGGGGTCGGGAGGCTACCATCTCCAGAATGTGAAGGGGGTGACCCTGAGCCATACTTGGAGTGACGATGATCTGAAGCGTTTCTACCCTTAGTTTGGGGGTAAGATTGTAAATTCTATTATAATAAATTCATTTGAATTCTCTCATGCTTGTTTCTTTTGAAAATGGCAAAAGGTTTGCAATTGTGAAAGACCCCGAGAGGATCCCGCTGTTCAGGCTTCCATTAGCTGGCAGGGCTGGAAGGCGCACTCGGTCCCGAGTAGACCCGCTATCAGGCTCTCACTAGCTGGCAGGGTCGTAGGCTCGCTGGGGGGTAAGGGAAGACCCCGAGAGGATCCTGCTGTCCAGGCTCCCATTAGCTGGCAGGGCTGGAAGGCGCACTCGGCCCCGAGTAGACCCGCTGTCAAGCTCTCACTAGCTGGCAGGGTCGTGGGCTTGCTTGGGGCGTAAGGGAAGACCTCGAGAGGATCCCGCTGTCCAGGCTTCCATTAGCTGGCAGGGCTGGAAGGCGCACTCGGCCCCGAGTAGACCCTATGTCAGGCTCTCACTAGCTAGCAGGGTCGTAGGCTCGCTTGAGGGGAAAGGAAAGAAAATGTTTGCAATTTTGAAAGACCCAGAGAGGATCCCGCTGTCCAGGCTTCCATTAGCTGGCTGGGCTGGAAGGCGCACTCGGCCCCGAGTAGACCCGCTGTCAGGCTCTCACTAGCTAGCAGGGTCGTAGGCTCGCTTGGGGGAAAGGAAAGAAAAGGTTTACAATTTTGAAAACCCCGAGAGGATCCCGCTGTCCAGGCTCCCATTAGCTGGCAAGGCTGGAAGGCGCACTCGGCCCCGAGTAGACCCGCTGTCAGGCTCTCACTAGCTGGCAGGGTCGTAGGCTCGCTTGGGGGGTAAGGGAAAACCCCGAGAAGATCCCGATGTCCAGGCTTCCATTAGCTGGCAGGGCTGGAAGGCGCACTCGGCCCCGAGTAGACCCGCTGTCAGGCTCTCACTAGCTGGCAGGGTCGTAGGCTCGCTTGGGGGGTAAGGGAAGACCCCGAGAGGATCCCGCTGTCCAGGCTTCCATTAGCTGGCAGAACTGGAAGGCGCACTCGGCCCCGAATAGACCCGCTGTCCAGGCTCTCACTAGCTGGCAGGGTCATAGGCTCACTTGAGGGGAAAGGAAAAAAAGGTTTGCAGGTTCGAAGACCCGCTCGGTGGCAAGACGCAAGATGTTTGGAATAATCAGATCTGGAGCCACTCCCGTTGTCAGACTCTCACCTAGCTGGCGGGGGAGTCGGGCCCATGACGAGCATCACGAAGTACCTCGCCAACAGGTTTTCAAATGGTTGGCACCTATCCTAAGTAAAGATGAGGACAGGTAGACCCCTCTTGGCAAGGCTCCCGGCATGTCCCTCTCGGCAGGGCTCTCGGCATGTCCCTCTCGGCAGGGCTCTCGGTATGTCTCCCTCGGCAGATTTTAGTTAGTCTATCCTTCGAGCGGATGGCGGTCATCACCTAAGAGCCTAAGGCTTACGCAAAGACGCGGATTCATACGCAGATAATAAAACGCGAGATGAAGAGAAAAACATGAAAAAACAATAGCCATTTCGGCAAAAAGACATCATTTCATATCATATGAAAATCAAAATAGTTACATCTTGTTTGGGGGATCTCGCCTCTTACAGATTCAGGAAAACAAAAATAACAAGTTAAAAATGAAAATGTGAAAGCTCTTCAGGGTTAGTCGTCGGACGTCTCGCTGGCTGATTCGTCAGTGGACCAGTCGCTCTCGCCGAAGATTATCTCGTCATCCTCACCCGGGGAGTCGTCCTCTCCCTCAGGCTTTGGGATAGGCTTGCACAACCAGGGAAGGATCCCGCGTGCCGTAAGCGTCTCGCTGCCCTCGTTCAGGAACCCCGATGACCGCAGTATCTGGATTACGGTCCTGGAGGCCGCCTGGGCGTTTTCCTGCATCATCACCTCTATTTCGTAGTTAGAGTATTGATGACGCGGGACCTTCTCGGCGGGCGGCAGTGGAACCGGCACGTTGGCTTTCTGCGCCTTTTTGAGTTCGGCCTTCAGCAGAGCGATCTCGCATCGGAGAGAGGCCTCCCGCGCGCGCGATCGCTGGGCCTGAGCGGAATCCTGCGAGAAATTTGGGGTTAGAACTAACATGAAATTGCAGCAAGGTGAGAGGCTTTTTGAAGATATATATACCTCAATCGATGGGCGGAGGGAGAGAAGCTGTCGCGCGGCCTCCAGGTCGACCTTCAGGGTGACGCCCTCAGCAACGGCGGCATCCCTTGATTTGAGCGCCTCGACAAGGTTGCGCTCGATGCTAATACTGCGGCGCGCAGTCATGTGCGCGAGCTCGAGCGCGTGCATCTGGGCTCGAACGGAGTCATAGGCGAGAGCCCGGGTAGTCTCCCAGTCATATACACTGGTGTCCACCCGGCTGTAAAGCCCGAAGCCCAGCGCGAAGGCTTCGCCAGTGATCGTGTCTCGCTCCACCCAGGAGGGGAGGAGCGACGAGATCGAGACCCGGTTGGCTTCGGGGTCCCACCGTTGCAGGGGTTGGCCCTCTTCATCTACGAACTTCTCGCCGAGGCCAAAGTTCCGATGTCCTTTCGGCACCGGCTTGGTGGAGGTCTCGACGGGAGTCTCGACGGCCAACTCAACGACACCCGCTGTGCCCGCGGCAGATGGGGTCTCGACGGGGGTCTCGGCGGGGGTCTCGGCAATGGACTTGACCTTGTCCGCCTGGGAAGTCGAGCTCCTCGCTCCCGCCGCTCAGGGTGGCAATCCGGTCTCATCCACCTGCAGGAGTCCGTACCTTCACAGTCCGACATCCCGCTCGATCACGCTAATCGCCTCGCTCCATCCTTGCCTGGAAGGCCGAAATTCCCCGAGACAAAGACAAACCTCTGGGGCCACTCTTGCCTGGTTGGAGAAGTCCTTTGCTTCTCGCAATCCTTTCGCATCAAAGGCATACCCGGCACGACCCCGTAGCTTGGCGCATTTTCGGCCAGAGACTACCTTGAAGTGTTCTCTCCCCTTCCAGGAAGTTACAGGAAGTTAACCCTCCTCATCGCTCGGAATGTAACTACGGAGGCGAATTCCTGGAGGCTTATGCAAGAAGAGCTGGCGAGACATCAAGCTGGTGGAAATCATGGACGCGGTGTGCAGACGTTTCAACGTCCTTCTCTGGGAGGGGTCTAATAGCACAAATGAGAGTGAATTGCATGCAATAGAGCTCTCGTCGGGCTAGGCAAGCATGAGGGATGCGGGACTGGCAAGAACCCTCGGGACTTAGTATTGGTAGGGCAAGTGGTAAGTCGTCACTGCCTGTAAGCTCCTGGTGGAGAATATGCAAGTTTTGGCTCAGGCAATACGTAGTCCCGCTCGATCACAGCTAATCGTCGGGAAGGCGAGAGCTCTCGGGGAGGCCGTCCATTTCGAAAGGTCTTGGGTGACCGCAAGGACCTGGGGAGGTTCGAAGGCGTGGCTTACCCGAAGGTCGGCGAGAGCTCTTGGGCCGTCCTTCGAAAGGCTTTCCAAAATGTTGGAGGCGTGGTTTTCCCTGTCCTGGGGGGTGTGAGGTCCGCTCCAGCATATGGGTCTCGGCCGGAGACGGGGGGACAGCTCCTTCCTCGGCAGAAGGGCGAGAACTTGGCGCGGGAGCAGGAGGTTTACCAGTGACCCTCTAGGGCGAGAGGGGAGGATCAGGCGCTGGAATGACAGCTCTCTCGGCAGCGGGAGTCCTGGGGCTCGGGTGGGTGATGCCTTGGATAGAGCCTGTGGAAGACCAAGTGAGCGAAGGAATGCATAAGCCAAATAGAAGTGAAAACCAAAACGAGAAGATTACCGGGAGCAATCGAGGGCTCGACCGGGAGTTCTGGGGGGATCTCCGACAAGACTATCTGAAGATTTTCGTCACCAGGCCGGACCGACTCGGCATTCACTGGAGGATCGTCGGTGACGCCTTCCGGGACCGTCACCTGCGAGAAGGGTAACAAATCAGTTCGACAAGCCCGCTTTGGGGGGGGGGGGGGGGTCGCTCCAAGAGCCGGAGGAAGAAAAGATACATCAACCAGAGGAGGAGGGTTCTCGCGGGTCGGGGTCGGAGTCGGCGAAGCCGGTTCGCACTTGGAACGTATCCGCCGGACGGACTTGGCCTTTTTCCGGCGGTAAGGGGAGTCAGCCGGTCTCTTGCCCGCAAGCCAGGGCGCGAACCCAGCGCAATTGGCGAGGGCCCTTTCCTGAGCGGCGGCGAGACGATCTTGGGTTTCCTGTGAGAGTGGTTTCGTGGCTCGTTTGGCATACATCTTCACAGCAATGCGAGAGCTCGGGCGGTAAGCTGTAGCAAGAGGAATGAAGTCTTGGAAGCAGGTCCTGGCATATATTTATATAAGTCCATGGTAGGGCCCGCAAAAGATTCTCTTCCGGGACAGCAAGCACTCACCGAATATTAGGGGTTGGACGTTTCTTTTCGAGCGTAAAACTAGCTCGCAAAGAGCGGGGATTGTGTACAACCCTATATTCGCCGCGTGAGACTCAAAGGCCTAGGACCCCAGGTTTGAGTAGACTTTAAACTAATTGGGTCAGGCGAGTAGTGCAGGCGGAAGGGTTCCCGCCCAGGGCTTGCGGGAGGGTTTGCGCCCGGGCCGGCGGGAGACCCTCAGGGTTGGCGTTGAGTGATGCCTCTCCACTCAACGTCTTAGTCCTTGGCGTTGAGTGATGCTTCTCCACTCAATGCCTTAGCCCAGGTGGCGTTGAGTGATGCTTCTCCACTCAACGTCTTAGCCCGTAGAGTTGACGTTGAGTGATGCTTCTCCACTCAACGCCTTAGCCCCTAGTCCCTGGCGTTGAGTGATGCTTCTCCACTCAACGCCTTAGCCCTTAGTCTTTGGCGTTGAGTGATACTTCTTCACTCAACGCTTTAGCCCTTAGTCTTTGGCGTTGAGTGATGTTTCTCCACTCAACACCTTAACCCTTAGTCCTTGGCGAGTTGGCGTTGAGTGATGCTTCTCCACTCAACGTCTTAGCCCGCAGAGTTGGCGTTGAGTGATGTTTTTCCACTCAACGCCTTAATTCTTGGTGTTGAGTGATGCTTCTCCACTTAACGTCTTAGCCCTCAGAGTTGGCGTTGAGTGATGCTTCTTCACTCAACGCCCTAGTCCCTTGAAGCGGAAGGGTTTCCGCTCAGGGCTTGCGGGAAGGTTTGCGCCAGGGCTTGCGGGAAGCCTTCGGGTTCTTGGCGTTGAGTGATGTTTTTCCACTCAACGTCGCGGTTCTTGGCGTTGAGTGATGCTTCTCCACTCAGCGTCGTAGTTCTTGACGTTGAGTTAGGCTTCTCCACTCAACGCTGCAGCCTCTGACGTTGAGTGATGCTTCTCCACTCAACGTCATAGTAGGGTCCAGAGGTAAATTTACCTGGATGCCCTTAGAGGTCTGCATTTAGCTCTTTAGAACAGCGGCGTTTGGCTGTTAGCAGACCATTTTGGGCTGCATATAGCCTTTTTGAACAGCGGAATTACGTTGTTGGCAGAGCAGATACTTGAAATCTATAAATAGACCCACATGATACCTCAGAAGACAAGCTTTCTCATTTTTGGAGGTCTTGCAGCGCTTTCTGAGGTATTCTTAGCTCAGCACTTGGCTAAGGAGGGGAAGCGCTCTGAGATCTTCCGGGTTAGTGGAGGGACCTCCGTGTTGTAGCCGGTCTGTTCCTTGTGGCTGGTTAGGGGTCTGGGCTTGGGAGAAGTAGGTGTCGGCCACACCACAAGGTCCGAACTCTCGTTGGGGCCAGTTTTTGGTTCCAACACTTAGTATGATCTTATCATGTCTATATGCACGTGTGTTCGACGTGGTAGGGAGTGTTTGGGACAAAGCAACTCAGATGGAATTTCCCGACTTTCTCCTTAGTCCCACGCAGCCCTCCAGGCTTATGTCTTGTGTTATTTGCGTCTCCCCAATTTTTTTTTCAATTGGTACATGTGTTTTGGTACGATTGTTGTTGGTTGTCCTAATATCAGTGGGTTGTGTCGTGTGGGGCCGTATCGTGGGGGACCATGTCATGCAGGACCATGTCGTGCGAGATAATATCGTATGGGGCCGCCCTTTGTGTGGATTATCCCCAGCGAATTATCCTGGTTTCCCATGTGATGATTAACGTCACATCCTTCATTCCTTTCCACGTGTGTGTAGATAATGTTGGTTGACCTTATTCCAAAGAGTACACATTGTGTGTAGGACCTGCGCCGTGTGGGTCTGCGTCGTGTGTGGGTTTGTGTCGTGTGTGCCTATGTCTCCGGTTTGATTCCCCGGTTTGGAATATCCCCCAGTGGCTCTTCTCATGATTTTTCCCACATCGCCTACCTCCATTACCTTTATTTGATGTTTTCAAGCTGAAGGTTTCCCCTTCAGCTTGAGGGGGAGTGTTGGAGTTAGCGTAATATTTTAGTCTTTAAGTATGTATGGGTTTAGTACCACATCATAGTCTACTAGAGTTTTGAATGTCGTTGTAAATCTTTATATACCCGCTTTAAGGGATGAATAAAATGCACCGTACTATTTCTTTTCTTATATTCAACAGATTTCTTCTTGGTAAAGGAGGTTGTCAAAAGTATTCCATCTCTGGCATTTGTGTGTATCATAGGTTTAGGCTTGATAGCATTTGAATTGCATTTTAGTGTAAGTTTAATTAATCAATTCCATTAAAATTGATTAATATGATTCATTTCTATATAGCTTTACCTTAGACTATTAGGCATGCGTTTACTTGAGTGGAAGGGTTCCGTGACGATCTTATTCCCAAGAAATCACAGAGGTGAACATGAGTTTATACTATTTTAAAAACGAAAACTCCACTTGATTCCCAATGCTTTACCATATCCCCCAGTGGCGTGTTCACAGGCTTACTTTACCGCTCCTCCTTCTAAAACCCTCAACCTTCCCGTTCTCTGCTCAATCGGCTACACCCACCCCACAAATCCTCACTCCACCCACCCCAACTCTTCATCGATGAATGCAAGTGGAGTCTTTGCTGCCTACATATGCACCCTCCGTGATTCTACCGACTAACGGGATCATCTTTCTACGTATCCACCTTGTTCGAACAACCTATCCCCAAAACACTGGCTTCAGGTATTTTAAGACTTGCCTTCAGTTCTTCATCTTTGGTTTTTTAAGATTTTGTTCTTAATCTTCAGTTTTTAAGATTCTGTTCTCCATCCTCGGTGTGCTAGTAGAGCCTGGCTTCAGGTATTTTAAGACTTTAGGTTTTTTTAATTAACCAATGCCAAAATCTACTTCCCGGTTACAAATTTATTTCGGTCTGCTACAGAAGTTCTACTTTAGGCAGTTTAATTAACCAACGCCATAAATCTACTTCGGTCTCCATACACTCCAAGCTCCTCGGAACAGGCAATTGACATACAACAATTTTAATTACTTTTTAGAGATCCTGATGGATCTAATAAGAATGGAAGGGACTCTGAATCAGATTCAGATGATGAAGTCAACTGTTGAGATGAAATAGGCATATTAGATTTATCCTTTTTTACTCTGCTCCACAGATTCTTCGCTTTTTACAATATAGGGTCTGTTTGGGACAGTTCTGACGGATTGAAAAGCTGTTGTCCGGATAGAACTGTTTTAAAATAGATCTCTGGGGAGCAATTTTGAAAAGCTGCAGAGTGTTTGGGTGTTTTGTGCAAAAGTGCGCTTTGAAGAGCGATTTTTTATTTTTAGCTGTTTGGAGAAACAACTTTTGGAAGCATTCTCATCGCCGCAACTCCCATTATTTTCTCATGTACACAATCACTTCCCAACACTCAAAACCATAGAGCATCACACTATATACAGGTAGCAGAAAACCAATCTTAAAAAACGGAATGCCAGGAGAAATGAACAAAATTTCAACCTCGATGATGTTTCCAACAAGGTATGGCAACTGCTTATTGAGCTTGATCTTCTCCTGATTCTCCTTTATCTTATCTTTGAGCGATTCAAGTTCAAGATTTGTTCTTTGATGTTCGTCCTACAAAAGATCGAAGCCAGGACAATCCTTACCATACACGGAAGCAATAAAATCCAACAATTGGATTGATGCGACACCTGGCATCTCAGCTAGGATTTACCCCCACCTTCAGAACACGGATCTCGTTGTCAAGTAGGCGAGAGGCCCTACTGATATAGTGATGTCGTCGGTTGTCATTGAAGCCAGCTGATCGTCCTCGAAATTGGATTCCTCCACCATCGCCGTCGAAGCAGAAGCCATGAAAGCAAGACGACCTTTTTGCTTACCGAGGAAGCTAATGAGGAAATGTTTCTTCTCAGGCGGAGGCGAGCGTGACCTACCGTCTTTCCAACAGGAACAAAGAACGACGCCGACGAAGCGGAGGCCGACGACGCTAGCTGTTGAGCGAAAGATCTGTTGTAGCCGAGGAATGTCGCGGAGAGGGGAGGCCTTTGCGGCCTTTCGGGATTCTTCATCAAACATCATGGGCAACCTCGAACGAAGAACTCACTTGGGGGTCTCTCATGGTGGGGGGGGGGGGGGGGGGGGGGGGGGGGGGGGGGGGGGGGGGGGGGGGCGGGGTGGTTGGGGGCCTCACCTTCAGAAGCGATTTTGGCTTCCTCTGTAAACGAATGCTCCCCGGGTTTCAGCGGAGGGTCCTTCTTCATGAATCGCGCTTGCGGCGCGGGCGCGGTGGTCGGGGTCGGCCGAGTTCGAGGAAGCGAACAAGAAGATTTTTCTCTCGTCTGAGGCGGTTGCTGCGTATGACTCCTTCTGATGCAGGCAACTACAAGGGCTCACCCCGCCCTCAGCCTCCATCGAGGGGCTTCCGGAAAAGAGCTCTCCTCATCCAAGCTATCATTGAGCGGCTCTTCGCGGCTGACCTTGTCCTCAACCCCTCACTCTCCTTCGCGATTTCATTTAGCTCTCCGTTCAATTTACTTTCTGTTGGTCGCCTTAGCTAAATTGTCTCACCCCCTCTTCTTTTCTTAATAGGATCAGGTGGGGTGGGTGGTTGGGGGGGGGGAAGCGGCAATAACGCGCTTGCGGCAGCGAGGAAGCGAATTTTAGGCGATGGCGGGGGGGAGGGGCTGGAAAAGAGCTTGCGAGCGGCTTCAAAAGCGATCATTTAAGAGCTGCCAGAGCTGGCGGCTGGAAAAGAGCCCCGCCAAAAACAGACCCATAGTCTTATAACACACACGAAGATGAAATAGGCATCTTTGGTTTTCTTCATCTTCATTGTGTTCTGCATCCTACAGATGATCTTACATATGCAATTTATATTAATCGAATGCCATTTAGAACATTTGTCGAGCTTTTAATACTTTACAAATGCACAGGGAAATCAATCTTCCACAACATTTAGGGCCCCTTAATGATTAAGGGATTGATTCTTTATACATAGAATGTTTAAGGGATTGATTCTTTATACATAGAATGTTTAAGGGATTGATTCTTTATACATAGAATGTTTAAGGGATTGATTCTTTATACATAGAATGTTTAAGGGATTGATTCTTTATACATAGAATGTTTAAGGGATTGATTCTGCATACATAGAATGTTTAAGGGATTGATTCTGCATACATAGAATGTTTAAGGGATTGATTCTGCATACCCTAGTGTTAGAGAAGCCCATGTAAAAAAGCCTATTATTGGGCCCATGTATTTGATTATTTTCCTCCTCTCATTAGTCCCACATCTTGTATAGGACTTTCCATCTCCTTTTCTCTCCTATATATTTGTATTCTCTCCTTGTATTTTGAGACACAAGAAGTATATACAAGATTTTGAGCTCTTTCTACATGGTATCAGAGGGACTCGTTTCCTCCTGCGGACTCCTTTCTTCTGTCCGCCTCTCCTGATCACCCTGCGGCTTTCTGTCCTATCCGCTCCAGTCCGCGACCTGCTTCTCTGTCCGCGACCTTCTCCCTAGGCCGCTAGGCTTCTGCGGCCTGCTTTCTCTGGCTCCGCTTCCACTTCTCTCTGTGGTTCCACCGTCCTCCTCACGCCTCTTATAACCTCCTTTCCCTGACCCGTGGGGCCCACCAATAACTCTTTGCTCTTGTCCGCTGCGAGCTCCCTCTCTTGTCCGCTGCGAGCACCTGCTTCAGTCCGCCACGGGGTGTCTTCTCCCTTGCGAGCTCGCTCTCCTATCTCGCGCGCCTCTACTCACTGTTATTTCAGTCCGTTGCGAGCTCTCCTCTGCTCTGCTGCGGCCTGCTTTCTGCTTCAGTCCACTACGGCCTGCTCTCTGCTCCAGTCCGCTGTGACCTGCTCCAGCACGCTGCGCGGGCTGTCCTCCAGTCTGCTGCGAGCTCTCCTATGCTCTGTTGCGGCCTGCTTTCTACTTTAGTCCGCTGCGGCCTGCTCTCTGCTCCAGTCCGTTGCGACCTGCTCCAGCACGCTGCGCGGGCTGTCCTCCAGTCCCTGCGGGCTTTCCCTTCTCTCCTTGCGAGCTTCTACACCAGCCCAGACCGCGCTCTCTCTTCTCGCTCGTGGTCTCTTGGTCTCTCTCGCCGCGGACTGCCCTCTCTACTCGCTGCCGACTACACCGGTTCGCTGCGGACTTCCCCGGTTCGCTGTGGTCTGCTCCTCCTTGCCTCTTGCCCTAGCCGCTGCGACCTGCCCCTCGGGGTACTTATTCGCTCCCTTCCCCGCGGGGTCCTGTGTCAGTCCGCTTCTGCAGCCGCTAGTTCTGCTTCCTCTCCCCGCCATGCCTTCCAGCGACTCCACTGCGGCCAGCCCCTCTACAGACCACCCGGCACCTGTTCCTGAAATTCGTGATGAGCTGCAGATTACAACTATCTCCCTCTCTGGGAAGAAGAATTTTCTCCCTTGGGTTCACTCTGTTCGCAGGATTCTTCAGGCCAAGGGCCTCTTGCATCACCTCACTCAAGCTCCTCCTCACGAAACGACCAAAGCTATGTGGGATGAATTGCACTCCCTGTACGCGGGTAAAGACAACCTTCAACATCTCTATGACATCCTCACCGATCTTATGGCTCACGACACGGGGGGACTCGGACAATGTTTGTCGCTCGTGCAAAGACTCTCGGCATGGATTCGTGTTCAGACCTGCTACTCAGCTCCGAAATTCCATGATGGCTCGACCTGAATATTCGCGATTTTGGCTTCCTCCGTTAACCCTCCTTATCTGCTCTATCAGGTTTCACCGCCTCCTGATGCACCTCCGCCTTCGGTCCTTCTTCAGCACACCCCTCGGTCCTTCTTCAGCACACCCCTTCTCCCTTACTGCCCACCCCTACTTCCGCTCGTGGTGGCTGTTCGGGTTCTCGGGGCCGCGGGCGCGGTGGTCGGGTCGGCCGACTTGTTCCTACTGCGGCAAGGACGGTCATTATGCCACCTGGTACAGAAGATTGGTTATCTCCTCGTCTGATGTGGTTGCTGCGTACACCTCCTCTGCCACTCCTTCTGACCTTGAGGTTGTTTGTCTCGGGGCAGCTCCAGCAACTACAAGGGCGCGGTGCACCGCGGGGTCCCTCAGCCTCCAAGGGTCGTCATTATGCGCCTCTAACGCAGGTACTGCTTGTTTATCCACCAGACCGCGATGGATTATGGACTCGGGTGTCACTCATCATATTACATCGCAACAGCCACCCAAGTACACGGATTCTCCTCATCCCAAGTCTATCACTGTGGCCGGTCTCTGTCTCCGGCGCGGCTGACCTCCTCTTTCCCTTCACTCGTTCTGCTCTCCGTTCAGTTGTCGCCTTACAAATGTCTCCATTGCTCTGTCATATTCACCCCCTCTTCTCATATAGCTCCAGCGAACAAGGGCGGGCTCTACCTTGTCGACGACCATCTACTATCTTCTGTCTCCTCCAGTGAGTGGCATCAACGTCCTCCTCACATCCTTTTCAGCGAGTCATGTATCTTCGGCAAACAGCAGCGTTCTTCTTTTCCTGCACCTGCTCCTTTTTACCTTATAAAGTTACTGTCCAGTTTACTGATGACCTTTACTTACTATGTGATCTCCGAGCTCTTTCGGGCCTTTCTCCTTGAAACGCTAATTCAACACTACCATCAAAACATTACACACCGCCTAGCCATGCCTTTGCGGCCTTGTGCTCTGAGGGATTCTTCATCAAACATCATGTGATTACACAGCGCAGCAAAACGGCATTGCCGAACGGAAGAACTGGCACTTGTTTGATGTTGTCCGCTCTCTCATGCTTCAAATGAATGTCCCCAAAAGTTATGGCAGCCTACTGCGGGCGGGGGGCTCGGATCATTCTGGACTCGCGTAGAAAGAGGCTGTTTGTCATGATGGCTCGTCTCCCGCCTCACTTCAGAAATATTCGCACTTAGCCATACCCTTCTTATCTGATGTCCGCAACACCTTCGGTCCTTCTTCAGCACACCCTTCTCCCTTACTGCCCACCTTTCGGGTTCTCGGGGCCGCGGGCGCGGTGGTCGGGGTCGGCCGACTTGTTCCTAGTATTATGCAGAAGATGGTTATCCTCCTCGTCTGACAGCCGCGGTTGCTGCGTACACCTCCTCTGGAAGGTTGTTCGTCTCCAGCTCCAGACCCCGCCCTTCTCGCTCAGTCTATCACTCATCATATTACCTCGCAACAGCCACCCAAGTACACGGCAATCTATCATTGGGGGCAACGGTCCTCGTCTCCGGCGCGGCTGACCTTGTCCTCAACCCCTCACTCTCCCTTCGCTCGGCTCTTCATGTTCTGAGCTCTCCGTTCAATTTACTTGCTGTTGGTCGCCTTACAAATGATCTAAATTGCTCTGTCATATTTACCCCCTCTTCTTTTCTTATATAGGATCAGCGGACGCGGACTACCATTGGTAGGGGAACACTGCAGGGCGGGCTCTACCTTGTCGACGACCATCCCACCATACTATCTTCTGTCTCCTCCAGTGAGTGGCATCGACGTCTTGGCCACGCTCCTCTCTCGGTACTCCAGCGGGCTTTTCCAGATGTTTCTCTTCATCCTTTTCAGTGCGAGTCTTGTATCTTCGGCAAACAGCAGCGTTCTTCTTTTCCTGCACATTGTACTCGGAGCACTGCTCCTTTTTATTTAGTGCATTCGGACATTTGGGGTCCTTATAAAGTTACTAGTATTTCTGGTTATCGTTATTTTCTTACGTTTATTGATGACTACTCTCGAACAACGTGGCTTTACTACTATGTGATCATACCGAGCTTCCTTGTGTCTTTCGGGCCTTTCTCCTTGAAACGCTTACGCAATTCAACACTACCATCAAAACATTACGCACCGATAATGCTCGGGAATACACTAGCCATGCCTTTGCGGCCTTGTGCTCTGAATTCGGGATTCTTCATCAAACATCATGTGATTACACACCGCAGCAAAACGGCGTTGCCGAACGGAAGAACCGGCACTTGCTTTGATGTTGTCCCGCTCTCTCATGCTTCAAATGAATGTCCCCAAAAGTTATGGCACTTTGCGGTTTCTACTGCGTGCTTCTTGATCAACCGTATCCCCGCCCCTGTCCTCCACTATGCTACTACCGTTTAGCCTCCTCTTTCCCTCTACTCCGGCTTTCCCTCTCCTGCCTCGGGTTATTGGCTCCACCTGCTATGTCCACCACCTGGGGCCCTCCACGGACAAGTTGGACCCCCGGGCCACTAAACATGTTCTTCGTTGGTTATTCTCGTACACAAAAAGGCTATCTATGTTACTCTCCTGCTACCCGCAAGCTTTTCGTTTTTGCGGATGTTACCTTCTGGGAAGATCAACCGTTCTTCTCTGCTCCTTTACCCACTCCTTCCACGTCAGCACCTCTACCACCACTCCTCCCACGACCTGTTATTCCCGTTACTAACCTCTCTACCACTGGGACCACCAGCACCGACTCCTGCCCCCTCCAGGCCACCTGTCATCTGTGTCTACTCTTGTCGCTCGTCCGACTTCGTTGCCCTCTGCAGTCGGCCTCGACCTCGGCTACTCCGCGCCCTGCTGATCAAGTACCCGCCTCCACTGCTCATCCTCTGACAAACTATGTATCTTTGCATCACCTCTCTCCTCATCTCCACGCATTTGCTACTTCTCTTTCTTCGATTTCGGTTCCTAACTCTGTGCAGGAGGCGCTACAACATCCTGGATGGCGGGCCGCCATGGAAGAGGAAATGGCTGCTCGCTGGGCCAATTAGACATGGACACTTGTACCACTTCCTCCGGGTCACACACCGGTTGGGTGCAAATGGGTCTATGTTATCAAACATGCTGCTGACGGAACGATTGACCGCCTAAAAGCTTGTCTGGTGGCCCGTAGCTTCACCCAACAACAAGGGCTCGACTATGACGAAACTTTTTCTCCGGTTGCCAAACTCAACACCGTTTGAGTCCTCATCTCAGTGGTTGTCCATCGCCGGTGGTCATTATTCCAACTCGATATTAAGAACGCCTTTCTGAATGCCGATCTCCAAGAAACGGTAATCTATATGCAGCAACCTCCCGGGTTTGAGACCACGGGGGAGTCTCAGGTTTGTCGACTGACAAAGGCTCTGGATGGTCTCAAACAACCCCTCGGGCGTGGTTTGACAAATTCAGTAAGGTTCTTCGAGAGGTCGGTTTTACTCGCAGCTCGGCCGATTTCTCACTATTCAGTCGACATCGAACAACGGGAAGTGTTCTTCTGTTAGTTTATGTGGACGATATCATAATTACGCGAGACGACTCGAAAGGTATACAGGAGGTCAAACTACACCTGAGTACAGTTTTCCAAACAAAAGATCTGGGTCCCCTTCGGTACTTCTTGGGCCTTGAGGTTGCCAAACGGTCAGACGGTCATAACGGTCTGACGGTCTCGTTCTCTTCTCAGCGGAAGTATTGCCTCGACCTCCTTCGAGATGCTGGGTACTCAGGTTGTAAGCCAATTGACACAACAATGGATGCAAATCAGCATCTGACTCTGATCTCCTGCTCCAGAACCCAGAATACTATCGTCGTCTCGTCGGGAAGTTGATCTACCTCACGGTAACCAGACCTGATATTTCCTTCGTTATTGGTATTGTCAGTCGATACATGCATACCCCTCGAAGATCTCATCTTCAGGCTGTTGAATGCATTCTCAAATACCTTAAAACAGCTCTTGGTCAAGGTCTGGTTTACAAAACCTCATCTACAGCTCCAACGTTGGTGGCATATTCTGATGCGATTATGTTGGTTCCCTTGATGATCGACAGTCACCAGTGGTTTCTGCACATATCTTGGAGGACATTTAATTACTTGGTGAAGCAAGAAACAAGCAGAGTCGTTGCTCGATCATCCGCCGAGGCAGAATACCGGGCAATGGCATTGGTGGTTTCTGAACTAACTTGGCTTGAAGGTCTTCTTACTGATCTGGGTGTAAAGTTCCCTTCCCCAGCTCTCCTCCTCTGTGACAGCCAAGCTGCCATACATATTGCCAAGAACCCAGTATTCCACGAGAGAACCAAACACATTGAAGTCGACTGTCACTTCATACGGGAAAAGGTTCAAATGAAGAAACTCGACCTGAAGCATGTTCCGGGGACGGAACAAGTTGCGAACATCCTCACAAAGGTCCTTCCTAGTACTCTCTTTTATCAGTGCTTGTTCAAGCTTGGCGCATACGATTTGTACGCTCCAACTTGCGGGGGAGTGTTAAGAAAAGCCCATGTAAAAAGGTCTATTATTGGGCCCATGTATTTGATTATTTTCCTCTTCTCTCATTAGTCTCACATCTTGTATAGGACTTTCCATCTCCTTTTCTCTCCTATATATTTGTATTCTCTCCTTGTATTTTGAGACACAAGAAGTATATGCAAGATTTTGAGCTCTTTCTACACCTAGAAAGGATTTTAGTAGTTTCAGGATACATTTTTCTCTTCGTGAATGCTTAAATAGAGATTATTATTGTACTTGGAGAAACAATTCTGATGTGAGTCATTTACATTTTACGATCATATGAAATTGACACAGAAGTTTAGCCTTAATTACTTCAAAATGTAACACAAATCATCACTTTATAGGTGCTGCATTTTTGTGCTTCACCCTGCATTTCATCATTTTGTAGATTCCGCATATTTGTGCTTTGGCTTGATAGTTGAGCATTATGTATGCTTTGTTAATCATTTTCATTTAATTTTGCTCAGTTCTGGATTAGTTTATTTACATCTGGATTGATATGAAAGGAGTTTTATGATCAATAACTCCAGTCAAGAAAAAGATTAAATACTATTACACGCTTTTTTATAACCATGAGCCTTCATATCACCTCACTAACTACATATAATGGGGTCTTTTGTGCTAATAGCTTCATGAGAAGTTTGATAGTTTTTTTTTGCTTACCCTTTACATGTTCTTGATGTAATAAAATCAATTGTTTAGATTTGTTGCAATCATGATACCTTATAGATCCTTCTAATAAATCGAGCTTGTTGTAATAACTAGCTATTGGTGAGGAAGGACTTCCAGTTCAAGTTGATAAATGCCACTGTATAATTCGTAAATCGTTGAGATCAGAAACGTCTAAGGAGACACCTATTCGCAGACCTAGCCACGACCAGAGGAGAGCTCGGGCGAGCAGAGACGAGCATAGGCGAGCTAGGGCGAGTATGGGCGAATACCTCGCGAGTATGGGCGAGTAGCCCTTGTAACTCGCTAGCAGAGGCATGATACTCACCTATACCCCCCCTGGATTTCTCTAAAAATAGACCCCCGGGGGGAACTAGAAATGATACTTTTGGAAGAGGTTGAGGCCCCCCCCAAGCTGGATACTCGTCAAGTCCATGTCTGCCTAATACCTCTCCCAACTTTTGGTTGCGGAGGGAAAGTTTCTCCCAAACTTCTGGGTACGTGGTGGGACCTCCCTGCTAGAGCACTTGGGGTGTGCTTATAGACAGTTTTCTCTTTCCCGCCTAGCCATTCGAATTGTAGCGTCGGACCGCATATGATATTGAAATTAAAATCAAATAGAGACAAGGGAAGAGGTTACCCAATGCTCAGCTAGTGAGCATACCAGAAGACGCGTGAAAAAAAACAGAAGCAGGTCCGCCAAACGAAGAATCACAACCCCGTCAATACGAATTTGCAATGAAAACCTGCAGACGTGAGCTCCGCAAAAACAAAAGAAAAATAAACAAAATACAAAGAAATACTAAAACTAAGATAGACATGAAAAATAAAAATGCAGAAAATGTAAGATAACTACTGGGGTTATTGTTCTCCCAGCACGACTTCTTAAATTTTATGCATTTCTAGCTAATGGGCCTATGAAAAGAAAAGTGCACAGGTAACTGTTCCATTATCCGTTTCGGTAACGGGTACCGATGCATCGATAAAACATTTACCCATCTGCCCAAATAATCGTACTTGCTCCTCACAGGCAGAGGAAATAGGAAGTAAGAAGAGTAGGAGGGCTGGTCCTCACTCATCTCACCACAAAATAAATCCTTGCCCAGCAAGGTATCGTCTACAGGGAGACGGCAGGAGGAGAAAGCAATTAATGGAACTTCCACAATAGAGGAGGAATGAACCTCCTCGCAAGAGAGGATGCTATCATCCACGACTCGAGCTGAAAGCTCCAATTCCTCCTGAAGCACCTGTGAAGACTCAACCCGCACAGGCACAGATACAGAAAGGGGATCAAGAAATAAAGGAGATGAAAAACTAAAATAATCAAAAATAGGGGGAGTGGTCCCGGTCTCACTCCTAGAAGGATCCAAGCATAGATCATCGGCGTTGTCATATGAGTCATAGCGAGGGAATCCAAGAGCTCGATGTCCTCGGTGGTGGTTTGGACCTCCTCATCCGACAAGTGAAAACGTACTCATCAAAAAGGATCTCCTCATCATCCCATCTCGGTGTGTCATCATGTTCCAAGGTGTCACACTCTATTGGAGAGAATAACGTCCTCGTCCCACATTGGCGCAACCTCAGGCTCTGAATCACAATCCGACATAACATCATTAACCGACTCACTAAAAATTGGGATAGATAATTTTTGCAAAGAAAGCGGAAGAACAACAACATCAGAGAAAATATGTGTGTGTTCCTTCGGGGGTGAATCCAAAAGAGGGGAAGAATGCATAGGGAGAAACGGCACCACAATGTCGTCACACCGATCAGCCGAAAGTCTGATGGGTATATCCGCAGCAGTCCCCCATAAATAAGGTGGTACTGTGAATACATCATCAGAATCAGAAGGGGCAGCCAATTGAGAGGTGGATGGAACAAAACGGATACCTGGTTCATCATCCTCCTCCAACTGGCGCTGAAATTCTGCGCAATCTTTCAACACGTGCTCGGTGCTACGACAACACAAACACTGTTTTCCATTACTCCTCAGTCCTGGTGGGATCGGAGAGGAATAAGAAGAAGGTGAAGACGTAGAAGAGAAGTGACCATAAGACTTGGGTATAGTGTATGAAGTACCATAAGAGGACGGTGCTCCATACACTGAACCACGAGAATTATGCTCACTATCTTCAGTGGGGCACTCATCACTACCATGCCTACAATCCCCGCACTATCTGCAACGGATATTCATATAAGAAAATATGGTGCAACAAGAAAGAATTGACCAACAGAAATATTCTAAGCAAAAATTAACTACACACTAGCAGATAAAAGAAAAGGAATGTCTGCAGCTGAAAAATTAAAACTAGGAACAAAGAAAAATAAGCAACAAATTTTAAAAACTAAAGCAAAGAAGAAACATGAAATGAACAAACGGAAAATGGCTTCTATCTCCAATCCCCCTCTCCAAAAACTCACACGATTGTGTTCACCGGCAACGGCGCCAAAACTTTGATGCGGTTTACGGCAAGTGTACCGGTCGCACAAGTAATATAAAATGGACGAATTTTCCCAAGTATCGATCTCTCAAGGAAAACAGTAAGGTGGAGTTAATTTTGAGCAGTACTTGAGATTGAAGTCCTTAGGTCGGTGTTTACGAAGGGGGTTTTGATTGTTTGCGGAAAAAGAAAGTAAACACTAATAAACTACTCTTATGCAATGTCGTTATGCAATGCTTCGTCAGGCGGATGGAAAACTACACGGGCCGCTGTGCACCGAATCGCTAGGCGGATGGACTAGTAGGCTTGCGGATGAGATGGTGAGAACGGCGGAATGAGGGTCATGAGCACCTCTTCGCTACGCACGCCACTAGCAATTGCTAGTGTGGCACTGTGTGGTGGAGGATGTAAAAGGGCGCACCTCAAGCAAATAACGTGAATATAAAATCACATAGACATGATTGTACACAAACGTATATCAAATTAAGCACACTTCATCAAATACATAGAGATCAAACTACACTATCAACAACAAAAGAAGAAGAGAGTGTGAAATCGACAGGATCCGAAGTCTTGCTGAGAATTCACGGAAGAAATCGTCGGGTTGTCATTCCGCGTCGAGCTTGGTCCTCAACTGCGTCCGGGGTAGAGGAGGCTGTCACTGACTCTCAATGGACCCGTCTTCTTCGTGTCACGATTCGGTGGAGGATGACACAAACTCCTCCGAGCTTGATGATGAAAGCTAGGTCAAACCCTTCTTGAAGCTCAAGGATGAAGGAGGGGGCCGAGAGGAAGCTCTGGCTTGAATTTGGCGTTGAAAGCTTGCCCGAGCCCCTCCCTACGGTGGAGGAAGAAGGAGATCAGCGAAACCCTCCTCGGAGACGAAAACGGCGGAGAAAAAGTCCAGAATGCGGAATTAGGGCTGAACCTGCGTATTTATAGATTGCAAAAATTATAATGCACACGATCAGTGGTGCACGACCAGTGGTCGTGCGCACTGTGTCCTGTGATAGTGCGTATTGGCATGGCAGAATCCTGATAAAAAATGGAATCAATGCACACGATCAGTGGCACACGACCAGTGGTCGTGCGCTAAGGAATCCACTGAGCGTGCGCGTGTAAAAACGCACGATCAGTGGCCCTTAGGCATAAATGGGCCCCAAACCAACCCAGAGCACCCACACAACCCTTGTACCTGCAGGAAAAACTAATCACTGATATGTGCAGACATCCCAGGCGATCACAATAAGAAGTACAATCAATAAAAATAACAAAAAAAACCCAACCACGGGCCTATAAGTGCACTTCCTATGGAAATAAAAATTAGATGAAATATATACGATAACGAATTAAAATTGAAGTGCTAGTGAAAGAAAACTAGCTCAGATGAGTACGAAAATCAGTATATAAATAAGACTCATCAATCTACGCAAAGAAGGCAGAATTATTATGGTCACTGCAAATTCTGGAATAGCGGCAAATTTGTTACCGGGTGGTTGCACTGCTCACTCAGTGCGAATTTAGCAAACAATATGTACAACCTCGTATTCGCTAAGTGGGACCCTCAGAAGAGACCAAGGTTGAAAGGGCGGTTTTGGCCTGGGCATGCTGAAGAGGCGAGAGGGACATACCTCCTCGACTCGCCCAAGATGGGTGTCGCGAGCAAGTAGGGGGTGAGTCAGATAGCCTGGCCAACCCTCGCTGCAGGCAGTGGGTGAGTGGCAGGCGAGTGGGGCGATGCGGTCCTCACTCGCCCCCGGCTCCGGCGAGTGGCGAGTGCCAGCTTCACCAGGCACTCGCCGGCCTTGGCAAGTGTGACTGTGTGTTCGACTCGCCCAGTAGTTCTCCAGGGGGCCCATTTTGGCCTGCAAATAGCCCCCCCCCCCCCCTCGAACAGCGGAGTTTCGCTGTTGACAGACAAATTTGGGTTGCATATAATAGAACCAAAAGGTGTGATTCCGCTATTTGCAGACCATTTTCAGAAAACTATAAGTAGACCCCAAGAGAATCTTTGGAGGGGATTCCTTTTCTTTGGCTTCTTCCTCCTCTGGTTGGTCCTAGTTGGCCCCAAGTGCCCTCCAAGATGCCCAGCTCAGCATTTGCTAGGGAGGGGAAGCTCTCTTTGATCTTTTGGGTGTGTTGCACGACCTCGCTACAGCTCAGGGTAGGTTTCTTAGTTCCCGATCAAGTGTTCTTACTTGGGAGAAATAGGTGCAAGTTATCACCTTGGATCCGAACTCCTCTTGGAATCAGTTTATGGTTTCAACATTTTTGGTGCGGTGAGCGTAGACCGTAGATTGCACAGAAAATCCTGAGTGAATCTAATGAATGGAGGAGAGAAACAACGGGACAACTCCGAAGAGTCGTTTAACGCGAATGATTTTGTGCGGAAGAGTGACTTCCTATAGTTCACAAAAACAGTTATGAAGTTGTTGCATGCACTCACTCCGCGAGACGAGTGCTTGACGCCAGTCGCACCGGTGCTCGCGCCCCAGTCTCTGGGAAAGGATGCCCTGAGTAGGCGACCTAGGAAGGAAGTGGCAGATGGGGGGAGAGAGGGATCTCGTCGGGCGAGAGCTATTCCCCAACCCAACGAGTGCTAATTATCCAGGCGAGTTGGTGGCGTGAGTCGAGCCGACGCGCCCTGCGAATGGAGCTAGTCCCTTCAGCAAGTTGATCGTCTCAGCCTCGGTTCCAGAGGGCTTCAGAGAGTCAGAGATGTTGTACTAAACCGGGAAGGATGATCTCGTACAACACCTCCAATGGTTCGAGGATGCAGTTTCCATCACGCAGATGTCTGATGCCTTTAAGTGTCGTCTGTTCGCCATCACGTTCAAATGAAAAGCAAGGGACTGGTTGCATCAGCTCCCCCCCTCAGGTCCATCTATAGCTTCGAGGACTTGCATCGAAGCTTCCAGTTGCGGTTCTCGACATCCAAGAAGAGGAAGAAGGGAGCAGAGCACCACTTTTCGATCAAGCAAGGGGCGGAAGAATTGCTGGCAAGTTATATGGATAGGTTTCAGGAAGAGGTCCTGCTTATTCAAGAGGTGCTCGAGTATACTTTGCAGGTTGTGTTTACCCTCGGGCTGCGTCAAGGTTTCTTTAAGATGAGTCTGGCATGGAAGCCTCCCTTGTCCTTCGAGGAGTTAATGACAAGGGCGGCAAAAGAGATCGAGAGAGAAGTTGCGAACCCAGCATTCGCGAAGAAGTTAGCCAAGTTGGGAGAGAATGAGCTAAATGAGCAGGGAGGATCCAGACAACAGGAAGGGAGGAGAACAGAAAAGCCAAGGGACGGAGGTTCCAGGGATATCAAAGAGGGCAAGAGACAGGCTGGGGATTTCCGGAGCAGAACAATAGACCGGCGTGGAGACCGCTGGGAGGGTCGGTTCAAGGTCAGGGAAGAGGAGTATCTCAGGGCAGGGGGAACTTCCACGGAGGGCGAGGGCGGTTCAACCCTCCAGGGTGGAGGCCGGCACAGAGGTCGCTCCTGCGCCCACCCCAGCAGGCCATGGCGATCGGTCGGGAAGGAGGGAGGGACAAAAGAGGAGTAGGGGCGAGAGGAAGGGGCAGAGTCGATGTGCTCTACTGCAATTTTCAACAAGAGGAGGGTCACGCAACAACCACCTGCCCAGAATTCTTAAATTTGAGTGGGGCAAGGGGCCCGAAGGAGTAGCAGCCACAGGTGCGGATCAAGAAAGTGGTGGTGAAGGGAGTCAAGGAGGAAGACAAGTGCGAGGATCGGGCCGATGTAGGAACCCGAGGAGGGATCAGAGTGATACATGGGGGAGTGGGGATTGAGGTTACCCGTAAGGGGAGCCTCCACACCATGTTCCGTCGGAGCGTCACTTCGACTTCACAAGCTCCACCCCCGGAGGAGAGGATCACCTTCACGTCGAAGGATATGCTGGAGCACGATGATCCATTTTGCGACGCGCTGGTGATCCACGCAGCTGTTGAAAATTTCACGGTCTCGAGGATCCAGGTCGACAATGGGACCTCGGTGAATGTGATCTTCAAGAAGGCGTTTGATAAGATGAAGGTGGAAGCTAGGAGGGTGTTGGCGGCAGACGGACCATTGTTCGGGTTCTAAGGGGAAAGGAAGGAAGTGGAGGAGGAGTCGGACTCCACGTAACTTTGGGGGGTCAGTCCAGGAATTGCTGGTTTATCATTGTTGACGCTCAGAGCAGTTACAATGTCATTTTTTGGCGGCCCCTCATCAGTGTGTTCTGGTACGTCCCCTCCTCTTTCCAGCAATGTCTGAAGTTCAACATTGGAGGTGTACAGGTCAAAGTTAGGGGAGATCCAAAGGTGGAGAGGCAGCACTACGTCACGACCGTCAACACTATCTCTTGGAGGGAGGAGGCTGGGAAGATGGAGAAGGTGATGGAGGAGCAAGAAAGACCAGAGGCGGTAGAGGAAGTGGTAGAGAAGGAGGTCCTCACCCAGGGCGAGGGTACGGAGAAAGTGTGGGTCAACGAAGGACTGAGCCCGGAGGACCAAAGGAAGATCCTGGATTGCGTCCAGCAGAACGTGGACGTCTTCGCTTAGAGTGCAACGGACATGACGGGAATCGATGCGGATTTGGCGGGCCATCGCCTTAATCTCGACCTGGTTGTTCGCCCCATCCACCATAAGAGGAGAACCATTGTCGACAAGCTAGAGGTGTTCATCTGAGAGGAGGTGGAGAAGCTACTGAAGGTCGGGTTTGTATCGGAGATCCAGTATCCAGGTTGGATCTCCAATGTGGTACTGGTTAAAAAGAGTGATGGGAGGTAAATGATGTGTGTGGATATTACTTTATTAAATAAAGTCTGTCTTAAGGATTGTTATCTAATGCCTCAAATCGACGCGCTGGTAGATTCAGCTGTTGGTTTTCCTGTAATGAGTTTTTTAGATGTTTTTTCAGGTTATCACCAAATCCGCATGCACTCACCTGATGTCAAAGATGTTTCCTTTATCACTAAAGATAAATGTTATTGTTATAGGATGATGCCCTTCGGGCTGAGGAACGTGAGGGCAACCTATCAGAGAATGATGGATCGGGTCTTTCGAGAGCAGAAGGGGAGGAACTTAGAAGTGTACGTGGATGACTTGATGGTAAAGAGAAAGGACGTCGGCTCTCACCTCCAGGATCTGACGGAGATCTTTGCTACCCTGAGAAGGTTCATGATGCGGCTCAACCCGCGAAATGTGTCTTCGGGGCCAGTAAGGGGAAATTCTTGGGTCATCTCCTTACGGCAACAGGGGTAGAGCCCAACCCAGACAAGGTAAAGGCAATCTTAGAGTTGGCAACACCGAGGAATGTGAAGGAGATCTAACGTCTTACAGGGAAGTTGGCGGGTCTGAGCAGGTTCCTTTTTCGGGTAGGCGAGAAGTACTCGCCTTTCTTCAAGGCGTTGCGAGAAAATCAGAAGTTCAAGTGGACACCTGAGTGTGAGGAGGCCTTCCAAGCATTGAAGAAGCAACTCACCCAGACTCCATTGCTCCAATGTCCCAGAGAAGGAGAAGACCTGGCCTTATACCTCAAGGTAGGGGCCGAGACGGTGAGCTCAGTCTTGGTTCGCGAAAGGAAAGAAGCAACTGTCAATCTACTATGTGAGTAGGGTCTTGATGAAGGCGGAGCTCAGGTACCCAATTCTGGAGAAGCTGGCATTCGCCCTGATTATCTCGGTCAGGAAGCCCATGTCATACTTCCAAGCACACTCGATCCGTGTGGTGACTGACCACCCTCTCCGCAATATCTTCAAGGGGGTAGAACACTCAGGAAGATTAGCGAAGTGGTCCGTGGAGTTGAGAAAGTTCGACATCTCCTTTGTTCCGCGACTGTCAGTAAAGACCCAGGCGGTGGCGGATTTTCTGGTGGACTACATGGTCGAGGTAGAGGAAGCTAGGTCTCATCAGCGGGTCTCTTGGGAGGTGTTTGTGGACGGAGCGTCGGGAAAGCTCCCCTCAGTGATTTGGGCCCTGAGGAATACGCCCAACACTGCTACAGGGGAGACTCCCTTCAATCTCTCTCATGGCTCTGGGTCATATTACCAGTGGAATTCGAAGTGAAATCTCCCCGGGCGATCGCTGCAGGGGAGGGAGATGAGGAATGAAGAGGGGAAAATGAAGATAAGCATCGGCTCTCGCTGGATCTGGGGGAGGAGCTCCGCGACTTGGCGGACATTCAACAAGAAGAAGTCAAACGTCGGATGGTTTGATACTTTGATAACATATACGAGTCAAACAATTTGCAAAGGATGATCTAGTCCTCAAGAAGTCGACACAGCCGGGAGGTCAGCATCGGTTGGGAAGCTCAATCCAAATTGGGAGGGCCCTTATGTAGTCGTGGAGGAACTGAAGACCGGAGGATACCACCTCCAAAATGTGGAGGGGGCATTCTTGGTCGCACATGGAGTGACGATGACTTAAAACGTTTTTATCCTTCACATCAGATGATGAAAATGTCTATTTCCACAACCTCTTCTGTTTGTACGCAAGTATATCTTTATTTTCAAATTCATTCTATTTGAGTACATTCATATGTGACATTCGCTGTATGAAAGTCTCGAGCATATCACGCTGACCAGACTCTCACTAGCCGGCAGGACAATCACTCATGTGTCAGGTTGAAATGTGAAATGATGTTGAAAAGGAAGCCCCGAGCAGATCCCGCTGTCCGAGCTCTCACTAGCCAGCGGGACAGGACAATCACTCGTGTGGCAGGTTGAAATGTGGAATGATTTTGAAAAGGAATCCCCGAGTAGATCTCGCTGACCGGGCTCTCACTAGCCGGCAAGGCAGGGCAATCACTCATGTGGTAGGTTGAAATGTGGAATGATGTTGAAAATGAAGCACCAAGCAAATCGCTGACCGGGCTTTCACTAACCGGCAGGGCAGGGCAGGGCAATCACTCGTGTGGCAAGGTGAGATGCGAAATAAGGTTGAAAATAAAGTCCCGAGCAGATCCCGCTGACCAGGCTCTTATTAGCCGGTAGGGCTGCAGAGACACTCAAGTGGTAGGATAATACGTGAAGTGGTGATCGGATTGAAACCAAGTGAAAGGAGAAAAGATGAAAGCAGACGAGTGGGGGGGTGCATTCGCAACCCACTCTCAACGGGTGAGCAGTCGACTGATGAGCTCTCGCACACCCCTTATCAAGTCTAGCACCTAATGGAGGAAGAAGGGCCAAAACGGGCCACGCATAGACACCTCAAGGTCGTGAGTGCGCAAAGGCCACGAGTAGACAAGATTGATCTAGTCCTAACGGGACGTTGGTGCAAAAGGCTTGGCTCGGGCTCCGCGAGATGTCTTTGGTAGGGACCATGTCGTAATCACGATCTTAACGCAAGGTGTCCGCGATAAGCAAACCTAGGGTAGGAATACAAGCAGCGAGTGATAACAAGTTAATAAAAGCGCAATAACAAGAATGCTAATCGTGATCAAAACTATTCTACGTTGACTAATAATAGTGTCTTGCAAAAAAGGGGCCTTGCCCGTGAACATACAAAACAACAATGATGACAAAGGTGGTAAAAAGAAAGGGTAAATTGGAATGCCTCTCAGGCCTGGTCGCCCGGGTCACCGTCTTCGTCGTCAAAGAGCGAGTCGAAATCATCTTCCAAAGACTCGATAGGGCGGAACAACTCGAGGACCAAGTCCTTCGTGGTAACTCCCTCGCAGTCCGCCCTCAACATGTCGAGTTTGCATCATCAGAAGTGTGTACTCCGGCTTTGATGGCGGTGGTCCTCATCATCTTCTCGATCTCCCGCTAAGTATATTGCTTTGCTCGGACTCCCTTGCTTGACAACTCGTCGCAATCCGGAGGAAGAGTGGTGGAGAACATTCGGGCGACCTGGGCTTTAAGCTCCTTATTCTCCCCCTTCAGGCTGGCGACGCGAGCGCACAGTCGGCCCACTGTCTCGACATCCTGTGAGAGGCGAGTGAGAGCTAGTTTAGAGAAAAGAAGGGGCAGTAACACAAATACCCCAAGGAAGCTAAATTTACCATCCCGCTGGATTTCTTCTCAAGAAGCTTCTCGGCGACCTCCAGCTTGAGTCTTATCCCATTCTCCTCTTCAACCGCAAGTTCCTGCGCGGTCTCGGCCCGGTTCCAATTTCGGGAAAGGTGTAGACTCCGGCGCGAACTCATGTGTGCGAGTTCGAGAGCTCGCAACTGCACTCACGAGCTCTCGCGGGCAAGATTCTGCGTATTCGCGTCATCATACTTTGCCGCGTCCCTCCGTCTGTAGAGCCCAAGTGAGAGAGTGTAGACGTGCCCGCTGGGAGGCTCTCGCTCAGACCAGGAGGGAAAGAGTGTGCAGATGGAAGCCATGTTGGCCTTTTTGTCCCAAAGGACCATCGACTCGCCAGAGTTGTCCTTGATTTTTTTTCCCAGACCGAAGTTGGGGTGCGAATTGGGTCGCCCCTCCTCTTGGCCTACCTCCCCCGACCCGGTAGGAGACTCGGGCGTTTCGACCACCGTCTGATCTCCTTGGGGAGCCTTCTCGACTCGCTCTTCCTTAATCGCAATAGCTTCTTCCGCTTTTTTGGCAAGACCGAGGATAGGGGCGAGTCGAGGTCAGTGGGTGTCTATGAAGCACCGACACTTCAAAATGTCCAGCGTGTCGATGTCGGAGAGTCTGACACTCGTCCAACTCTCTGACACTCTCTGACACTCGAGTCGGAAATCCGACACGCTGGCTCACGCGGGACTCGTGCGTACTGCTCAATTGGACATGCGTGTCCTTAAGTTAGCTACTCATGGTGAGGCGGGTGACAATTTGTCTTGTAAGTGTTTTTATCTGCTTCTAGCATTTCAAGTAGTGAAAGTGGATCTACTAGTATCGTAGATATTTTATTTACAAAAAGGAAGATTGAAATTTGGGAAAAAGTTTGTTTGAGAACCTATTATTTTTACTTATGATATATAATGACAATGTGTTAATGTTCTATCATTTTTTGATCATTTGTTAAGTTTTGCAATTGAATATATGATAAGTAATATTTAAACATGACTTAATTTATTTAAATATTGTTAATTGTTAATTTTTTTTTTTTTGTTAAATGTTTTTTGAGAATTGACGAGTCACGTGTCGTGTCGTATCGCATGTTCCATACGGTGTCGGTGCAACATAGGTGGGTGCAACCCTCTTCTTGTCGTTGAGGGAGGCAGAGGTCCCTGACTCGTCGTTGTGCGCCACAGCGGCCAATTTCGCTCGCGCCAGTTGAGTGGCTGGTGTCCTAGGACTCGCATAGGGCGGATTTACTGGGATAAGTCGTTCCCCTACAACATAACGACTCCTACATTGGTAAAAAGGGGGGAAAAGCCAAGGGTAGCTAGATCAAGAAGAAGCGGAGCAAGACAATACCTTCCCCTGGAAGCACCAGGAGCAGTATGTCGACATTCGGCCTCAAATAGGCGACCACAAAATTCTTCTTGAGGAAAAATTGGTGAAGTTTCACCTCTTGGCCACCACCTGCGGCGCGCGATAGGTCGCCTCGTCATGTTGGACTAGCATGTATGGGATGTTCCCGAGGCTCCCCTTGACGAAGATGAACTTGGTGATCCAATGGTGATGTTTGTTGGCGACCTCGCATACATTGAAGTGCGAGCCATAGAAAAAGGCGATGTCGTCGTTGGTCGCCCTGTATATGAACAACTTACGGAAGACTGAGGTTAAACTCAATCTGTTCCTCACGCAAGAAACATGTGAATGTTACTAGCATAGAAATGGAGTTAGTGTTCAGTTGTGTCGGGATGACGCCAAAGTACTTTAGCACCGGGCGGACTTCAAGCTACAAAGGAAGGCACAACCCCACCTCGAAGTGCGAGATGAATCTTAGTGTTTACAAGGTGATCGCAAAGCAATCAAGGTCTCACTGCCAACGTGATATAAGCTTATAGGGTCGCACAAAAGAATGTTTGGAGAAATTGGAGGAAAGATTGTGTTGGCCCCACTCATATGGGATATGATAAAGGGACCAAATCTATGACATAAAGAATACTGACGGGTTGCATCGAGTGCGTATCGACGCATGTCGACCAGATGTCAACACAGCCAAGCTCAATGTCGAAGCAATTGCTTTATCGACGCTACGTCGAGTAGAATTCGACAAACGTCGAGTTCTACTCGACGCAGGTACATCGATTGCATATCGACGCAGTTACGTCGAATGTCGAGTGTATCTCGACGTTGCATCAAGTTCTTATCGACGCACATCGAGTGCAAGTCGACGCATGTTGAGTTTGGGCGGATTTCTAAGGAGACTTGTCTATCTAATATCCTGAGGTATAAATAGACTTAGAATAGCGTTTTCCAAGTAACTGTCAATGTGCGCTTTTGAAACCGTCACTAATTCGAGATCCCGTTGTAATTTCAAATTGTCGTCGCCTCTACTGGAGCAAACCTAGCAGTCTGTGGAGACGCATAGGGCATTATTTTCTTCATCCAAAATCTTGTTAGACAAGGTCTTGGTGTTCACCTCCGCTCGTGTGGATATATGTAGAGTCATAGAACTATTTTTGTGTGGACTCAGCCTGCTAGAGCATCTTGATTGAGTATTGACTCAATCCCTCTAAGGTATATTGTAATCCCTTTTTAGTTTTACTTCTTGATCAATGTTTCATCACAAGATCCAGTTTCTGTTTAGGGTTTTCTTGAGCTCTATTCCGCTGCGCACATATGATGTGTTGTTCCACTCTTGTTTAGAAAAATCCAACAGTGATATCAAAGACAGGTTGTACAATGATCATTGTTTCAGAAGTTGGTTGAATCCAGTGTGTATAAATCTGAAGATTTAGGCTCTATTTGGTTCGGCGTTTTACCACTCCGTTTTGGGCAAACGTCGTCGAAAGGCGGGTAAACAAATGAACCTCCAGCAGCGTTTGCTCCGTTTCCACCCGCCCGTCTTGAGAAACACCCAAAAAGCTCCATTTGGAGAAGCCACCTCCCCTCCTCTGATTCGAACACTCTGTTTCCACCCGCCGGATCGACCCGCCACCACCGAACCAAATGAAGTCTTAGAAGTGTTCTAAATGCTTAGATTTATTCCTAGAGCATCAAATGTTGACCACCGTCTGGGGCGCTGCCTCTTGGACCCGTTAGGGGCTCTTCGTCTAAGACCCTGCCAGGGGCTGAACCCCGCCAGGAACGCCTGTGATTGCGTTGAGTTTTTCGTGATTTTCAGGAATTGTTTCTCCTTAGCAGTAACTGTCCCTTTGAATGATTTGTGAAATCAAATGTCTTAGATTTTGAATCTGATATTGAGAGACGGGTTTGTATACTGCATAAGTGGAGTTGGTTTTGTTCATGTCCAATGCATGTAAATCTGAAGATTCAGAAGGGTTTTAAATGTTCAGATTTAGCCCTTCTTTTTATCAAATGTTGATGATTTTATTTTGTGCACATCTGAGATGTATTTGGATTGTGAATGTTATAATTTTGTGAATGTGCATAATGATCAAGTGTTAATCATTATTAAGTGTTAATCAATCATCTTAAAATCTTTTATCCAATAGTAAGTATTCAGATGTCTTCTGATGGATGACACTCTTCCTACCACGATCGAAGAAGTGTGGGCTTGCCAAAGCAGGGTGCATTAATCTATCTTGGTAAAAATGCGAGTGGATAATTGTGATAACTCACTGTCGACATCGGGTCCAACTTAACTAGGTGACCTCAAAGGTTGAGTGTCTAGAGGCATATGGTTGGCATACACCATATTTATTCGTCAATCATACAAGAACTGCATGATGCAATTGGCAAGCATTGTCTACCTAAATAACCACGCTATGAGTGATCAGCCAAAACTGACTTGTGTTGTTGGTGAAATACGGATCCTGTACACTAGAGAGCTGACATAAACTCAATGAATTGATATTAAGGGTTAACAATTTGATCAAAATAGTGAGAGTTCTTTTAATTAAAGTCTATATTAAAATATAAAATATATTTTGAAATATAGTACTAAATTTTACTTTGCATAAAGTTCTTGTAGAATTTCACCATGTTCCTGAGAGCTATCCTTGAGAAGGATAAGCTGAATTAGACAAATTTCCTGAACTGGTACAGGAACCTAAGAATTGTTCTCATGCAAGAGCACAAGCTCTATGTCTTGGAAGAAGACTCCCCTGTTGAGCCAGCCGCTACTACCTCTCGGGCAGATAAAGATGCTTACAAGAAGTATTATGGTGAATCCCTAGATGTCGAATGTCTCATACTTGTCACTATAAACTTTGAACTTCAGAAGCAACATGAGAGCATGACATGTTATGAGATGGTCGAGCACCTAAAGAAAATGTTTCAAGAGTAAGCTCGACAAGAGAGGTTTGACATCTTCAGGGCATTGTTTCAGTACAGGATGTAAGTTCGAGACCCAGTAGGGACTCACGTACTCAAGATGATTGGGTATATAGAGAATCTTGAAAGACTGGGCTTTCCTTTGGGTAAAGAGTTTGTCACTGATCTGATCCTGCAATCGTTGTCAGACAGTTATGAACAGTTTATCTTGAACTACAACATGAATGAAATTGACAAGACATTGTCTGAGCTCTTAGGCATGTTGAGAACTGTTGAAATCAACATGAACAAGGCCAAGTCTGCTAGCTTCATACTGATGATGCATAAAGGCAAGGGCAAGGCCAAGGGATCAAAGAAGACTAAGGTCAGAACTAAGTCGTATCTTGATCCCAATTCTTCAACACTGAAGAAGAAAGGCGTGGCTAAGGAAGGAAAATGTCACCACTGTGGCAAAACTGGACATTGGAGGAGGAATTATCCTCTTTACATTAAAGATCTGCAGAAGAAGAAGAAGAGAAGTGTGACTTCCGCTTCGGGTATCTTCGTTATAAAAATAAACTTTTTTGTTCCTTCATCTTGAGTATTAGATATCAGATGTGGTTCTCACATTTATACAAATATGCAGGAACAGGGAAGGAGAAGATTACAGGGTAAATGAGAGGTGGACATGCGCGTTGGAAATGGAGAAAGAGTTGTTGTCGTTGTCATAAGAGTTTACCGTCTTTTTTTGTCCACCGAGCTTGTAATAGAATTAGATAATTATTATTGTGTTACAGTCATAATTAGAAACATTATATCTGTCTCATGTCTTGACATGAAATAATTTTCTTCCATTGTTAAGAAAAATTGTTGTTCTATTTTTATGAATAATGTTTGTTATGGTGAAGCCTAACTGTTTAATGGTTTATATGTTTTGAATTTAGACTATCTGATCTATAACATAGAGAGTACTAAAAAACTAAGAACGAATGACTCTAATCTTACGTTTCTCTAGCATTATCGTTTGGGGCACATAAACGAGAAACACATATCCAAGCTCCATAAAGATGGATTATTGTACTCATTTGATTATAAATCATTTGAGCGATGCGAGTCTTATTTATTGGGCAAGATGACTAAAGCTCATTTCACTGGTCATACTGAGAGGGTTGATGATGTTTTGGGTATAATATATATTGATGTATGCAGATTCATGACTTTTATAGCTATAGGTGGCTACTACTATTTCGTTACATTTACTAATGATTTCAGTATATACAGATATTTATATCTTATGAAGTGTAAATCTGAAACCTTTGAAAAGTTCAAAGAGTTTAAGAATGGAGTAGAAAAACAACTAAAAAAGAGAATAAAAGCACTCTGATCTGATCGAGCTGGCAAATATCTGAGTCATGAGTTTTGTTATCTGAAAGAGTATGTTATTGTATCACAACTCACTCCACATATAACACTGCAACATAATGATGTATCTTAGAGGAGGAATTGTACTTTGTTAGACATGGTACAGTCGATGATGAGTCATGTAGATTTGTCTGTTTCTTTTTGGGGTTTTGCTTTAGAGACTGTTATTTTCACTTTAAATCATGCTCCAACGAAATCGGTTTTAAAGACACTATATGATATATGGACTGGGAAGCGTCCTAATATGTCTTTCATGAAGATTTGGGGTTGTGAGGCATACGTGCAACGTCAAATGCCTGACAAGCTAGAACTCAAGTCAGATAAATATTATCATGTGGGGTATACTAAGGAAACCCAATGGTACTATTTCTACCTATCGTCTGAGGGTAAAGTGTTTGTCACAAGTACTGCTGTCTTCTTGGAGAAAGAGTTCTTGTCAAAAAGACAACCAAGGTAGAGATTGAAAAGTTCAAGAACCACAAGCGGTAAATAAACCTGAATTGGAGCCCGAGCAAGGACTACAAGTTGTTGTAGCTAGAGAGCATGCTCAGGAAACACAAGTCCTTCGTAGATCTGGTAGACCTAGATTTGAGCATGAGAGATGTGGATTTCTCGTGTCTCAAATAAATAATTTGTTGTTTATGAATCATGATGATGAGTCTGCAACCTACTAAGAGGCTATGAATCGACTGAACTCCGAGAAGTGGCTTAAGGCCATGAAATCTGAAATGGACTACATGTATGTAAACCAAGTTTGGATCTTGGTGGAACCACTTGAAGGGGTACGACTCATAGAGTGCAAATGGGTCTTCAAGAAGAAGACCGACTTGGATAGGAATATATAGACATTTAAAGGGCGACTAGTGGCTAAAGATTTCATATAAATTCATAGTATTGACTTTGATGAGACATTTTCCCATGTTGCTAAGGTAAAGTCAATCAGAATTATGTTTATTATTGTTGCGTATTATGACTACGAGATATGGCGAATGGATGACAAAACGGTTTTTCTTAATGGAAACTTCCTTGAGGAAGTGTATATGACACAACCCGAGGGTTTTGTACATCCAAATAAAGCCACTAAAATATGCAAGCTACAGAGATCCATTTATAGGTTGAAACAAACTTTTTGAAGTTGAAATTTTTGTTTTGATGAGAAAATCAAAGACTTTGGTTTCATCAACAATGAAAATGAGTTTCGTGTTTACAAGAGAATTAGTGGGAGCATTGTTGTCTTCCTGATATTGTATATAGATGGCATATTGTTGATTGGGAATGACATTTTGACCCTACAAGTTGTTAAGAATAACCTAAGAGACTGTTTTTTTATGAAAGACTTGGCGAAACGACTTATATACTTGATATTAAGATATATAGAGATATATCGAAGAAGTTTCTGGGTTTGACCCAAAATACATACAATTAGAAGGTGTTGAAACGGTTCAGCATGCTTGAGTCCAAAAGGGGATTCTTACCCATGTCTCATGGTGTGAGTATTTATAAGGACCGGTGTCTTAAATCTTTGGAATATAAGAACCACATGAAGTTGATTTTATATGCTTCGGCAATTGGATCAATCATATATGTGATGTTATGTATTAGACCCGATGTCTCATATATTTTGAGCATGGCTAGCAGGTATCAGTCTGATCTCGGTGATAGTCACTGGACAACTGTTAAGAATATCCTAAAGTACTTGAGTAGGACTAAGGATATATTCTTGGTATTTTGTGGAGAGGAAGAGCTACATGTAAAAGGTTACACGAATACTAGCTTCAAATTGATAAGGACGACTCAAAGTCTCAATCAAGTTTTGTCTTTTGCCTGAATGGAGAGCTGTGAGTTGGAAGAGTTACAAGTAGAAGACAGTTGTTAATTCTACAACAGAGACCGAATATATCGTTGTTGCAAATGCAGCGAAGGAGGTTATGCGGATTAGAAAATTCATTGGCGAGCTTCATGCAGTTCCTAGCATTGTTGATCTCGTAGTTCTCTACTGTGACAACAATGTTGTTATTGCACAGGCTAAGAAACCTAGATCTCATCAGCGCTCCAAGCACATACTTCGTCGGTTTCATCTACTTCGAGAGATTATCGATCGAGGAGATGTGAACATATGGAGAGTACCGACTGAAAAGAATATTGTAGCTCCACTGACGAAGCCTCTTACACAGAAAAAGCATAATGGTCATACTAAATCAATGAGTATTAGATACCTGAATGATCGTCTCTAGTGGGAGACTTGTGGATTGTATATGTGTCGTGTTGAAACCGGAAATAGGCCTCTTGTGGAGTTCGACCCTTGGGGAAGGGGTTTTTGGTCTCGCGCCTACTTCGCACCTGCAAGAAAAACAACGAGAGAGACAAGAAAGGACAGACCCAAGGGCTCGGCAGGGAGGTCCCACCACAAACCCGGAAGATCTCTGAGCGCTTCCCCTCCTTAGCCAAGAGCCGAGCTAAGGTACCCTCAGAGAACACTTGAGAATGAGGGCAAGGAGGTACTGAAAGCGTGCCCTCTGAGGTACCCCTTGGGTCTTATTTATAGATTTTCAGAATCTGAACTGTCAATAACCAAAAGAACTGACCTGGAAATACCAAAAAGGCCCCTGGTTGGGTCTGCCAACAGCCAAACTCCGCTGTTTTGGATAGCTATGCGCAGTCCAACCTGGTCTGCCAACAGCCAGGCTCCGCTGTTCTGAATAGCTATTCGCACCCATGGGGATTCAGTTCGCCTCGATTCCACCCGCGAGAGGCGGGCGCGACCTGGCTCTGGGACTCGTCCATCCTCACTGGGCGAGTGCGAGCCGGTATGGGCGAGCTGCCTGTCTTCCGTCGGCGGATCGGCAGCCTGGTCGCGCGTGGGGGGTTGACCGGCGGATCACCAACCGCGGGTCTCGCTCGCTATCGCCGCGGGTCGCCAGCCCGCTCGCCTGAGATGGGCGGGAGCGAGCCGGCCTTTCTGTCGACCTTACCCGTTTTGCCGCCGGGTGCTGGTTGCGGGGTCAGGCCCGCTCAACCTCCCTGCTGGGCCCGCTCGCCGGACACAGGGTTGTACACCAAAAATTGGCCCCTAGGAGTGCAAAACTCCCAAAAAGCTTAAAAACTTGCTTACCTTGTTTTGGGCCCACTCTCCGCGAATACGGGGGTGTACACAATCCCGCTCTTTTCGAGGTTGGCACAAGCTCGGAAAGAAACATCCAACCCAACGTATTCGCGGAGTGTAAACTTCCCCTCGGGGTCAACCTGCCATGCCAGCTATGGGAGCCTGGGTGGCGAGACCTCCTCCTATGGGTGAAAACACTTAGTCCCACGAGAGGTACCACCGGCCCTGTCAGCTAGTGGGAGCCTGGCAGCGGGACCATCTCGGAGCAAAAGGGGCTTAGCCTCCACGAGAGATCAACCTGTCCTGCCAGCTAGTGAGAGCCTGGCAAGCGGAATCATCTCGGAGCTAAGGGACTTAGCCTCCACGAGAGATCAACCTGCCCTGCCAGCTAGTGAGAGCCTGGCAGCGGAATCTATCTCGGAGCCAAGGGGCTTAGCCTCCACGAGAGATCAACCTGTCTTGCCAGCTAGTGAGAGCCTGGCAGCGGAATCTATCTCGGAGCTAAGGGGCTTAACCTCCATGAGAGATCAACCTGCCCTGCCAGCTAGTGAGAGCCTGGCAGCGGAATCCATCTCGGAGCTAAGGGACTTAGCCTCCACGAGAGATCAACCTGCCCTGCCAGCTAGTGAAAGCCTGGCAGCGGAATCCATCTCGGAGCTAAGGGACTTAGCCTCCACGAGAGATCAACCTGCTCTGCCAGCTAGTGAGAGCCTGGCAGCGTAATCCATCTCGAGCTAAGGGACTTAGCCTCCACGAGAGATCAACCTGCCCTGCCAGCTAGTGAGAGCCTGGCAGCGGAATCTATCTCGGAGCTAAGGGGCCTAGCCTCCACGAGAGATCAACCTGCCCTGCCAGCTAGTGAGAGCCTGGCAGCGGAATCCATCTCGAGCTAAGGGACTTAGCCTCCACGAGAGATCAACCTGCCCTGCCAGCTAGTGAGCGCCTGGCAGCGGAATCTATCTCGGAGCTAAGGGGCTTAGCCTCCACGAGAGATCAACCTGCACTGCCAGCTAGTGAGAGCCTGGCAGCGGAATCTATCTCGGAGCCAAGGGGCTTAGCCTCCACGAGAGATCAACCTGTCTTGCCAGCTAGTGAGAGCCTGGCAGCGGAATCTATCTCGGAGCTAAGGGGCTTAGCCTCCACGAGAGATCAACCTGCCCTGCCAGCTAGTGAGAGCCTGGCAGCGGAATCCATCTCGGAGCTAAGGGACTTAGCCTCCATGAGAGATCAACCTGCCCTGCCAGCTAGTGAGAGCCTGGCAGCGGAATCTATCTCGGAGCTAAGGGGCTTTCCATGGACCACAAATATATTTTTCGGTGGTTTCTACCATTAATCATAGCCAATACAGCGCAAGCTAAGCTCATTAAAAAAGATGATTCACTTCTCTCTTACCTCCCTCTTCCCCCGTGAATCATCCGATCCTTCCCCGGGTGCCCACATCAACCCTGTCCTCACATCTCTCCACTGCTGCCTCGGGTCGGATTTCCTCAATCCGCACCGGGTCTTGCGCTTGTTGAGGCTGATGAGGTTGCGGTGCTGGAGCTCTTGTCCTTCTCAACTCCAGAAATTCGGGGCAAGTAGATGTCGCGTGGCCTTCCTCCTGGTGGAGCTCACAGAAGGGTAACTCTACTCTGACTCTTTTCCTTCCCGTCTGCGGTTCCTCCTCCCCCTTCGACCAATTTCCATCGCTTGCTGTGGTGGGGGTAGGAGTTGCCTAGGGGCTTGCCTCTGGAAGTTGAACCTTCCTTGACCCCCATGAAAGTTTCCCCCATCATGGGCGTAACCCCTTCCCGGGCCCTGAATGGGTCCTCCCTGCTGCCTCCAACCTGGCTCTGGACCCTCCTGAGCTCTCCGCTCTTCTCTCCTTCTCCCCTCCTGGGGCCTCGAGCCACCTTGCTCCTTTCCTCTGTCTCTGTCAGCTTTGCCAATTTTTTGACAAACGCCGGGTTGGCCGCTTCCATGGCAATCTCCTCTGCCGCCCTTTCCATCAGCTCCTCGAAGGAAAGGGGGGCCTTCCTGGTCAAGCTCATCTTGAAGAAGCCCTCCTTCAGCCCGACGGTGAAGGCCATCTGGAGAGCATACCCTGGCATCTCCTGGACCTCCAGGATCTCCTCTTGGAACCGGTCAACGTAGCGGGCCAACGACTCCTCGGCCCCCTGCCTTATCAAGAAGATGGATTCAGGACTCCTCTTCCGCTTCTGGAGGTGGAGAAGCGAAGCTGGAAGCTCCGGCTCAAGTCCTCGAACCCATAGATCGACCTTGGAGGGAGTTGGTGGAAACCAGTCCCTTGCCTTCTCCTTCAACGTGATCGCAAAGAGGCGACACTTGAAGGCATCTGTCATCGGCCTGATGGAGACGACATCCTCGAACCATTGCAGATGCTGGACGGGGTCATCCTTCCCCGTATAGTAAGCCATGTCTGGCTCTCTGAACCCCTCGGGAACGGGAGCTGAGATGATTTGCTCGCTGAAGGGTGACCCCCTAAGGGGTGGTCTCGCCACCTCCACTCGCGCGACCTGCTCGCCTTGAAGGTTGGCACTCGCCGGGCTGGAGAACAGCTCCCGGCCGGTGAGGTCTCGCTCGACCCCATCGCCCATCCTCTCCTTCTCGGGCCTTCTTCCTGGGACACTTCCTTCTCCCCCCGCTGGGGTCATCTCGCCTAAGCCCCTGGGAGTCGACTCGTCGAGGGGGGGAGCTAGCTCCTGGGGGGTCGGGGTGGAGCTGCCACCCTGAGGAGCAATGCTTCGCAACATCTCCATGATACCTTGGATGGAGGCCATGAACTCTTGCCTCCCTACAAAGGGTCCTGGGGTGGGGAGCTCGCCGAGATCATCACTACCTCCTTGACCTCCTGTCATGACACTCTCCCGAGATCTTCTGTGCTGGTCACTCTCCACGCTCACCGCACCAAAATGTTGAAACCAGAAACCTGGTCTCTCGTGGAGTTCGTCCCTCGGGGAAGGGGTGACCTCACACCTACTACACTCGAGAGAACGTCACGGACCAAAGGATCAAGAAGCTAGGAACAGACCCTCGGCTCTAGCGCGGAGGTCCCACCTCACACCCGGAAGGCTACCTGAGCTCTTCCCCTCCCTAGCCAATGCTTGAGCTAGGGTGCCTTGGAGGAGCTCTCTCAACTCTACCAAGAAGAATCTAAGGGAGGAGCAAGCAAGAAGAAGAAGATCCAGTCCTCCTTCAAGGCACCCAAGGGGGTCTATTTATAGTTTTCCAAAACCCCTTGGACCAAAATGACCGAGATACCCTCACGCCCGAAAAGCCTTGGGCCAATAGAAAACAGCCACGCCGGGGGGTAAAGGGGAATTTCCCCGAGGGCAAGAAGGTAAAACTGCAAGTAGAGGCCCTGGCCCCCGGCCGGTCTCGCCCCACTAGGCCGCCGAGCAAGAAGAGGCGCGGGCGAGACCCTGGCCCCCGGCCGGGTCTCGCCCCGCTAGGCCGCCGAGCTAGAAGAGGCGCGGGCGAGACCCTGGCCCCCGGCCGGTCTCGCCCCGCTAGGGCCGCCGAGCTAGAAGAGGCGCGGGCGAGACCCTGGCCCCCGGCCGGTCTCGCCCCGCTAGGCCGCTGAGCTAGAAGAGGCGCGGGCGAGACCCTGGCCCCCGGCCGGTCTCGCCCCGCTAGGCCGCTGAGCTAGAAGAGGCGCGGGCGAGACCCTGGCCCCCGGCCGGTCTCGCCCCGCTAGCCGCTGAGCTAGAAGAGGCGCGGGCGAGACCCTGGCCCCCGGCCGGTCTCGCCCCGCTAGGCCGCTGAGCTAGAAGAGGCGCGGGCGAGACCCTGGCCCCCGGCCGGTCTCGCCCCGCTAGGCCGCTGAGCTAGAAGAGGCGCGGGCGAGACCCTGGCCCCCGGCCGGTCTCGCCCCGCTAGGCCGCTGAGCTAGAAGAGGCGCGGGCGAGACCCTGGCCCCCGGCCGGTCTCGCCCCGCTAGGCCGCTGAGCTAGAAGAGGCGCGGGCGAGACCCTGGCCCCCGGCGGTCTCGCCCCGCTAGGCCGCTGAACAAGTTCGAGATACTCGCGGCCTGCGACCTGGCGGCCTGAGGCGGCTTTGCGGCCTGGCGGCCTGGGCGGCTTGCGGCCTGGCGGCTTGGGCGGCTTGCCAAGAGCGCCTTGGGGGGAGAAATATTTTCTCCCCCTACTAGTATGTCTTTCAAGTTCACCAAAAATTGGCCCCTAGGATCACCAACCGCGGGTCTCGCTCGCTCGCCGCGGGTCGCCAGCCCGCTCGCCTGAGATGGGCGGGAGCGAGCCGGCCTTTCTGTCGACCTTACCCGTTTGGTCGCCCGGGTGCGGGTTGCGGGGTCAGGCCCGCTCAACCTCCCTGGCTGGGCCCGCTCGCCGGACACAGGGTTGTACACAATCCCCGCTCTTTTCGAGCTTGAATCAAGCTCGGAAAGAATCATCCAACCCGCGTGTTCGGCGAGCACTGTGCTGAGCTGGCAGGGAATCTTTTGGTGGGCCCCCATTGTCCGGCTATAAATACATACCGCTGACCCCTGTAGGAGGCTCCCCAGATCCCCTTTATTTTCTCTGAGCAGACTTTTGTTTCTCGATGCCGGTTAGCGAAGAGGTGCGAGCTCGCCTGGCGGCAGCGGTCCTGCAGACTCAGGAGGAGGCCCTCGAGGCCGCCCCATGGCTAGTACGCGGATCTTCCGGCCCTCTCTTCAGGCCGGCGAAGGAAAGATTGTTAAGCGTTCTCTGGCGGGTGACTGCCCGGCCTCCAGCTCGGCGGCGGGTGCTGAGGTCGTCCCCGGGGTACGTGGCCTTCCGCTGATTATCGCTATTCCCCTGACTCCCTGTTTTGCAGGTAATTCCCTGTGAGGAGGTGGAGAACCGGGGAGAGGATCGTCCCCCGCCTCCGTCGCCTGAGAAGATCGCGAGTTCCCCAGGTCTGGATCGCCCACCTACGGAAACTCCCCGTCCGGCGGTCTCCCATGGGCTGGGGAAATCTCTTGAGACCCTCGAGGGAGGGAACTTTCAGGGTCGGCCGGGCTCTTCTCGCCCATCTGTCGGTGCGGGCGATGTGCCAACCCCTGGTGAGCTGGTTTTTATCGTTGGGCTTCGTCTCTTGCTCGCTCCCTCTGACTCGCCTCGCCTGCAGGCTTTCACAGGGCCTCTCCTGAGACAGAGATGAGCGAAGGGTACTCGCCTCCGCCTGACGTGGACAGCGTTTCTGACTACCTGGGCGACCCGACCGACGCGGTCGGGATGAAGGGGCAGGTGACACGGCTGTTCCAGAAACACACATTGATGTTGAAGGAGATCATGAGGAGGGTTGATGAAGACAAGGCCGAGACTGAGGCCCGGCTCGCTGTCCTGGAGGGCCCTCGGCGTGAAGCGGAAGACGACGACGTCACCTCGCCGGGCGTGCATATAACGCGGGCCGAGGGACATCTTAGGAGCGCCACAGAGCAGGTCGGCATGGCTCAGCGGGAACTGGTGGCGGTTCGCGACTACCACGATCCTCGCGTGCCGCCGCGAGCGGGAACGAAGAGGCGGCACAGGTGGAAGTGGGTCGAGTACTGACCCAGTTGTTTGCCCCTCGCTCGCGGGATACCGCGGGGTTATCGTCATTTCGCAGTTATCTTGTACTTATAATTTGCTCGCGACTCTTTTAGCCCGCCTATGGGCCTAACTATTTTGTTGCTGAGATGTATTGAAATTATCGCGCTGCTTTTCTGTTGTTTTCTGTGGGCGGGTTAAGGGAAAGGTCCATTCTTCCTTTCGCGCTGATCGGGGCGAGGGCGAGCCGAGGAGCTCGCTAGACGGGAATCTCCCGTCTCGCGCGGCACGGCGTGCGGGTGCGGGTTGGGGTTGGTTCGCCCGCGCTGGTCTCCCGCGGTTGCAGCCAGGCGAGAACCGTGCCGGCTCGACCTTTGAGGTGCGCTCGCGCGCGGGAAGTCGAACCGTCGGATTAATTTTTGCTATCCGCACCTCATCTTTCGGCGGGAAGTTTCCCGCCCCCTCTCTTTTCCTATAAATAGGCCTTGCCGGCCCTTATTTCTCCACCGACTCCAAACCCTCCTGCTTCCTGTTCCCGCGGAGTATCGTCTGTGTTCGCCTTCTGGCTTTCTCTCGCGCGTTCGGCTGCGACTCGATGGGAATGGGCGGAGGCGGCGGCGACGCGGACGGCCGAAGCAAATGCGCTTGGACCTTCTCCGAGCATGATTTCCCTCGCGCCGTCATCACGGAGCGCGAATACTTGGAAGCTTTAGGCGACCACATCCCAGCCGGGTTCTCTGCGAGGCGACCCGAAGAGGGGGAGAAGATCAACGACCTGTTTAGGGATGAGCTCGCCATCCCTCTCGCTCACTTCGAGGTAGGCCTGCGACTCCCCCTATGGCCCGAGGCGCGCCAGGTGCTAAAATACTTCGGGGTCGTCCCGGGCCAGATGACCCCGAACTCCATCGCCGTCCTGATGGGGTTCGCCTACTTCCTGCGAGAGGAGCGGGTGGAGTTCAGCCTCGCAGTATTCCGGAAGTTGTTCTCCTTCAGGGCGAACCGAGACGGGACGGCCTACTTCTCCAGCGCCCACCTCAAGGTGCGGGAGACAGTTAACAAGAGCCACAACTGGCTGAAGAAGTTCCTGTTCGTCAAAGGGACTTTGGCAACGTGCCCTTCTCGCCGGTGCAGCTCAGCGAGGCGAGCTACCGGCCACCCAACCTAGGCGGTCATGAATCCGACCTGTTCGCGTTCTTCGTCGGGAAGAACTTTGAAGTCGCGTACCTGCGCCGTCATCTTGACGACCTCGCTGCTGTCCCGCGGGGGGAGGTTTGTTCACTCGCCGCTGTTATACCTTATTCCCTTTCTTCCTTTGTCTCACCCCTTCCTTCTTTCAGGCGAGCGCGACATCCCTCTTCACCCTCCTTACGAGAGCGCTCGTATTCCCCCCGGGGTTCTCGCCCGCGCGCAGGCTGCGGATGCCGCCCAGCGCGACATCCCATCGGTCCCGGCCAAGAAGCGGCCGGGTGGCGGACAGCCAGTCCCTCCGCAGAAGGTGGCGAAGACCGCGGATCATCAACCCGCCGCGAGCCAGAGGAAGGGCAAGGCCCCTGCGGTCCTACCGGCTGAGGGTCCCTCGCCCCCGCGGGTTGCCTCAACCAGCGACTCCCCGGTCGGGGCGGCGGGCACCTCCGCACCGCAGGGTGGGTCTGAAGCCGCTGCGGAGCCGGTGCCGAGAGGGCATCGGAACTTCGGCTACGGCGAGAAGTACTTGGACGAGCTAGGCGTCCCGCTCCTGGCGTGGGACAAGGAGTCGAACCGCGCGACGATCTCGACCCTGCTGCCGAGCTGGATGGAGCAGGATACCATCGGCGGGGAGGCGTACAGCCTCTCCTTTGGTCTGTACTCGCGTGAAGACGCCGTCCATTTATGACAAGGAGGCGACGCGAGTGCTGATTCATGAGAGCTCGCGGGCCCAGCTGCGCGGTTCTGGAGCTGGCTCACATGGTGGGGAGGCGCTGCACCCAGGTGGAGCGGAACGCCGCGTCCATCCAAAAGATGGCGGATGAGAAGGAAGAGGCCCGGAAGCTCGCCCAGGCGGACGCGGACACTCACAGGAGGCGAGCCGACGCGGCCGAGGAGACCCTCGCGCGGTACCTGGGCGGGGTGGTGCGTGCTCAACCTGAATCGCACTCCCTCCTTTTCGTGCACACAGCTCACGATTATTCCTATTCATTTTTCCCCAGGACGCGGCGACGGCGAGCCGGATGGGTGCCGAGATCGCCACCCTTGGCCAAGAAAAGGCGGCGCTGGAGGCGCGGGTACGCGAGCTGGAGGCCGCCGCCGCTGTCCCTCCTCCAAACAGCAGGGTCTGCCCGCGCGAGCATCTCTCCGACTACGACCTGGAAGTGCTAATGCAAAAGAACGCGGCCAGCGCAGCGAGATACACGATGCAAACGCTGCGGCGCGCGGATCTGCTTGCGAGCGAGGCAGCGGGACTCTCGGCGAAGGACGTGGTGTCGGCGCTGTTTCTTCCCGTGCCAGGAGCCTGGCGACAAAAACTTCCAGCCCATTTAGGATTCTCACCCCTGATCTCGCGTTTCCCCAGACTCTTGTAATTATCTTTTTGGATGAACCTCATTATGTATATGTCTGTTTTGAGATGTATGCGCGGGTTGCGCTTATACTTCGTATTTTTTAGCTGCTGCTCTCTTTATAAGTGCTCCCTCGCCCCCTTTTTATTTCTTCCGACGCTTGTTATTGCCGGATGGCGCGACCTGCCCCTTGCGGCCCGGCTCTGGCGAGTTGGCTGCCCGTCCGCCGAGCGAGGCGAGCTGCCCGTCCGCCGAGCGAGGCGAGCTGGCCGTCCGCCGAGCGAGGCGAGCTGGCTCGTCCCTCGGCCGCATGCTTAATTCCCTGTGGACTCTCGCCAAGGCCTTTGCGTTTACTCGACCACCTTTCCTGGGGTCTGAGGATGGGGCCATGCTAGGCCCTTTCCCTCTTTTTGACTTATTCTTGTGATTCCGTCTTGCTGCGCACGCTTTTCGAGTAGTTCCCGGCCTTGCCGGCTAGGTGGGAGTCCGACAACGCGATTTGTTCTTGGGTCGCAGGTCGTTGCTTTCTGAGTCGTTCCATCGAGTGACTTCCGGTCCTGCCAGCTAGGTGAGAGCCTGGCAGCGGGATCTTCTCGAGGCTAGGGATGACACCGAGTGACTTCCGGCCCTGCCAGCTAGGTGAGAGCCTGGCAGCGGGATCTCCTCGGGGTCCAAACTCATTCTCCATCGAGTGACTTCCGGCCCTGCCAGCTAGGTGAGAGCCTGGCAGCGGGATCTTCTCGAGGCTAGGGATGACACCGAGTGACTTCCGGCCCTGCCAGCTAGGTGAGAGCCTGGCAGCGGGATCTTCTCGGGGTCCAAACTCATTCTCCATCGAGTGACTTCCGGCCCTGCCAGCTAGGTGAGAGCCTGGCAGCGGGATCTTCTCGAGGCTAGGGTGACACCGAGTGACTTCCGGCCCTGCCAGCTAGGTGAGAGCCTGGCAGCGGGATCTTCTCGGGGTCCAAACTCGTTCTCCATCGAGTGACTTCCGGCCCTGCCAGCTAGGTGAGGGCCTGGCAGCGGGATCTTCTCGAGGCTAGGGGTGACACCGAGTGACTTCCGGCCCTGCCAGCTAGGTGAGAGCCTGGCAGCGGGATCTTCTCGGGGTCCAAACTCGTTCTCCATCGAGTGACTTCCGGCCCTGCCAGCTAGGTGAGAGCCTGGCAGCGGGATCTTCTCGAGGCTAGGGATGACACCGAGTGACTTCCGGCCCTGCCAGCTAGGTGAGGAGCCTGGCAGCGGGATCTTCTCGGGGTCCAAACTCATTCTCCATCTCTTGTGCAAACCGGCTGTGGCGATTCCGGGGGGGGGGGGGGGGGGGGGGGAAGAAGGAGGAATTCATTATAACGAGTCGTGTTGTTTACATGTGCTTAGGGAAAAAACCTCTTCAGGTCGTCCCCACTCCAGGTGAGACTCAGGGTCTCGCCCTCTACATTTTGAAGTCGATAGCTCGCTGACTTCAGAGCTTCCTTCACGATGAATGGCCCCTCCCAGCTGGGGTTGAGCTTTCCCACGGATGCTGACCTCCCTGCCGCGTCTACCTTTTTCAACACCAGATCCCCTTCTGCGAACTGCTTGATCCTGACATGTTTGTCGAAGTATCTCGCCATCCTCCTTTTGACCTCCTCCTGTCGGATGGCCGAGAGGTCCCTCAACTCCTCCACCATGTCCAGGGAGAGTCTCAGCTCCTCCTCGTTCTCGGCTCGCCATCCCTCTCGACCCTCTTTGGCCGTCCCGACTCGCGGCGTTTGAACTTCAAATTCTATGGGGAGCACCGCCTCGCATCCATGGGAGAGCTTGAAGGGGTCTCCCCTGTGGCCGTGTTAGGGGTGGTTCTAAGGGCCCAAAGAACAGCGGGGAGCTGCTCCACCCAGCTCCCCTTTAAGTTTTCCACCTTCTTCTTGAGGAGGTTGACGATGATCTTGTTCGCCGCCTTCACCTGCCCGTTGCTCCTGGGGTGGTGGACCGAGGCGAACCTGAGGTTGATTCCGAGCTGCTCGCAGAAGCTGGTGAACTCGGCACTGGCGAACTGGGGTCCGTTATCGGTGACGATGGCTTGGGGCAGCCCATGGCGACAGATGATCTCCCCCCAGACGAAGTTCCTGATCACTTGGGAGGTCACCTTGGCCAACGCCTTTACCTCCATCCACTTTGAGAAGTAGTCGATCATCACCAGGAGGAACCTTCGCTGGCCGCTGGCCTGGGGGAACGGTCCAACCAAATCCATTCCCCAGATTGCAAAGGGCCAAGGGGCCGTGATACTCCTGAGTTGTTGGGCCGGCTGTAGCTGGAGGGGGGCAAACAGCTGGCACTTATGACATCTTCTTGCGAACTCCGCCGCGTCCCGGCCCAGGGTGGGCCAGAAATACCCCTGCCTGACTATCCTCCCCTCCAAGGTCCGACTCCCGGAATGACTCCCGCACTCCCCGGAGTGGACTTCTTCCAAGATCCTCTGCGCCTCGCCCTCGGACACGCAGCGAGCCAGCATCCCGGAGAGGGTCTTCCTGTAAAGCTGCCCATCTTTAAGGAGGTAGTAAGCGGACTTGTGCCTCAGCTTCTTCTTGTCTATTCCCTCCGGATACTCTCCCGTGGAGAGGAAAACTACCACTGGGTCCATCCACGAAGGCTGCTGGTCGATCTCCATGAGCTCTCCTTCTTCGATGGAGGGGCGAAATAGGTCGGTGATGGTACCCCCTGCCGGGGGCCGTGCTTCGCCAGTTGGTCGGCCTGTTCATTCTCCCCCTTGGCACGTGCCGGATGGAGAAGGTCTGGAAGGTCCCTATGACCCCCTTTACTTTGGTCAAGTATAACTTCAAAGCGGGCTCCCTTGCTTCGAACTCCCCGTTGATCTGGGAAGCCACCACCATGGAGTCGGTCAGGACCTCCACATCCAGCACCCCCAACTCCCTGGCCAGGCGAAGTCCCGCTATCATTGCTTCGTACTCGGCCTGGTTGTTGGTAATGGGAAAATGCACCACCACCGTCTGCTCGATCCGAGTCCCTTGAGGATTTTCCAGAATCACTCCTACTCCGAGAGAATGCCTCCCTGAGGCTCCATCCACCCTCACCTTCCAAGGAGTCGGGCGGGTGAGCTCCTCCTCTGCTACTTCTACCACGTAGTCGGCCAGGAAGTCGGCCATCGCCTGAGCTTTGATTGAGAGCCGCGGAACGAAGGAGACATCGAACTCGCTTAGCTCCACCGACCACTTGGCCAGCCGGCCTGAGTGCTCCACCCCCTCGAAGATGTTGCGGAGAGGATGGTCGGTCACCACTCGGATCGGGTGCGCCTGGAAGTAAGGCCGTAGCCTCCGAGCCGAGACGATTAGGGCGAATGCAAGTTTCTCCAAGATTGGGTACCGGAGCTCGGCTTTCCTCAGGACCCGGCTGACGTAATAAATGGGGAGCTGCCTCTTCCCCTCCGCACGTACTAAGACGGAGCTCAAGGCCTCAGCCCCGACCCGAGATATAAGAACAAATCCTCACCCTCCTTCGGCCCCTGGAGCAGCGGGGCTTGTGTCAACTGCGCCTTGAGGGCCTGAAAGGCCTCCTCACATTCCTGGCTCCACTCGAACCTCTGGCCTCCCCTCAGCGTTTTGAAGAAGGGGGAGCACTTCTCCCCTGCCCGAGAAAGGAAACGGCTCAGTCCTGCTAGCTTCCCTGTCAGCCGCTGGACCTCCTTCGCATTCCGCGGGGACCCCAACTCCAGGATAGCCCTGACCTTGTCCGGGTTCGGCTCGACCCCCGCGGGGGTGAGGAGGTGCCCCAAGAACTTCCCTCGGCTAGCCCCAAAAACGCACTTAAGAGGATTCAGCCGCATTTTGTATCTACGCAGGGTGGCGAACGTCTCCTCCAGGTCCCGGAGGTGGGAGTCCACGTCCCGGCTCTTGATCATGAGGTCGTCCACGTACACCTCCAAGTTCCTCCCCCTCTGTTCCTTGAAGACCCGATCCATCATTTTCTGGTAGGTGGCACCAGCATTCTTCAGCCCGAACGGCATCATCTTGTAGCAATAGCAGCCGTCCCCTGTGATGAATGAGACATCCTTGATGTCCGGGGGGTGCATCCTGATCTGGTGGTAACCTGAAAAGGCATCTAAAAAACTCATTACAGAAAAGCCGACGGCGGAATTAACCAGCGCGTCGATCCGAGGCAAAGGGTAACAGTCCTTAGGACAAGCTTTATTAAGAAGAGAGAAATCGATACACAACCGCCAGCGGTCCGTCTCCTTTTTTAACCATCACAACGTTTGAGACCCAGCCGGGGTACTGAATTTCGGATACGAAGCCGGCTTTGAGAAGCTTGGCCACCTCCTCCCTGATGGGTTCCGCCAGCCTATCCGCCGTGGACCTCTTCTTCTGTTGGACGGGGCGTGTTCCCGGGTCCAGGTTGAGGCGGTGGCAAGCCACATCCGCGTCAACCCCCGGCATCTCCGCGGCGCTCCAGGCGAAGATGTCCACGTTCTTCTGGATGCACTCCAGCATCCTGCCCTGGTCCTCCGGGGTCAGCCCCCCGCTGACGCGGATCCTCTCCATCCTGCCTCCGCGGGTGAGCACTTCCAGCTCCACCACCTCCTCTGCGGCCTCCAGCCTGGACTGCTCCCCCATCCTTCGGCGTCCCCTTCCTCCGGAACGCGGACCTCTACCTCCATCTCCCCTCCTACGGCCCTCACTTCGGCCACTTCCTCCATACCTCCTCTTTCCGCCTTCTCTGCGCAGTCCTTCGTCCTCGGCTTCTCCTCTCCGGCTTCCTGCTCGTCCTCCTCCATCCTCCGCCCCATCTCCTCGGCTCCTTCCTGCCAAGAGATGGTGTTTACCGCGGTGACGTAGCATTCCCGCGCCACCTTCGGGTCTCCTCTAACTCTGACCTGCACCCCCTCAGCGTTGAACTTCAGGCACTGATGGAAGGACGAGGGGACGCAGCGGAAGGCGCTGATCAGGGGCCTCCCGAAGATTGCGCTGTAGCTGCTGGGGGCGTCCACGATGACGAACTTGCAGTTTCGGGACTGCCCCCCCAGGGTGACATGGAGGCCGACTCCTCCCTCTACCTCCTTCCTTTCTCCTGAGAACCCGAACAAGGGCCCGTCCGAGGCCAGTACCCTCTTAGCCTCCACCTGCATCGCGTCAAACGCCTTTTTGAAGACGACGTTCACGGAGCTTCCATTGTCCACGAGGATCCGAGAGACGGTGAAGTTCTCGATGGCGGCCTTGATGACCAGCGCATCACAGAACGGATCCTCGTGGTCCGGCATATCACTTCTGGAGAAGGTGATTCTCTCCTCCGGGGGCGGGGTTTGGGATGTAGAGGCGACGCTCCGCCGATACATGGTGTGGAGACTTGCCTTGCGGGAAGCCTCGACTCCCACTCCCCCGTGGATCACTCCGATCCCTCCTCGGGTCCCCACATCCACCCGGTCTTCACAGCGATCCTCCTCCGCCCGAGGCAGGACCTCCTCGATCCTCACTTCCTGCCGCACCTCCTCCTGCTGCTGCTGCCGACCCCTGTTCCCTCTCATCTCCAAAAACTCCGGGCATGTGGCTGTTGCGTGCCCCTCTTCCTGATGGAAGTCGCAGTAGGGCAGCTCCACCCTGAACTCTCTTCTCCTCCTTCTCATGACCCCTCTCCTCGCTCCCAGGGCTATGGCCATGGCCTCCTCCTGATCGGGGAGTCGCGGCCTCTGACCCTGCCTCCAGCCTGGGGGGTGGAACTGGTCCTGCCTCCCCTGATAGTGACCTCTCCCGTAGTACCCTCTCTGTGGCCCCTGCCCCTGCCACTCTGGTCTCCAGCCCAGCCTACGGTCGGGCTCCTGGCGCCCCCACCCCCGGCTGCTGTCCCTGGAGCTGCCTCTGCTCCCTCTGCTCCCTCTGCCTGGGCTCCCCCCTCCTCTCTTCCTGTCCTCTTCCTCCCTTCGACTCCTTTTCCTCCTCGGCCGCCCACCTGGCCAACTTCCTTGCAAATTCTGGGTTCGACGCCTCCCCGTCGACCTCTCTCGCCGCCCTCTCCATCAGCTCCTCGTAGGAGATGGGGGGAATTCTCTTCAGCTCCATGCGGAAGAAACCCTGCTGCAGGCCTAGTGTGAAGGCCATCATCAGACTGTGGCCCGGCATCTCCTGGACTTGGGTAACCTCCTCCTGGAACCGATCGACGTAGCTTCCCAACGTCTCGTTCACCCCCTGCTTTATGTGGAACATGGACTCAGACTCCTTCTTCCTCTTCTTTGAGGTAGTGAACCTCAACATGAACCCTCGGCGCAGGTCCTCGAAGCAATAGATGGAACTGGCCGGCAGCTGGTGGAACCACTCCCTTGCCTTCTCTCGGAGCGTGATGGCGAAGAGACGGCACTTGAATCCGTCCGACATCTGACGGATGGAGACCACGTCCTCGAACCATTGGACATGCTGAACCGGGTCTCCTTTTCCGGTGTAGTAGGACATCTCGGGCTCCCTGAACCCTTCTGGTACTGGTGCTGAGGAGACCAGCTCGCTGAATGGGCTGCTTCCAACCGCCGGGCGAGCCGGCGAGTCCCGCGAGCCCAACTCGCCGAATCGACCTCGACCTGCCGAGCCGGGGAGAGTTCGCGCCCCGAGAGATCGCTCCCCCGACCTTCCTCAGCCACTTCCTTCCCGGCTCGCCTGCCAGGAGCGTCTTCGCCTAAAGAGGGGGCGGCCGCGATCTGGGCTGCCGAGTCGAGCACTCGGCCCGCACGCCGAGTGCGATCTTGACGAGGTCCAGCACCTCGTTCCTGAAGTCTTCAAACATTCCCACTGTCGCGAGAGGCGGAGGGGGCGGCGAGTTCTGCCTGTCGGATCCTTGACCTCCCGTCATTGAGCTCGCCGAAGCTTTTCTGCACTGACCACTCTCCACGCTCACCGCACCAAAATGTTGAAACCGGAAACCGGCCTCTTGTGGAGTTCGACCCTTGGGGAAGGGTGGTCTCGCGCCTACTTCGCACCTGCAAGAAAAACAACGAGAGAGACAAGAAAAGGACAGACCCAAGGGCTCGGCAGGGAGGTCCCACCACAAACCCGGAAGATCTCTGAGCGCTTCCCCTCCTTAGCCAAGAGCCGAGCTAAGGTACCCTCAGAGAACACTTGAGAATGAGGGCAAGGAGGTACTGAAAGCGTGCCCTCTGAGGTACCCCTTGGGTCTTATTTATAGATTTTCAGAATCTGAACTGCCAATAACCAAAAGAACTGACCTGGAAATACCAAAAAGGCCCCTGGTTGGGTCTGCCAACAGCCAAACTCCGCTGTTTTGGATAGCTATGCGCAGTCCAACCTGGTCTGCCAACAGCCAGGCTCCGCTGTTCTGAATAGCTATTCGCACCCATGGGGATTCAGTTCGCCTCTGATTCCACCCGCGAGAGGCGGGCGCGACCTGGCTCTGGGACTCGTCCATCCTCACTGGGCGAGTGCGAGCCGGTATGGGCGAGCTGCCTGTCTTCCGTCGGGCGGATCGACAGCCTGGTCGCGCGTGGGGGGGTTGACCGGCGGATCACCAACCGCGGGTCTCACTCGCTCGCCGCGGGTCGCCAGCCCGCTCGCCTGAGATGGGCGAGACCCGCGGTGCGAATAAGGTAAGGGGGTCGACAGAAAGGCCGGCTCGCTCCCGCCCATCTCAGGCGAGCGGGCTGGCGACCCGCGGCGAGCGAGCGAGACCCGCGGTTGGTGATCCGCCGGTCAACCCCCCCACGCGCGACCAGGCTGCCGATCCGCCGACGGAAGACAGGCAGCTCGCCCATACCGGCTCGCACTCGCCCAGTGAGGATGGACGAGTCCCAGAGCCAGGTCGCGCCCGCCTCTCGCGGGTGGAATCGGAGGCGAACTGAATCCCCATGGGTGCGAATAGCTATTCAGAACAGCGGAGCCTGGCTGTTGGCAGACCAGGTTGGACTGCGCATAGCTATCCAAAACAGCGGAGTTTGGCTGTTGGCAGACCCAACCAGGGGCCTTTTTGGTATTTCCAGGTCAGTTCTTTTGGTTATTGGCAGTACAGATTCTGAAAATCTATAAATAAGACCCAAGGGGTACCTCAGAGGGCACGCTTTCAGTACCTCCTTGCCCTCATTCTCAAGTGTTCTCTGAGGGTACCTTAGCTCGGCTCTTGGCTAAGGAGGGGAAGCGCTCAGAGATCTTTCGGGTTTGTGGTGGGACCTCCCTGCCGAGCCCTTGGGTCTGTCCTTTCTTGTCTCTCTCGTTGTTTTTCTTGCAGGTGCGAAGTAGGCGCGAGACCACCCCTTCCCCAAGGGTCGAACTCCACAAGAGGCCGTTTCCGGTTTCAACATGTCGGTTGTTATTCATGTGATGAATAGAGTACTTTATATTTTTTTTACATTTATGACAAGTTTTTTTGTTTCATCAACTATTTTATATGATCGATTATTAGCATAATAAATGCCCTTAAAATATTCGCTTCCATATGAATTCAAGTATGTGATGATGCATTAAATGATCTCTAGACGAAGTATCATCTTAGAAGTTAAGGGTGATGACGATGCATTAAGACTAACATGTGTGTTGACTGGTTCTCACAGGTCATGATATTGTGATATCAAGTCATCACATGTGTACTTGTTAGTGAATAAGTTGTACTGAACAGACCCACCATGAGACTACTTTGTGGATTGTTATATAAACGTGTCATAAGTAGGTCTCAAGTGGCACTGGTGTTTATGATTTTTTGACATGAAGTCACGGCATTCATCAAGTGAGGAAGAGCGTATTTTGATGTCATCAAAAGTCCTCATTGAAGAAGATTGATGATAACGATGGTTATTGGGTATGTTACGATTCATTTAAGTATTTGTGTGTGAACAAAAAATGAGATTTATCCTCCTATATGACAGAAGTTACATTCATGAACCCCTTGATGGAATGAGACTAAAAAATGCATGGTCATGCTTGGTTGAGTCAATATATGATATTGGGCTCACCAATTTCTGGAAGTTTATTCTAAATCAAGAAACTTGGATTGAACAATTATGAGGGTGACACGGTCCATGCCTCTAGTTCTATCCGGATGTAAAGGACAAACGAACATGACAACACTGATACATTGATCATAAAAAGTTTGTTAAGTTATGAACTCTTATTGCTTGCGCAACAATGATGTATTGTTAGATGTCGTTCATTGTTTGTGAGACTTTTGTTGATACTTTGTGATCAAGTGGGAGAATGTTGGTGTTTTCAAGGTGATCGCAAAGCAATCAAGCAGTTAGTCTCACTGCCAACACGATATAAGCATATATGGTCGCACATAAGAGTGTTTGGAGATATTGGAGAAAAGATTGTATTGGCCCTATTCACATGCGATATGATAAAGAGACCAAATCTATGACATAAAGAATATTGACGGGTTGCATCGAGTGTGTATCGACGCACGTTGACTAGATGTCGACGCAGCCAAGCTCAATGTCGAAGCAGTTGCTTTATCGACGCTATGTCGAGTAGAAATCGACGCAACGTCGAGTTCTATTCGATGCAGGTACGTCGACTGCGTGTTGATGCAGTTGTGTCGAATGTCGTCGAGTGTATCTCGACGTTGCGTCGAGTGTATCTCGACATTGCATCGAGTTCTTATCGACACACGTCGAGTGCAAGTCGATACATGTCGACGCATGTTGACTTTTGGAGGATTTTTAAGAAGGCTTTTGTCTGCCTGATATCCTGGGGCATAAATAGACTTAGAAAAGAGTTTTCCAAGTAACTGTCAGCGTGTGCTTTTGAAACCGTCACTAATCCTAGATCTTGTTGTAATTTCAACTTGTTACCGTCTCTCCTGGAGCAAACCTAACAGTCTGTGGAGACGCAGAGGGCATTATTTTCTCCATCCCAAATCTTGTTTGACAAGGTCTTGGTGTTCTCCTCCGCTCGTGTGGATACATGTAGAGCTGTAGATCTATTTCTGCGTACACTCGGTCTTATGGAGCATCTTGGTTAAGTATTGATTCAATCCCTTTAAGGTATATTTCAATCCCTTTTCAGTTTTATTTCTTGATCAATGCTTCATTGCAAGATCCAGTTTATGTTTAGAGTTTTCTTGAACTCTATTTCGCTGCGCACATACGATGTGTTGTTTCACTCTTGTTTAGAAAAACCCATCAATGGAGAACGTGAGTTTGTCCTCAAAAAGGTGTTTATTGTTTCTCCCTTGTTGGGGGCGCGCACGATGAACCCGGTGGAACATACTCGGCAACACGTGAAAGGTACTCCTCGAGTAGGTGGCCTTCGAATAAGGAGTGATCAGTGAACTGCTTCGTGGATTTAAGCCTTTCGTCTGTAGACTCTCCATCACCTCCTATTGGAACAAAGTTAGTAAGGCTAGACTTAGGTCAGTGAGTGCCGAGAAAGAACGTGGGCGAGATCGTGAAAGCAATAAATGCGATGGGTGAAGCGTACGGTGAAAAGAGAGGGGCCTATTTATTGAAGAAGCAAAAATAATCATGGTGTAGACGGGGAAAGGTGTGCAGATAGACAACCTGTGACTCCCCGCCTACACCCCCGGGCCGACCCCACGATTCCTACCCTACTTGCTAGCGAGTCGAACAAATACAGCATCGCAGTGAGAGAAAGAGGAGCGAGAGGATTAAAGTACCGCACTCACGCGAGGTGAACATTCAGTCATTCAATTCATTCTCCATGCGAGCTCAGAGTTGAGCAATACAAACAGCCTAATTCTTGTTATGAAAAAAAGGAGAGAGAGGTGCGAGGGAACAAGAAAAGTAGGGAAGTAGGGGGGAGGTCACGAGTGTTGGTAGGCTCAAAAGTGGAGTCATTTTTATCTTACCCGGCCCCGTGACCCTGCTTGCGATGGTCAGTGAGGGTTATTGTATTCACGGACTGTGTTGAGCTCCAGTTGCACGAGCCGCAAGTGTTCTTCGACCCGCTCAATGTACACCCCTGGGGATCGCCGCCCGTTCCACGACTCGCCTCTTCCGTTAACAGTACGTAGTCCCTTTCAAGACTGCTCAGTCGTCGATCACTAACGATTCGTTCCTCCTGGATCTCACGCATCATGTGCCTGTACTTCCAGAGGACCTCCACCATCCGCCTCTTCATCTCTGCGGGGTCACTCGGGTCGCCCAGAAAGTCCTCGATCATATCATAGGAAGGAGGTGGCGACTAGGCACCCGCATCCAAGGATTCTTCGGTCACCGAGGTTCTTTGGTTATCTATGAAGATTTGAATCGCAAAAGTTAGAGTCGGTGCAATTACAGAGAAGAAGGGAGTACTCCCACTAACCGCGTGAGGACCCAATTCCTTTGCCTGGACGATGGAGAGGTGGACTGAGCCGCCCTTGGAAGGGGTTTCCAACGGGAAGCGTGAGCGATTTTCCAAGGCCTGGGGGAAAAGCAACCTAGTCGCGAACTTGGATGGAGGCAGGAGTGTGCATGTCGAGAACATCTTTGGTCAGGAGGACCGAGGCGGAGGCGGGATCACGCATCGCCTCGCGGGTCGGCGATTTTGATAGCAGAGCGCCCAAGCCGGTGACCCTGAAGGAAGGAGCTGTAGGAAGCAACGCGAGATCAACGCGAGAAATAAGAGAAGGAGATCGGCGGGACTCACCAGGCGTTGGCGGGAGACCACTAGGAGTGGCACGAGGGCTCGCTCCCTTACGAGAGTGGGTTTCTCGTACTTCCAGCCGACTCACATTGTCGCAAGGATGTGCGCTGGTGTCCATCGGGACATCCCCGACAACCATTTCTTGAGGACGATTTTTCTACGAGCACCCAGAGTAGTCATAACTTAGCTTTGCAACAAGTCGTGAGTGACCAAGATTACAAGAACCTGTGTTTCATTGAAATGCGTGAGCCCAAGATCGGATGCCGGAGTCGGCGAGTTGGTGGAAACAGGCCCGCCTGACGTCAGGTTGCCCTTGGCTTTCTTGGCTTCCTTTTTTCACTTTGAAGGCGAGCGTGAAGATTTGCAAGACATCCATGATAAAAGCTCAACAGAGGAGGATTTGGTCTGCTCACGCACGACGGCAAGACAGTCCCAAAATTCTTTGGAAAGAGACATCCTCTTGGCAAAAGCAAAAGGAGGGATGTAAGAAGGAATGGGTTTGCAAAACACCCCCCCCCCCCAGGATCAGTGTATATATAGCCTATCGGGGGGCCACCAATAGATCCCCTCGGAATCAGCTACCACTCGCTGAATACTCGGGGTTGGACTTTTCTTTCCGAGCTTGGGACAATCTCGCAAAGAACGGGGATTGTGTAAAACTCTGTATTCGCCGAGCGGGGCCCTCAGAAGAGACCAAGGCAGAAAGGGCGGTTCTGGCCCGGGCAGGCTGAAGAGGTGAGAGGGACATACCTCCTCGACTCGTCTAGGGCGGGTGCCGCGAGCAAGTAGTGGCGAGTGTGATAGCCTGGCCAACACTCGCCCCAGGCCGTAGGTGAGTGGCAGGCGAGGGGGGCGATGTGGTCCGCACTCGCCCCGGCTCAGGCGAGCGGCGAGTGTAAGCTTCACCAGGCACTCGCCGACCCTGGCGAGTGTCACTGTGTGTTCGACTTGCCCAGAAGTAGTTCTCCAGGAGGCACATTTTGGTCTGTTAATAGCCCTCCCGAACAGCGGAGTTTCGTTGTTGGCAGACCAATTTGGACCGCATATAGTAGAACCAAAATGCGGGATTCCCCTATTTGCAGACAATTCTCAGAAAACTATAAATAGACCCAATGACACCTTTGAAGGGGATTCCTTTTCATTGGCTTCTTCCTCCCCTAGTTGGTCTTGGTTGGCCCCAAGTGCCCTCCAAGGTGCCCAACTCAGCATTGGATGGGGAGGGGAAGCTCTCTTTGACTATATTATTAAAGGCGTGCCTCAGGCGCGCCTAAGGCTCAAAGCTCACCAGGCTCAGTGGTTTGCGCCTTCATGCGCCTTATTTGTGTCTTTGGAATATAAAAAGTGCGTCTGAGCGATATTTTTGTTGTAATTTTTTTTCAAAAATTAAGAAAAAAATAATGTAAAAACTCAATAATTTTTTATTGATTTAGTGTTTGTGAAATATAATTGTGCGTTGAGACTTAGATATGATGCAAGTGACCACATTGATTCTATTTTAGAGATAAAAACGATGTTAATGAATGATTAATTAGTATACTAGATAAGGAAATTGATCGAGATGTTGAAATGATGTTTGATGTTGATTATTTAAAATGGATGTGGATGTGTCTTGCCTTCGTCAGGCGCGCGTCTGCGCCTTGAGCCTTGCGCATAGGCTCCAAGTCCCCTTTGCGCATTGGTGCGCCTTGCGCCTTGGTGCGTCTTGCGCCATGGTGCGTCTTGCGCCTTTAATAACTAAGCTCTTAAATCTTCCAGGTGTGTGGCGGGACCTCTTCGCTGCAGCTCAGGATCGATTTCTTAGTTCCAAACAACCGGTCAAGTGCTCTTACATGGGAGAAATATGTGCAAATTACCCCCTTGGGTCCGAACTCCTCTTAGAACCAGTTTCTGGTTACAACACAGTATGATATGTGCAAATTAGTAGAACCTGCGCCTGCAATTATTTGGGATGAAGTAACTAGCAAATAAAAAACCTTCAAAAAATTCTTGATTGTATGATACAAGATGTGTTATTCACAGACAAACCTTGGGTGGCAAGCTGATAATCATAAGAGACAATTTTAGACATCATACTCATTGTTGTGAATGGAACTAAACATGAAATTATACGTGCAAGCATCGTGGAGTCTTATTTATGGTAAGATGATAAGTTGCTTAAACAAACAATATGAGGGCCCAAAAAGATATTCAATTTGCTAATTTCTTGGTTCAGATTGGAGATAGCGGGAGCCGACACTGGATAATGACATGACTCAAATTTTTGATTTGATTGCAATGTCTTGGGAAGATGAGCATTCTGTCGATAATTTGATAAACTGTGTCTTCCCAAATATACAAATTTATGACGTCCTAGTATTGAATATTGAACTAAAAAATGGAAAGGAGGGCGCTCATAACTCCTCTAAACGAAGATGTTAACAAACTGAATGAAAAAAGTCTTTGTTTATTCACAGGGGAAAGTACCACTTATTAGTCCTACGACTCTATTTGCGATGATAATAATCACTTATACCTACCCGGATTTTTAAACTCTATTGATCCAGATAATCTGCCATCACACAAGCTTATATTGAAGCATGGTTGTCCTATCATGTCACTCCGAAATATTGATCCAAAATTTGGATTATGCAACGGTACAAGACTTATATGTCATAGAATTGGGAGAAATGAAATTGAGGAGAACATATTGGTGAGATAGTTCAAGGGACTCGGAATATTTATTTTGTGTATACCGCTTAAAAGTCCAGAAGATTACAAGATTCCCTTCGAAATAATGAGAAAACAATATCCTATCAGATTGTGTTTTACTTTAACAATTAACAAGTCTCAAGGTCAAACTATTGGAAATGTCGAGATCCATCTTCCAAAGGAACGCAATGTCCAAAGAAATATTTGCTAGAGTTGATTTGACGATTAGCAGTTCGTTATGACGTTGGCTACATTTGCGCAAGTGTGCAATAATGTATTTCAATTCTCCAATTACAACACAATGTTTTCAACATGTATTTTGATTTCAACGTGTTATTATGTTTTGCGTACGTTGTATGGATTCTATTGGAAGTTCGCAATGCTCAGCTCCTGTTTTTTCTGTTTGTTTTTTGTGTATAATAAACCAACTCTTGTCGAATGTTGACGCCCCCGCCAAATGTTGTCTCCCTCGCCGAATGTTGTCGCTCTCGTCAAATGTTGCCGCCCTCGCCGAATGTTGTCACCCTCGCCAAATGTTGTGGAATGTTGTCACCCTCCCCAAATGTTGCGGAATGTTGTCACCCTCGCCGATTGTGTCCTCCCTCGCCGAGTGTGGCCGCCCTCGCCGAGTGTGGCCGCCCTCGCCGAGTGTGGCCGCCCCCGCCGAGTGTGGTTGCCCCCGCCGAATGGTGGCCACCCTCGCCGAATGTGTGTGTGCGTGTGTGTGGTTCTATGTTTTCGAAGCAACGCTTGTTGCTTGCTAACGAAAATTGGATGAGGTAAAGGAATCAAAGTATCTAATAGATCATATAATTATAAGCCAACTTGAAGATATCCATTGGATGATTTATTATAACAAGCTTGCATAAATATTTAATTAATTTGGCCATGTTTTTATCTTTAACTAAATCGAAAAAAACAATTTAATTAATTATTCAATTAAATAATATAGGGAATTATCCGACAAAATATCAAGAAGTAATATCCCATATTTATCCAATATAATTGAGTTTTAAAAAGACAAATAAGTAAAAGTAACAGATAATACTGAATTCATGATTTCACATTATAGTTTTGACCATGCATGTGACAAAATTTTGCACCTTTACTTCCCACAGATTTCAAATGTTCAAAAATAGAAAAAATAATGGAGTAATACCTCTCGCAGTAAGGTCCTTCCACCAATCAATAGGCATCATAGCTTGTAAACAACAAAAAATAATTGTTCCTTCGACTACAAATTACTTTAAAGAAAATCCAATTAATAAAAAAATAGACAAATTACATAATGAAGATCATTACCTAAAGCAATTTTTTTTATTCATGTCAACAAGCTTAAAAAGAGAAAACGAGATTAAAGGGCCGTTTTCACCGCGATAGCGGTCATGAACGCGGTGGTTATGAACCGTTGTTCATGAACGCCCACATCGCATATCAAACTTCAATCACTTTTATGTTCAAAACTAGTTTCTTTTCTTGGTCGCAGTCGTAACCGTCATCATGTCAAACATACATTTTACAACAGTGGCATTTGTGTCCAAACTAACAAGAGCAAAAACACAGCGCCAAATGGAGCCTTAGAATCATTTAAAAAAAACAACCTAAATGATGTTTATTATGTGGTATGAAGAATCAGTTAGTATTCACCATCTCACATAAGCTAAAAAAACAAGAGAAGTTTATATTATATAAAGTACACATGTGTGGGGATAAGTGGCTCTTTATTTCGGTTTATTCAATGAAAAGAAGCAATAAAATGAATCACAAAATGAAACATACATATGTTATAACAGTATCAAACAAACAAATGTACATCAAGGCAACACAAATTATAGTGCGTAAAGACAATCACACAGATGCTTGGCATTCTAATAAACATCAATATAATCCTATGCACAGGGATATACTCACATTACTTCCATCGCCACCTAAGAACAGCCTCATACGGCTCACCGATTTCTCACCATTCTTGAACAAATATGGAGACCCATTCGCCACAACAGCCTCTATATATTTCTTGCTAAGATGGCTGCAAATATCTAGAGAAGAAGAATTAGAGGACATATATTAATAATAAGCTGAAGGCTTTTTGACAGAATACATCCCAAAAATATCAGTTTTTTAAATAATGTATCCGAAAGTTTAAATATAGCACAATGCACCCCAAAATCGATTTTTTATGCAATGTGCACGCTCAAGAAATAGAATTGAAGAAGTGATAATAGCCTGCGGTGCACATTGACAAAAATACCGATTGTGGGGATGCATTGTGCTATATTTAAACTTTGACGATGCATTCTGCCAAAAGCTAATATTTTTGAGGTGCATTCATCCAAATAGCCTAAGTTGAAGGATCAAAAGATAGATCTTGTAAAGTTTAAAAAAAACACTAACAATAACTAAAATTGTAATATGTCACCTCAATAATTCAGGCTGTTCTCTAGAAAACTTTAAGCAAGCCTCGGAAACCCTCAAAAACTGCTCAGAAAAATCAATATCCGTGGAAAAAGAATCATCTTCGTCGCAGAGAGCGGCGGGACGCTGCGAGTAATCCTTGGCCAAGAGATGGTCAGTCAGTTTCGACCACTCCGGCCATGAATTCCAGTCAATGAAATGAGGAATCGGAGTGTCGATGTGGTTTTTTTTAGCAATTTCCTGGTTGTGAGCTTGTCCCGTCGCCCTAATTGAAAATTGTTTTGAAGATGGCGCGGCGGAGAGAAAGCGGCCATGAAAAGCGGCGGGGGAGGTAAGGAGGTCGAGCGGCATGAGGGAATGGCGGGCAAGGCGGATTGCAGCTGAAGGGCGGAGGGGGAAGGGAGTGGAAAGGAGCATGAGGAACTTGGAGCCACAGTACATGGAGGATGAAGGCTGCCAAACCCTAGTTCTTCAGGAGGGGGAGATTTATCTTGAAGGAGAAATATCGACACAAATTAGGAATTAGGGCCAATATTAAGTATCGGTAATATTGATGTTAGATTCAATTTGATTTAAATTTAATTTTGATTAGATTTGAAGTATGAATCACTCTAAAAAATATTTTGTATTTAGTAATATATTATTATTTAAAAATAAATACACTAAAATTTAAACATAAATAAAAATATTAAATGGTTTAAAGTTTACTTTGCTAAATTAATAGATTGCCCATTTTAATTTTAAGATAACTAGGAATAAAGAGAAAATCGTTCATTTTCGAGTCGATTCAAAATTGAGTCATTTCGAGTCGGCTCGATGTCGTGGTGGTGCAGACGATCGTCCTTCTGGGACTCAGGTTATGCAAGTCAGCTTCTATGATCACGATGCGACGATGATCACCGGTTGAGCCAGAACAGAGATGAGTCGACTGTAGCAGGTCGGCTGATGCTACGGACTGAGGTAGTGCTACGTGCAGACTTGCTTGGTGCACTTGTTGTTGTGTGTGGTTCGTGCTTTGTGGAGGATGTGGATCCGGATCCCGAACCAAGGTGATGATTATTGGTTTGATTCGGATTCGGTTCGATTTAGATTCGAATTTGGAATTTAATTCCCCCCCCCCCCCCCCATATATGCGGAGCTGTCAATCAAAGTGAAAAAGGGATAACTTTTTTTCTTCTTTTCATGGGTTTTTTTGTGAGTTGGCAAATAGGAGTGAGAACGGCTATTTTCTTTTTTCTCTTGGGAGGTGTCTGTACGAATGGATGAAGAGCATCTTTTACTGGTGATATTGCTCCTGTTCACGGTGAGAAGAGGTACAGCCCGGGAGAAAACTTATTCTTCTATTGACGTGATGAGACGCCTTGCTTGTGTTGAAGGAAGGCCGTCGTCGCCGTCGGGGTTGCCGGTGGTGTGACCTCGTGCGGCGGCATCGGCATTGTTGGTGCCGATCTCGTCGTTCTCGCATTGTTTCTTCCTCTTATGTGGAACCCTCGACGCATCCCCGACTTTGGAGAGGATAGACGCCGGTCTTGGAGGAGAGGGCGTTTGTCGGTCTTGGAGGAGATGATGCGGTGCGGACGTGACGGCGAAGGCTTGTGGTGGTGCAGTGGCCTTGACAGAGTTTCTCTTCGGCGGTGCGAGCATGGCGGCGAAGGCATGCAGGAGTGCAGTAGCCTTAATGATGTTTCTCTCCGGTGGTGCGGCTTGGCGTCGATGGCATGCGTAAGTGCAGTTGGCCTCGACGGTGCTTCTCCGGTGGTGGCGGGTGGTTTGGTCGTCATCGGACGACGAAGGTTCTCGGTGAACCTTGTGCGTCCGATGTGCCAGCGGATTGCAATCCAGATAATTCTCTCTTCCGCAGACCGAGCGAGTTCGGCTCCTCCGCAGTGTTTTTCTGTAACGGACGTCGGTACATTTCTTTATGTACTATTATTGCAGTTACATTAATTTTGTATGTGGTGGTTTGTTCAGATTTATACGTGTAACACCCTCATCCGTCGCATGACATATAACAGAAGGTCCAGCTGGAACCCGACGTCATATACCACAGACAGTCGGAAGGGTTACATAAGAATATCCAAACATCTCAATTAAGACTACTCGTCCTACACAGAGCATTCTAGCGGAAGCTTTTAAAAGTAGAAAGAACTCAAACTTGTATCCAAATAACATGAATATCCATAATCATTACCACTGGAATGAAATAATAATACACTGAAAGAAACTTGCCCTTATGGCCTAACAGAGGTTCACTTAATTAAATAATGTTTTCAATACATCGGCTCGTAGGCCGCCACACATGACAAAAGTAAAGTACAACTATTCGCTTCGACCTTCTAGGGCCAGCACAGCAACATGGGCTTCAGCCCGCTATTTGGTACTCGGCTCCGCAGCACCTGCAAGCACATTCCACCGCACGGTGGCAAACAAAGCAACGGTCAGCCAAAAGCCGACCAAATTATAACGATCCCGCCCCTTACTCGGGACGGCGGTGCTCTTTCCCTTCATATCATTAGCCCAATAAAACAATAAAGCGCGATTATACTACGCCACAGGTGTAGGCTCGCACGGCCAAACACCTCGTGCACTCCGGGCACATTAACGGTGAATCCTGACACTTCAGCGTCTTCACCACCATCCTAAAGATGGCAACCACGTGAGCATTTAACCTTTTTGACCACTGTCTAAGGCTCCCGACTATGCCAACGGTCAGTCCCCTTTTCGGGTCTCTCGCACCGAACCACATAGCCTAGGTCCAATTCCACTTGTCATGTTGCTCACACCACGTAGTCACTTTAAGACGTACGCACGAGCCAAGCTTTTCTCGGATCCCAAAACTTTTCCAAACAATCACATAACCCAGTTATGTTCAAGGCCGGTTCCCTGACCGCCAAGTTAGCAGAACACATTTCCGCTCAGTTTTTCGGGTGCGCCTTGGAGTTAATCCCCAAGAATCCCTGCTGCAATCTACCACGTAGAAACCCGAAAACCCAAAGCACGGAGTCTTCTCCGGCAAAACATATCAAATGCAACATCACCGATCCAGACAATACACGTCCGAGTAGGCTTCACACACAATGTCTATGCCCGTACTTCGATTCCGGACTCTATATACAACACAAGGGGGACTATTCACATCAACCCCAAGGAACACCACGCACTCACCGCACACTCGCGGGAGCGGGTTTCCCTATGCAAAAAGGAAGAGAGCTTCACATGCTCAAGTAGAGAATCGTTACCCTTGTAGTCCGTTTTGCGCCATGGAAAAACTATACAGATAGAAGTCTTCGCAACGACCTTTCCTCCACGGATCCTCTCTCAGATCTCAAAACGGTGCTCTGATGCTCCGCCGGCGGCCGGAATCCTCCTCCTTCTTCCTCCTCTCTCTAACTCCTTGGAAAGAGAATGGCTTGGAGAAAATGAAGAGTTAGCTCCCCATTCTCGGCCTTAACAGAGCAGGAAACCGTCTGAGCCATTGGATCTTACTTAAAGAAAATGAACGGCTCAGATCTGCACAAAATATCCCCAGACATGGGTCGAACACGGCCTCGCACATGGCCGTGTTCCAGGCCGTGTGCCTCGATCCAGGCACGATTGTCGAACACAGAAAACCACACGGGCTAAGACACGCTCGTGTCTCAACTTGACACGCCCGTGTCAGATCCTCGACATGCTCGTGACTAGGGGCGTGTCACGTATATCCTTCACGACAACGGACACGACCCAACCGAACACGGGTAGGGACACGGGTATGAACATGCCCGTGTCACTCGACCATCATCGAGCAAATATCGTTGATCGTCGAACCCAGAGGGTCACTCGACAATCGTCGAGTGCCTTTCGTCGATCATCGAACGCAGGGGGACACGCCCTCCCGACACGCCCGTGTCGCCTGGCGTGTTCCTCCCGAACACTTTTCGTCGAACTCAATCGGCTTGCACGATCGTCGAACTAGGCGCGATCGTCGAACGCAGAATACGGGCACGGGTCAAGACACGCCCGTGTCTCGGGGCCGTGTCACCAGTAACCGCCAGGCCAACCGACACACTCTTGGGAACACGGGTACAGACATGGTTAGACACACGCCCAAATGTCATTCAGCCGTGTTTCTTTGCCGTGTCCTTCTCGGGACACAGCCGACCAACACACCCAGCCTGACACGGCCATGGACACACCCGTGTCCCTGGCCGTGTACCTCTATACAGAATTCAAAGATCCTATTTGGACGTGACCAGCTCAAATACAATTTTCGGGGTGTTACAATACGTTCTTGTCAACCCAGTATTTATTTGGTTGTGCCTTGGGGATATTTTTTGAGTTATATCCCAACAAGTGGTATCAGAGCGAGGTTTTGAGACGACTGATTGGACATTCGAGGAACGGTTTGACTGCGGTGGGTGACGACTAGGTCCGCTTCCCATTTTTTTCAAATCTGACCTTTGAATTAATCATGTCTCCTTGTCATGTCGTAGAACAACCATGACAGGGAAGAACGAGAATCTGGACAGTGTTTATTTGAAGAAGTGCGACAGTGGCGGGTTTGACCTATGACAGGTGATACTGCATGAGATGGTCATGATAACCGCAGATATGTTACAAGTAGGGGATTATCTGTGGGAACACAAGACGTGCTCAAATGGTTTTTTGTGTCGGTTAGAAGCAGCTGGTGCAGAGACAGAGGAAGATGTGAAGACCCAAGTCACTTCTTATCTCGCTCATTTTTTACCCCGTCTTAGTGACGATTCTATTGTATGAGAAGGATACAGTGGAGCTGGTGGAGGTCACGATCGCAGTGCTATCCAGACAGAAGTTAGTGGTCCCTACTTCTAGGGCGGTCACATCTTGGCAGCAGCAGATGGCTAAGGTGAGGCAGTCTGGCAAGGGATTGAGTGGAGCACGATTTCGATCCGGGCCAAAGGAGGGTATGGTATTTTTACCATTGCAGATAGTGCAGTCACACAGGAGTGCTAGATCGTAGCGTGCAAAAAGGCCTCGAGGCTAGGTTGCGGAATGAGTGACAGCTCGGTCAGGCTGTAGAGTGATGTTGTCTCCACCATCACTGCGAGTCTGTGTGACTCTCACAGCAGGATGCTTGACATCACTGAGCGGATTGGATTCAGGTGGCTACAGTTGGGTGGCCCGTGGTGGAGTCCTAATGGTGGAGTGAGGACGTACCATCCTCAGTAGAGCTATGTAGTGTGGTATTCTGTACCGCTGATGGGGACCACAACATGAGGTGGTGTGCCCATGATTTCTGAGGCCGATAATGTGGATTGTTGTGGTGGTGCAGAGGATCGTCCTTCTGAAACTCGGGTTATGCAAGTAAGTTTCTACGATCACGATGCGACGACGATCACGGGTTGAGCCAGAATAGAGATGAGCCGACTGGAGCAGGTCAGCTGATGACACGGACTGAGGTGGTGCTACGTGCAGACTTGCTTGGTGCAGTTATTGCTGTGTGCGGTGAATTTTTTGTGCAGGATGTGGATCTGGATCCCGAACCAAGGTGGTGATTATTGGTTTGGTTCGGATTCAGTTCAATTTAGATTCCAATTTGGAATTTAATTCCCCCCACCCCCCCACCCCGCGGATATATGTGGAGCTGCCAATCAGAGTGAAAAAGGAATAACTTTTTTTCCCTTTTTATGGGTTTTTGTGAATTGACAAAATAGGAGTGAGAAAATATATTTTCTTTTTTTTCTCTTGGGAGGTATCTGTACGAATGGATGAAGAGCACCTTTTATTGGTGATATTGCTCATGTTCACGGTGAGAAGGGGTACAGCCCGGGACAAAACCTATTCTTCTATTGACGTGAGGAGACGCCTTGCTTGCGTTGAAAGAAGGCTGCCGCCGCCGCCGGGGTTGCCGGTGGTGCGACCCCGTGCGGCGGCATCAGCGTTGTTGGTGTCGATCTCGTCGTTCTTGCATTGTTTCTTCCTCCTATGTGGAACCCTCGACGCATACCCCGGCTTTGGAGATGATAGACGCCGGTCTTGGAGGAGAGGGTGTTTGCCGGTCTTGGAGGAGATAATGCGGTGCGGGCGTGGCGGCGAAGGCTTGTGGTGGTGCACTAGCCTTGACAGAGTTTCTCTTCGACAGTGCAAGCATGGCGGCGAAGGCATGCAGGAGTGTAGTAGCCTTGATGATGTTTATCTCGGTGGTGCGGCTTGGCGTCGATGGCGTGCGTGAGTGCAATTGGCCTCGACGGTACTTCTCTGATGGTGGCAGGTGGTTTGGTCGTCATCGGACGATGAAGGTTCTCAGTGAACCTTGTGCGTCCGCTGTGCTAGCGAATTGCAGTCCAGATAATTCTCTCTCCCGCGGATCGAGCGAGTCCGGCTCCTCCGCTGTGTTTTCTGTAACGGACGTCGGTACATTTCTTCATGTATTATTATTGCAGTTACATTAATTTTGTATGCGGTGGTTTGTTCAAACTTATACGTTCTTGTCAACCCAATATTTATTTGGTTGTGCTTAGGGGATATTTTCTTCGTTATATCCCAACACTCGACTTGAAATTGATTTTGAGCCTAGTACGACACGAAAATTTTTATTTTCGGGCCGAGTCCAAAACACTGAAACTCGACTAGATATAGCATTAACACACACTTCCTCCCAATACCATCAATCAAATTGGAATGTATCTGCTTGAATACATAGTTGAAATAGTGTGTTGCTTGATAAAAATGATAATTTTAATGAATATGGAGCTATGTTAGAGTATGGTTGTTACTATACCATATATAACTGCTGGGCGACATTAACGATGCGTTTGGTGCACCTCATCACAACTTATTTGCTTCGGTGAGGTTGAACAAAAACGTCATTGTCATAGAATGTATGTTTGGTATGACAAATATTACAGAAATGAAACTAGTTTGAGACATAAGATTCTGTCATGACAATTACATTTTTGCTCACCCTTATGAGAGCAAATAAGCCGCGATAAGCCATGCCAAACGTAGCCTAAGTCAATTGAGGTATGTTTGGTGCAATGTTTTTACTCTAATGAATTTTGACAAAAATATTATCCTCGTAAAATATTTGTTTGACATGACAACAATTATGACCATCATCAAGCAAAAAACATTAGACTGCACAGACCGCACAGACCGCAAAGTCCGTCATGACCTGGAGGACAAGTTTGACGGATAGCCTTTATTGGGTAGCCGGTTGCTCTTGCGGTCTGGGTCAACAAGTATTCTTAGTATACCGTGCGGTTAGGGTTGGCTAACCGCAGATGTGGCGGGCTCGTCTGGAGTTCGCCAAGTCCAGCCTTGATGTTGTGGCAGACTCTTCTGGAGCTCCGCCAGTGTCCGACTTGTTTTTGTGTCTGCGGTCTGGTTGTTAGATCGTAGAGGTCGGCACAGTTTGCGTGGATTTGTTTGCATGGCGATCACGTGATCTTATGGAGCAGTTAGCGAGGTGGTGGACTGATAGGGGCAGATCCAGGATTCGAAGTAAGGGGCCCAAAAAAATTATGAATCAAAATATAATAAGCAAAAAAATTTCTAATTTGAAATTTTAGCATTAACAATAAAAAAAAATTACAATATGGATGTTTCCTTATTTTAGTTGTGCGTGCCATTTTTTCAACTCATAGAATTTATCAATGATCACATCTTTCTCGATTTTCTCTGTTATTTCTCGTTCTATGTAGAGAGTCATACAATTTGCTAGAAATTCATCCTCCATTTTGTTCCGCAGTCTTGTTTTAATAAGCTTCATAGCAGAAAATGACTGTTCTGTAGTCGCTGTTGAGACCGGAAGTGTCAAAATTAGCTGAATTAGCTTGTCAACAAGATAATAGGTATTTGATTTCTTCGTTTCAGCTATTTTCTCACAAAGTTTAGAAATTGTTGGCAAGTTCTTTAAATCTGAATGAGAAAGAACGTCTTTGATAATGCTGCAGCTGAGTATTCAACACATAAATATCTTGCACATTGAAATCTTGAGGGTAAAAAATTCTTGCAAGAGCGCATATATCTTCAATATTAAAATATTTATATTCAGCACTTGAATCTAAAGCCATAATTAGACGAAGCAATTCTATAGAATTTTCATTGAATCTAGAGTTCAGTTCTTGCAACACACAATTCATTGTGACGTTAAATATGTCAACTCTAAAATGATGTTTCACTGTAATGATATCACGAGGAGTTCGAAACCGACGATCACTGTATCTAGCATTCATTTCTGGAATTTCGACTTCATTTTTTTCACAAAATACATTCACAGCCTATAAGTACTTTTCCCATCCATATACACATAATTTTTGAATGAGAGTTTTCGTTGTTGAAACTAAACTTATAGCATTTAATATATCTTGATTTTGATGTTGCAGTGTTTTGCATAGAACGTCACTGATTCCTAATATTTCTTTCATCAAATGCAAGATAAATATAAATTCAAATGCATCCACCTTTTTAAAAGCCGGTTCAGCATCTACTCATTGTGCAGATGCCCCTCCATTATCACTAATATCAAGCAATACAGAGCAAGTTGCACTATACATATTAATAACATTGCAGACAGAATTTAGATGAGACGACCATCTGGTGTCGCCATGTCTTTGTAGCGAACCTATCTAATTGTCTCTCGTACCAGTTTTAATTTCACCAAGTGCAATCATGTAATCAAAATATTCCTTTTGAGCAGCGCGCAATTGATCACTGCATTTGGTGGAAGCACCAGCCGTGTTAATAACATACAACAATTCATTGAAAAAATTATGCACTGCTTTCACTTTTCTTGATGTTGCAACCAGAACTAGCTATAGTTTATGTGCAAAATAATGAACATAATAAGCTTGTAAACATTCGTTAAAGAACAGAGTTTTTAGCCTTTTTCATTCACCACACATGTTACTTGTGTAACAACCCCATCCGTTCATATGGTATATCCTAGAAGGTCCGGCCGGGGCCACACAACATATATCACAAAACAGGCGGTGAAGGTACAAGATGATACTAGAGTAGCGCAGCGCACCTATCACAAAGCATTCTAGCGGAAGCCTATACTACCACTTGAACTCCTCTCTTGAATGTCCAACAAATAAAACACCATATTTTATAGCATATAGGAATGTCTTACAACATGTAAACATCATTGGCCTTATGGCCTTACAGGGCTTTCAAACAGTGGCGCCAACATTGCCGCGCAGGCCGGCCACAATAAAAGAAAACACAATAAGCATTTCCAAATAGCCTTAGAGGGCTAGCAGTAGCAGCAGCAACAACATCAAGGACCTCAACCTTTATGTGTCCCGATTGGCTCTCCAGCACCTGTACAGGGACAATCCACCCAACGGTGGCAAACATAAGCAACAGTCAGCGTTCAGATGACCCAATGATAACGACCCTACCCCTTTTTTCGGGGCAGCGGTAATCTTCCCTGCAGGCATAACATATCACAAGAATGACAATATATTCATATAATGTGCTTTCACGCACACATGCCATCACAACCGTTCGCCACCCGGCCCAACGGTCCGTGCACTCAGGGCACATTCTTGGTGTTCTGGCAAAGCACTTTCCCACCACCGTATCAGGGTCACAACCTAACGGTAACTCTCTTGAGCATTTACTCCATGACGTGCAGCAGGAGTTCTAGTCTTACTACACCGGGATGGCCCATAGCCCCCCATTGTGTCATGGCGCGCAGGCCTAAGACTCTTGCTATGCGCTCCAACAGACCACACCTTCTGGTCCACGTCGGACGGACATAACGCAGGTCGGATCCTCCACCCCTCGTTGCTCAAATCGTCTTGCCTTCACCGAGTACGTCGTACTTGCGGCTTAATCAAAGGCGCGGGTCGGTCTCACCAATCCTGTTCTGGCAAGCCTGGGTATTTCTCTTACACCCATTCATCTTAAAACATTAGCGGGTCTTTCCTGGGCACACCAGTACTTCCTGTTCCTTATTCACAGGTACGACACTGTAATACCACAAATGTCCGGGGTCTTTCCTGGCTACCATGCCAGTACTTCCTGTTACTCGCTGCACAGGTGGACGCCCTACGGCATCAAGCATCACAAAGGGCCTTTCCTGGTCACACCAGTACTTCATGTTACTCGTTCACAGGTACGACCCAATAACATAAACATACACAGATATTTTCCTGGACTACCACTCCAGTACTTCATGCTACTACCCTTCACAGGCATAACCCGTTGACTCTTTAAACTACACGTTTATCACGGAGTCTTCTCCGATTCGTATGCAACATCACCAATCCAGACCGACCTATCCCGATGGGCTTCACACAGCATGCCTATTTCGTACTCCATTTCTGGATCTATATGCCAACAAAAGGGGATTTCATACATCCACCCAAAGACTCCCAAAATTAGCCACCTCTTGGTGGGGGAATCACAAACATATGCTAAAAGGAAGCCTTCACATGGCTCGGAAGAAAAGTCATTACCCTTGAAGCCCTCTTTGGTGCCATGAGCTCTAAGCTGGCTTGAATGACTCACAAGAGCTTTTCCTCCGCAACGTCGGCCTCGGAACGCAGCTTGACACTCTCAAGCTCCACCAGCAGCAGCTCTTCTCCTTCTTCCTCCTTTTTCCTCTCCCTTTCTCTCTCTAACTTGTAGAAAGATGAAGGCACTAAGCAAATGAGAATATGTTCTCAGTTTTCGGCCTTAAGGAAATAGGAAAGAAGCTCAGCCCTTGGATCCCAGCTGAAGGCATGGACGACCACAAATTTGCCAGAAAACCTGATTTTTGCCTGACACGGCCTGTGACACGCCCGTGTCCCAGGCCGTGTGCCTCAAGCGGTGCTCAACCGACTTATCCAAACCAGTGACACGCCCATGTGACACGCCCGTGTCATGGGCCGTGTCACCCAACACGCCTTCAGACACGCCCGTGTTTGTGGCCGTGTTCGTCAGGCTGAAAAAATCCCAAAATCACCCGAGACTCACACAGCCTGTGACACGCCCGTGTCCCAGGCCGTGTGCCCATACACGACACTCGACACGCCCCAGCACAAAATTCGGCGGGCTGAGTTCGTCGAACCAAAGGGACACGCCCTGTGACACGCCCGTGTCACAGGCCGTGTTCACTGTACTCGACAAACATCGACCGCATCTCGACACTCGACAATCGTCGAGCAACATTCGTCGAACGCGCTGACATGCCCTGTGACACGCCCGTGTCACAGGCCGTGTCCACTCGTCGACTGTTCCTCTCGACACTCGACGCACGCAGGACACGCCCTGGGACACGCCCGTGTCCCAGGCCGTGTCACCCGAAAATTGGCCTGCTGATAAAAAAATTGGGCTGTACAACCCTCCCCTCCTACACAAATTTCATCCTCGAAATTAGTACACAGGTAGGCAACCAGCAATCAGCAACCAAAACGTTATAACATTAAAAGGTTTATGTTACAACACAATTCTCTCCACGGATTACAGAAACAGCTCGGGACACTCTTCTCGCATGGTTTGCTCTCGCTCCCATGTAAGTTCTTCACGGCCACAGTTGTCCCATCGGACTTTCACCATGCTGACCATCTTGTTCCGCAACTGTTTCTCGGCTCGATCCTCGATCTGAATGGGTCTAACTCTCGTTGTTAGCCCATACTCCACCGGCACACGATCATTCGCGATCACTTGAGCTGGATCTTTAACGGCCTTCCGAAGCACCGAGATGTGAAACACATCATGTAATCCACCCAAGTCTGCCGACAGAGCTAGCCGATAAGCCGCTTCTCCAACGCTCTCCACCACTTCAAATGGACCCAAATATCTTGGACTCAACTTTTTCAAACGTCGAATCCTGGAGACACCTTTGAAGGATTTGATCTTTAAGTAGACCCAATCGCCAACCGCAAATTCCATGTTCCGGTGCTTGGCGTTGTAGTACTTAGCTTGTCGATCTTGAGCAATAATTAGCTTCTCTCGAATAGTCTGTATTGTTGAGTTTGCTTCATCAACTTCATTTGGTTTATAAATTCGAGCTTCGCCCGCTTCTACCCAAGAAAAAGGGAGTACGACACTTCCTTCCATATAGCGCTTCATATGGTGTCATCCCGATGCTCGCCTGGTAGCTGTTATTATACGCAAACCCCACCATAAAAAGATGATCTTCCCATCTCTTTCCGAAGTTAAGGGCACACATCCTGATCATGTCCTCCATCGTTCTGTTGGTACGTTCAGTTTGGCTATCCGTTTGGGGATGAAAGGTCGTACTGAAAGTCAACTTCGTGCCAAACAGTCGGTGAACTAGCCTCCAGTCATTTGACGTGAATCGCCCATCTCGATCACTGACGATGCTCCGAGGAACACCGTAAAGCCGTACAATCTGGTCAACATACAATTTTGCCAAACTTTCGATCGAATCATCCCGCCTGTTCGGGAGAAAATGTGCCACTTTCGTTAGCCGGTCAACAATCACCCAAATGGAATCATTTCCTCGCTGCGATCTCGGCAACCCGTGCATAAAATCCATGGAAATATCATCACATTTCCACTCTGGGATCGGCAGCGACTTCAAATAACCGCCCGACTATTGGCATTCCGCTTTCACCATCACACATGTTTGGCATTTGGCCACATAGAGGGCAACATCTCGCTTGAGCCCTGGCCACCAGAATAGATTTTTCATATCGTTGATCATCTTTATGCTCTCGGGGTGAATGGAATACTTTGTATAATGTGCTTCATACATCAGTTCTTCTCTCAATTTACCCACATTCTGGACGCCAAACGACCCTCTTTTCGCAAAAGACCGTCATTCTAGGAGAATTTGCCTTCTGGCCCTTCGTGAACATAACGTAAGAGATCTTCATCCAACTTCATTGCCCGTCAAACGCGGTCCGCAAGGTCACATTGCACCTCCGTCCAGTTCAAACATGCATTGGCAGTGGCATTTTTGTCAACACAATATATCTCTAACGCTTCTAGCTCCTGGATAAGACGTTCATCATGCCTTTGTAACCAATTCACTCTAGCCGGAACCCTCTAACTCAAGGCATCCGCGACAACATTCCCCTTTCGGGGCGTATAGTGAATTTCAAAAGTGTAGTCCCCAAGGAACTCCAACCACCTTCGTTGTCGCATGTTCAAGTCTTTCTGCTCCAATAGGTACTTTAGGCTCTTATGATCTGTATAGATCTCCACCTTCACTCCATAAAGGTAGTGCCGCCACAACTTTAGTGCAAAAATCACCGCCGCTAATTCCAAATCATGGACGGGATAATTTCGCTCATGCACCTTCAGCTGGCGTGAGCCATAAGCAATTACCTTTCCATGTTGCAGAAGAACGCAACCTAAGCCACTCCCTGAGACATCACTATAAATCACAAATCCATCGGTCCCACTTGGCGAAGACAACACCGGCGCCGTGGTCAACCGAACCTTCAGCTCTTCAAAAGCTCATGCGCACTCTGGCGTCCAAACGAACTTCTGATCTTTTCGCGTCAGCGTGGTTAGCGGCAAAGAAATCCGCGAGAAGTTTTCAACAAATCTTCGGTAGCAGCCCGCAAGTCCAAGGAAACTCCTGACCTCGGCCACGGAAGACAGCATTGACCACTCTTGTATGGCCCTTATCTTCGCTGGATCCACTGCAATACCCGCTCCACTCACCACATGGCCCAGAAAAGCCACCGACGATAGCCAAAACTCGCACTTCGAGAACTTGGCATAGAGCTGATTTTGCCTCAATGTATTCAACTCCAACCGCAAGCGAGTCGCATGATCAGCTTCTGACTTCGAGTATACCAGGATATCATCAATGAACACGATCATAAAGCGATCCAGGTACTCTCGGAACGTGCGGTGCATTAAATCCATAAACACCGAGGGCACATTGTACAATCCAAATGGCATGACTGTGAACTCATAGTGCACGTAACGCGTTCCAAATGCGGTTTTGGGAATGTCACCTTCCCGAATTCTCAACTGGTAATAACCAGACTTCAGATCCAACTTCGAATAGACGGTCGAGCCCATCAGCTGATCGAATAACTCATCAATCCGGGGTATCAGATATTTATTCTTCTCGGTCAGCTTATTCAGTTCACGGTAATCAATACATAACCGCAACCCACCATCTTTCTTCTTTACAAAAAACACAGGCGCGCTCCAAGGTGACATGCTTGGGCGTATATAACCATGCTCCAACAATTCTTGTAATTGGACCTTCAACTCAGCCATCTCTTTTGGCGCGACGCGATATGGCGAGCGGGCCACAGGTTTCGCACCTGACACCAACTCGATCGTGAAGTTAATCTCCCGCTGGGGTGGTAGCCCAAGGAGATCCATGGGAAACACATCAGTAAATTCCGCCACAATCAGAACCTCGCACACACTGGCCTTAGGCACAACAACCTGAATTATTGCGAAATAACACTCTGCAACCTTCCTGACAGGCTTGACTACCTGGAGTGCAGACATCAACGTCCCGCCCACTCCGCGCATACCCGTGAACTTTGTCTCCTGTTCGGTATTCTGGCCCAACGTGATCTCTTTGGACTGGCAATCAATCAAGGTATGCTGCTTCGCAAGCCAATCCATACCAAAAATCACGTCAAATTCTGATATCGGCAATACAGAAGCAGTCAACCTGAAATCCCGGCTTCCTATTTAGACCGCCACATCACAAGCTTGATCCGCAAGCATCCAACAGCCATTCGGCAACACCACTCTGACGCTATCTGTCTTTGCACGACTAGGTATCCCAAGCCGCTCTATAAACTCGCTAGACAGAAAAGAATGTGACGCACCCGTATTAAACAGTGCTCGCGCCAACGTGTCCCGAATTATCACAAAGGCTGTGACAATCATGTCACACACACAAACCACAAATACATACGCACTAAGCAAAGCATACAAGCAATAACATATTCAAAACTAAACTCATACATGTGACAACGTCACTCTGCTTGATGGCCTCCTGCAGGCCAAGATTGTAGACCCGGGGCTGCGCCTGCGAGGCAGAGGAGTCCACCACCGCCTTTCCTTTTTCCGCATAAGACGCTCCCGCCTTCTTTTCACTCTTTGGCGGTACCCGACAATCTCGAGCAATATGCCCCACCCGGCCACACTTATAGCATATGCGAGTATCCGGCTTTGAGGTAGCCCCCGACGTTGCTCCCGATGCAACTGATGAAGGAGCTTGTCCACTTGTCTTGGACTTCTTGCCCCATTTCTTCTTATAAAATGGTTTCCCAGATCGGGGCACCTTCCACTCCGGTTGCGTCACATCCAAAACTCTCTTCCCCTGCACCTTCTTCATATCCTTTTCCAGCACGCTCGCAGTGTCGACCAACGACTGGAAGCCTTGGTTCACAGAACTCGAAACCAGGAACCTCAACTCGTCTCCCAGTCCTTCATAGAACCGATTTGTCTTCCTCTGCTCATCAGCAAAAATAGAACCCGCATATCGCCCTAAGCGAGTAAATTCATGCAGGTACGCGTCAACACTGCCATCACCTTGCGTCAGCCTTTGGAATTCATTCTCCATGGCAATCTGTTGCGCCGCAGGAAGGTGCTTCGCTAGGAAGAGTCGGGAGAATTCTTCCATTGATACTTGTGTTAAGGGACGACCCGCCAAGTGATGCAACTCCATCTCATCCCACCACAATCTAGCTTCTCCTTCAAGCAAGAAGGTAGTTAAGGTGACTTTCTGATGCTCCGCCGTTCCAATCGTCATCATGACTCGCTTGACGCGCAATAGCCAATCCTTAGCCTGCGTAGGAGTTCCCGCTCCCGAAAACGTAGGCGGATGGAAACTCATAAACCGCGTCAGCTGCTTCTCAGCCGCTCGAGGAGCCACATCCACTACAGGTTCAGGCCTTGCCTCCACCTGTTCTGGCCTCACAGCCGGTTGCTCCTGCCCAAGTGGCTGTCCTTGGATCATGGCAAATAAAGCCTCAGCAACTAAACGCACATGTTCCTCAGACGGTGAAGGTGTAGGCACCGCGGCTGGTGCCGTACTTTCAGTAGAATACTGGGGCTCTGACTGCCCAGCTCCACTCCGTGTCACCTAAAGGTGGACAAGACACACACATTAGCGGCCTTACACAAGCAAACAACACAAAATAGGAACACACAGGTTCCTCAAACACACAAATTTGCATTCATATCATGGACATTCAGGAGTTCAATCAGATACTTGTGTTTTGCACAAACACGTGCGCGCCACGCAACAAAAGAAGTCGACCACGACTTCGAGAGGGAAAGACCGAGATAACTGATACCAAAAATATAACAACCCCATCCGTTCATATGGTATATCCTAGAAGGTCCGGCCGGGGCCCCACATCATATATCACAAAACTGGCGGTGAAGGTACGAGATGATACCAGAGTAGCGCAGCGCACCTATCACAAAGCATTCTAGCGGAAGCCTATACTACCACTTGAACTCCTCTCTTGAATGTCCAACAAATAAAACAACATATTTTATAGCATATAGGAATGTCTTTCAACATGTAAACATCATTGGCCTTATGGCCTTACAAGGCTTTCAAACAGTGGCCCCAACATTGGTGCGCAGGCCGGCCACAATAAAAGAAAACACAACAAGCATTTCCAAATAGCCTTCGAGGGCTAGCAGTAGCAACATCAAGGACCTCAACCTTTATGCGTCCCGCTTGGCTCTCCAGCACCTGTACAGGGACAATCCACTCAATGGTGGCAAACAGAAGCAACGGTCAGCGTTCAGCTAACCCAATAATAACGACCCTACCCCTTTTTTTCGGGGCATCGGCAATCTTCCCTGCAGGCATATCATATCACAAGCATGACAATATATTCATATAATGTGCTTTCACGCACACATGCCATCACAACCGTTCGCCACCCGGCCCAACGGTCCGTGCACTCAGGGGACATTCTTGGTGTTCTGGCAAAACACTTGCCCACCACCATATCAGGGTCACAACCCAACAGTAACTCCTTGAGCATTTACTCCATGGCGTGCAGCCGGAGTTCTAGTCTTACTACACCGGGATAACCCGTAGCCCCCCATTGTGTCATGGCGCGCATGCCTAAGACTCTTGCTATGTGCTCCAATAGACCACACCTTCTGGTCCACGTCGGACGGACATAACGCAGGTCGGATCCTCCACCCCCCGTTGCTCAAATCGCCTTGCCTTCACCGAGTACGGCGTACTCGCGGCTTAATCAAAGGCGCGGGTCGGTCTCACCAATCCTTTTATGGCATTCAAGCCTGGGTATTTCTCTTACACCCATTCATCTTAAAACATTAGCGGGTCTTTCCAGGGCACACCGGTACTTCCTGTTCCTCGTTCATAGGTACGACACCGCAATACCACAAATATCATGGGTCTTTCCTGGCTACCATGTCAGTACTTCCTATTACTTGCTGCACAGGTGGACGCCCTACGACATCAAGCATCACAAAGGGCCTTTCCTGGTCACACCAGTACTTCCTGTTACTCATTCACATGTACGACCCAATAGCATAAACATACACAGATATTTTCCTGGACTACCACTCCAGTACTTCCTGCTACTACCCTTCACAGGCATAACCCGTTGACTCCTTAAACTACACGTTTATCACGGAGTCTTATCCAATTCGTATGCAACATCACCAATCCAGACCGACCTGTCTAGATGGGCTTCATATAACATGCCTATTCCGTACTCCATTTCCGGATCTATATGCCAACAAAAGGGGATTTCATGCATCCACCCAAAGACTCCCAAAATTAGCCACCTTTTGGTGAGGGATGTTAAAATTTGTGAAGTGGAAGTGGTTGACGGGACAGGCCAGGCGGCCTGGGCGGACAACATTGGCGGACTAGGCGGACTGGGCAGACTGTGATGTGCGGCCTGGTGGAAGGTCTAGTGAAAAGCCGACTGTCTTCTAAACGGGTTGTTTTGCATGAAGTCCGCGGACTGTGCGGCCTGGTATCTACGGATAGGATGTTGGCTTTGGTTTAGCCAAGGAGCGACCTGAGCGGATATAGGCTTGCGGACTGGTGCATTGCTCAATGGCCGTGGTGCAAGCTTGTGCTGTTTGGCGGTTTGGCTCGTGTCCGCGGGAAGCTTGCGGACTGGTGTGTCCGCGGTGTGGGCTGTTGCGGACTAGACTTAGGGCTTGGCTGAGGCCTTATAGAGCTCTGGTGGTACAGCAGGTGCTTTGCTGTGGAGGTCGTTGGCGGACTGGTTATGGAGTCCGGGAGGTGGTTGCTGTGATGGGCAGGAGTGCGAGGAGTTTGCGGACTGCTGGCAGTCTGTACTACGGTGTTTGGCGAACGGGAGTTTGTGTCCGCCATGCTCGCATTGGCCTTTGATGGTTTTGGACTTGGTCACACTCTGTGCCAAGACAATGGTGTCCGCCGTATCCGCCAAGTCCGCTGATTGACCGGGCGGACTGTTGCTGTCTGCCTTTGGTCGTGGACTTGTGGTAGATTGAGGCTTGAGTCTTGCGGACTGCCTCGGGTTGGTGCGGACAGCCATTGAAGGGGGTTGCTGTCCTGCAGTGGTCGGAAGCTTTGCGAGCTGATGCCTTGTCCGCATCGCTTAGGTGGACTGGAGAGGGTTCGCCAATGTGGCCTTGCTCCTGACGGTTTTCCTTGGTATCCGGCTAAGTCCTTGCGGACTCTGCGGACGGTGTTTTGCTATCACGCGGGCCGGGGCGGTGTCTCTATCTCTAGGGCGGTGACCACACTCCTCACCTCGCCTATAAATAGGACCCCCCTGGCAGGTCTACAATAACTTGAGTGAACAGTAAGTTGGGTTGGGCAAGGAGCTGCGGTCTCAGTTTGTCTGTCCGCGCGGTTTGATTCAGTGCTGACGTTTGCTGTGTGTAGGTCGCGCGGGTAGCTTCAAGGAGCCAGGAGTTTGGCTTTGACTTCGGTCAAGTACTTGGAAGTGTGAGGTCTCTGCGGATTCCGCAGGAGGTCGCTCTGCGGCTTATCATCTCTGTTTCATCTTTGCCAGCTTCAATAACCTGTCCGCCGGCTTGGTAGGGGGTGTTCCTCAGTTCAGCTTCAGCAGGAGACGAATAACGGTGTGTCCACGCGGCCTCGCGGCTTCGGCGGACTCCGTGGCTATTCGGCGTATTGCAGCTTAAGTTCGGGTGATCTCAGCGAACTCGGCGACCTCGGCGACCTCGGCGGTCTCGGCGGACTCCGGTGCTGTCCGCCCGGCTTGGTTTTTGGTGCTTTCTATTTACAGCTGTTATACTAGCGAAATTATGTCTCGCTATGTATGCCTCGTGTTGTAAAGAAGTGAATGTATAAAAGATCTGCTTGTGCTTCCATTGTTTGTTGGGATTAACCTTTGTTCCTTGGTTTTTCGCTGGTTCAACGTGAGAACTGGGTAGTGCCGAAGATATTAATTTGGCGTTTGGGCTACCTTGCTGACCACGTTGAGAAAATTTAACATGGTATCAGAGGCAGGTTCAGTTGCATGAGCGGAAGTCAGCCAGTGTTGTTACTCAGTGATTGAGTGGTGATCAACCTGTGTTGTTGCTCGGAGCTTCTGAAAGGTTGCCAACAGGTGTTGCAATGGAAGAGAGCTTTGCAAGAGGTCTGGGCATTGAACTCTTGACGCCGACTAACTTCAAGAAGTGGAAGTCGTGCATGAAGAGTTATCTTCTTGGCGAGGAGCTGTGGGAAGTCGTAGGTGGTGACGACAGGCAGGAAGTCACTGCTGCTTTCGGTACTGCTGAGCAGGTTAGGCTCTAGAGAAGAACAAATGCTAAGGCGGAGTTCATTCTGAAGAGAGTCGTGTCTCCGGAACTGTTTGATCACATCGTTGGATGTGAGTCGGCTGCTGATATTTGGACAACCATTGATGAGTTGTTCAATAGGAAGAATGTGGCGCGGCTTCAGTTCCTGGAGAATGAGTTGGCTAGGGCAACTCAGGGAGACCTTTCCATCTCTAAGTACTTCTTAAAGATGAAGAGCTTGTGTGCTGAGCTATCAGCACTGGATCCTGATGAGCCTATCTCTGAGGCAAAGATGAAAAGGCACATTATCCGCGGCTTGCGGAAGGAGTATGTGGCCTTTGTGACATCTGTTCAAGGGTGGGCTACTCAGCCGTCTTTGCTGGAGCTGGAGAATCTGCTTGCATCGCAGGAGAGCTTAGCAAGACAGATGGCTGGAGTGAATCTTAATTAGGAAGGCAGCGAAGCTCTCTTCTCAGGCAAGAAGAAAGGATGGGAAGGGAAGAAGAAGAAGAAGGTACAGGTCGTTGGTGAGAAGGAGACTTCAACTTCATATCCGCCGGAGAGGAGCAATGCTCCTAAGGACTGGAAGAAGAACTTGAAGTGCTACCCGTGTCATCAGCGAGGGCACTTCAAGCGGGACTGCAAGGTCAAACTGCAGCCTGGGCATGCTGCGGGAAAGGAGGAAGCTTGCTCGAGAAGTGAAGAAGCAGAATGTGGCGGAGCTTTTATGACGGGCACTTGTGTCCGGGCCTTGTCTGCTGAGGACTTCAACGACGAGTGGATCGTGGACTCCGGGTGTGGTCATCACCTCACCGGAGACAAATCGAAGTTCACCTCCATGCAGGCTTACTCAGGTAATGAAGCTATTATCACTGCTGATAATACTGTTTATGCAGTAGAGAAAGAGGGGGTCGTGTCTTTGGGTAGTGATCAGGGGCCACTCACATTAAGGAGTGTGTATCACGTGCTGGGCATGAAGAAGAATCTCTTCTCGGTGACCAATGCGGTGGACGCTGATTATCACGTTCTGTTTGGGCCAACAGACGTGAGGTTCCTTCGCAACGTATCAGCGGTGAAGGCTGATGTTGCTCATGTAGGGAGGAGGGTGAAGAACTTGTTTGTTCTTGCCACCAATTCATATGTTGATAGGATGCGGGCCAATGATAGTACTGATATCTGGCATGAGAGGCTGGGGCATGTTGGCATGGACAAGCTGAAGGCGATGGCGAGTAGAAGTCTGGTGAAGGGGTTGCCGAAGTTGTCCTCCTTTGATGATGAGCATGTTTGCGCGGGCTGTCAATACGGTAAGGCACATCGCCTTCCGTTTGATAAATCACAAACAAGGAGCAAGAAACCACTGGAGTGCATTCATGGCGACCTGATGGGACCGACAGTTACTGCCAGCCTTGGTGGAAGCAGATACATGCTTGTCTTGGTTGATGACTACTCAAGGTATACTTGTGTGTACTTCTTAAAGGAGAAGTCGGAATCCTTCCGTTTGTTTGTGGAGTTTAAGGAGTTGGTATAAGGCCGGCTTGGCTTGCGGATTAAGAAGCTTAGAACTGATAACGGGGGTGAGTTTGTCTCCTCCGAGTTTTCTAACTTCTGCAGGAAGCACTGGATCCAACGAGAGCTTACTTGTGCTCACACTCCACAACAAAATGGGGTAGCGGAGCGGAAGATCCGTCATTTGACGGAGACCTGCAAATGTTGGCTTCATGCGAAAGATATCCCAAGGTCCTTTTGGGCGGAGGGGATGTCTTGTGCTGCTTATGTCATCAACCGGATGCCACTCAGCCCTATCAACATGAAGACTCCTATTGAGCTGTTGTTGAAGGAGAAGCCGAGTGTGGGACACCTTCGGGTGTTCGGTTCAACTTGCTACATGCATGTCCCGGATGCTTCACGGACTAAGCTGGATGCGAAGGCAAGGAAGCTTGTCTTTGTTGGCTACGATGAGCGGAAGAAGGGATGGAAATGCATGGACCCTGTGACGAAGAAGTTCGTGGTGTCAAGAGACATTGTCTTTGACGAGCTGACGTCATATGGAGGTGGCTCGGTTGAGCTAACCGGAAGTAGCAAGGTTGATGAAGCACCGGTGGCGGCTGCTGAAGGCTTGGAAGAGGAGCTTGCTGTTTCACCAACAGCTCCTGTTGCTTCTAACTCCGAGGCTGAGCCTTCTGGCTCAGGAAGCAGGGGGAGCACTGCTCAATGCTTGCCCCAGGTAGGAGTTGAGCCCAAAGAAGCAACGGAAGAAGTGAGCAAGGAGCCGACCCTTCGAAGATCGAAGAGGGTGGTTAAGCCACCGGCTCGGTACTGTGATGGGAATGCAGTGAGCGTTATCTCGTGCTTCTTTGCAGGTACTCTGGATGAGCGAGAGACTGCAAACTTCAACGAGGCCACTGGAGTGAAGGAGTGGGAAGGTGCCATGAAAGAAGAGATTGATGCTCTGAAGAAGAATGAAACCTGAGACCTTGTGCCCAAGGTTGATGGCATTACTCCAGTTACTTGCAAGTGGGTGTACAAGTTGAAGAAGAAGGCTGATGTGAGCATTGATCGGTTCAAGGCTCGCCTGGTCGCTAGAGGATTCTCACAGCAGTATGGAGAAGACTATGAGGAGACATTCAGTCCAGTTGCGAAGATGACTTCAGTAAGAGTGATGATCGCCTTGGCTGTTAGCAAGGGATGGTGGTTGTGGCAACTCGATGTGAAGAATGTCTTTCTTTACGGAGAGATTGACAAGGATATCTTCATGGATCAACCGCTTGGTTTTGTCTCTGAAAAGCATCCGGACTATGTCTGTAAACTCAGGAAGGCTCTCTATGGGTTGAAGCAAGCTCCTAGATCGTGGTATGGGAAGATTGCAGAGTACTTGCAATTCTGTGGATACCTTGCTTCCAACTCAGATTCAAGCTTGTTCGTCAAGAAGAAGGGGGAGCTACAAGTCTTGGTCCTGCTGTATGTGGATGACATGATCATCACAGGGAACTCGGAGGGGGAAGTAGCAAGGCTCAGGGCAGAGCTTGCTATACGCTTTGAGATGAAAGACTTGGGAGAGTTGCATCACTTTCTCGGTCTTGAAGTGGAGAGGAAGGAGTGCGGGGTTCTCATTTGCCAGAAAGGGTATGCTGATCGCATTGTGAAGCGTTTCAGCATGGGCGAAGGGAAGAAGTGCTCTACTTCACTGGAACCTGGGCTGAAGCTTCGATGAGATGAGGGAAGGGTTCTTCATGATCCTTTGGTGTTCAGGGCTCTTGTTGGGAGCTTGATTTACCTGATGATTACAAGGCCGGACATTGCTTATGCTGTTGGCCGAGTAAGTCGGTATATGGCTGAACCAAGGCAATCTCATCTAGTGGCGGCGATGGGTATTCTGAAGTATGTCAAGGCTTCTTCTGACATGGGACTCCTCTATAGAAGGGACTCGGAGTTTTCATTGCTCGGATACACGGATGCTGACTATGGCGGTGATTCGGATGATCGGAGGTCTACTTCAGGTTATGTGTTCACTTGCGGTTCAGCTAGCATCTCGTGGTATAGCAAGAAGCAGGACTCGGTGTCAGTTTCAACCACGGAGGCAGAGTATAAGGCTTCGGCCTTAGCTGCTCGGGAAGCCGTTTGGTTGAGGAGGCTTATAGAGGATGTTCATGAAGAAGTGCAAGGGCCTACTTTACTCCGGGGTGACAATGAGAGTGCTCTCAAACTGGTCAATAAGCCAGTGTGTAACGCCAGGACCAAGCATATAGAGATTGATCACCACTTCATCAGGGAGAAGGTGTTGGAGGGGTCTCTGCTGGTCGGGCATGTTCAGAGTGAAGATAATCTTGCTGACATCTTCACGAAGCCACTGTTGAAGGAACCCTTTGAACGCTTGCGCAGCTTGCTGGGCTTGTCACCACTTCCCACTTCAAGGGGGAGTGTTGAAATTTGTGAAGTGGAAGTGGTTGACGGGACAGGCCGGGCGGCCTGGGCGGACTGTGATGTGCGGCCTAGTGGAAGGTCTAGTGAAAAGCCGGTTGTCTTCTGAGCGGGTTGTTTTGTATGAAATCCGCGGACTGTGCGGCCTGGTATCTGCGGATAGGATGTTGGCTTTGGTTTAGCCAAGGAGCGGTCTGAGCGGATAGAGGCTTGTGGACCGGTGCATTGCTCAGTGGCCGTGGTGCAAGCTTGTGTTGTTTGGCGGTTTGGTTCGTGTCCGCGGGAAGCTTGCGGACTGGTGTGTCCGCGGTGTGGGCTGTTGTGGACTAGGCTTAGGGCTTGGCTGAGGCCTTGTCAAGCTCTGGTGGTACAGTAGGTGCTTTGCTGTGGAGGTCGTTGGCGGACTGGTTATGGAGTCCGGGAGGTGGTTGCTGCGATGGGCAGGAGTGCGAGGAGTTTGCGGTGTAACACCCCCTATCCGTCACATAACATATAGCAGTAGGTCCGGCCGGGGCCCGACGCCGTATGCCACAGACAGACCGGGTGGTTACTTATGGAAACCAATCAACCAATCTCAACGTCCTACACAGAGCATTCTAGCGGAAGCAGTTTATAAAGGTTGTAACAAAGAACCCAGCATTAGAGCACGAATGTCCACTAATACAAAATAGGAATGTTATACAAAATACCCAAAATAAGCCTTAAGGCTTTACAAAAATGTTTCACTTTAAAGTACATGTTATACAAACCACGGCACGCAGGCAGGTCACACATGAATAAAGCAGTAAACACTTCCAATTAGGCCTTCAAGGGCCGGCTTTGCATTCAGACTTTAGCCCGCTATTGACCGCTTGGTCCAGCTGCACCTGCAAGCAACAAACCACCGCACGGTGGCAAAACAAGGCAACGGTCAGCAATGCTGACCAAATTATAACGATCCCGCCCCCACTTCGGGGCGGCGATGCTCCTTCCCTGCATTTCATTAGCATAAGCGAGCAATATAAACGTATAGCCATTTCATCACAGACGTTGGCTCGCACGGCCACACGCCCCGTGCTCTCAGGGCACATTCTCGGTGAATCGGTCGATGTCACGTCAATTAAAGCCATAGACATTCCGGACTCACCACCGCCACTTTGACGACCAAACCTATGAGCAATTTGTCTTCCTGGCCTGGGTCACGACAATTTAAGCCATTGACCGCCGAAGACCCTAATCTATGCCAATGACAAGTGCCACGTGCCTTTAGGTCTCTTTAACCGAACGACATAGAATGGGTACGGTTCCATCTAACCCGTGCTCACATCGCAACGACAATTTAAGCCATTTGCGCGGGTCAAACTTCCACCGAGTCCCATTTCCATCACAAGTCACATAACCCGGTTATGTTCAAGTTGGCTCTCAGGCCACCAAGTTGGCAAGATCTCGTATCCGCCCATTTTTCCGGGTGCACCTTTGGGTTAGTCCCCAAGGCTCCCTGCTGCAATCTACCGCGTAGAAAACCCGAAAAACAACCAATAGCACAGAGTCTTCTCCGGCATTATGCAATGCAACATCACCGATCCAGACCAACATGTCCGGGTAGGCTTCACACATCATGCCTATGTCCGTTCTCGCTTACGGACTCTAAACAATGGGGACTTCACATATCTACCCGAAGGAACGCCTCCAACTCTCCGCAAACTCGCGAGAGCGGGCTTCCTATGCAAAGAAAGAGAGCTACTCATGCTCAAGATGAGGATCGTTACCCTAACGTTCCTCTTTGGCGCCATTGAAAAGTAATCGGATGAAAAGCACCGCACTAGCTTTGCCTCCGTGGATCCGGAGTCGGCTCGCGATTCGGAGCTTCGAAGCTCCTCCAATGGCGGGATCTAGCTCCTTCTTCCTCCCTTGGCTCTCCTCTCTCTCTAAGGTTTTAGAAAGATAACACTTAAGAAAAAGTGAGGGTTTCTAAGTCCAATCCCGGGTATATCCCTTCAGGAACAACCCCCAGCCGTTGGATCTCAAAATAAGGAAACGAACGGCTTTGATTCGGGACTGAAATGCCCAATCTGGACCGAACACAGCCTGGCACACGCCCGTGTCCAGGGCCGTGTGCCTCATTCGCCGTCAAAATCGGCTCGCCTGGAACCTCACACGGGTATCGAACACGCCCGTGTTCGAGCTGACACGCCCGTGTTCCATGTGACACGGTCGTGTGGCCGGCCGTGTACCCCTATCATTTTTCCCCAAAATCAACCCGAGCACTACACGGGTTCTAGGACACGCCCGTGTCCTTACCCGTGTCACCTCAACATGCCTGGACCCCAGGCCGTGTATACGGTCTCGACACTCGACACTTCGTCGAGCGAAGATCGTCGACCTACTGACACGGCCTTGGACACGCCCGTGTCCTAGGCCGTGTGCCTTGTCTCGACACAATGTCGAGACCAAGGTGTCGACTTCTCGGGACGAGTGTCGACACGGGTTGACACGCCCTGCGACACGCCCGTGTCGTAGGCCGTGTGCCATGTCTCGACACTTCGTCGAATGCAGAGTGTCGACTTCGCGGCTAAGTGTCGACACGCCCTGTGACACGCCCGTGTCGCAGGCCGTGTGCCCAGTCTCGACACAATGTCGAGACCAAAGTGTCGACTTCCCGACTGAGTGTCGACACAGGCTTGACACGCCCTGGGACACGCCCGTATCCCAGGCCGTGTGCCTGCTGCCAGAACCCAAACTGGCCCAAAACGTCCCCATTTGTTCCTTTGAGTTTCGGGGCGTTACATGCGGACTGCTGGCGGTCTGTACTACAGTGTTTGGCGAACGGGAGTTTGTGTCCGCCATGCTGCATTGGCCTTTGATGGTTTTGGACTTGGTCACACTCTGTGCCAAGATCGTGGTGTCCGCCGTATCCGCCAAGTCCGCTGATTGACCGGGCGGACTGTTGCTGTCTTCCTTTGGTCGTGGACTTGTGGTAGATTGAGGCTTGAGTCTTGCGGACTGCCTCGGGTTGGTGCGGACAGCCATTGAAGGGGGTTGCTGTCCTGCAGTGGTCGGAAGCTTTGCGAGCTGATGCCTTGTCCGCATCGCTTGGGCGGACTGGAGAGGGTTCGCTAATGTGGCCTTGCTCCTAGCGGTTTTCCTTGGTATCCGGCTAAATCCTTGCGGACTCTGCGGACGGTGTTTTGCTATCGCGCGGGCTGGGGCGGTGTCTCTATCTCTAGGGCGGTGACCACACTCCTCACCTCGCCTATAAATAGGACCCCCCTGGCAGGTCTACAGTAACTTGAGTGAACAGTAAGTTGGGTTGGGCAAGAAGCTGCGGTCTCAGTTTGTATGTCCGCGCGGTTTGATTCAGTGCTGACGTTTGTTGTGTGCAGGTCACACAGGTAGCTTCAAGGAGCCAGGAGTTTGGCTTTGACTTCGGTCAAGTACTTGGAAGTGTGCGGTCTTTGCGGATTCAGCAGGAGGTCGCTCTGCGGCTTGTCAGCTCTGTTTCATCTTTGCCAGCTTCAATAACCTGTCCGCCGGCTTCAGGCGGGTAGGGGGTGTTCCTCAGTTCAGCTTCAGTAGGAGACGAATAACGGTGTATCCGCGTGGCCTCGCGGCTTCGGCGGACTCCGTGGCTATTCGGCGGATTGCAGCTTAAGTTCGGGCGATCTCAGCGGACTCGCCGACCTCGGCGACCTCGGCGGTCTCGACGGACTCCGGTGCTGTCCGCCCGGCTTGGTTTTTGGTGCTTTCTGTTTACAGCTGTTATACTAGCGAAATCATGTCTCGCTATGTATGCCTCGTGTTGTAAAGAAGTGAATGTATAAAAGATCTGCGTGTGCTTCCATTGTTTGTTGGGATTAACCTTTGTTCCTTGGTTTTCCGCTAGTTCAATGTGAGAACTGGGTAGTGACGAAGATATTAATTTGGCGTTTGGGCTACCTTGCTGACCACGTTGAGAAAATTTAACAGGGGAATCACAAACATATGCCAAAAGGAAGCCTTCACATGGCTTGGAAGAAAAGTCGTTACCCTTGAAGCCCTCTTTGGTGCCATGAGCTCTAAGCTGGTTTGAACGACTCACAAGAGCTTTTCCTCCGCAACATCGGCCTCGGAACGCAGCTTGACACTCTCAAGCTCCACCAGCAGCAGCCCTTCTCCTTCTTCCTCCTTTTCCCTCTCCCTTTCTCTCTCTAACTTGTAGAAAGATGAAGGCACTAAACAAATGAGAATATGTTCTCAGTTTTCGGCCTTAAGGAAATACGAAAGAAGCTCAGCCCTTGGATCCCAGCTGAAGGCATGGACGGCCACAAATTTGCCAGAAAACCTGATTTTTGTCTGATACGGCCTGTGACACGCCCGTGTCCCAGGCCGTGTGCCTCAAGCGGTGCTCAACCGACTTATCCAAACCAGTGACACGCCCATGTGACACGCCCGTGTCATGGGCCGTGTCACCCAACACGCCTTCAGACACGCCCGTGTCTGTGGCCGTGTTCGTCAGGCTGAAAAAATCCCAAAATCGTCCTGTGACACGCCCGTGTCCCAGGCCGTGTGCCCATATACGGTACTCGACACGCCCCAGCTCAAAATTCGGCGAGCTGAGTTCATCGAACCAAAGGGACACGCCCTGTGACACGCCCGTGTTACATGCCGTGTTCACTGCACTCGACAAACGTCAACCGCATCTCGACACTCGACAATCGTCGAGAAACTTTCGTCGAACGCACTGACACGCCCTGTGACACGCCCGTATCACAGGCCGTGTCCAGAGTCGACCAAAGTTTGTCGACCACTCATCGACTGTTCCTCTCGACACTCGACGCACGCAGGGCACGCCCTGGGATATGCCCGTGTCCCAGGCCGTGTCACCCGAAAATTGGCCTGCTGATAAAAAAAATTGGGCTGTTACAACTTGTACCATCATAACCTTGCCCTCGCATATCTTGAATACTCAAATTATGATGAGATAGCACTGCAGAAATTTCATTTTTAAGAGTTAACACACTTGTATCTTTGACGTGAACAAGATCTCGAAATCTTTCCTGCACAAAACCACGATCATCTACAAATCGAATAACTATAGACATTTGTTCTCTTTTAGACTCATCTCGATCTTCATCAACTATAATGCAGTATTTGGAATCACCAATTTATTTATGAATAACACATTGCACTAATCTTAACATAGTAGATAGAAGATCCTTCTGAATATTAGGTGTTATGTACATAGCATTTCCTGGGGCATTTTCTAATACAACTGCATCAACTTATTTGTTATAATTTCTTAGCAACTTAATCATCTGGATGAAATTACTTAACAGATTCTGGAGTTTCATCATGGCCTCGAAAAGTAATTCCTTGAAAAACACAATACCGTAATGCATCAATGGAAGTTCCAACACGCAACCGGTTCATTAATACTTATTGACAAGTCTGTCTTTCCATCATGTTATCTATGTGTTCGGATTGAGACATTAAATTTGCACAACTTTTAACAGCAATACTATGTGGAGAACCATGATCCTTCCCTACATGAGTTAAAAAACCGCAATGCTTTTCACAGATTTTCTTTCAATTTCTAAATCTTTCAATTGTGAATGAGCTTGATCCAAAGCGAGAAATACTTGGTTTATTGAAAATATAGCACGGTAAACAATATGCAACATCTTTTGCAAGTGAATTCCCCAACTATGTGAACTTTTCAAATCAAGAATACTGAAATCTACGTTTATGTTCACCAGAACAAGGATATTCTTGAAGTTTGTGCTGATAAGGCCCGACTTTGAGATACGATCGACGCATTTCATCTTGTTCATTTACTGGATATTCCCAAATTTGAGGACGTAATACATGATCACGCACGAATATGAGAGGTGTATTAACAACTAAGCACGAATCAACATTCACTAAAGAAGAATCCACAATAATTAGTTCTGTTGATGTAGATGTCTCGCCTTCAGTTGATAACTTTTTATTGAAAATGAGTTAATAGTTTTCATCTTATTCATGAGACCTAAAATTAAAGTGTATTAGCACCCTTGGAAACCTAATATTCGACCACTAAATCACACAAAATTTTGGCATTATAACGGCACTGTGACCGTCATAACACCTGCGTACAATAATCTAAATGCAAACAACATCACTGATATGCGTCAATCACATGAATAAGCTTCACACAGCATGCATAACCTGAAAATGCGCTCGGGCTTCTAATGCAAGTATCTTGTCGGGGATGGACACAATCGACCCGGTAGTTCTTAAAAAATAAATAAAACAAAGGTTCGCTACACCTCTAGAGATTAAACAAGGACTATAGGCCAATGTCCGCTCAAGCGAAAAGGACCCACACGGTCCGAACGAAATGCGAGGTTATTCACCCAAACGTTTCCAAAGAGGCAAAGCCACACCTAAATCTCTCCACCAAGCTATTACGTATCGAAAAAAATCACACAAGAGGTAGAGGAATTCGTTACCCAACCCGCTGTTGACATCGTTGGAGGTGAGTCACAAACCACGGTAACCACCGGAGACCGGAGTTGCTCCGGACTACCGGAGGGAGAGAGACAGAGAGCGCACACGGCACTGGGCACACCATCCTTTTTCTTTGGATCTTCAAGCGGAGGGCTGTCGGGGTCAACTGGAGGACCGCATAAAACATGTCATGGAAGAATCCAAGGGTATCATAAGTTGAAACAACAACACATAATTCAAATCCCCCGTCATGATTCCTGGGAATCGATTGCAGGGAATAATTGCAGCCTAAACCATCCCAAGAATCGGCCGGACAGAAACATAATATTACCCCACATATTTTTTTCAAGGGCGACAAATCACCGGAGAAAAATCCAACACCGGTGAGCAAAACACATGGTAAACCGAAAGATTAACACTTGAAGAAACTCGATTGGAATGTGAGTTATCTTCCTTCAAGCATTTATGAAATCATAGAAACTCCAATGATAAGTGAAGTCATATTTTTATTTAAAATGTGGAATCTGACATTTTTAGAGGAATTTTCGTTGCAAATTTGAGAAAGCAAACAGTAAAATAGGCACAACACAAATAGAAATTTTGAAGAACAGTGAGTTTATATCAACGGAGATCCAACCTATGATACATTTAGGTAGAATTAAAAAAATACATTAGAACAGGCCTTTGATGCCCCTTTCCCTTTGTCTCAGATACAAACTATGGAGATAAGCATTTTGATATAAACACCAAAAATTAAAGGACTGTTTCTGAAACCTGAGTGCATCGAAATAGTAATAGTGTATTCGAGACCAAAAATAAAATAAAGAGATGTGTACATGAAAGGATGAAAGCAGAGGCGGCGGTTGATTAGGAAAACTGCAAACGACGGTTCATATGCGGTTGATTATGGAGACTGCAAAGGGCGGTTCATAGGGAAAATCACACAGGAAAGGATGAAAGCAACAGTGAAGAATGGGATGAACGCATACCTAAGGGAATAACGCAGAGGTGGCCGGAGAGGTTCAGTACCTTTGATGCTATCCAGTGAAGATTTATTCATACAAAACAACCTTTAAGTATCTTGGATCTACCAAGATTCAGGAGAAGAGAATAAGAAAGGACGACAAAAGAGGAGTATGTTTGTCTTACCGAAGTTGCAACGCCGATTTTTAGTGATACCAGGGAGGAGATGCTAGTTTTTTGCGATTGACAGCAGCGGTTGCAGAGAGATCGAGGGATATGGAGCAGTGCCTATTTGCAGGGTAAGTTTGAGGGAGATGCTAGGGTTTCAGCCCGAGCGCTGCAGCATGGAGGAGAAATTTCAGGGTAGGGCTGGTGCAAAGAGATTTTGAGGTTTTTTATATTTACTTTTGAGGGGAGATGCGGGAATTATAAAGGAACGTATATTTCAAATTTGGGTCTTCCTTGAATTTCAAGGCATGGAGCGTGGATGCCTAAGAATTGATTGTAGGTTTGTTTTTATTTACAGTTGTACACGTGGTATGGAGAGCCCTTGTTTTAAGTAATGTAGATAATATATAATACATAAATTTCAAAAATCACGGGGGGGGGGGGGGGGGGGGGGGGGGGGGAGGGGGGGTCTACACCCCCCGTATCCGCTACTGTGGGCTGGTATTGTTCAAAATGGGTGCGGTCTTGGTATCAGGTAGCGCGGTTATTTGGAGATCGTGAAGCTTATCATGGACTTGGTCGTGGGACGAAGTCCAGTTTGTTGCCTAAATCGCCAAGTCCGACTGTTTGCGAACTGCTTCTTGTATTGGCCGAGTTCGGCAGATTGACTGAGCATGTTTTTTTCTAATCGCGGGCTGTAGTTTGGGCGGACTGGAAGTAGTGTCTGCAGGGTTGTGTGGTCTAGTGGCGGTGTTCGACAATCAGCCTATGTTGTGTTCGCCATCATTGTTGTTTGATGTTAGGCATGGAGGACAGGTCATTCTATCCGGCCTTGTTGATAGTTGCGACCTTAGCGGACTGGTGATGGTATCCGCACTATGTGGATATGTGGTATTAGCTGTCAGGTTTGACGAGTGGTTACCCTACCTTTTTGGGTGGTGACGACACTCTTCCTCGCACCTATAAATATGAGTTCTCTGCTCGTCATAAACAACAGTGAACAGTAAGAGCTACCTCACGATTGGTTTTGCAGTTCCGATTTTCTAACCGCTGCGACTGAGGAAGTTGATTATGTGCAGGCTGCGCGACTAACATCAGGCAGTTGGCAACTAATGGAAGCTTGTTGTGGAACAGTTCGCGGATTGCAGTCAACGGTTAGTAGCAGACCGCGGTCTATGCGACTTGATCTCTTCCTCAGAGTTGCGGATAAGCAGAGAAGTTCACCCGGTCTATCAGCGAGTTCTGTTCAAGTTCCTTCAGTATTTCAATAATAACAGTCCGTGCGGTTAGTCACGGATAGGCGGCTTCGGCGGTCTCGGCGGATTCGGCTAGCGGTCTGGCGACTAGTGCGGTACAATTATCTGTCCGTGCAGTTAACTTGATGATTTTTGTTCCTTTGGTTACATTATAAATCATGTTTTGCAATGTTTTACCTCACAATTTAAAAAAGTTAATTTCAATTGGAGACTCTTGTGTTGCTGTTGCTATTGATTTTTACTTGTCTTCGTTTGCGGTTGAATGTTCCTGCAACCTCTCGGCGGATTCGGCTAGCGGTCTGGCGACTAGTGCGATTACAGTTATCTGTTCGCGCGTTTAACTTGTTGCAGATTTATGTTCCTTTGATTATATTGTAAATCATGTCTTGTAATGTATACCTCGACCTGTAAAGATATTAATTTCAATTGGAGACTCTTGTGTTGATGTTGCTACTGATTTTTACTTGTTTTCGGTTGTGGTTGAATATTCATGCGACCACTTTTTCGTTTCCACCTGTTTTGGGAAATTTTTACATAAAAGTGGTGTGGTTCTTTGATGAGTCAACGACAGTTCATAGCCACTTCGTTCATGATCGTCACCGTCATGTCAAACAGACCCTTACTTACGAAACTAAAATTCATTATAATCAATCAAATTTTAAATATTATTCTAAGTCAATACCAACATTTACAAATCTCTTACAGCTACAAGCAACTTGTATTCACTTATCAAGAGCAATCTGCCTAAGGTAAGAGTAACTCAAAGCAAAGTCAATTCTTTAAAATGAAAGTAAGAGGAGATGTTTAGATTCAAATACTCAACAAATGAAATTTTATTTCTCTTGAGATTTGCTCAAGTCTAAATGATATATGATAATAATGAAGTGATGATTAGAGGTGAGCTGCATAATATAGTAATGTTATGCGTCAGCAGTCAATTATAGTAGTAATGACATAGATATGTAGATGTATATGCGAGTTAAGGATTGTTGGGATTTGCCTTAATTTATAGAAGAATCGGGATGCAAATAGTCGGGCTTCCCTCTCCCACCACTAGCGTCATGGAAAGTTCGGCACCAAACCGCCGCACACGCGATCCGCGCACCCGATCTATGTGGTAACTACCACGCATGGGATGTCAACCGCCGTGCAGGATCCCTTGCATCGGGTCTTCCACCACCAATCGGCAGGGTCTGACGGCCCCGCATGGTCGGCCGCCCAAGCATGGACGGGCTCGTCGGGCATGGCCGGCCCCGCAAGGGCCCCTCTTGCCCGTCGGGTCGCGTGCGACCCTGGACGCGGCCAACCCTGCAAGGCCTTGTCGTCCCCTTGGCCGCCCTGTCACGGGCGACCTCGGCCTCGGTCGATCCCGAGGGCCAGTCGCCCCCTTGAGGTCTCAGGATTGCGGGCAGCCTCGCTGCAGTCGGCCCCGCAAGGGCCGGCCTCCTCCCGTCAAGGCCGCCCGGAAGCAGGGGGCGGCCGGCCCCGGTCGACACACAAAGTGTCGGCCTCTCTCGGGACCGACCATGGCCGCAGTTGGCCTTGCAAGAGGTGGCCCCGGGCGTGGCCTCCCTTAAGGGAGGCAGCTGCCCGTTGGCCGCCCAGACCAAGGGAGGCTCCCCCCGGCCGCTCGTTGGGCACAAGAGGGGTTATCGTCGCCATCACCGCTGGTTTCGTGCAGCCGTCCTGCGCGGACGGGCCATTTTTGGCTCTGGGGTATGATCACCATTTTTCAAAAATGGTGATCCGCGGGCTCAAAATCAAGCGCTCCCATTAGCCGGTCTAGTAGTTATGAGGCAAGGTTACAAGACCGCCCGCGTAAAGTCTATAAATAGACCAATTTTCTACATCATTTGAATCATTTTTCCGGTTTTGGAAATTCTCTAACCGCTTTCTCTCTCTCTCTCTCACCACACTCTCTTTATTCTCACTACAGGACTTCTGCCCAAGATCGCTCCCGCAAAACTCCGTCAAAGCCCATCTAGTCAAGTGAAGTCTGTCCGGAGATGAGACGAGCATTGAGAAGTACACAGACTCGTGCTCGACGCACAGAACTTATCGTCGCTCGCAAGGCTAGGAAGCAAGAGACAAGTCCACACACCACCATCACGCCAGACTTATCCATAAGACCAAGTTTTTTCTGCTCCCCAAGGAGCAAGAGAAGTAAGACCGCCAGAAGAGCACGGGGGCCTGCCAAGCTCAGAATTGTCTCACTCTCATCTCCCCAAGTATACCGAGGAGTCATCTGTCGCCCTCGTTCTTGCCCAAAAAACCCTGTAACAAACTCTGTAATAATGGAATTTATGTCTGCACCGTACTGACCGCATGTTTTTTAACCCGATTGTGGAAGTTGTCTCATTATCATATGAATTTTTGACTGTTTGCACGCTCGACCACCAAACGGTCTATGACAGTTCAGAAGTCCCGATCTACCAGGAGCCTCGAGTGATCATAACAAGGATGATGTTGTTGATTATATGTTGAAGCTATGTATGGTAGAGTAGTGTCAATGGCTCTAGTGGAAGACGGAGGTAAAACATGAAGTCAAGTTCTTACATCATTGAAAAATTGAGTTCAAATGATTTTTTCCGTCTTCCTACTCAGTACATCTGCAAATGAATGTTGACCAAACACATTAATTTTTTTGGTTGGTGATTGAAACTGTTGAAGCCAAAAACTGGCCTCAACGAGAGTTCGGACCTTGGGGTGTGGCCGAAACCTACTTTTCCCAAACCTAGACCCAAGACTAGCCACAAAGAGCTGGAAACCGACCCTAAGGCTTAGCTGGGAGGTCCCTCCACTAACCCGGAAGTTCTCTGATCACTTCCCCTCCAAAGCCAATTGTTGGGCTAGGAGTACCTCAAAAAGCTCTAGAAGGCAAAATGAGAGTATGAAAAAAATCTCTGCCTTCTGAGGTATCCTGTGGGTGTATTTATAGATTTCCAATATCTGGTCTACAAAAAAATGTACTTTTGCTGCCCTAAAAATACCAAAATGCCCATGGGATGGTCTGCCAATAGCCAAACTCCACTGTTCTGAGGAGCTAAATGCAGACTAGGGGTATCTAGGTAATTTCAGGTCTGGGTCCCGCCTGGCAGAAGCTCTTCCTGCTGAGCTCTGCGGGAACCCGGCTTGCCCTGAGCGCAAGCCCTCATGCCTACCCCGGGCGGGAACCAAAGGATGACGGGAGCGTTAGGTCGAGAAACATCACTTAACACCGAAGGCTGACTGGAGTGTTGAGTGGAGAAGCATCACTCAACGCCAAAGGCTTACAGGAATGTTGAGTGGAGAAGCATCTCTCAACACTAAAGGCTGGCTGGAGCGTTGAGTGGAGAAACATCACTCAACACCGAAGGCTGCCTAGAGCGTTGAGTGGAGAAGCATCACTCAACGCCGAAGGCTGACGAGAGCGTTGAGTGGAGAAGCATCACTCAACGCCAAAGGCTGGCTGGAGCGTTGAGTGGATAAGTATCAATCAATGCCAAAGGCTGGAGGGAGCGTTGAGTGGAAAAGCATCACTCAACTCCGAAGGCTGACAAGAGCGTTGAGTGGAGAAGCATCACTCGATGCCAAATCCTGGCGGGAGCGTTGAGTGGAGAAGCATCACTCCATGCCAAAGGCTGGTAGGCTTCCACCATCCTGAGGTGCGAGACCCTGCACCTGCCCAGGGCGGGAGCCTTCCTGCCCACCCTGATTCCGCCATGACCTGAGCCTTAGATCCGCATTCGACGAACATAACCTTAAGTCGAAGGCCCAGCTCAATGAGTTAAGCTCGACGAACTGGCGTTCAACGAACTATGCCCCCAGCTTGACAGGCTGAGCTCGACGAACTGGTGTTCGACGAAATGACACTACTCAACCCCTGGGCGAGAACCCACCAGACTAATTATGGCGAGAGCATTCCCGCATGCTTTCTTACTTGATCCAATCATAAGTCCAAATCAAGCCCAATCTCGGTCCTTGGAGGATCTTGATCCTACTCAGCGAATATGGGGTTGTACACAATCTCCGCTCTTTGCGACCTAGCCTTGTGCTCGAAAAGACACGTCCAACCCCAAATATTCGGTGAGTACATGCTGACCTAGCAGGTAATCGTTCTACAGACCCCACCTTCGTCCTATAAATACATAGCTGAGTTTGTCTCACAGGTCACCGCTGCCGTAATTACTCTCTGTTTGAGCCTCTGCTGCGCCATGAAAATGCGTGCCAAAAACGTTGATAAGCCACTCTCGGAAGAGCTCCAGGCCCGTATCGCTGCGGCCCAAGTGCGGGCTCGCGCCAATTGAGCCAAGATTTCCCCTTGGCTGATGGGTGTAAGAACCGAACAAAAACAAGCCGAAATGGTTTTAAAGTGAAACTTTATTATCCGAAAAAGGTATCTATTACAAAGGTATGCCCTCCCTTATATAGAATGGAGGAGAGATGAGAGAATACAAATAAGAGATGTGGGACTAAAAATTTACAGGACTAAGCAGACTATACAAAATAAACCGCACAAGCCGCGCAGTTAGACAGAAGGGCTAACCGCACGGCTACCACAAGAGAAGAAGAGAGATTGCCAGGGAAGACCGCTAGACCGCCCGATCTCCAAGCCGGCAGAGACAAACCGCCAGACCGCGCGGTCTTCAACCCGCCAAGACAGACCGCCAGACCGCCCGGTCACCAACTTCAACACTCCCCCTCAAGCTGGAGCATATATATCGATCATGTCCAGCTTGTCGCAAACATGAAGAAACGAGGTGGAAACTGGCTTGGTGAAGATGTCAGCCAGCTCTTTATCAGAAGTAACAAAGGGAGTGCAAATTTGTTCTTTTAAGATCTCTTCACGAATGAAATGACAGTCGACCTCAATGTGCTTTGTTCTTTCATGGAAGACCGGATTTTTGGAGATGTATATGGCTGCCTTGTTATCACAGAACATAGGTAGAGGATGGTTGTAGACCTCTCCTAAATCTAGCATGAGAGCCCGCAGCCATTTTAACTCACAAGTGGTCGACGCCATACTGCGATACTCAGCTTCTGCACTGGACCTGGAGACAACAGACTGCTTCTTGCTCTTCCAGCTCACCAGATTTCCCCCAACAAAGGTGCAAAAACCTGAGGTTGACTTGCGATCCCCTTTGTCATCTGCATAACTTGCATCTGAGTAGGCTTCAATCCTCAGATTACCATTCTTCTGAAAAAGTAATCCTTTCCCATGCGCTGCTTTGACATACTCCAAGATCCGCAAGGCGGACTGTAGATGAAACTCCCTAGGAGCTTGCATGAATTGACTCACCTTGCCCACAACATAGGAAATGTCGGGTCTGGTCACTGTGAGATATATGAGCTTACCAACCAGACGCATGTACCGCGAACTATCTGAAAGAGGAGGCGAATCATCTGTCTAGGTTTTGTCTTCTCCAGGTGCCATGGGGCATCAGGCAGGTTTTGCTCCAGTCAACCCTGCCTCTTTTAAAAGATCAAGGGCATACTTACGTTGAGAGAGAACTAAGGAGTCGGGCTTCCGAGAGATTTCGATCCCCAAAAAGTACTTTGGAGAGCCCATATCTTTCGTGATCAGATGTTGGCGAAGATGTCGCTTTGTCAGGGCTACCCCTTCCTGGTCATCACTAGTGAGAAGAATATCATCGACGTACACAGCAAGAACAACCAGCCCCGAGGGAGTTTTGCGAATAAAGAGAGAGTGATCAGCAGAGCTTCGCGCAAAACCAACAGCCGCCACGATGCCGCTGAACTTGTCAAACCAAGCTCGAGGGCTCTGCTTGAGGCCATAAATTGCCTTCTGCAGCCGGCATACTCGTGTATCCCCCAGAGCAACATACCCAGGAGGTTGCTCCATGTAAACTGACTCGTGAAGATCACCATAAAGGAAGGCATTCTTGACATCCAGCTGAGAAATTGGCCAATCCCGATTGACCGCCACAGAGAGAAGGACCCGGATAGTGCTGAGACGAGCCACGGGGGAGAAGGTGTCAAAGTAATCAACCCCATAGGTCTGAGTGAAGCCCTTAGCAACAAGGCGAGCCTTATACCGATCCACAGTGCCGTCTGGGCCAAATTTGACCACAAAGACCCAGCGACAACCAACAACATCAGTACCGAAGGGAGGAGGAACAAGAGTCCATGTACCCCGCTCCGTGAGGGTCGCCATTTCCTCATCCATGGCCAGCTTCCAGTGGGGAATAGCAAGGGCCTCCTGATAGGAACGAGGAGTGGCAGTGTTAGAGATAGCCAGCGCAAAGGCCCTGCGAGAAGGGGTAAGATGATCATAGGAAACAACATCAGCAAGAGGGTGTAGGGTACATGTCCGCACCCCTTTGCGAAGAGCCACAGGGAGATCCAGGTCGGCGGCCCCCTCGGGATGCAGAGCGTCCGTGGCAGAGAGAGCTGGCCCGGGAGAAGAGAGCGACGGCGGCGGAGAGGATGGAGACGGAGGTGGAGAAGTGGGAGAGAGAGGTGGAGCGAGAGGAGGGGACAAAGATGGCGGAGGTGTGGATATCTCGGTAGGAGACGAGGGAACGAAGGGAATAGCAGGAGAGTCAGAAGCCAGGGAAGGAGGAGAGGTAGCGGGGGAAAGAGAGGAGGAGTCAGCCGAGAAGTAGGAGGCATTCTCGAAAAAGGTAACGTCAGCAGAGACGAACTGCTGACGAAGAACAGGGTTAAAGCAACAATAGCCTTTCTGAGTGGTGGAGTACCCCAGAAAGACACATTTGGTGGAGCGAGAGGAGAGCTTGTCACGGGTGGCCGATGGGGTATGCACAAAAGCAGTGCATCCAAAGATGCGGAGAGGGAGAGGAAAGGGCTCCTTGCCCGGATACAGAATGGAGAAGGGTGTTTTCCCGTGGAGAATGGTGGATGGAATGCGATTGATGAGGTAGCAGGCAAGGAGAACGACATAGCCCCAATACGAGCGAGGGACATGCATCTGGGTCATCAATATGCGAGCCACAACGAGCAGGTGACGGTTTTTGCGTTCCGCCACCCCATTTTGTTGGGAGGTGTAAACACAACTAGTCTGATGAATAATGCCATGTTGCACACAAAAAGAGGTAAAAGCATGACTCAGATACTCTTTAGCATTGTCGGAGCGAAATGTTTTAATACAAGCATTAAACTGAGTTTTAATCAATTGATAAAAAGATATCCATACATCAAAAAGTTCAGAGCGATCTCGGAGGAGATACACCCAAGTACATCGAGAAAATCATCTATAAAAGTTACAAAATAAGAACTACCCCGGCCAATGGTGAGGGTAGGAGCAGGTCCCCAGATATCGGAGTGGACAAGATCAAAAGGACGAGTAGAGCCCCGTCCGTGCTTCGGCGGGAAGGAGGAACGGTGATGCTTGCCGAGTTGACAGGCGTCGCATTGGAGAGGAGTACTGGACGGAGGGAGGTGCGGCAGAAGCTGATGTAGAAGACGTGGTGGAGGATGACCGAGGCGGAGATGCCACTGGAGAAGATCCGTACAGGAAGACGAGAAGGCGGACAAGGCAGAAACATTGTCGAGGAAGTAGAGGCCGCCGCTCTCAGTCCCAGTAGCAATCGTCCGGTGGGAGCTCGGATCCTGAAAAGAACAAGAAGTTTGTGTAAATGTCACAGAACACTGAAGCTATTTGCATAAAGAGGTAACAGACAATAGATTGCACGGAAACTTGGGCACATAGAGAGTGTCCGCTAGTCGTAGTGACGGAGTAACATGAACCACTCCCGTCCCATGAACCGGGGAGGGAGAACCATCTGCAACTAGGACCGGGGCAACCGATCATGTTGTTCGAGCAAAGAGAAGCACTGAGGATTGCCCGTCATGTGATTAGTGGCACCAGAGTCGATGAGTCATTTAACTTGAGTCATCATGTGGGCACTACCTAAGGATGTTACAACAGAGGCAGACAACTTGGAAGAGTCACCGGAGGGGCGAAGATGGGGATGCTTCGTCCAACAACGTTCGAAAGTATGGCCGGTTCGGCCACAATGAGAACAGAGGTAGCGGGAAGAAGCACGACTGCCGGACTGGTGACTGTGGCTACCAGAGCCACTCCGCTGAGTGTGATGAGAATAGTTGTCCGGTGGTGGAGAAGGAGCGGGCAAAAGTGGGCGCTGAAGGAGAGAGGTGACAGCAGCGATGCGGGCAACGGTGGCATCTAAGGTAGGAGATTCTGCCTCACCCAGAATTTGCTGGCGGATCATGTCATAAGTATCAGGAAGCCGGAGCAGATAACACACAACCAGAAGCTCCTGGAAGTGCTTGTGTTGTTGAGCCAAATCCGCAGAAAAGGGGCGATTCTGAAGAATCTTAGCCCCAAGAGCCTGAACCTGTTGGTAGGCAGCATCAGGAGACAAGGTAGGACGGGCAAAGAGGTCTGCATACAACGTATAAATGCGGGATGTCTGATCCCCCTTGGAGTACAAAGCGACAAGATGAAGCCAAGCGGCCTTGACCGTCTCATCATGGTGTATGACGGGAAGGCACTCATCGGAAAGACTATTCGCGAGCCAAGTACGCACAAGCGCGTCGCTTGCATCCCAGTCATCAAAGAGAGGTGAAGTGATAGGAGGTGGGTCATCAACGATATGGTGGCGTTTGCGTTGTGAGCGAAGAAGAAAGGTGAAAGAGACGCTCCAATCCGGGTAGTTGGAGCCAACAAGCTTGGAAACGGTCCCAAGGTTCCCGGAAGGAGTAGGAGGAAGAGGCGGAGCCGGATTGGTGACAGGGGTGGTGGCAGTAGAGGCATCAGAAAGAGCCATAGGAGCAGTAAAAAAAAGGAAGCCGGGCAGTTAGGAAACAACCCGCACAGACAGGATAAAGACGGGCTGCAGCGGTCACAAAGGTGGGAACCAGCGGCCAGAAAAGCCACGACCAAGCTGCAAACACAAGCAGAGGGGAAGAAGTCGAACGGCTAGAGGACAGGCCGCGCGAACAGAAGCAGGACAAAACAGGGCGCTGCGAGAAGAGACGGCGACTTAGAAGAGACAAAAAGTCGCGCACACATAGGGCAGCAACAAGGATAGGAAGAGGCCGCACGGACAGGGTGCAAACCGTCAAGACAAGCCGCGCGGACAAGAAGACACAGAATCAGGAGGAGTAGATCGAGTCCTCTGATACCATGTAAGAACCAAACAAAAACAAGCCGAAATGGTTTTAAAGTGAAACTTTATTATCCGAAAAAGGTATCTATTACAAAGGTATGCCCTCCCTTATATAGAATGGAGGAGAGATGAGAGAATACAAATAAGAGATGTAGGACTAAAAATTTACAGGACTAAGCGGACTATACAAAATAAACCGCACAAGCCGCGCGGTTAGACAGAAGGGCTAACCGCACGGCTACCACAAGAGAAGAAGAGAGATCGCCAGGGAAGACCGCTAGACCGCCCGGTCTCCAAGCCGGCAGAGACAAACCGCCAGACCGCGCGGTCTTCAGCCCACCAAGACAGACCGCCAGACCGCCCGGTCACCAACTTCAACAATGGGCAAGAGGCCCGCAGGCGAGAGGGTCGTGGGAGAGAAATATGCTGGCGAGAAGCCATCCGGCGAGAAGCCAACCGGCGAGATCTCCCGCCCAAAGAAGAAGAATAAGAAGGGCAAGTCAGTCAGGCGAGACCTGTCTAAGGAGAACCGAGCCCTGCCTATCCCAACTCCTGACCGTGATGAGGCCCCTTATTCTCTGCCGGAGGTACCCTTCTCGCCTTTCGCCCTTCCTGTTAGCGCGAAGTGTTAAAAAGCTTGAACGTGGTTGCGTACTGAAGTACCACTCTTCTCACAGGGGACGGTGCCAAGAGATGTTGCCGACTTTCTACTGGAGGGCACAGAGGCGACCCGCCTTCGCAATGTGGGTCCACTGTCCGCTTCGGGGGCTTTCATGCCCAATTCCCCAACCGATCGTGCGGATCCAGCGCCCAATCACGCCATACCTGCCGGAGGGGTTATCTCTGAGCCATCCGCTCCCGTACCGGGATCACTGCTTCCGGCGAGAGAGGGCGTCTCTGTTCCCCCCTGGGCGAGACCGATACCCCGGAGCGTAGGACATTTTGTCCGGGTCGGGTCAAGCCACACCATCTGCTTTTCGGAAAGAGTTCAGAGGGCCAGCCCGACCCTTCTCACCAACCATCGGGGGAGGATATCCACCGCGCCCCAGGTATGTGAGAACCTCCCAGCTTTTCTTTCGCTCCTCTCCTATTCTGACCAAAATCTGTCCTCCAGAGCTGAAGGAGCAAGAAGCGGAAGGGGATGGAGATGAAGATGAAGAACAAGGAGAAGAAGAAAGGGAAGACTTGCCCCTCCCCTCTGCCAGTTAGATGGAGGACTTTCTCGAGGCCTCCGGAAGCGGCAAGGCGTGGAGGCAGAGGATTGCGGGAGTCCTGTCGAAGCTCGCGCGACAGCAACAGGCTAACTCCGCATCGGTGAATAGGATCCACGAGGCGATGGAGCGGCGGCTGGCGATCGTTGAGAGGGACTGCGCCTACCTTCTTATCGGGGCGGAATCCCAGGATACGTTTTCCGCCGAAACCTCCCCCGGGAGACACGTCACGCAGATTCAAGATCAACTCCGCCTGGCCAACCAGGGGCTAACCACCCTGTCGGCCTTCTTCGACCCGCGAGTCCCTCCAAAGTCTGGCAAGCGAGAACTAGGTCGTTGGTGGTGGATGCCGTACTGAGCCCTTGGGGCTAATCCCTTCTTTACTCCCCTTCTCAGCCTACCCTTATCCTTTGTACCCCTTGTACCTTTCGGCATCAGACAATCGTCATAAGTGCTATTTGTATTTATCATTATTATTATCGTTTGGGGGCTCTTGCCGAGCGAAATCCCCTTTATGTCTGTGTCCTTCCCGCCTGTTTTTTGTGTGCTTTCCTTTTGTACTTTGTGAATGCTTAACTCATACGCCTTGCTCGATACTTCTCTCGCACCGGGGTAATTTATCTTTTCTCTGGCCCTCCCTATAGGTTCTCTCTTCCTGCAGGTCCAAGGAGAGCTGACGGGACAGTACAGAATTCAAGGAGTCAAGACGTCTGGATTTGCTGACCCGTTGACTGTTCTCCCGCCGTATTTTTTTTTAAGAAAACTCATAATTATCGTATCTTCTATAAATAGGCCAATCCACCTACCTCATTTACTCCCCAGCATTTACTTCTTTCATCCCGAACCTTCGTCCACCTGTCAACTACTTACACCGATCCCTCCGGCGCAAAGGCTCTCGCCTCCCCGACTTTTTTCTCCTTTCTTTTTCCCTCCAGGATGCCAGGTGAGAGCGAAGGTCGCTCCAAGTGCACGCAAACCTTCCTGGACCACGCCTTTTGTAACACCCCCTATCCGTCGCATAGCATATAGCAGTAGGTCCGGCCGGGGCCCGACGCCATATGCCACAGACAGACCGGGTGGTTACTCATGGAAACCATCCAACCAATCTCAACGTCCTACACAGAGCATTCTAGCGGAAGCAGTTTATAAAAGTTGCAAATAAGAACCCAACATTAAAGCATGAATGTCCACTAATACAAAATAGGAATGTTATACAAAACCAACACAAGCCTTAAGGCCTTACAAAATGTTTCACTTGATATTACATGATTTACAAACCACGGCACGCAGGCCGGTCATACATGAATAAAACAGTAAACACTTCCAATTAGGCCTTCGAGGGCCGGCTTCGCACTTGGGCTTTAGCTCGCTATTGACCGCTTGGTCCAGCAGTATCTGCAAGCAACAAACCACCGCACGGTGGCAAAACAAGGCAACGGTCAGCAATGCTGACCAAATTATAACGATCCCGCCCCCAACTCGGGGCGGCGATGCTCCTTCTCTGCATTTCATTAGCATAAGTGAACAATATATATCAATAATCACTTCATCACAGACGTTGGCTCGCACAGCCACACGCCCCGTGCTCTCAGGGCACATTCTTGGTGAACCGGTCGATGTCACGTCAATTAAAGCCATAGACATTCCGGACTCACCACCGCCACTTTGGCGGCCAAACCTATGAGCATTTTGTCTTCCTGGCCTGGGTCACGACAATTTAAGCCATTGACCGCCGAAGACCCTAATCTATGCCAACGGCAAGTGCCACATGCCTTTAGGTATCTTTAACCGAACGACATAGAACGGGTACGGTTCCATCTAACCCGTGCTCACATCGCAACGATAATTTAAGCCATTTGCGCGGGTCAAACTTCCACCGAGTCCCATTTCCAACACAATTCACATAACCCGGTTATGTTCAAGTTGGCTCTCAGGCCACCAAGTTGGCAAGATCTCGCATCCGCCCAGTTTTCCGGGTGTACCTTTGGGTTAATCCCCAAGGCTCCCTGCTGCAATCTACCGCGTAGAAAACCCGAAAAACAATCAATAGCACGGAGTATTCTCCGACATTTATGCAATGCAACATCACCGATCCAGACCAACATGTCCGGGTAGACTTTACACATCATGCCTATGTCCGTTCTCGCTTACGGACTCTAAACAACGGGGACTTCACATATCTACCCGAAGGAACGCCTCCAACTCTCCGCAAACTCGCGAGAGCGGACTTCCTATGCAAAGAAGGAGAGCTACTCATGCTCAAGAAGAGAATAGTTACCCTAGCGTTCCTCTTTGGCGCCATGGAAAAGTAAGCGGATGAAAAGCACCGCACTAGCTTTGCCTCCGTGGATCCGAAGTCGGCTCGCGATTTGGAGCTTCGAAGCTCCTCCAATGGCCGGATCTAGCTCCTTCTTCCTTCATTGGCTCTCCTCTCTCTCTAAGCTTTTAGAAAGATGATAACTTATGAAAAGTGAGGGTTTCTAAGTCCAATCCCGGGTATATCCCTTCAGGAACAACCCCCAGCCGTTGGATCATCAATTAAAGAAATGGACGGCTTTGATTCGGGACTGAAATGCCCAATCTGGACCGCACACGGCCTGGCACACGCCCGTGTCCTGGGCCGTGTGCCTCATTCGCCGTCAAAATCGGCTTGCCTGGAACCTCACACGGGTATCGAACACGCCCGTGTTCGACCTGACACGCCCGTGTTCCACTTGACACGGCCATGTGGCCGGCCGTGTACCCCCATCATTTTTCCCCGAAAACAACCCGAGCACTGCACGGGTTCTAGGACACGCCCGTGTCCTTGCCCGTGTCACCTCAACATGCCTGGGTTCCAGGCCGTGTACACGGTCTCGACACTCGACACTTCGTCGAGCGAAGATCGTCGACCTGATGACACGGCCTTGGACACGCCCGTGTCATAGCCCGTGTGCCTTGTCTCGACACAATGTCGAGAGCAAAGTGTCGACTTCCCGGGACGAGTGTCGACATGGGTCGACATGCCCTGCGACACGCCCGTGTCGCAGGCCGTGTGCCATGTCTCGACACTTCGTCGAATGCAGAGTGTCGACTTCGCGGGCTAAGTGTCGATACGGGTCGACACGCCCTGCGACACGCCCGTGTCGCAGGCCGTGTGCCCAGTCTCGACACAATGTCGAGCTCAAAATGTCGACTTCCCGGCTGAGTGTCGACACAGCTTGACACGCCCTGGGACACGCCCGTGTCCTAGGCCGTGTGCATGCTGCCAGAACCCAAAACTGGCCCAAAACGTCCCCCGTCGCTCTTTTGAGTTTTGGGGCGTTACAACTCTCCCCCTCTTAAAAGAATTTCGTACACGAAATTATATAAAGGAAAGACATGTACAAAACCAAAATTTGTACCTGAGTGGAACAACTCCGGATATTCGTCAAGCATAGTCTGCTCTCTCTCCCAAGAGAGCTCCTCACGACCGCAATTGTCCCACCGGACCTTGACCATCCTGATCTCTTTATTGCGTAGCCGCTTGACCTCCGAGTCCTTAATCCGCACGGGCCTGACCTTTGTCGTCAGCCCACTATCCACCGGTACTTGATCAACCGCGATCACTTACGTAGGCTCTTGCATTGCCTTCCGAAGCACCGAAATATGGAATACATCATGTAAACCAGTAAGCTCCACTGAAAGCTTCAACCGATAGGCCGCTTCACCGACTCGCTCCAGAACCTCAAACGGCCCAAGGTACCTCGGGCTTAGCTTTTTCAATCGCTGCACCCGCGAGACACCCTTGAACAGCTTGATCTTTAAGTACACATAGTCGCCCACAGCGAACTCCACGTTCCTGTGCTTGACATTATAGTACTTCGCTTGCCGGTCCTGAGCGATAAGCAACCTCTCCCGAATGGTTCTCACCAAAGAAGTAGCATCCTCCACTTCTGATCGCTTATACAACTTTGACTCACCCGTTTCTAACCAAGACAATGACGTGCGACATTTTCTACCATAAAGGGCATCGAAGGGCGCCATCTAAATACTCGCTTGGTAGCTATTGTTGTATGCGAACTCCTAGGTGGTCTTCCCACTGCTTTCCAAAATCTAAGACACACATGCGGAGCATGTCTTCCATGGTTCTATTGACCCTCTCGGTCTGCCCATCCGTTTGCGGATGGAAGGCTGTGCTGAATTTCAGCTTTGTTCCTAACATTTGCTGCACAAGACTCCAATCATTGGACGTGAACCGCCCATCTCGGTCACTCACGATGCTGCGGGGCACACCATGAAGTCGTACTATGTTATCCACATAAAGCTTTGCCAACTTCTCCACCGGATCATCCTTCCTATGCGGAATGAAATGCGACACCTTCGTTAACCGATCAACAACCACCCAAATGGCGTCGTTCCCCTTTTGCGACCTTGGCAAACCGTGCACAAAGTCCATAGAGATGTCGTCAAATTTCCACTCCGGAATAGGCAAGGACTTAAGAAATCCTCCCGGCTTTTGGCACTCCGCCTTCACCAAGGCGCAAGTTTGGCACTTCGCGACGTAGAGCACCACATCCTTTTTCAAACCCGGTCACCAAAACAGTTTCTTCACATCACGGTACATCTTCGTGCTCCCCGGGTGAATCGAGTACTTGGTATGGTGTGCCTCGTACAACAACTCCACCCGCAAATTACCCACACTTGAGACGCACAGACGACCGTCTTTCCAAAGTAATCCGTCCTCCACGACGAATGGGGAATTTGACCCATCCAGAGCCTCTACCATGAACTGCTTCATATGAGCATCCATATCCAAAGCCTGCCGAATACGATCAGCCAGGTCATATTGGACTTCAGTCCAATTCAGAACTACTTCAGCACTTGATTGCTTGTCCACACAAACAATCTCCAACGCCTCCAACTCCCGCACCAACCGCTCATCATGCACCGATAGCCAATTGGCTTGAGCTGGGGCTCGACGACTCAACGCGTCCGCAACCGCATTCCCTTTACCAGGCACGTAGTGGATCTTGAATGTATAGTCCCCCAGGAACTCCATCCATCTACGCTGTCGCATATTCAGATCTTTCTGATCAATAAGATACTTCAGGCTCTTGTGATCGGTGTAGATATCAATCTTCACACCGTACAAGTAGTGTCTCCACAGCTTCAAGGCAAAAATCACGACCGCTAACTCCAAGTCATGGACCGGATAGTTCCTTTCATGCACATTTAGCTGTCTCAAGCCATAAGCTATTGCACTTCCGTGTTGCAGTAGCACGCAACCCAAACCGCTGCCCGAAGCATCACTGTAAATCTCATAGCCTTCGGTCCCACATGGCGAACTCAGCACAGGCGCCGTGGTCAACCGACACTTCAACTCCTCAAAAGCTCGCGCGCACTCCAGCATCCAAACGAACTTATGCTCCTTCCTCGTCAAAGTAGTGAGAGGTAACGCTATCCGCAAGAAGTTCTCTACGAAGCGCCTATAATAGCCGGCAAGCCCCAGAAAACTCCGGACTTCCGCTACAGTAGCAAGCTCAGGCCACTCCCGTATCGCAACAATCTTCGCCGGATCCACAGCAATACCCTCTCCACTCACTATATGACCGAGGAACGCCACTGAGGACAGCCAAAACTCGCACTTCGAGAACTTGGCATACAACTGATTTCTCCTTAGCGTCTCCAAAACCAAATGAAGATGCTTGAAGTGATCTTCCTCACTTTACGAGTACACCAAAATATCGTCGATGAAGACGATCACAAAATGGTCCAAGTACTCCCTGAAAGTCCTGTTCATCAAATCCATGAACACTGACGGCGCATTAGTCAGCCCAAATGGCATGACCGTAAACTCATTATGCCCGTATCTCGTACTAAACGCTGTCTTCGGGATATCACTCTCCCTTATTCGCAGCTGATAGTACCCAACCTTGAGATCTAACTTCTAGTACACCGTCGACCCGACTAACTGATCAAAAAGATCATCAATCTGGGGGATCAGGTACTTGTTCTTCTCCGTCAACTTATTGAGCTCCCGATAATCAATACATAGCCTCAAGCTTCCGTCCTTCTTTTTAACAAAGAGGACCGGTGTGCTCCAAGGCGAAGAACTCGGGCGCACATACCCTTGCTCCAACAACTCTTGCAGTTGAACTTTCAGCTCCGCCATTTCCTTAGGCGCTAGCCGATAAGGAGATCGTGACACAGGCTTTGCACCTGGTACTAGCTCAATCGTAAAATCTATCTCCCGCTGAGGCGGGGCTCCAGGAAGATCTGCGGGGAACACATCAGGGTATTCCGATACCACTGAAATACAATCCAACGCGGGCTTCGGCTTTGCAACCTCCACTAGTGTAAAGAACAGTTCTGCACCGGTACGAACCACCTTCACCACCTGAAGAGCAGACATCAACGTCTTGCTCGACCCCTTTAAACCCGTAAAAGTCGTCTCACGACTTGCTCCCAGCTTGACTTCCTTGCGACCGCAGTCAATATAGGCCTGCTGCTCCGAGAGTCAGTCCATGCCAAATATAACGTCGAACTCCACCAACGGAAGTAAAGATGCTTGCAGGTCGAACTCCTGATTCCCAATACGAATCTTAACATCGCAGATCCTATCCGCTCGCATCGAACACCCATTGGGCAACAACACATCCAACTTATCCTTTGCCATCGAAGAAGGGACTCCGATGCGTGATATAAATCCTTCGGACAAGAAGGAGTGTGAAGCTCCCGTATCGAAGAGTGCTCGTGCAGGATTTTCACAAATCAATACAAATCCTAAACAAGCAGTGGTAAGGTAACATGTGAATAACAAGTATTTAAGGAAATTGACTTGCTATAAATTAAACCGTACCTGTCACCACATCAGCTTGTTTGATGGCCTCCTGTTGGCCAAGATTATAGACCCTCGGTTGGGCCGGAGCATAGTGGGATGCGGTCGACTCCACCGCCTTGCCCTTCTCTTCATAAGTAGCTCCCGGCTTTCTCTCGGACTTAGGACGTCCGCTCCAACAGTCACGGGCAAAATGCCCCGTCTTTCCACAAGTAAAACACGCGCCCGGGGTCTGACTCGTAGTCGCCCCAGAAGCACCAGAAGGAGCTGGACCCGAAGTCCTATGCTTCTTGAAAGACCTCCGATAGCCGGACTTTGAAGTAGTCGGCACTTTAAATTCAGATTTCTTCTCACCCAAGCTTTTCTTTGCTTGTACATTCTTCATGTCCTTCTCCAAGGACCGGGCAGTGTTGACCAAGGTTAAGAAACCCTGCGTCATCGGCCCCGAGAGTAGTAATCTCAACTCATCTCTCAAGCCTTGGTAGAATCGATTCATCTTACGCTCCTCATCCGCGATGGTGGAGCTAGCATATCGACTCAAACGAGTAAACTCGTGGAGATATTCATCCACGCTCTTCTCACCCTGAACCAACTTCAGAAATTCGTTCTCCATCGAAATCCTCTGAGTAGAAGGGAGGTATCTTGCTAAGAACAATCCCGAAAACTCTTCCATCGGGACGTCTGTCAGTTGTCTACCTCTCAAATGATGCAGCTCCAAACCTTCCCACCATAATCTCGCTTCACCGTCCAAAAGGAACGTAGCAATGGTGGTCATTTGCCACTCCTCCGTCTCCGTTGCTGTCATGACTCTCTTCACCCTGGAGAGCCAGTCTTCAGCCTGAGATGGGGTTCCCAACCCCGAGAATAACAGAGGGTTAAAGCTCATTACATGCTTAAGCTGCCTCTCGGTTGCCCTCCTTGGCACCACCGGTTCCACAACCACTTGCTCCACTCTCCTCGGCTCAGCCTCTTGAAGAGGTTCCTGCTCCATCACAGGAGCGGGCTGCTGCGTTTGCCTTTCAGGCTGCGCATTTATCACGGCCAACACCGCTTCAGCCACCAATCGTATATTCTCAGCCGATAGAGGTGTTACAGGAGCAACATCTGGTGCACTGCTAGCCTCAGAAACTCGGCATTCTGACGGCCCAACACCACTTCTGGTCACCTATAGTGGTACAAAACACCGTTAAGCGACCAAATAAATTGCAAACAACAATTATAGGAACACGCAGGTTCCTCAAACACATGTATTTTCATTCCTAAGTGGACATTCATGGGTTCTTTTACTGTTATAACGATGACGCACACAATGTGCTCACCACCCCTTAAAAAGAATTCGCCCACGAATTCACTGTAAGCCCGACCAAAACCAGTAGTCTGATACCAAATTGTAACACCCCCTATCCGTCGCATAGCATATAGTAGTAGGTCCGGCCGGGGCCCGACGCCATATGCCACAGACAGACCGGGTGGTTACTCATGGAAACCATCCAACCAATCTCAACGTCCTACAAAGAGCATTCTAGCGGAAGCAGTTTATAAAAGTTGCAAATAAGAACCCAGCATTAAAGCATGAATGTCCACTAATACAAAATAGGAATGTTATACAAAACCAACACAAGCCTTAAGGCCTTACAAAATGTTTCACTTGATATTACATGATTTACAAACCACGGCATGCAGGCCGGTCATACATGAATAAAACAGTAAACACTTCCAATTAGACCTTCGAGGGCCGGCTTCGCACTTGGGCTTTAGCCCGCTATTGACCGCTTGGTCCAGCAGCACCTGCAAGCAACAAACCATCGCACAGTGGCAAAACAAGGCAACGGTCAGCAATGCTGACCAAATTATAACGATCCCGCCCCCAACTCGGGGCGGCGATGCTCCTTTCCTGCATTTCATTAGCATAAGCGAGCAACATATATCAATAATCACTTCATCACAGACGTTGGCTCGCACGGCCACACGCCCCGTGCTCTCAGGGCACATTCTCGGTGAACCGGTCGATGTCACGTCAATTAAAGCCATAGACATTCCAGACTCACCACCGCCACTTTGGCGGCCAAACCTATGAGCATTTTGTCTTCCTGGCCTGGGTCACGACAATTTAAGCCATTGACCGCCGAAGACCCTAATCTATGCCAACGGCAAGTGCCACGTGCCTTTAAGTCTCTTTAACCGAACGACATAGAACGGGTACGGTTCCATCTAACCCGTGCTCACATCGCAACGACAATTTAAGCCATTTGCGCGGGTCAAACTTCCACCGAGTCCCATTTCCAACACAATTCACATAACCCGGTTATGTTCAAGTTGGCTCTCAGGCCACCAAGTTGGCAAGATCTCGCATCCGCCCAGTTTTCCGGGTGCACCTTTGGGTTAATCCCCAAGGCTCCCTGCTACAATCTACCGCGTAGAAAACCCGAAAAACAGTCAATAACACGGAGTCTTCTCCGGCATTTATGCAATGCAACATCACCGATCCAGACCAACATGTCTGGGTAGGCTTCACACATCATGCCTATGTCCGTTCTCGCTTACGGACTCTAAACAACGGGGACTTCACATATCTACCCGATGGAACGCCTCCAACTCTCCGCAAACTCGCGAGAGCGGGCTTCCTATGCGAAGAAGGAGAGCTACTCATGCTCAAGAAGAGAATCGTTACCCTAGCGTTCCTCTTTGGCGCCATGGAAAAGTAAGCGGATGAAAAGCACAACACTAGCTTTGCCTCCGTGGATCCGGAGTCGGCTCGCGATTTGGAGCTTCGAAGCTACTCCAATGGCCGGATTTAGCTCCTTCTTCCTTCCTTGGCTCTCCTCTCTCTCTAAGCTTTTAGAAAGATGATAACTTATGAAAAGTGAGGGTTTCTAAGTCCAATCCCGGGTATATCCCTTCAGGAACAACCCCCAGCCATTGGATCATCAATTAAAGAAATGGACGGCTTTGATTCGGGACTGAAATGCCCAATCTGGACCGCACACGGCCTGGCACACGCCCGTGTCCAGGGCCGTGTGCCTCATTCGCCGTCAAAATCGGCTCGCCTGGAACCTCACACGGGTATCAAACACGCCCGTGTTCGACCTGACACGCCCGTGTTCCACTTGACACGGTCGTGTACCCCCATCATTTTTCCCCGAAAACAACCCGAGCACTACACGGGTTCTAGGACACGCCCATGTCCTTGCCCGTGTCACCTCAACACGCCTGGGCTCCAGGCCGTGTACACGGTCTCGACACTCGATACTTCGTCGAGCGAAGATCGTCGACCTGATGACTCGGCCTTGGACACGCCCGTGTCCTAGGCCGTGTGCCTTGTCTCGACACAATGTCGAGAGCAAAGTGTCGACTTCCCGGGACGAGTGTCGACACGGGTCGACACGCCCTGCGACACGCCCGTGTCGCAGGCCGTGTGCCATGTCTCGACACTTCGTCGAACGCAGAGTGTCGACTTCGCGGGCTAAGTGTCGACACGCCCTGCGACACGCCCGTGTCGCAGGCCGTGTGCCCAGTCTCGACACAATGTCGAGCTCAAAATGTCGACTTCCCGGCTGAGTGTCGACACAGCTTGACACGCCCTGGGACACGCCCGTGTCCTAGGCCGTGTGCCTGCTGCCAGAACCTAAAACTGGCCCAAAACGTCCCCCGTCGCTCTTTTGAGTTTTGGGGCGTTACACCTTTCCCACCTGCCGGCTCACACAGGCGGAATTTATCACGATCACCGAGAACTTCATCCCGCCTGGGTTCGTCGCGCGGAAGCCCGGGAGCGAAGACGAGGTTAACCTCACGCCATAAGGGGAGCTCGCCATCCCCTTGGAGCACTTCGAGGCGGGCATCCGACCGTCTCTCTAGCCGGAAGTGCGCCAGGCCCTGCGCTATTATGGGGTAGTGCCGGCCCAACTCAATCCTAACTCCATCGCCTTCCTGGTGGATTTCGCTTGCTATATGCAGGCGGAAAGGATTGAGTTCATCTTGCCGATCTTCCGGAAGTTGTTCAATTTTCGGGCCAAGGGAGGGTCAGTCTTCCTTTCGGGACAGTCGGTGAAGACGGTGGGTCTCGCCAAGAAGCACCATCACTTTGCGGAAAGGTTCATCTTTGTCTCCGGGACTTTCAGCAACATTCCTCTCGCTCTAATTCAATATGACGATGCAACCTATAAGCCTCCAACTCTCGGGGAGCGAGAGGGCGCCCTCGTCGAGTTCTTTGGCTCGAAAACCTTCGACGTCCATTTCCTATAGCGAGATCTGGATTCCCTCCAAACGGTACTGAAAGATATGGTACCTAAACACCTAGAGGGGGGGGGGGGTGAATAGGTGACCTAAACCTTTTTGAAACTTTGTTGGCAGCAACACAGTTATCACACAGATTTCTACAGCTAACAGCAATAACAAAATATAAACTGCTAATCCACAGCACAGCACAGCACAGCAGACACACAAATTTATAGTGGTTCCCCAATCTTTGGGTACATCCACTTTCCCCCTTCGCCTATCTAGCAGTGTACTAGATCCGGCCAAACTTCTCCACTATCTCAGAACCCAACTAGGTTCCTACACCTCAGGCCCAAAGCCTTACACTCAGCCACCAAGGCCTACATTCAGCCACCCAGGCCTACACTCAGCCAATTAAGGCCTACACTCAGAGCTCTTCAACTCCTACACTCAGGCAACCAAGCCCTACCCTCAGCCTTTATAATATAGGCTTACAATTCACTCAGATCCAATGGATCCTACAAGTTAAAATTGAATTACAATAACTAACTCTACAACTCAGAAAATAAGAGAGGAGTTGAGAGTTTCTTGAAGAGTTCTTGGAAGAACTCAGATAGATCCAAACTGACTTAGCTTCCTTCAAAGCTTCTTGAGTAGAACTGAATAAGTCTGAATCTTCTGCAGTTGTTCCTTGACCTCTGCTTCTTAAGATCCAGATGATTCTGAATCCTTCTTCTCAGCCTTAGTTCCAAAGACTGAATTCTTGATTGGAGCTCTCTCTCTCCAACTTCTTAGATCTGCTGTTGGACAGCAAGATCTTCTTGTGTTGATACTCTGTGTACCACTTTTCTGATTACTTGAATAATCTGATCAATTACTTCAAATAGCTTCAACAACTTGTCACCCACCCTTTTCTGTAAACTGTGGGTGCCTATTTATAGGCATTCTTCATGGTAACCGGCTGGTCCGGTTCATAACAGACTTCTGACTTCCCTGACAGTTGCTGTAGACCGGCTGGATCGGCAGCTGTCATGTCACCCAGTCACTTCTTGAAATTCTCTAACTGTCAGATAGTGTCGAGACTTTCTGTTCTTAAGTGTCGACACTTATAGACCAAGTGTCGACACATGTTGTGTAAGTGTCGACACAAGTCTACAAGGTGTCGACACAACTCCTTGTATGTCTCGACACAGATTCTTCTTCAAGTGTCGACACTGAAATTAAGTGTCGACACAAGTACTTGATCTTCTGTATCTTGTTGAATTCTTCTAAGTGTCGACACATCTCCTTTGTGTCGACACATCTTCATGTGTTGAAACTGTCAAGTGTCGACACTGCTTCTTGGTGTCGACACAAGTCTTCAATTTTGTTTCTTCAGCTGAGTGTCGACACATTCCCTTAGTGTCGACACTTGTACTTAGAATATTTTGTAAACTTTTCTGTTCTTTGCTAAGTGTCGACACAGCTCCTTGTGTCGACACTTTCTTCAAGTGTAGAGTCTTCAACTAAGTGTCGACACATTGTGCTGGGTGTCGACACTTTCTTCAAGTGTTGACTCTTCTGGTTGTGTGTCGACACATTGTGCTGAGTGTCGACACATACTTCAAGTGTTGACTCCTTTGAGTGTGTGTCGACACATTGTGCTGAGTGTCGACACATTCTTCATATGTTGACTCTGCTGATTGAGTGTCGACACATTGTGTTGAGTGTCGACACTTGTCCTTAGTCTCTGCAGAATTTTGCTGAGTGTCGACACAACTCCAAGTGTCGACACTTTCTGATGTAGACTCAGCTCTTCCAGGTGTCGACAGCTTTTCTGCATTCTTCTTCACTGAGTGTCGACACAGCTCCAAGTGTCGACACTTTCTGTCTGGTGTCGAGTCTTCACCTCAGGTGTCGACACAATTACTCCAAGTGTCGACACTGCTTGTCTGGGTGTCGACACAAGCTTTCTCAAGTGTCGACACTTTCCCTCTGGGTGTCGACACATGGACTTAGAAACTTTTAGCTTCAGTCCAGTGAATACCTAACCTGCACAAGTAACTCAAACAAACATCAAATACATTATGATGTATATCATTGAGTTAGGTGAGGCTTCTTCAAATCAGGTACATTTGACCAATGTACCCAACAATCTCCCCCTATTTGGAGAAGTCATAACCCTTAGTCAATGATATACACCACTCATAATTAAAAATTAGAAAATGATGTAAAGCAGGTATATGTCAACAGGGTAAACTTAAACATGTAATAAAGCACACATGTATACTCATTAAACATTGCAGAACAAACAAGAAATAGACACATGCTTCTGAACAATCATGAGATATATTTATCAAAAATTGTTCTAACATTGTTTTAATACATTTCCATTGTTTTACAAAAATATTTCATATGTAAAGATTACAACAATGTTTCTTAGTCTAATCTTAGTCTAGTTCTGATCAGGTTCTTTTATAACTATTCCTTTCCCAGCTTGTACTTTGGCCTTTACAGCAGTAGCAGCAGCAGGCTCAGTATCAGCAGTCTTCTTTCCTTTGAGATCTAGCTTATCAGCCTTGATCTTTTGCCTCTCAAAGTAATGATAGGGCTTAGGAAAGTACTTGCTAGGCTCCACAGCTGTAGGAGGTAGCTTTCCTAACTTAGCCTTCCTTCTATACTGGACAATGGCTTCCTGCCTAATCTCATGCTTCCTCCATTCTGCTTCTGAGAACCATTTGTTCCTTTCATGAGCATTGTCCTTGGCTGCTTTCCAGGCTGTGAGAATGATGTTCCTAGAAGTAGGGCTCCATGTTCAAAATCTGGTTTTTGCTCAGCTAGTTCCCTAAACTTCTTCTTTGACAGCCTTGTCTCTTCTTCTTTGTCCAAAGCCTCTTGCATAGCTGCTGTAACAGGTTGAACAACCTTTTCCAGAACAACTTTGGACTCTCCAGCAGGGGGCTATACATTGTGCTTACTTCTGCATGAACCATGTCAAAATCTGGAGGTGGATAAATCACCTGAGCTACTTCCTGTTGCTCACCTCCAAGATATGCACTTTGAATTCCAAATTCAGCAACATTATCATCATCACACAGGGGAGGATAGCCCAGTGTAGCTCTGATGGAGTTAGATATCCATTTGGCATGGTCAGAGCTAGCTTTGACTAACACCCTCTCCCCCTTTATGACTTCTTGTGCAACATGGTCTCTCACATCATCCTTTTGGAATCTGATCTGACTGTCCAAGTACCTGATGCCATCCTTAAAGTAAGGTCTAAGCTTGGTAAGTTGTTCAGAAATGACCTTCTGTGAATCCTTGATTGCAGTCTTGACAGCAGCAATTTCATCTTGAAAAGCTTTATCAAATTCAGTCTTTGCAGCAGCAGATGTTGAAGATTCAGCTGGCTTATTCTTTAGTTCAGTGACTATAGCATTGTGAGAAGCTGTCAGATTGTCATTCATCCTTAGTTGATTTTCCAGCACATAGCCTGCTTCAATGCTATATCATCTACTTTTTTCCTTTATCTTCTCTTGATGTGTTGCCAGAAACACCACTGCATTTCCACCCTTGTGGAAGCATTCATTCATCTCCTTTTTATTAAGGTTCATTTTAAACCTTATTACTTGATGTCCTGTGCCAGATCAAATTGTAGGGTCTTGTGCCCTTCATCAACATAAGTCTCTATAGCCTTCCTTTGCTCATCCAGCTTGATTTGCAGGGCTACCATTAAGGCACTGTAATCAGGAGATGGAGCTTGTGTGACTAAGGATTGTTGAGCAACAGTTTGTAGAGCCTTCTTGTAGCTCTGACTTCTTCTCTTGAATACAAAGAGTTTCTTCTTTTTAGCGCTAGCACTCTCCTCATCTTCAGAGGCAGAAGTACTGGCAATCTCAACCCTGTCCTTAGGGCTTGATGGTTTTCAGTCTGCACATCAGGTGCTTCTCAGTTTCCAGCCTAATAGGCTCTTCCTAACTGCCATGTGCTCCCCCTCAGCTGCAGCACCCTTCTCTTCAGCAGCAACCTTGTCCATGTCAAAATCCTCTTGATCTAAATTCAAAAAGAGGTCTTCCATTGTGTATTCAGGAGGTGACTGTGCAGGATAAGTACTGGGTTCATCAACTACTTTATTAGGAACCACTTCTAGGATAACTGATGTGTCTTGGAGAACAACATCTGGTTCTTGATTTGCTTGCTGAGTTTGCTGATGGACATCAGACAAATCAGAATCTATTACAGAAAAATCTAAAGTATTGAGGTCAGTAAGTACCTCTTGGATAATGATTGTGGCTTGCTCACTGTCCAGAGTAGAGGGTTGTTCTACAGTTGGAAGCTCCCCCTGGCTTGGATCCTTATTCATGGGGCTAGCTGTAGGCAGCTCCCCCTGGATTTCAGCTGTCTCTAGAGGAGCAGGAGACTTCTCTGCAGCCACTTCTACTTGACTATCAGGAGTGAAAACAACTTGTTCTTCACTACCTGAACTGCTGGAGGACTCCTGTGTCACAGGAGCTATCTTCCTTTCTTCTTTGGAGGTGAATCTTTCTTAGAAACTTGCTTCTCTGGGGAGGCATGTCCTTTGACAGCACTCTTTCCCACCTGGAAAATATCCTTTGATCCATCCTTCTCATGTGATTGATTTTGCTACCAGCAGCATTGCTCATTACCTCTGGTATTGTACCAGCCAGGTAGAGACTTAGTATTCTGCCCAGATTGGGCTTCTTCAGACTCTCCTTAATTTTCTCATACACAACCATTGACCAGTCTGTTTTTAGGTTGAAGATAATTCTGGTCATAACACTGAACATGGAGGCTGACACCCTGTCATGCCCTCCAGTCTTGCTGAGTATAACTTTCCCCACAATTTCAGACAGGAATTTGCCTTGGTTATTCATTCCTTTCCTGTTGAATACAGATCCTATCTTCATCTTAGGATCTAGACCACACCAGGTAAGTGCTTCTCTGGTCTTAGATGTAGTCACTTCCTCTTCTTCTTGAATCTTAGGTAGCTGAAGTACCTTTCTCAGAGTTTTGGGTGAAATCTTGACCTTGGTTCCATGCACTCTTGATTTGATTCTGTAACCTGAGTCATCTACAGAAGCTCCAGTAAGGAATTCAAGTACTTCCTTCTTCCATATTTTTGTTGGTTCTGAAACCAAGTACTCCAATCCAGAATCGGTGACTAGGGTTACCACCGATTTGATTTCTTGATCGCCATCATAGAACGCGCCACGAACCAGTTCATAGCCTTCATTGACGTTCTCCTCGAGCTTAGGAGCCATTAGGGTTTGTAGAATTAGTCTTTAGGAAAGAGAAATGTCGACACAGTAGTTTGGTCTCGAAACTCTGAAAGCGTGTCGACAAACAAAGACAGAATCCTATTTATACCTTTCTGGTTTGAAGACGAACAGGCGGGATGGATTACTAAAGATGTGTCGACACTGGCAATAAGTGTCGACACTGACTTATAATGTCTCGACACTCATGTGTCGACACAAGTTTAGTCAACAGATTTTATGTGTCGACACTTGGTTATGTGTCGACACCACACTACTCGACATGTAGTCGAGACGTTACTTAGAAAATTCTGAGTAAAACTTAAGTGTCGACACCTCATTGGATGTGTCGACACCAACTCGACATGTGTCGACACTAACATTCTGAAGTGTCGACACCAACTTCCTAGATGTGTCGACACCATTTTCCTGAAGTGTCGACACTTACTATTCTGTGTCGACATAGACTTGTCTATGTGTCGACACCTTTTTACTTAGCCAATTTTTAGTTCTGTAAACTTAGTCTAAGTTTATCATACCTAGTTCAATTTTGAACCTATTGAACTTAGCTTCTTCTAAGGGCTTAGTAAACATATCAGCTATCTGATTATCAGTTTTAACATATTCAAGTGCAATATCATTTCTTTCTACATGCTCCCTAAGAAAGTGATATTTAATCTCAATATGTTTAGTTCTACTATGTGATACAGGATTATTAGCTATTGAAATAGCACTTGTAGAATCACAGAAAAGTGGAGTTCTACTTACCTGAAATCCATAGTCTTCTAGCTGATGTTGAATCCACAGAAGTTGAGCACAGCAACTTCCTGCAGCTACATATTCTGACTCAGCTGTGGAGATAGCCACACTGGTTTGCTTCTTACTACTCCATGAAATGAGTCTTCCACCTAGGAATTGACAGGATCCAGTAGTGCTCTTTCTATCTTCTTTGCATCCTGCAAAGTCTGCATCTGAATAGCCTGTTAGATCAAAATCTCCATTCCTAGGGTACCAGAGGCCTAGATAAGGTGTGCCCTTTAGATATCTCAAAATCTTTTGACTGCAGTCAAATGAGACTCTTTAGGGCAGGCTTGATACCTGGCACAAACACATGTAGCATACATAATGTCAGGCCTACTTGCAGTCAAGTATAGTAAGGAGCCAACTATCCCTCTATACAAGGTTTCATCTACAGGTTTCCCTGCATCATCCTTGCTAAGAGACATACTTGACCCCATAGGAGTCTTCATGGTACTGGATGAATCCATACCATATTTCCTTATGAGTTCTAGGGTGAACTTGGACTGACATATGGATAGACCACTTTCAGTCTGTTTAACTTGGAGACCCAAGAAAAACTTCAGTTCTCCCATACTACTCATCTCAAATTGACCTTGCATAAGCTTTGCAAACTTTTTGCAAAGGCTACTTTCAGTAGACCCAAATATAATGTCATCTACATATATTTGGACAAGTATGACTTTGCCTCTAGATTCCCTAAGGAATAGAGTCTTATCTATTTTCCCCCTTGTGAACTTGTTCTCAATGAGGAAACTAGATAGGGTTTCATACCAAGCTCTAGGAGCTTGCTTTAACCCATACAATGCTTTCCTAAGTCTATAGACATAATGTGGAAGAGTAGGATCAACAAAACCTGAAGGCTGCTCCACATAGACTTCTTCCTTTAGATTACCATTTAGGAATGCTGACTTCACATCCATTTGGTATACCTTGAATCCTTGATAGGTTGCATAGGCCAAGAACATCCTTATGGCTTCCAGTCTGGCTACTGGAGCAAAGGTTTGATCAAAATCAATACCTTCTTCTTGCCTATATCCTTTTGCAACCAGTCTTGCTTTATTCTTAATGATGACTCCTTGTTCATCTAACTTATTCCTGTAGATCCACTTAGTTCCTATAACATTGTGATCTTTAGGTTTAGGAACCAGTTCCCAAACCTTGCACCTTTTGAACTGATTAAGTTCTTCTTGCATAGCTTCAGTCCACTGTGGATCTTGTATAGCTTCTTCAAATTTCTTTGGTTCTATTTGAGACAGAAAACTTGTATATACTACAGCATTCTGATTTCTGCTCCTTGTCTGAACACCTTGTCTTGGATCTCCAATAATCAGCTCTACTGGATGATCTCTTAGATGCCTGTTGGCTGGAGGCATCCTTACTTCTGGTTGTACTTCTACAGCATCTTCATCATGCTGAGTTCCTTGTACTTCTTCAGCTCCTGGTACATGTAGTTCTCCCCCTGGACATAAGCCATCTTCTTCTACTTGCTGTCTTGCAGCAGGTACATCTTCTATGGTTAGCTTGTCCATCTTCTTAGTAAGACCTGTGGGGCTGCACACACTACTAGACAACTCATTGTTAATAAGTTTTGTCTCATCAAAAACTACATGCACAGACTCCTCTACAACTTGTGTAGTCAAGTTGTAGACTCTATAAGCCTTACTATTATTGCTGTACCCAACAAACACTCCCTCTTGGGACTTGGCAGCAAACTTAGTTAAGTAAGACTTTCCATTGTTAAGTATGAAGCATTTGCAACCAAAAATCCTGAAATAGGATAGGTTTGGTTTCCTGCCTTTCACAACTTCATAGGGGGTCTTATTTAACCTTTTAGTGATGGTAGCCCTATTTATCACATGGCATGCAGTGTTAACTGCTTCAGCCCAGAAATACTCAGGCAGTGATGTATCACTAAGTAGGGTTCTACCAGCCTCTATCAAGGTTCTATTCTTCCTCTCAGCAATGCCATTTTGCTGAGGTGTTCTAGGTGAAGAGAATTCTTGAAATATCCCAAAGTCTTCACATAGTTTTGTCATGCTTTCAGATTGAAACTCAGTACCATGGTCACTTCTAATTTTGACCACAGTACTATTTAGTTCATTCTGAATTTGCTTGACAAAGCTGTAGAAGACACTAGGTGTTTCAGATTTCTGCCTTAAGAAGAACACCCAGGAAAACCTTGAGTAGTCATCAACAACTACAAAGGTATAGACCTTCCTACCTAAGCTGTGAACTGGCATTGGACCAAAGAGATCCATATGCAAGAGGTATAAGCACCTCACAGCATCTTTGTTCTCAATGCTTTTAAAGGTGGATTTGGTCTGCTTGCCCTTTTGACAAGCTGAGCAAATGCCATCTTTAACACACTTAACTTGAGGACCATTCCTCACTAACTCTTTGCTAAAGAGTTTGCTAATAGTCTTGTAATTAAGATGGGCAAGCCTCTTGTGCCATTTGACACATTGAGAGACTGTCTCATCAGCTACAAGACAAACTGGAGAACTATTGTTCTCAACCATAATGTCTAGACAATAGACATTTCTCTTCCTATATCCTGTCAAAATGATCTCTTGATCACTTGACCTCTTGATATGACAACCATTTTTAACAAATGAGATGTCATACCCTACATCACTTAACTGACTTATACTTATAAGGTTGTGTTTCAACCCTTTAACATAAGCCACTTGAGTAATGGTAACAAGGTTTGAAGAAATGTTACCAAACCCTTTGATGATTCCTTTTTCAGAACCACCAAAGGTCACTTTAGGACCATTTTTGATTGGAATGTAGTCCTTCAGTAGTCCCCTTGTTCCAGTCATATGTCTGGAACATCCACTATCCAAGTACCATGTTGGGGTATGGCCACTTGGATTCACCTGCAAAACAAATTAATGAACCTTAGAACCCAAAGTAAACTTGGGTCCTTGGTGATTGTTAGTTTGCAACATGACATAGCTACCTACTGGCTTTCCACCAGGTAGCTTGCTACTCCCATTGGCACTTGCATTGTGCCAACAGTCCAAGGCAAAGTGGCCAACTTTGCCACAGCACCAGCATTCAAACTTGTTGTACCTTTGCTTAGGTACAGACTTGGCTGTCTTGACTACAGCAGGCTTATTGAATGTTGGGGCTTTGCCCTTGGACTTGGACTGATCCTGAACAGTCCTAGCTGGTTTAATAAAACCCAATCCAGCCTTTCTTTATGATGAACAAATTCATCAATCAAGGGTAGCACTGATTTAGGTTTTGAAAACCTAGCAACTAGCTCTCTTTCCTTCTGAAGATTGATCTCCAGTCTCTTAATTTGATCATTTTTATAGGTGATAGTTCCCATCTGAATCACAGTAATGTGTTTCAGCCTGGCTACCTCATTGAGCTTTTGATCAAATTTCTTCTCAAAATCTGTTGCAGCTGCCTTGAGATCAGCAATCTCCTTTGCCTGACTTTTGGCTAGGGTCTTGCTTTTCTTATAGGCTTGCAACAGTACTTTATATTCATCTAAGAGCTGATGAATATCTCCCTCAGATTCAGAAACACTTCCATCACTTGATGAAGATGAATCTGACTCTGAACTAGAACTGGAATCTGAACTTTGAGTTGGACTTTGTACCTGACTAGGTCCTGGCTGCTCCAGGATTTTGGTACTTTCAGTCAATGCCATCAGTCCTTGGCACTGACACTCTTCTTGTTCATAGATTGATTCCATGATCTGCATAAACTCTTCTTCTTCTTCAGCAAATAGCCCTATGTAGGCTTCAGCATCTGTCTCAGTGTCTGAAGAAGAAATGTCTGAAAGAGTCTTCTCATTCTTTGCAACAAAGGACTTCTCCTTCTTTCCTTTGAAGTGAGTCTTCTTTTTGTCACTGGATTCTTTTCTTCTCTCAGGACAATCTGCAATAACATGACCCTGTCTATTGCAGCAGTAACACACTATCTTAGACCCAGTTGCCTTGCTAGTCTTTGTCTTTTTCTTGTCCTTCTTTGAAGGCTTCTTCTCCTGATACTGGACTTCTTTCCCTTTGGAAAATGAAGGTCTGGACCTCCACTGTTTCTTCTTCAGGAATTTCTGAAAATGTCTGGTGAATGCAGCAAAGTCTTCATCACTTTCACTGCTTGTAGACTTTGTGCTAACAGACTCATCAGATTCTGATTCAACTACCTCTGGAGGAGGAGTTGATGACTTAGTCCTGCCCTTTCTAGGTACTTCTGACTTGAAGGCAACAGTCCTTTCCTTGTGCTCAGTCCTTGTTGATTTTTCCTCCTCTTTTCTCACTGACAGCTGCATCTCATAAGACAACAACTTGCCAAACAGTGTGGGAGGAGGAATTTCTCCCAACTTTGCCATTTCTCTGATGGCACAGATCTTGGTGTCCCAATCTTTGGTTAGGGACCTTAAGAACTTATCATTCAATTCATAGTTAGTGAACTCTCTTCCATAGGACATGAGTTCATTAACAATTCTATAGAACTTCTTGTAGCATTCAGTGATGCTATCTCCTCTTCCTTGCCTAAAGCTCTCATACTCTTGATTAAGCAAGGACTTCCTATCTTGCCTAACTTCTTCAGAACCTTCCATATAGACAATGAGGGTATCCCACATTTCTTTTGCTGTTTTACAGTGAATTAAGTTCTGAAAAGTTGCATCATCAATGGCACTCACTATTATGTTTTGTGCCCTCTTGTCCATAGTGGCTAGGACAATTTCATCCTTGGTCATCTCAGAGAAATCCTTTGGAGTCCTCTGATTTGCATCCAATACTGAGACCTTCATGGGCACATATGGCCCCTCTTTGACTGTGATGTAGATTCTAGGGTCAGAGGCCTCCATAAATAGCCTAACCCTTTCTTTCCAGATCCCAAAGATCTCTTTTCTGCATATGGGCAGTTTCATTGAACCCAATTCCTTGTGATTCTCTGAAGAACCCATGTTTCTTGATTTTCTTGAAACTGTGTTCTGACTTACACTGAATCTGCCAAACTGGATCTCCTCAGACAGTTAGTCCTTTTTGAGGAACCTAGCTCTGATACCACTTGAAAGATATGGTACCTAAACACCTAGAGGGGGGGGGGGTGAATAGGTTACCTAAACCTTTTTGAAACTTTGTTGGCAGCAACACAGTTATCACACAGATTTCTACAGCTAACAGCAATAACAAAATATAAACTGCTAATCCACAGCACAGCACAGCACAGCAGACACACAAATTTATAGTGGTTCCCCAATTTTTGGGTACATCCACTTTCCCCCTTCGCCTATCTAGCAGTGTACTAGATTCGGCCAAACTTCTCCACTATCTCAGAACCCAACTAGGTTCCTACACCTCAGGCCCAAAGCCTTACACTCAGCCACCAAGGCCTACACTCAGCCACCCAGGCCTACACTCAGCCAATTAAGGCCTACACTCAGAGCTCTTCAACTCCTACACTCAGGCAACCAAGCCCTACCCTCAGCCTTTATAATATAGGCTTACAATTCACTCAGATCCAATGGATCCTACAAGTTAAAATTGAATTACAATAACTAACTCTACAACTCAGAAAATAAGAGAGGAGTTGAGAGTTTCTTGCTGAGTTCTTGGAAGAACTCAGATAGATCCAAACTGACTTAGCTTCCTTCAAAGCTTCTTGAGTAGAACTGAATAAGTATGAATCTTCTGCAGTTGTTCCTTGACCTCTGCTTCTTAAGATCCAGATGCTTCTGAATCCTTCTTCACAGCCTTAGTTCCAAAGACTGAATTCTTGATTGGAGCTCTCTCTCTCCAACTTCTTAGATCTGCTGTTGGACAGCAAGATCTTCTTGTGTTGATACTCTGTGTACCACTTTTCTGATTACTTGAATAATCTGATCAATTACTTCAAATAGCTTCAACAACTTGTCACCCACCCTTTTCTGTAAACTGTGGGTGCCTATTTATAGGCATTCTTCATGGTAACCGGCTGGTCCGGTTCATAACAGACTTCTGACTTCCCTGACAGTTGCTGTAGACCGGCTGGATCGGCAGCTGTCATATCACCCAGTCACTTCTTGAAATTCTCTAACTGTCAGATAGTGTCGAGACTTTCTGTTCTTAAGTGTCGACACTTATAGACCAAGTGTCGACACATGTTGTGTAAGTGTCGACACAAGTCTACAAGGTGTCGACACAACTCCTTGTATGTCTCGACACAGATTCTTCTTCAAGTGTCGACACTGAAATTAAGTGTCGACACAAGTACTTGATCTTCTGTATCTTGTTGAATTCTTCTAAGTGTCGACACATCTCCTTTGTGTCGACACATCTTCATGTGTTGAAACTGTCAAGTGTCGACACTGCTTCTTGGTGTCGACACAAGTCTTCAATTTTGTTTCTTCAGCTGAGTGTCGACTCATTCCCTTAGTGTCGACACTTGTACTTAGAATATTTTGTAAACTTTTCTGTTCTTTGCTAAGTGTCGACACAGCTCCTTGTGTCGACACTTTCTTCAAGTGTAGAGTCTTCAACTAAGTGTCGACACATTGTGCTGGGTGTCGACACTTTCTTCAAGTGTTGACTCTTCTGGTTGTGTGTCGACACATTGTGCTGAGTGTCGACACATACTTCAAGTGTTGACTCCTTTGAGTGTGTGTCGACACATTGTGCTGAGTGTCGACACATTCTTCATATGTTGACTCTGCTGATTGAGTGTCGACACATTGTGTTGAGTGTCGACACTTGTCCTTAGTCTCTGCAGAATTTTGCTGAGTGTCGACACAACTCCGAGTGTCGACACTTTCTGATGTAGACTCAGCTCTTCTAGGTGTCGACAGCTTTTCTGCATTCTTCTTCACTGAGTGTCGACACAGCTCCAAGTGTCGACACTTTCTGTCTGGTGTCGAGTCTTCACCTCAGGTGTCGACACAATTACTCCAAGTGTCGACACTGCTTGTCTGGGTGTCGACACAAGCTTTCTCAAGTGTCGACACTTTCCCTCTAGGTGTCGACACATGGACTTAGAAACTTTTAGCTTCAGTCCAGTGAATACCTAACCTGCACAAGTAACTCAAACAAACATCAAATACATTATGATGTATATCATTGAGTTAGGTGAGGCTTCTTCAAATCAGGTACATTTGACCAATGTACCCAACAGGTACCCCCCGACGAAGGTAAATTTCCGGACTTAACCTGTAACCTTTCGTTTCGAGAGATGAGGCTAATCAGCTATGAGTCTCGCAGTTGAGTGAGACATTACCCTACACCAACCTTTCAATGAAACCAAGGCACTCACCGACCCCTTGGCTCTCGCCAAGTCCGCCGAAGCTGCATGCTGGGAGGAGCTGAGAACCTCTTCCGCGCCAAGCACCCTGAAGAGGAATCCAGGCTCCCACTCAGCCCCTCCTCTCAAAAAATCGAAGCCGTCAGCCGCGGACAAGGACAAGTCTGTCGCACCGGCTCCCGCTGAGGTCCCCGCGGAGACCCCTTAAGTTGCAGGCGAGACGGTCTCTGCCCAGCCCGCCGCAGAGGCCCCCGCCGAAACCACTTAGCTGTTGGCAAGACGGGTGTCCCCTAGCCTGCCACAGAGACCCCGACCGAGTCCTCTCGCATGCCGGTGCAGAGAGGGCACTAGAATTTCGGTTTCTGCGATAAGTACAAGGATATGGAGGGTATGCCTTTGATCCAGTGGGATCATATCACCAACCGCATTGCGGTTTCCACCCTTCTTCCTTCCTGGAAGGAGCGAGACTCAAGAATCGGCCATGCCTTCGCGCTAGGCTACGACCTCTATAGCCGGGAGGATGCTGACACGTTCGACCGGACAACATCCGCGGACCTCGTGTTCGATGTAACCCAAGCCCAACTTCGGGCGATCTAGCTCTCGCACATGGCTAGGCGCTGCACCCTTACCATAGAGAGCAACCTCGTCGGCATGCTCAGGGCGAGGGATGCCGCGGCGTCGGAATCCGACACCTTGAATACCGACCTGGCCGCCACCCAACAACTTCTCTCCAATCGCCCGGCCGCCGAGGTAAGTGGGATCCTTCAATATTTCTCGTCCCCTTAGTATTTACCAACCTATATATATGCTTTTCGCCTAACCGGGTCCTCTCGCAGGATTTAGCAGAAGCTGAGTTGTCTCGCGCGAGAGTGGCCTGCGTCGAAGGCGAGAACCAGCTGCTGCAGGCCGAGGTGAAGCAGTTGGAGGAGGCCCTGGCACTAGCCCAGGCCCGGCCGTCACGGGAAGAGAGAGTGGAGAGCCGCCACTACTCAGCATACAAAATCGACGCGATCATTCAAGAGAACGCGCAGGCCACCTCCAAGATGGTCATCGAGGTGCTGCGGGAGTCGGTGATCTTGAACGAAGGAGGCGAGACCCTCACAGCACGAGGGATCCTGCCATTGCTGTTCGAGCCCATCCCCAAACCTGCGGGAGAGGACAACTCTCAGACCAACGATGCGGCGTAGCTTGCCCTGAATGTGGAATCCGGCGGAAGCTCACCCGACGAATCCTCCGGCTACACCCCAAGCAGAACCTCTAGTGAGAGCTCCAACGGGACCTCTGGCGGGACCTCCGTACCTCCTGCTTAGTTCATTGTAACCTTGCTTCAATTTTTGTACATTCATTTTTGTGAATCTAAACATTGTAACTTTTGTAAGGGGCGAGATCCCCCACCGATACTGAACTCTTTTTTATATTGTGGTGGAAAATCTATTTTGTCGCTGGAATGTTTATTACTTTTGCGCCAACCCTAGGCTCTTAGGGTCTTAGGTGGTGACCGCCTCCCGTTTAAAGGGTTAGCCAAGTAAAATCTGCCGGAAGAGGCCTGACGAGAGCCTTGCAAAAAAGGGCCATGTTGGGAAGCCCGCTGAGAGGTGCTTGTCGGGATCCCCGGCGAGATGGATGTGGCAAGAGCCCTGCCAAGCGAGTTATGTCGAGAGCCCTGCTGAGAGCTTGACCAAGAGCCCTGCCGGGAGGGGACTGGGTCATCCTTACCTAGGGCTGATGTTAGTCTCTTGCAAACCTGTTAACCAGCGCTTCATGACCCCGTCAGATTTCAACAGTCTTGTCTGCTTGGTGTGAACCGGGTTATCGAGTCCACCTGGGACCACTTAGACAAGAAATCCCCACTTTTCCTTCTTCCCCCCGAGAGATCTCACGGCCCTGCCAGCTAGTGAGAGCCTAGCAGCGGGTCTACTCGGGGTCGTGTTTACTTTCTCAATTCTTTCTTCAAACTCCCTTCCTTCCCCCCAGGTGTGCCTACAGCCCTGTCCAGCTAGTGAGAGCCTGGACAACGAGACTACCTAGGGCCGAGCGCGCCTTCTATCCCTGCCAGCTAGGAGAGTCTGCGCGGCGGAATCACCACTCGGGGTCTTGCTTAGTTTCCCAACTCTTTCCTCGAACTCCTTTCCTTTCCCCCGAGGTGTGCCTACAGCCCTGCCCAGCTAATGAGAGCCTGGACAGCGAGTCTACTCGGGGCTGAGTGTGTCTTCCAGCCATGTCAGCTATGAGAGTTTGTGTAGCGGAATCACCACTCGAGGTATTCCCTTACCCCCCAGGCGAGCCTACGGCCCTGCCATCTAGTGAGAGCTTGGCAACGGGTCTACCCGGGGCCGAGTGTGCCTTCGAGACCTGCCAGCTAGTGGGAGCCTGAGCAGCGGGATCCTCTCGGGGTCTTGCTTAGTTTCCAAACTCTTTCCTCGAACTCCTTTCCTTTCCCCACAGGTGTGCCTACAGCCCTGCGCAGCTAATGAGAGCCTGGACAGCGATTCTACCCGGGGCCTAACGTGCCTTCCAGCCCTGCTAGCTAGGAGAGTCTGCGCAGCGAAATCACCACTCGAGGTATTCCCTTACCCCCCGGGCGAGCCTACGGCCCTGCCAGCCAGTAAGAGCCTGATAGCCGGTCTACTCGGGGCCGAGTGCGCCTTCCAGACATGCCAGCTAGTGGGAGACTGAGCAGCGGGATCCTCTCGGGGTCTTGCTCAGTTTGCCAACTCTTTCCTCGAACTCCTTTCCTTTCCCCCCCAAGTGTGCCTACAGCCCTGCCTAGCTAATGAGAGCCTGGACAACGAGTATACCCGGGGCCGAGCGTGCCTTCCAGCACTACCATCTAGGAGAGTCTGCGCAGCGGAATCACCACTCGAGGTATTCCCTTACCGCCCAGGTGAGCCTACGACCCTGTCAGCTAGTGAGAGCCTGACAGCGGGTCTACCCGGGGCCGAGTGCGCCTTACAGACCTGCCAGCTAATGGGAGCCTGAGCAGCGGCACCCTCTCGAGGTCTTGCTTAGTTTCCTAACTCTTTCCTCGAACTCCTTTCCTCCCCCCCAGTTGTGCCAACAGCCCTGCCCAGCTAATGAGAGTCTGGACAGCGAGTCTACCCGGGGTCGAGCGTGCCTTCCAGATCTGCCAATGAGAAGAGTCTGCGCAGCGGAATCACCACTCAAGGTATTCCCTTACCTCCCGGGCGAGCCTACGACCCTGCCAGCTAGTGAGAGCCTGGCAGCAGGTCTACCTGGGGCAAAGTGCTCCTTCAGCCCTGCCAGCTAGGAGAGTCTGCGCAGCGAAATCACCACTCGAGGTCTTGCTAACTATCAACCTCTTTTTCCAATGCTCAGAAGAATCCAATCATGAGAAGACTCGATGAATTTATTAAAAAAAATAAGATTTACAATCTTGTCCCCCACTAAGGGTAGAAGCGCTTCAGGTCGTCGCCGCTCCAAGCATGACTCATCGATTCCCCTTCCACAGTTTGGAGGTGGCATCCCCCTGACCCCAGGGCCCTTTCTACAATGTAGGGTCGTTCCCAATTGTGGTTGAGCTTACCAACGACCACCGACCTTCCCGCGACGTCGACCTTCTTCAAGACCAAGTCCCCTTCCTCGAACTGCTTTATCCTGACATGTTTGTCGAAGTACCTGTCCATCCTTCATTTGATCTCCTCTTGCCTGACTGCGGCCACGTCGCGAGTTCCTCCACCATGTCCAATGAGAGTTGTAGCTCCGCTCCATTCCCTTCCCTCCATGCTTCGCCTCTTTTGCCTGCGGCCGCGACCTATGGGGATTGAACCTCAAATTCTACGGGTAGGACCGCCTCACAACCATGTTAGAGTTTGAAGGGGGTTTCGCCAGTGGTCGTGTTTGGGGTTGTTCGCAGAGCCCACAACACCGAGGGGAGCTGCTCTACCCAGTTCCCCCTTAGGTTCACCTTCTTCTTGAGTAGGTTCACTATAATTTTGTTTGTCACCTCCACCTGGTCGTTTCTCCTGGGATGGTGAACAGAGGCAAACCCGAGGTCGATACCCAGCTGAGTGTAGAAGCTTATGAACTCCTCGCTTGCAAATTGCGGACCATTGTCTGTGACAATGGCCTGAGGCAACCCGTGCCTACAGATGATCTACCCCCAGACGAAGTTCCTAATGACTTGGGAGGTTACCTTGGCTAGCACCTTATCCTCCAGCCATTTTGAAAAATAGTCAATCATGACCAAGAGGAACCTTCTCTGCCCACTAGCCGGAGGAAACAACCCAACTAGGTCCAACCCCCAAATGGCAAAGGGCCATGGCGCCGTGATGCTTCGAAACCGTTGGGTGGGCAGAAGATGGAGGGGGGCGTAGAGCTGGCACTTTTGGCACCTCCTCACAAACTCTGTCGCATCATTCCTCAGGGTGGGCCAGAAGTATCCCTGTCTGACCACCCTTGCCTCCAGCGTTCTACCTCCTGAATGGCTTCCACACTCCCCGGAGTGCACCTCCTACAAAATCCTTGACATCTCTTCCTCCACCACACATCGCGCTAAAAGGCTCGATAACATCTTTCGATGTAAGCTCCCTTCATGCATAAGATATTGGGCCACTTTATGATGAAATCCCTTTGCCTCCTTGACCCCTTCAGGGAGGTTGCCCGTGGCGAAGAAGGTCACGAAGGGATCCACCCATGAGGATTGCCGATCCACTTCCATCAGCTCCCCCTCCTCGATCGTCGAATGAAATAGCTCGGTCAAGGTTCCCCCCGGGGTCCAAACTTGTCCAATCGGTCCGCTACTTCATTCTCTTCCCTAGGAACATGCTGAATTGAGAAGGCTCGGAACCCACTAATGATCACCCTCAACTTGACCAAGTACCTCTAGAGGGTCGGCTCTCGAGCTTCCTATTCTCCCCTGATCTGGGATGCCACCACCAGTGAATATGTGTACACCTCCACATCATGAATCCCGAGCTCCTTATCCAACCGTAGCCCAGCTATGACAACCTCATACTTCGCCTGGTTGTTGGTCACCGGGAAGTGCAGCGCCACTGCTTGCTCTATGGTGACCCCCTGGGGGCTCACCATCACCACCCCTCCCCCAAGGTAATGCTTCCCCGAGGCTCCGCCAACATATATCTTCCATGCCTCCCTTGGCAGCGCTTCCTCCCCTTCCAGCTTTATGACATCGTTGACCAAGAAGTCAGCCACCGCCTGCGCCATGATGGAGAGCCTTGGCACAAAAGAAATGTCGAACTCACTAAGCTCAATGGACCACTTGGCCAATTGCCCCGAGTGTTCCACTCCTTCAAATATCTTGCACAGCGGGTGGTCCGTCACCACCTTGATTGAGTGGGCCTGAAAGTATGGTCTGAGCTTCCTATCCGAGATGATTAGAGAGAAAGCCAACTTTTTTAGGATGGGGTAGCGTAGCTCAGCCTTCTTCAAGATCCTATTGACATAAAAGATGGGTAACTGTCTATTCCCATCCTCTCTTACCAACATAGAGCTCATAGCCTCAGCCCCTACCCCAAGGTACAGGGCCAAGTCCTCTCCCTCCTTCGGGCTCTGCAGGAGTGGAGCTTGGGATAGTTGAGCCTTCAGCGCCCGGAATGCCTCCTCATATTCCTCCGTCCACTCAAACTGTTTGTTCCCCCGAAGTATTTTGAAGAAAGGCGAGCACTTCTCCCCGGCATGAGAGAGAAACCGACTCAGCCCGGCTAGCTTTCCCGTCAAGCATTGAACCTCCTTGGCGTTGAGAGCCGATTCTAACTCCACGATGGCCTTCACCTTATCCAAGTTAGGCTCGACCCCCGCCGGGGTTAGAAGGTGTCCGAGGAACTTGCCTCGGCTTGCCCCGAAGACACACTTTTGGGGGTTTAACCTCATCTTGAATCTTCGCAGGGTCACGAACGTCTCCTCCAATTCAAGCAGGTATGACTCCACATCCCTGCTCTTTATCATAAGTTCATCGACGTAGACCTCCAGGTTCCTTCCCCTCTGGTTTCTAAACACTCGATCCATCATTCACGGGTACATAGCCCCCGCATTCTTTAGCCCGAAGGGCATCATTTTATAGCTGAAGCATCCCTCCCTTGTGATGAAGGAGACATCCTTGACGTCGGGGGGATGCATGCGGATCTGGTGATAACCTGAAAACCATCCAAAAAACTCATAACAAAAAAACTGATGACTGAGTCAACCAGCGCGTCGATCCGAGGCTGGGGGTAGCAATCTTTAGGGCATGATTTATTCAATAAAGAAAACTCTACGCACATGCGCCACTTTCCATCACCCTTCTTTACTATTACCACATTGGAGACCCGGCCTGGGTACTGGATCTCCGAAATGAAACCTGCGTCGAGAAGCTTCTTCACCTTCTCACGGATGGGATCCTCCAGCTTGGTGGCAATGGTCCTCATCTTCTAGCGAATGGGGCGCGTCTTTGGGTCCAGGTTCAGGCGGTGGCAGCCACATCAGCGTCAATGCCCGACATGTCCGCCGCGCTCCAGGCAAAGATGTCAACATTCTTTTGGATTCACTCTCGCATCCTTGCCTGGTCTTTGGGACGCAATCCCCCGCTGACCCTCACCTTTTCTACCTTTCCTGGCCTGCTGATGACCTCCATCTGCATGACTTCCTCCGCCGGCTCCAGCCTAGACTACTCCCTCCCAGCCCTTTCCTCCTCTTCTCCCAGCTCCTCCTCACCTTCTACTCTCTCGACCTCCATTGCCTCCAACAGGCCTTCCACAGACAACTCTACTTCTTCACCCCTCTAGGTCTCCTCCTCCGCTTCTCCCTCTACCCCTTGCTCCTTTGCTGCCTTCTCTACAGCCTCACTTATGCTCGCCCCTTCTTTCTCCACAACCTCCTCCTCAACCTCATCCACAGCCTCATTCAGGCTCACTACTCCCTTCCCCGCAGCTTCCTCTCCAAACTTCTCCCAAGCCTTACCTAGGCTCATCACTCCTTTCCCTACAGCTTCCTCCTCCCTCGCCATCTCCTTTTCCAGCTCCTCCACCTCCGCCATCCAAGATATGGTATTAACGACAGTCATGTAGCACTGCCTTTCCACCTTTGGATCCCCCCTGATCCTGACCCGCACTCCTCCGCTACTGAACTTTAGGCACTGATGGAACGAGGAGGGGACACAACGAAAGGCCCTGATGAGAGGATGCCCAAATATTGCGTTGTAGCTGCTCGGAGCATCAACGATGATGAACCGACAGTTCCTCGATGCCCCCTCATCGTCACATACAGCCCTACCCCTCCTTCGACTTCCTTCCGCTCTCCCAAGAACCCAAACAATGGTCCATCCGAGGCTAGGACCCTCCGTGCTTCCACCTTCATCTCATCAAAGGCTTTCTTGAAGACCACGTTCACGGAGCTCCCGTTGTCCACCAGAATCTGGGAGATCGTGAAGTTCTCCACCGCCGTCTGGATCACCAAGGCATCGCAGAACGGGTCTTCGTAGTCAGGCATGCATTTTACCCAGAACGTGATCTTTTCCTTTGGTGGGGGGGGGGGGGTCTGGGGAATCGAGGCTACGCTCCTTCAAAACATGGTCTGAAAGCTCCCCTTACTGGTGGCTTTGATCCCCACAGCCCCATGGATCACCCCGATCACTCACCGGGCCCCCACGTCCACCCGGTCTTCACACCTATCCTCTCCTCCTCCTTGCAGAACTTCCTCAATCCTTACGGGGGTTGCTGTTGGGCCTGCCCCCTTGCCCCCCACATCTCCAGAAATTCCGGGCAGATGGTCATTGCATGACCCTCCTCCTGGTGAAAGTCACAGAAGGGCAACACCACCTTGCCTTCTCTCCTCTCCTCCCCGAGCTCCTCTCCTTCCTCCTCTTCCCCTCACTTTCTCCATCGCTTTCTGTTGTGCCGGGAGAGGGACCCTCTGTCCCTACCTCTAGGTAGGCCGGCTGATTGAACCTCCTTTGCTAGCAGTGGTTGTCCCTACCTTGGAAATCACCACCCTGTCCCTGAGGGTGACCTTCCTGGGGCCTCCAACCCAACCTGTTGTTCGACTCTCTTGGCCCCCAACCTTGCTGCTGCCCCTGTCCTCGGGGTTCCTCTCTCCTTCTCTCTCCCTCTACTCCCTCCGCTCTCTCTACCTCCCTACTCCCGGCTCCTTCCCATCATCCTCTGCCAACTTGGCCAACCTCCTGGAAAATGTAGGATTAGCCGCCTCGATCTCGATTTCCTTCGCCGCCCTCTCCATCAGCTCCTCGAAGGAGAGGGGGAACTCTATTTAGCTCCATGCTAAAGAAGCTAGTCCTCAACCCCAGGGTGAAGGCAAGCATCACTGTGTACCCCGACATCTCCTGCACCTGCAGAATATCCTCCTGAAATCTGTCGACATAGCCCCCAAGTGTCTCCTCAGACCTCTGCTTGATGGAGAACAAGCACTCTGCTCCCTTCTTCCTCTTCTTGGATGTTGAGAACCTCAGCAAGAACCTGCATCGCAGATCTTCGAAGCAATAAATCAAACTTGCGGGCAACTGGTGGAACCAGTACTTGGTCTTCTCCTTCAGAGTGATTGCGAAGAGCCCACATTTGAAGGCATCCGACATTTGCCTTATGGAGACAACATCTTCAAAACACTACATATGCTGCGTGGGGTCGTCCCTCCCCGTATAGTAGGTCATGTCTGGCTCTCGGAACCCCTCTGAAATCGGAGCTGAGATGATGAGCTCACTGAAGGGGCTCCTGCCCCTGCCAGCCGAGAGGGCTCTTTGCGCGACCTCGGCTGGCTCGCCCTCTCCGCACTGGTCTGTCCCGGGAACAACACCCGCCTGGTGACATCCCTTTCCGCCGCCTCTGCCGGAACCTCCTTCCCGGGGCACTGTCTGGGAGCGTTCTCGCCCAATGCCGGAGCAGCCGCCACCGGGACCTATGGAGTCTCCCACTCGCCTCTTACCGAGAAGGCCAAGTGGATGGTCTGCAAGACTTCTCTCCTAAAGTCCTCCAACATCCCCAACGTCACCCCACTTCCCTGAGAGGGAGAACCTCCCGATCTAGCTCCTTCCCCTTCACCTCCAGCCTTGAGACTTGACTTGAGATTTTCCTGTATCAGCCACGGACCACGCTCACTGTAGTAGAAATGTTGAAGCCAAAAACTGGCCTCAACGAGAGTTCGGACCTTGGGGTGTGGCCGACACCTACTTCTCCCAAACATCGACCCAAGACTAGCCACAAAGAGCTGGAAACTAACCCTAAGCCTCAGCTGGGAGGTCCCTCCACTAACCTGGAAGTTCTCTGAGTGCTTCCCCTCCAAAGCCAATTGCTGGGCTAGGAGTGCCTCATAAAGCTCTAGAAGGCAAAATGAGAGTATGAGAAAATCTCTGCCTTTTGAGGTATCCTGTGAGTCTATTTATAGATTTCTAATATCTGGTCTACAAAAAATGTACTTTTGCTGCCCTAAAAATACTAAAATGCCCCTCGGTTTGTACAACCCGTATTCGTCGAGTATGGACCTACCACAGCCAGGTCAGCAGAAGTCAAGGTTAACAAGTCAAGACAGAAGTCAACATCAACATGCAAGACCTTAGAAGGCATGGGGGAGTATGGCCAGCTCCGCTCGCATACTTGCTAGGTAGGCGGCTAGGCGAGATACTCGCCCAGCCCGTGCGAGTTCCTTCGGAAGTCGCCTGGTCGCCGGGGGCTGGGGTATAAATATGACCCCCCCTCCTTGGATTTGCCTATAAATAGGATCCCAGGGGTACGAGGTGAATCACTTGAAATCCTCTGCAGGATACTCGCGAGCTTCATCTTCGGGATACTAGCCAAGCCTTTGGATTCCTTTTCCTTAGAGATCAAGTCACGACCTTGCGACTTTGTCAGCTAGCTTCCCTCGTACCCAGTTCGACCATCTTTGGTTGAGAAGGGCTGCTCCTTTCGAGCATCCGGGTACGTGGTGGGACCTTCCTTCCATAACATCTGGGGTCTTGTTTGACCTGATTCTTCATCCTAGTCACCCCAGCTGTCTGATCTAGCTTCTGAGCCGGTAACCTTAGGCGGCATTGGTCGGAATTCTGAGGTTAGGATTTTTCCTGGCTTCAAGACTTGGTGTGGTGAGCGTGGATCGCAGCCAAGGAGGAAAGTTTAGAGGTTGAGTGAGATGGCCAATGGTGGCGAGCAAGGAGAGTTGGTCGGCAACTCGACAGGAGGAGGAGACGCCACGCTAGGTGGAGAGTTTGTGATAGTTGCTACATTTGAAGAGTTCGCGAAGAGGATCGAGCAAACCATCCTCGCCGGGTTGCTCATGGCCCCGATGTCACAGCGACTTCTCCCCGTCGCCTGACACCGCTAGAAGAGGAAGCGCCGCCGAGGCGAGCTGGAAAGGAGCCCGCTTGGGCAAGGGAAGAGCGACCGGTGCAGTCGCGACATTACCCGGCGGGCAGCCAAGGGTTCTGCTTTCGGGATCCGATGTCGCCGGAGAGATACAAGGATACTCGGCACTATATCGAGTATGACGTATCCAATGAGGATGAAACTCGCCACCGCCAGGGAGGGAAGAGCCCCTTCTATGATGAGATCCTCGGCGCCCCAATTCCTAAAAGGTTCAGAGAGCCTGTTCTCACCTACTAATCCTGCAGAGACGATCCTGTATGACATCTTCAATGGTTTGAAGACGTCGTCTCCATCCGCAACATGTCCGACGCCTTCAAGTGCCAGTTCTTCTCCATCACCCTCAAGGGCAACGCCAGATATTGGTTCCATCAACTGCCAGTAGGGTCCGTGTACTACTTCTCAGACCTGCGTCCGGGCCTCATGGCGAGGCTCGCGACATCAAAGAAGAGGAAGAAGGAAGCGATGACTCTCTTCAAAGTCAGCCAACGGCAGCACGAGAGCTTGGGTCACTACATCAATTGCTTCTAAGAGGAGATTTTGGAGGTAGAGGAGGTGGACAGCTTTACGCTGATGGTAGCCCTAAAGTTCGGGCTGAAGCAAGGTTTATTCAGCATGGATATAGGGTCTAATCCCCCGAGATCTTTTGAAGATATGGTAGAGAAGGCGAACACTTTTGTTCAGGGAGAGGAGAAGAACAAGGATTTCCTGGCAAGGCTGGATGGGAAGGATACGACGGAGAGGGGAAGAGCAGGACCTTCGGGGTCGAAGACAGGGAGGACGCCGGAAAGGCGGGAGGAGAGGAAGAAGGAAGAGCCAAGGAGAGAGGAGAGGGGGAAGAGAGAGGAACCCAGGAGGGTCGAAAAGAGGAGGCAGGAGAGGCCTCGAAGACAAGAAGAGAGGAGGCCAGCGGAGGCCCGGGAAGGAGGAAGGGGGAAAGGCGATTCCAGTATCCCGAGAATCGCCCCCAGTGGAGACCTCCAACAAGGCAACACTACCAGGAGGAGAGGAGGAACGGTAACCGACAGGAGGGAGGCCGAGGAGGAGGAAGGAGGGAGATGATGGTCATCGCTCGCCAAGACAATAAGAGGCGCAGGAGGGAGCAGCGGGCGATGCGTTAGGAAGCGAGATTCCCCTCTACTACGATATCCATCGAGCAGAGGGGCACGAGACCTTGGCTTGCCCTGAGTTCTGGGAAGCAAGGAGGAGGCTGGAAGCAGGAGCAGCGGAAAGAGAGCAGCAAAGGCAGGAGGCCCCAGTGGGGCAGGTGGCATTCCAAGCTCCAGTGAGGAGGAGGAATGAAGACTGCGTCGACCTGGGAGGTCACGGAGAAGTGATGCATGGCCCAGGAGGTGGGCATGTAGGAGTGATCAAAGGAGGGGCCGGACTCGGATCTTCCCGCAAGGAGAGTCTCCACTAGATCTATCGGAAGAACGTCGCCTCGACGTCACAAACCCCACCGCAGTTGAAAGAGATCACCTTCTCGGAGGAAGATATGTTGGGGAATGAGAACCCCTTCTGAAAGTGTGAGCTAGATCTGATATACTCTAGAGGGGGGGTGAATAGAGTATGGTGCTTAAAAACTTTTTATAATAGTTGTTGTAATCTGAGTGAACAAGGAAGCAAATATTAAATCTAATCACAGAACCTATCTAATCACAATCTACAAAAGAAACTAATCACAGATCAATCACAGCCAGAAACAAAAATAAAGATAAGCAAGCCAGAAGACACAAGGAGCTATAGTGGTTCCCCTAAACTTGGGTACATCCACTCTTCTACCACCCTAGGTAGGAATCCACTGCAGGATGATTTGATCAGGTGTCCTGGGCACCAATGCGCTTTTGATAAGGTGCTCAAAAACCAAACCAGATTTTTTGATCAGGTGTCTTGTGTAACATCCCATTTCCAACTAGACCCCTAAGAGTGATTTTAGCCATGACTAGGTCATGACAAACCCTAGGAAGCCAGAAATGGGCCAAGAGATAGGAGGCCAAGGTGGGGATCACCATGGTCTGCAAATAGTAGAATTTTTGAACAATGGTCTAGAATGACAATGGGGCTTCACCATGGCCCCAAGACCCTACCACAACACTCCCAAACATTTTGGGAGACCCATTAGAGCCAAAAGGACCCATTAGGGCCAACCCAAGAGGCCCAGTTGACCAAGGTCAACCCTAGCCCTGAATGGGTCAACCTAGCCTACTTAGGGCCAATTGACCCACTCCTAGTCTAGAGGACCCCACCTATGCCCTCCTAACCCTAAAGTGAGGTCAATGGGTCACTAAGGACACATTGGGGTCAGCCCTAGAGGCCAGGTTGACCCAAGTCAACTCAAGCCCTAATCTGGTCAAGTACCCTTACTAAGGGTATGTGACCTCCAAAGTGCAGGGTAACCCTACCTAGACCCTAAGGGAAGTCAATGGGTCACCAAGGATCCATTGGGGTCAACTCAATTGGTCATGTTGACCAAGGTCAACTCTATTCTAGTGTTAGGTCAAATTAGCCTAAATGGGCTAACCCAAGCTCAAACCCATTTCCCCCACTTGGGCTAACCTCATTTTTATTATTAATATGGGTTATTGGGCTGCCTTTAGCTTGTGGGGTTGACTAGTCAACCAGAGGTGACTAGGAGAGAGAAAGGAGCTCCTCTCCATGATAATGGAGGAGAGAGAAAATGGGGAAGAGGAAAGGAAAGGGAGAAGCCGGCCAAGGAAGGCCAACAGCCACCAGTGATGGCTGTAATCAACTCCTCTAGGGGAGAGGAGTTGATTCCAACCGTTTCCCGGCCACCAAGGGGTGGGTTCAGCCCCCCTCCACACAACCCGAGCCACTCCATTAATGGTGATAATGGCCATTGAAGAACCAGCCTCTCCCCTCCCCCAATTGCCATTTAAACACCTTCAGGGAGCCGAGGGGATCATTTTGGAGCACTTACCTGGAGGAGACGAGCCCTTCCACTGTGCAGTTGCAGAAGCCGAGCGCCGCCGCCGTCGCCAATGGCATCCCGCCGCTCCTCTCGCATCCAGGCCGCCAGGAAGGTCCTCCTCCTCTCCTTAACTCGCGGGTAGATCCTAGGAATCCTTAGGCTTGAGTTTCGGGCTCAATTGAGCCCGATCGAATCCGGGATTTCTCCTGGTTTCGGCAAGAAAAATTCTTGCTTAATCCGCCGGAAAACGCCTCTCCGGCGGCGGAGCCGCCGCCTGACGATAGCCACCACCTCAACGGAGGTGTTGGTGGCGGTGGCCGGCCGGGGAAGGGGCTGGATCGCCGGCGGCAGGGCTTGGAAGTCGCTCCAGGCAGAACAAATCTCAGCCGTTGGCTCAGTGGGGACGATGACCAGATGCCGTCGATCTGCGCCAAGATTCGTGCGGCATCAGATCAAATACTATAGGAATTAAATAAGAATCATTTCATTTCTGTCACACTGGATGTATTTAATGTATTTAAGTTTTAAAAATACTTAGGGACCCTGAGTGGAAATTTGCCCAACATGAACATTGTAGCTTAGGGTGTCTAGTTTGCAGCAAAAATTGTTTGGACCCTTTTGGGTCACTGGTTAGACCAGGGCACCCATTTTGGTGGGACATACCCTTAGGACTAGGCAGTCACTAAATTGAGTGCCCACTCTTCACCCCAAGCCCAAATTGGCTGAAATTTTGGCAGAGAGTCTATCCTAGACATACCTAGGGCCTGCCAAAAAATGGGAATTTTTGGGGAAAATATTTCTATAGTTTTGGTAAATATTTAATAATCATTAGATAAATTAAATAGGTGCCCTAAACACATCCAAACCCTCCCAAATTTTGGTGAGTGGTCCCTGGGCTCCAATTAGGTTCCTGTATAAAATTTCATCTGATTTGGATGTGTGTTGAATAGGTTTTGACCCAACCCTATTTATACCCTATGAAGGGCATTTTGGTCAAAAGTGGCACTTTTGGTCTTGAGTGACCAAATCACCTCAACAGAGGCTGAAATTTTGGCCACTGATATAATTTGACTTTTTACACTCACTTGTGGAGTTTGGAGTGGATTGGGCTAGGGTAGCCCTAGAAGTGTAGGGTAGGCCCTTTAGGGTAAATTTCTAGGGTTTGGAGAAATTGGGGTCAAAAGACCTTGGATGGACTTAAGACTTGGGAATGATGCCCATAAGGTTGCTATGGTCCTGTGGTTAAAATTTTAGGGCTTTTGGAAGACTTAAGACCCTTAAATCCATAACCCTAGTTTAGGGCACTAGCTTTGAAACCATAAGATCTAATACCAAAACTTTCTGAAAAGGCCTGAGATTTTGAATGGGTAGTTGTTTATGGTATACCTATCTCTGGAAATTTTATAATAAATTTTGGATGAATATATTTGGTACTTTATTCACAAAGTCATATTTTACAATTTTCACTTAGGAATTTTTGCAGCAACATATACTTGATTAAACCTGATGAAACTTAGCAAAGGGGCTTATAGTCATGATACCCATCTCTGTAAATATTTATGAAATTATTGAAGAATGATATTTGGTAGCTGCTTCTTTAACTATTTAATTCTATGAAACTTTGGAAAATTTATTAATGGCAGTTAGATTGTCTGAAAAATTATAATTTCCTCATCATGATGTTTCTAGTTCCTTATGAAGCTCTAGTAATTTTTACATAATTATTGGAGACATATCTGTGGCACTTCCTTCATGTTTATCTGATTTTAGGAATTACTTAATTAAATCCTTTAGAGGCCAAGAACTATCTGGAAAATAATGAAAGTTGACAACCAATAATATTTCTCTGTTATTTAGTGAATACAAATTTTAGGAGGCCATTGCCTGAGAAAAGCTTATGGTTCATGTTCAAATTGACTATGGCCTAGTTTTTGAGGAAAATTCAATAAATAGTAGATTAATTGGGAAAAATATGATTTTCTGAATTTAGTCTATATTTATCATAATAGACCTCTGATAATTATCATAAGGGTACTGGATGAGTATTTCATGTACTTCCCTTTTTACGGGTCACGTAGCTTAAGTGGTCTGCATATAGCAAAACTGCAGGATTTCATTTGGATATGAATTAGGGCACGTATGATGGGTCTTGATGGTTTGCTGTAAGGATAAGTGGAATGGGCTGCATTTTTGGAAGATGAGTGAGTAGGGTGTGGTTGTCTAGGGTTTTAAGGCGTTCGGGTCCGACGAAAGATCGTCCTACCCAAGGAGAGTTGGAGTCAAATTACCCTAGGATTAGCATATCGGAATATGAGAAACAAAGGGTAAGGGAATCAACCAATAATAAATTAAGTACCTTGCGAAAGGGAACGCTGGGCGTAATCCCAGCATAGTTCCTAGTGCCCCTTGAGAGCCCTTCACAGGGAATACCGGGGGCAGTCCTGGGTTAACGTAAATTGATTAACAAGCTGGAAAGAGTAACTTAGTAATTAGGGTTGCACAATCCACAAACACTGTTAGCACCAGAAGTTAGCTGGGAGCCTCGGCTCGGATGGTTAAAAGACGGACTTTTGGTCCGGGGAGCTTCGGCTCGGGTTTTGTTTACGCTAAATTTGCATGTGCATAAAGGAAAGGAAATTAAGGTGGTGGGTCTTCGGTATTGGAGGGTCGATGCACCGACGCCAATACGTTGACCCGGCAAGTGTGGTTAACACTTCGCCAACAGAAGTCCGGTGCGCCAGCCGGCAAGAGTACGCAGGAGTCCGCTTCGTGCACCAAGCGTTGAGGCGTACGATAGGTCTGACCGGTAGTGCTTTACTGGTTTAGAGGTGGGCGAGGCCCAACCCACCGCTTCCGTCTGCCACTACGGAGGTATCCTGGGAGGTTACGGCTCCAAAAAGGGGGAACTAAAGGTCTGTGTGCACAGAGTCGGGTGTGTGCGTTGCACTTGCATGTCCATCATACCCACTTGCATGTCATAGCATAATCGATTCACTTAACCCCTGACACCTAATGTATAAGTGGAATGGGACGCTTATACATTAGGACCTGCAAAACGACCCCTTAGTCTATAAGCTTGTGTGGGCAAGTTTATAAATTAAGGTTAATTTTGATATACTTAGTTACTGCTGTTTGACCACCGACACCCCATCGTATAAATCAGTATGGGACTTTTTATACGATGGGAGCCTTGCAAAAGACCCCTTGGCTTATGTGTTTTTCACATAAGCGAAGGTTACATTTCACATTACAGCTTATTGTCTTTATATGTTATAGAACTTGCTAGAATAGGACCGCTGCCATCTGCTTTTGATATTCTCCACCTTCAAGTCCTCCCCTTTCTTCCTCTCCGCTCGGTGCCTAGGAGCCGTGGGGGAAGGGGTGGGGGATGATAGGACTTAGTCTTTTAGACTAACGGTTTTCGAACCGCATCATTTAGGGGATCGCGGAGACCAGCATGGAGGAGCAGCCCCAGAGACCGGTGCGCTTGGAGGTGGGGCAGTCTAGCTCCGGAGTTCATACAGCCGGGACTGTGAGTCTCGACCTTGAGTAGTTTTTCAGCTTTTGCTTCCGCATGAGTGATTTTGTAGTGAGGATATGTTGTACTGGGCATAAGCCCGTCTTTGCTACTCTGATGTTATCTTCTGTGGACACTCCCTTCATGGAGTTATATTTATATATGTCATGTGATTCTCTGTGGACAGATAGTTTCCATTTTACTTCATTATGCTACTTTTATGTGATCGAATTGGCCAGCAGAATCGGCGCTTTGTGGTGATGACCCTTCCGGGCGTGAAGGAGTCACCGCAAAACGGCGGTTCTGGGCCTAAGACCCCGGTGTCGAAAAAAAAAGGGGTCTTACAAGTGGTATCAGAGCGAAACCTCGATCGAAAAGTAGCCGTCCACAACCCTGGGTCACCCCCGCGCGGGTTTAGTTTGGGGACAAACTAAGCAGCGGAAGCAGTGGTGTGCCCATACAGGGGAAATCACATGTAAAATGTCCACTTTCATTAGGCATTGAGTCGATTACCTACTAATGTAGTTCGTTTTGCAGCCCCCAGCTCAGCCCACCCCACAAGGTGGAGCTCAGCAGACTCCAGACATTGCACCACCTCCCATGGTCCCCACACCTTTCCTCCAGTCAGACATGGGGCAGACCCTTACAGCTATCCTTGAGGCCTTCCGAGCTCAGCAAGCCCCAGTCCAGCAGCCAAACCCAGGGGCCAACTGGATGAGCACCTTCCGAGGACTCTCTCCCCCATCTTACTTGGGGACAGAGTCGGCAGTACGGACAGAGGAGTGGCTGGATGTGATGTACGAGATGTTGACTGGGATACGATGCCCTTGGGAGGAGAGGGTGGCCCTAGTGGTATCTTGCTTGGAGTCACATGCCAAGCGGTGGTGGAAGACGCTGTTGGACACGACCTTTGCGGATAGAGAGATTGCAGAAATCACCTGGGAAGAGTTCAGGGCCACGCTGCTGGAGCACTTTGTTCCTCAGTCGGCCAGGGACGAGTTGGAGGAGCGTTTCTTGCAGCTGAGGCAGGGCACCAGGACAGTGGTGGAGTACCACCGAGAGTTCGATCATTTGGCCCGATATGCGGGCTCCTATCAGCTGGATGAAGCAGGTTACGTCAAGAGGTTTTATAAGGGCCTAAAAGAGGAGTTGAGAGAGGCCTTGCTTTTTGTCTCTGACGGGCCCATCTCCCGGATTTTAGAGATGGCGAAGAGGATTGAGGCCGACTGGCACACCACTCGGGGCCGGAAACGGCAAGCGGAGGACCAGGGCCGGAGGGCCCGAAATGATCTGCGGCGAGGCACCGTATCAGATGGAAGAAGGGCAGAGGAGCAGCCTCGTCAGGAGTTGAGGCAGGAGCCGAGAGAGCAGGTGGTCTTGGCCCCTCAACCTCCCCGGATCCAGGAGATGCAGAGACCTCGGGGTATGGCGTATCCCCCGCCGGAGTGCTTCCACTGTCACCAGGTGGGACACCTCCGGAGAGACTGCCCTATGAGGGGGGCACCACCTCCAGCACCATGGGGTGGCCCACCGGCCCAGCATTTCGGAGGCCGAGGACGCGGCCGAGGACGTGGTTACCAGGGAGGCGACCGCAGGCAGAATGGGGAGCAGATTTACGCTTTGGACTTAGCACAGCCCCGGAACCCGGACAGGGTTATTGCAGGTATGAGAGTATCTTAATTTTGGATTCATTCATGACTCATATTAAGTGTTAATAGAACTACTAAACGACCTAGGTTAGAAAACCTTACACCAGAATTTCTTTCAAACTGATTAGGAATGGTGATGGTGTGCGGCAAGCCTGCCCACACCCTGTTCGACACGGGGGCATCACACAACTTCGTGTCGGAGGATTTCGTCAAGGACCTGGATCAGATTCGTTGTTATACGGGACTACCCAGGAGGGTGCGCCTCCCCAATGGGATGGAGATCCAGTCCACAGAAAAGTGCCTCCTGGAGGTTACCATAGACGGGTTGACACTCGAGGCCCCGGCGACGATCCTGAGGATGCCGGACTTCGACCTCGTCTTGGGCATGACATGGCTTGTCTGGAACCATGCCCAGATTGATTGCCCGGCAGGGAGGGTCGTGCTCAGCCACGGCGATACTTATGCAACGTTCGAAGGTACTACACCGGTCTCCCGTCGCTTGCTTTCATCTATTCAGGCCATTAAGGCTCACATGTAAGGAGACGAGGTATATCAGGTATTATTCGAGATGACTGAGGAGAAGGACCTGATCGCTAGCATTTCGGTGGTTCGTGACTACGCCGATATTTTTCCGGATAAGCTGCCAGGACTGCCTCCGCATAGGGAGAAGGATTTCCAGATTCAGTTGGTACCGGGGGCTAAGCCGGTATCCAAGGCCCCTTATCGGATGGCCCCGAAGGAGTTGGCGGAGTTTCGGACACAGTTACAGGAGCTGGTGGAAGCAGGATTTGTTAGGCCGAGCTCCTCATCATGGGGAGCTCCTGTCCTATTCGTGAAGAAGAAGGATGGCACTCTTCGCCTGTGCATTGACTATCGAGCACTAAACAGGCTGACCGTCCGAAATACCTATCCGCTCCCCAGGATAGACGAGTTATTCGATCAGCTGGAGGGAGCCCATTACTTTTCGAAGCTGGACTTGAGATCAGGCTACTACCAGCTGCGGATCCAGGAGGAGGACATTCCGAAAACGGCCTTTAATAGCCGATATGGATTGTATGAGTTCATCGTGATGCCCTTCGGGCTCACGAATGCTCCGTCAGCGTTTATGAGCCTCATGAACCGGGTCTTCGAAGGCTTATTTGGATGTGTTCGTCATAGTGTTCCTAGACGACATCCTTATCTATTCTAAGACGGAGGAGGAGCACACACGACATCTAGCATTGACCCTGGAGAGACTGCGGGAGCATCGTCTTTATGCGAAGTTCAGTAAGTGTCAGTTCTGGCTGAAGGAGGTGGCTTTCTTAGGTCACATTATCAGCGGAGCCGGGCTGGCAGTGGACCCGGCAAAGATTCGAGCTATTTCGGAGTGGCCGCAGCTGAAAACAGCCACTGACGTACGGAGTTTTCTAGGACTTGCCGGTTATTACCGGAAGTTCGTAGAGGGATTCTCTCGAATCGCCCTCCCGCTCACATCCTTGACGAAGAAGGAGGCACCGTTCGTGTGGACCCCGCAGTGCCAGACAGCTTTCCAGGAGCTGAAGGATCGGCTGACCTCAGCTCCCATTCTCACTCTCCCCTCGGGGAGGGAGGGATTTCAGGTCTACACCGACGCATCATATCAGGGGATGGGAGCGGTGCTGATGCAGAACGGACACGTCATAGCTTATGCCTCCCGCCAGCTGAAGACCCATGAGAAGAACTACCCAGTACATGACCTTGAGATGGGGGCAGTTGTATTCGCACTGAAGATATGGCAGCACTACCTTTATGGAGTCCACTGTGATATATATTCCGATCATAAGAACCTTAAGTACGTGGACACGCAGAAGGAACTGAACATCAGGCAAAGGCGGTGGGTGGAGTTTCTATCTGACTATCAGTATGAGATGCACTATCACCCGGGGAAGGCAAACGTGGTAGCAGATGCACTGAGTCGGAGAGCCGCCACAGCAGGAGCAGAGCCTCAGTTGATGTCTATGGAGCTGCTGCAGAGACTAGAGGACATGCACATTACTCTGGTATCGTCTGATGATCCTGAGCTCTATGAGGAGTACTTGGCCGCGATAGGCGTTACCGATGACATCAGAGACCGGGTCAGAGAGGGACAGAGGCAGGATGCCAAGTTGGAACCCATCCTCCAAGCTCTGAAGGCAGGCACTGCAGGAGATTACACACTGAGGGACGATCTGGTGTGCTTCAGAGGACGGGTGTATATACCGGAGGGAGGCCAGATCCGGGAGGATATTATGACGGAGGCGCACTGCAGCCGGTATTCTGTACACCCGGGGATCACAAAGATGACGGCTGACTTGAAGAAGACGATGTTCTGGCCGGGCATGAAGAAGGACGTCTCTTACTTCGTGACCCATTGTGAGGCATGTCAGCTAGTGAAGGCGGAGTGCAGGAACCCCGCAGGATTACTGCAGCCACTCCCGGTGCCGGAGTGGAAGTTTGATGACATAGCCATGGACTTCATACATGGGCTTCCCCGGTCTCGGACAGGGAATGACTCGATCTGGGTAATCGTCGATCGGTTGACCAAGGTGGCTCGATTTATACCGATCAGGAAGGATGATTCAGTAGGAGTACTGGTGCGGAAGTTTGTGGAGCAGTTCATTCGTTATCATGGTGTGCCCAGGACGATAGTGTCGGATCGGGATGGCAGGTTCACCTCCAGGGAGTGGAGATCCGTGCAAGCTTACTTAGGCACGCGATTGACTTTCAGCACTGCATTCCACCCCCAGACAGACGGGCAGACAGAACGCACCAACCGGACGCTGGAGGACCTTTTGAGGCTATGCATCTTGGATCGCGGGGAACCGTGGGAGAAACTCTTACCCCTTGTCGAGTTCTCCTATAACAACAGCCACCAGTCCAGCATCAGGATGGCGCCTTACGAAGCCTTGTACGGGAGGAGATGCCGGACCCCGCTCTCATGGGTGCAGAACGAAGATCCGAAGGTATTGGGGTCAGAGTTTGTTGAAGACACCGAGGCACAAGTGAGGCTGATCAGAGACAGGATGCTTGAGGCGCAGAGTAGACAGGCTAAGTATTACGACGCCCGACATCGGCAGGTGGAGTTCCAGGTGGGGTACCGGGTGTTTCTGAAGATCCGGCCCATGCATGGAGTTTCACGGGTGCGTGGTCGGAGGAAGAAGCTCAGCCCTAGGTACATGGGTCCTTACAGGATCCTGGAGCGGATCGGACCCCTAGCCTACCGGCTGGAGTTACCACCAGAGCTGGAAGCGCTGCACGACGTCTTCCACATTTCTTCTTTGAGGAGGGCCCTGCTACGCCCGGAGCAGCAGATTCTGACTACTGAAGGGCCGGTAGCTTCAGACCGGTCGGTCCATTTGGAGCCTGTGAGGATCGACGACCGAGGAGTGCGGGTCTTGCGACGCAAGAAGGTCCCACTAGTCAAGGTCCTGTGGAGGAACCACGGCCAGGAGGAGCATACCTGGGAGCCACAGGACCTGATGCGACAAAGATACCCCGAGCTATTCAGTCAGGTATACCTCTCAGACCCCTCAAGATGTTAATTTATTTTTCCTGCTTTAAGTATACTAAGGGCTGCTCTAGGTAGATAGGGGCTTATCTTTGTTTATTGGGGGCTTAACTTTGTTTATTGGGATTTTGGTTCGCCGTTTGGGCGAAAAGGGTCTTAGATCTAAGTTTTCCCATAAAATCAAATTTAACAAACAAGGCGTCATAATGGGATGTTACAAGACTCTTTTCTTCGGTAATAAGACCCGTAGGTCCAACCTTGATTTCGGGGACGAAATCTTTGTTTTGTTTATTGGAATTTGTAACATCCCATTTCTAACTAGACCCCTAAGAGTGATTTTAGCCATGACTAGGTCATGACAAACCCTAGGAAGCCAGAAATGGGCCAAGAGATAGGAGGCCAAGGTGGGGATCACCATGGTCTGCAAATAGTAGAATTTTTGAACAATGGTCTAGAATGACAATGGGGCTTCACCATGGCCCCAAGACCCTACCACAACACTCCCAAACATTTTGGGAGACCCATTAGAGCCAAAAGGACCCATTAGGGCCAACCCAAGAGGCCCAGTTGACCAAGGTCAACCCTAGCCCTGAATGGGTCAACCTAGCCTACTTAGGGCCAATTGACCCACTCCTAGTCTAGAGGACCCCACCTATGCCCTCCTAACCCTAAAGTGAGGTCAATGGGTCACTAAGGACACATTGGGGTCAGCCCTAGAGGCCAGGTTGACCCAAGTCAACTCAAGCCCTAATCTGGTCAAAGTACCCTTACTAAGGGTATGTGACCTCCAAAGTGCAGGGTAACCCTACCTAGACCCTAAGGGAAGTCAATGGGTCACCAAGGATCCATTGGGGTCAACTCAATTGGTCATGTTGACCAAGGTCAACTCTATTCTAGTGTTAGGTCAAATTAGCCTAAATGGGCTAACCCAAGCTCAAACCCATTTCCCCCACTTGGGCTAACCTCATTTTTATTATTAATATGGGTTATTGGGCTGCCTTTAGCTTGTGGGGTTGACTAGTCAACCAGAGGTGACTAGGAGAGAGAAAGGAGCTCCTCTCCATGATAATGGAGGAGAGAGAAAATGGGGAAGAGGAAAGGAAAGGGAGAAGCCGGCCAAGGAAGGCCAACAGCCACCAGTGATGGCTGTAATCAACTCCTCTAGGGGAGAGGAGTTGATTCCAACCGTTTCCCGGCCACCAAGGGGTGGGTTCAGCCCCCCTCCACACAACCCGAGCCACTCCATTAATGGTGATAATGGCCATTGAAGAACCAGCCTCTCCCCTCCCCCAATTGCCATTTAAACACCTTCAGGGAGCCGAGGGGATCATTTTGGAGCACTTACCTGGAGGAGACGAGCCCTTCCACTGTGCAGTTGCAGAAGCCGAGCGCCGCCGCCGTCGCCAATGGCATCCCGCCGCTCCTCTCGCATCCAGGCCGCCAGGAAGGTCCTCCTCCTCTCCTTAACTCGCGGGTAGATCCTAGGAATCCTTAGGCTTGAGTTTCGGGCTCAATTGAGCCCGATCGAATCCGGGATTTCTCCTGGTTTCGGCAAGAAAAATTCTTGCTTAATCCGCCGGAAAACGCCTCTCCGGCGGCGGAGCCGCCGCCTGACGATAGCCACCACCTCAACGGAGGTGTTGGTGGCGGTGGCCGGCCGGGGAAGGGGCTGGATCGCCGGCGGCAGGGCTTGGAAGTCGCTCCAGGCAGAACAAATCTCAGCCGTTGGCTCAGTGGGGACGATGACCAGATGTCGTCGATCTGCGCCAAGATTCGTGCGGCATCAGATCAAATACTATAGGAATTAAATAAGAATCATTTCATTTCTGTCACACTGGATGTATTTAATGTATTTAAGTTTTAAAAATACTTAGGGACCCTGAGTGGAAATTTGCCCAACATGAACATTGTAGCTTAGGGTGTCTAGTTTGCAGCAAAAATTGTTTGGACCCTTTTGGGTCACTGGTTAGACCAGGGCACCCATTTTGGTGGGACATACCCTTAGGACTAGGCAGTCACTAAATTGAGTGCCCACTCTTCACCCCAAGCCCAAATTGGCTGAAATTTTGGCAGAGAGTCTATCCTAGACATACCTAGGGCCTGCCAAAAAATGGGAATTTTTGGGGAAAATATTTCTATAGTTTTGGTAAATATTTAATAATCATTAGATAAATTAAATAGGTGCCCTAAACACATCCAAACCCTCCCAAATTTTGGTGAGTGGTCCCTGGGCTCCAATTAGGTTCCTGTATAAAATTTCATCTGATTTGGATGTGTGTTGAATAGGTTTTGACCCAACCCTATTTATACCCTATGAAGGGCATTTTGGTCAAAAGTGGCACTTTTGGTCTTGAGTGACCAAATCACCTCAACAGAGGCTGAAATTTTGGCCACTGATATAATTTGACTTTTTACACTCACTTGTGGAGTTTGGAGTGGATTGGGCTAGGGTAGCCCTAGAAGTGTAGGGTAGGCCCTTTAGGGTAAATTTCTAGGGTTTGGAGAAATTGGGGTCAAAAGACCTTGGATGGACTTAAGACTTGGGAATGATGCCCATAAGGTTGCTATGGTCCTGTGGTTAAAATTTTAGGGCTTTTGGAAGACTTAAGACCCCTTAAATCCATAACCCTAGTTTAGGGCACTAGCTTTGAAACCATAAGATCTAATACCAAAACTTTCTGAAAAGGCCTGAGATTTTGAATGGGTAGTTGTTTATGGTATACCTATCTCTGGAAATTTTATAATAAATTTTGGATGAATATATTTGGTACTTTATTCACAAAGTCATATTTTACAATTTTCACTTAGGAATTTTTGCAGCAAAATATACTTGATTAAACCTGATGAAACTTAGCAAAGAGGCTTATAGTCATGATACCCATCTCTGTAAATTTTTATGAAATTATTGAAGAATGATATTTGGTAGCTGCTTCTTTAACTGTTTAATTCTATGAAACTTTGGAAAATTTATTAATGGCAGTTAGATTATCTGAAAAATTATAATTTCCTCATCATGATGTTTCTAGTTCCTTATGAAGCTCTAGTAAGTTTTACATAATTATTGGAGACATATCTGTGGCACTTCCTTCATGTTTATCTGATTTTAGGAATTACTTAATTAAATCCTTTAGAGGCCAAGAACTATCTGAAAAATTATGAAAGTTGACAACCAATAATATTTCTCTGTTATTTAGTGAATACAAATTTTAGGAGGCCATTGCCTGAGAAAATCTTATGGTTCATGTTCAAATTGACTATGGCCTAGTTTTTGAGGAAAATTAAATAAATAGTAGATTAATTGGGAAAAATATGATTTTCTGAATTTAGTCTATATTTATCATAATAGACCTCTGATAATTATCATAAGGGTACTGGATGAGTATTTCATGTACTTCCTTTTTTACGGGTCACGTAGCTTAAGTGGTCTGCATATAGCAAAACTGCAGGATTTCATTTGGATATGAATTAGGGCACGTATGATGGGTCTTGATGGTTTGCTGTAAGGACAAGTGGAATGGGCTGCATTTTTGGAAGATGAGTGAGTAGGGTGTGGTTGTCTAGGGTTTTAAGGCGTTCGGGTCCGACGAAAGATCGTCCTACCCAAGGAGAGTTGGAGTCAAATTACCCTAGGATTAGCATATCGGAATATGAGAAACAAAGGGTAAGGGAATCAACCAATAATAAATTAAGTACCTTGCGAAAGGGAACGCTGGGCGTAATCCCAGCATAGTTCCTAGTGCCCCTTGAGAGCCCTTCACAGGGAATACCGGGGGCAGTCCTGGGTTAACGTAAATTGATTAACAAGCTGGAAAGAGTAACTTAGTAATTAGGGTTGCACAATCCACAAACACTGTTAGCACCAGAAGTTAGCTGGGAGCCTCGGCTCGGATGGTTAAAAGACGGACTTTTGGTCCGGGGAGCTTCGGCTCGGGTTTTGTTTACGCTAAATTTGCATGTGCATAAAGGAAAGGAAATTAAGGTGGTGGGTCTTCGGTATTGGAGGGTCGATGCACCGACGCCAATACGTTGACCCGGCAAGTGTGGTTAACACTTCGCCAACAGAAGTCCGGTGCGCCAGCCGGCAAGAGTACGCAGGAGTCCGCTTCGTGCACCAAGCGTTGAGGCGTACGATAGGTCTGACCGGTAGTGCTTTACTGGTTTAGAGGTGGGCGAGGCCCAACCCACCGCTTCCGTCTGCCACTACGGAGGTATCCTGGGAGGTTACGGCTCCAAAAAGGGGGAACTAAAGGTCTGTGTGCACAGAGTCGGGTGTGTGCGTTGCACTTGCATGTCCATCATACCCACTTGCATGTCATAGCATAATCGATTCACTTAACCCCTGACACCTAATGTATAAGTGGAATGGGACGCTTATACATTAGGACCTGCAAAACGACCCCTTAGTCTATAAGCTTGTGTGGGCAAGTTTATAAATTAAGGTTAATTTTGATATACTTAGTTACTGCTATTTGACCACCGACACCCCAGCGTATAAATCAGTATGGGACTTTTTATACGATGGGAGCCTTGCAAAAGACCCCTTGGCTTATGTGTTTTTCACATAAGCGAAGGTTACATTTCACATTACAGCTTATTGTCTTTATATGTTATAGAACTTGCTAGAATAGGACCGCTGCCATCTGCTTTTGATATTCTCCACCTTCAAGTCCTCCCCTTTCTTCCTCTCCGCTCGGTGCCTAGGAGCCATGGGGGAAGGGGTGGGGGATGATAGGACTTAGTCTTTTAGACTAACGGTTTTCGAACCGCATCATTTAGGGGATCGCGGAGACCAGCATGGAGGAGCAGCCCCAGAGACCGGTGCGCTTGGAGGTGGGGCAGTCTAGCTCCGGAGTTCATACAGCCGGGACTGTGAGTCTCGACCTTGAGTAGTTTTTCAGCTTTTGCTTCCGCATGAGTGATTTTGTAGTGAGGATATGTTGTACTGGGCATAAGCCCGTATTTACTACTCTGATGTTATCTTCTGTGGACACTCCCTTCGTGGAGTTATATTTATATATGTCATGTGATTCTCTGTGGACAGATAGTTCCCATTTTACTTCATTATGCTACTTTTATGTGATCGAATTGGCCGGCAGAATCGGCGCTTTGTGGTGATGACCCTTCCGGGCGTGAAGGAGTCACCGCAAAACGGCGGTTCTGGGCCTAAGACCCCGGTGTCGAAAAAGAAAAAAAAAGGGGGGTCTTACATCTTGCCACCAATGAGCTTTTGATAAGGTGCTCAAAAACCACACACAAACTTTTTAAGGGAGTTTGAAAAACACTTTACAGAGATGGGGATGAGAGAGTTATGAAAGTCTTCTCTTTCTCAAAGCAGCTGAGAAGACTATGTGGATTTGATGTTGTCAAAGCTCCCCCTGAGTTCTTGAGATGTTCAGGAAATGAAGCTTTGCTGTAGGGTGATAGTCCTTCAGAAGTTGATCTCCAACAAATGATAATTTCAGCAACAACTAAAATGTTAGGTGTCTAGAGTCTTGAATGATGTTGGCCTTGAACACTTGAATCAAAGGGGATCTGAAGATTTCAGATTTGTTGATCTCCTTTTGGTGTGTGTTCTTATATGAATTCTTTTGGACAGAGAGTGTCTACAACTATTTCTCTTTTTCTCTTGTGAACAGTTGGTGTAGATGTTGTTTCAGAGCAGAGATTGTTCTTGTTCTGCTTATCTGTGTTTTGAGAGATTCAAAAATCTTGTGTTTTATTCCCTGGTTCTGAATAGAAAATAATCCTCTGTCAAGAATAGTCGTTAGCCTGTCATTAATTGACTTCTTAATTGCAATTGTCTTCTGGGGGAAGTCCAAAGAAACATTCCTTGATAATCCCTTGAAACTTGGTCCAGAATAAATGAAAACGGCTAGAAAATCTTCTGAATTAATTACTAACAATAACTCCTTAACTATTCTGAATTTGAATCTTGAATATCATTTACTCTTCAGAAAAACGTCGAACTGAGCTCTACTAACGTCGAACTGAGCTCAGCGATTTGGACTTATATATCAACATAGATTGTTGATCTGAGCTCAACTATCGTCGAACTGAGCTCAGAGATAGAGAATCAACACTGGAGTCAAGATCGTCGAACTGAGCTCGAAGATCGTCGAATGGAGTTCGACGATTTGTTGAAGTTGAGCTCAGTGATCGTCGAATGGAGTTCGACGATCTGTTGAAGTTGAGCTAGACGATCGTCAATTGGAGTTCGACGATTCGTCGTACTGAGCTCGACGAAATGACTTAGTCTCCAAACAGAAAAACCTTGGTCTTGAGGGCAGCTTCCAAACCTAACTACTAACCCTTAGACTCAATCCTAATTGACCTTTAGATCTATACAAGAGGTCAAAAATAGGTTTCCTAGAGACATAGTGATCCTGACCCAAATTAGTAATAGGGTGTTCCAACAATCTCCCCCTATTTGGGTTAGGATTACTATTTACAAAAATTGGAAAAATTAAAGAGCAACATATAAAGCAATAATAAATAACAACAAGCAGAATCACAGATATATATTATCCCAGACAGAAATCAGAAATCAGAATGATTGTCACCTTACAGAATTATTCCTTCCCTTTGCTCTTTATAAGTTTGATTTCTCTATTAGGATCAAGAGCTTCTTTCTTTGACCTTCTGTCATCAGCTGCACCTAAGGAAGTTTATTGTTTGGGCCTTGGTACCACAACTTCAGGGTGCAGCTCCATATATCTTTTAGAATCAAAGAATTTTCTTTAGGCATATCTTTCAAGTTCCTTCTTTCTTTGTTCAGACAGTGTAGTAAAGCTTGAGGTGTCCTTGCCTTGCTCTTTGGCTTTCTTGATTTGATCCAGGGCAGCTAACTCTTTCATCCTGGCAGTCCATGCAGTAGGGTTATTTTCTGGATCCTCAAAGGGCACTGGAGGCTCATATCTGTTGGAAGGATTATCTTGAGGAGCTCTGAATGAGACTACTTCTTTTAACTTATAGGGAAAAGGGCCTGAAGTTGTGTCTGATGAAGCTTGTCCTTCCCTAGAGTATGGATGTTGCCTTGAATAGCCTTTTGAATAAACTTGGAATTCCCTCTGGCTTCCTCTATAATTTCCTCTTCTTGATTGAGAGCCTCTGGACTGGCTTCCCCTATATTGAGATCTTGCATGAGGTTGATAGGGGGTTTGGCTTTTGGCAGAAGGATGAGCAGCTGAGCTTCCACCTGCACCTGCATTAGGAGGAGGTGGTGGAGGAGGATGAGGGTGATGAAACTGAGAAGATCCTTTCTCATACTTCCTTTTCTTCTTCATAGCCTTAAGTTGGTTCTTGGAATACTGCATCCAATGTTCAGTAATGGGGCAATCATGAAGAATGTAGTAAGGAATGTCATTGTTGTCCTTTACTTTGGCTGGAGGCACCCTTTTCATAGCTTTGCTCCTTGCTTTTCTTTTCCTGGCTATGGTGACAGAAGAATCATCAGAATCAGTCCTGAATTCATCACTTTTAGAGCTTTGCTCATCATATATGGCATCAATCTTTTTCAAATAATCTTTCTGAAGTTGGGTTGGAGCAGATGAAGCAGCAGTGGTGACAGCAGCAGATACAACACTAGTAGCAACAGAAGTTGTAGCAGCAGCAGTTGTAACAACAGATACAGAAGTTTCAGGAGCAACACTCTTAGAAGATATATCAGCAGTAATATCAGCAGTAACTGGAGCAGCAATAAATTCAGATGAAACATTTTCAGAAACACTAACATCAGCACTAGCAGTAGGCTCAAAATCATATGCCTCTGTCTGCATATCCTCAGGAACTGGAACATCAGCAACATCATCACTGACAGCAGCAGTAACAGAAAAAACAACAATATTTTCAGCAGGAGTAGCAGCAGCATCACTGGAACTAGAAGGCTCAACAGTATATATGGAGGATATATAGGAGCTAACTAAGCTGGAATCACAGCTGGAGAAGGGCACAATGTCCTTGGAAAGATCCTCTGATGGCTGGACTGCAACTTTCTCTGGAAGACAGCTGAAGTAGACTGAATTAAAAGCTGACAGTAAGGATGAAAGAAATTGTACCTAATCACCTAGAGGGGGGGGGGGTGAATAGGTGACTTAATCTTTTTAAACTTTTAGGCAGATTATATCACAGATTTCACAGAACATAAAACAGCATACACGGAATCAATCACATACACAGAGTACACACAGTTTTATAGTGGTTCCCCAAGGTCTGGGTACATCCACTTTCCCCCTTCGCCTATCTAGTAGTGTACTAGATTCGGCCAAACTTCTCCACTATACCTCAGATCCTCAGATCTTACACTCAGAACCCCAACCAGGTTCCTACAACTCAGGCCCAAGGCCCTACCACTCAGTCTTCACAAAGACCTACACTCAGCCTTCACCAAGGCCTACACTCAGCCCTCAACAAGGCCTACACTCAGAGAAATGGATCTCCTACACTCAGGCACACAGACCCTACCACTCAGCCTTTATAATTTCAGGCTTACAACTCAGATCTCTTAGGATCCTACAAGAAATTAAAATTACAATGTATATACCCACAACTCAGTATGAGAGAGAAGAGTTGACAGGTTTCTTGATGAGTTCTTGGAAGAACTTTGCTGAGATCAACCTTCCTTGGCTTCCTTCAAAGCTTCTTGAATTTAGAACACAATAGGGTTGAGTCTCTCTGCAGCTGATCTTCAATCACTTCTAACTTAAGAATCAGAACTCAGTCTGAAACTTTTCTTCACAGCCTAGTTCAACAGCTGTCTTCTTGGAAGAAGCTCTCTCTCCAACTTCTTAGATCTTCACTTGAAGGTCTTCTTCTAGTTGTGTTGTACTTCAATGATTCATTGATCAATCTTTTTCTGATGTGTAGAATCATCTTCTTCTATTGACAGAATAAGCCTTTATATAGGCTTTCTTCATGGTGACCGGCTGATTCGGTCCCTAACAGCTTTCTGACATCTCTGATAGTTGTAGTAGACCGACTGGAATGGCATCTGTCAAGTCATCCAGTCACTTCTTGAATTTTCTGTAACTGTCTGAAAGTGTCGAGACAGTCAGTCTTTAAGTGTCGACACTTATAGACTAAGTGTCGACATAAGTAGACTAAGTGTCGACACTAGCCTTCATGGTGTCGACACAACTCCTTGTGTTGTAGAATCTGCTTCTCGACACTGCTTCTTCAACATGTGTCGACACTGATATTGTGTGTCGACACAACTCCTTGTTCTTTAGTACTTAGTTGAATTCTTTTAAGTGTCGACACAACTCCTTTGTGTCGACACATCTTCATGTGTTGATACTCGCTGAGTGTCGACACATTTTCTTAGTGTCGACACTTGCCTTCTGTGTTGATACTTGCTGAGTGTCAACACATCTTCTTGATGTCGACACATGTACTTGGACTTTATTGAAATTTGCTGAGTGTCGACACAGCCTCCTAGTGTCGACACTTTCTTCATGTGTTGAGTCTTTTGCTGTGTGTCGACACATTCTTCATTATGTCGACACTTGTACTTGAACTCTGTTGAAGTTTCCTGAGTGTCGACACAGCCTCCTAGTGTCAACACTTTCTTCATGTGTTGAGTCTTTTGCTGTGTGTCGACACATTCTTCATTATGTCGACACTTGTACTTGAACTCTGTTGAAGTTTGCTGAGTGTCGACACAGCCTCCTAGTGTCGACACTTGTACTTGAACTTTATTGTAATTTTGCTGAGTGTCGACACAGCCTCCAAGTGTCAACACTTTCTGATGTTGACAAAGTTCCTCTGGGTGTCGACACTGCTTCTAAGTGTCGACACAGCTTCTCTGGACATTTCTTCAATGTGTGTCGACACAGCCTGTATGTGTCGACACTTTCCTTCTGGTGTCGACTCTGCATCCCTGGTGTCGACACAATTACTCCAAGTGTCGACACTGCTTCTCTGGGTGTCGACACAAGTTTTCTTAAGTGTCGACACTTTTCTTCTAGGTGTCGACACATGGACTTAGAAACTTTTAAGCTTTCCCTGCAATTACTTAACCTGCACAAGGTAACTCAAAATACATCAAATACACCTTGATGTATATCATTGAGCAGGGTGAGGCTTCTTCAAATCAGGTACATTTATTCCAATGTACCCAACAAAGGACCTGAGGTCCTCTGAAAAGACTGCAACCTGAGGTGGAACTGGAGCTTGAGTTGGGGTAACAGCAGCATCAGCAGGAACTGAAGAAACAACAGCAGCAACAGCAGGCAAACTCACATCTTCATGAGGCATCTCCCCCTGCCTGGATTCAGATACAGCTGGATCAAGGCACCCAAATGAAGGGATTGCCTGAGGAAAGAGAGAGGATAGCCTGGCAGAGAGGGCTGCAACTGACTGAAGTAATGGAGCCAAGGAGGTCTCCAGTAGAAGTGAGAGCCTGGGAGCTATCAGTTCATACAGTTGGTCAGCTAGGGCTGGAATGTCTACTTGCTCAGCAGGGACTGGAGCAGAGGTAGAGAGGGATGGTGGAGCAACTAGTGATGTTGGAGGAGAGCTGGTGGATGGTAGAAGTGATGGTTGAGGTGTGGGGATTGTGGAAATGAAAGACAGTGGGATGGAGATAGAGGGTGTGAAAGAGGGTTGATCAATAATGTCTTGTAGAAGTTGTTGGTATGAAGTTGATGAGGAGGGTAGCTCAGGAGGGGATGAGGGTGAATCATCCATGAAGGAATCATCTAGAAGATTGAAGGATGGAATGGTGGATGATGTGGCAATGTCTGGTTGAGGGTAGTGATATAATGAATGGAAGATTTTTTCTGTTACTTGAAGAGTTGGGATTGGAGAAGGAATTGATGTTGGAGATGGGCTAGAGATGATGATGGTGGATGTGATTGGAATGGAGGAGGGTACTGGTGGAGATGGAATAGGAGGACGAGGAGAAGCAGCAGCAGGCAAGTTATCTGCAGGGGCAGAGACTTGAGGGGAAGTGACTGTTACAGTCCTTGTGCCTGAAGTTGTGCTTGCAGAAGGCCTGCTAGGCTTCACTATCTGCCTGTCCCATTTGCCAAAGAGGGCACAGTACAGCCTTTTTGAAGCATTAATATGCATCCCAGATGATACAAGCAGTGCAGGGCATCTGTTGTGAAGAAAAAGCCCTAGGATCCTCCCATAGTTCACAAAGTTCTTGTTTATTTTCTTCTTGATTAAATCAAAGAAGACTTCTCCCCAGTTTAACTGCTTCTTGTCCACAATGGCACCCATCAGACACAGTTGATACCTGGAGATGGTATCATGTGCTGAATGCTTGGCCAGCAAAACCTTTTCCACTACATCAGCCAAGAACCTGTATTCCACAACTAGGTTCTTTTTCAACAATTTGCTAGGGTTAGCATCAGAATGACCCATTCTTGCAAGTAAATCAGAAAATTCCTCTCCAGATAACTCAGCAGAATCTCTTCCAGAACTTAACTCAAAAACCTCTGTCAGAATGGCTGGAGTCAAAGGTACCTGGGTTCCAGAAATGGAACCAACCACTATGTTTTGGTCCTGGTTGTGGGCAGTATACACCCACTCCTTAATCTCATCAGCAGCCAACTTGATTCTTGTGGACATGATGGTAACAAGCTTCTGCTCCTTGAATAGTTCCAGAATGTCCTGAAAAACCTGATCAGTAGTGCTGAAGGACTCCATGTCAATATCAAATCCGGCATCGAATTTCATTGCGACTAGAACAACAACAGAGACGACCATGGTTACCTGCAAAAATCAACAAACAAAACGACCAAGTGTAGAGATGTTTGGAGGGAAAGAGAATTTTTGCAGAGAGATTGAAAGCGCAAAAGGAGAACGACGGCCGAAAAATGAATTTTATATTAGGGTTCGACACAGAAAAGGAAAGATCGTTGAACTGAGTTCGACGATCGGGGCTACCAAAGGAATCTGAAGAGTCTGCAATATCGTCGATCTCCGTTCGACGATGTTGGAGAGCATCAAGCTCCGTTCGACGATAGTTCAGGGAACAAAATCGTCGAGCGCCGTTCGACGATCGTTGATCGGAAGAGATAGTTCAGACTATCTGAGAAGCGCTGAACTCAGGTCGATGATTTCAGAAATCGTCGATCTCCGTTCGACGATCTGGGGGAAAATCGTCGAGCGCAGTTCAGAGACTAGAAATCCACTATAGACACTTAGAAAACATCAAGATGTTTGTCTAGTCTTGGTCAATTTTTAAAGTTTTAAAATCTTGGAACTTATTTTAGACTTCCTCCATCTAACATTCCTAACTGATTTAGGAAGAAGGTGTGTTTCTTTTCATCCAAGGGTTTGGTGAAAATATCTCCCCTTTGCAAATCAGTTGGGATATATTGAAGTTCAATTTTATTCTTCTCAACATTATCCCTTAAGAAGTGATGCCTAATTTCTATGTGTTTTGTCTTACTATGGAGGACTGGATTTTGAGCTATAGAAATAGCACCGGTGTTATCACAAAAGATTTTAGACTTCTCTAAGTTGTAGCCATAGTCTAGGAGTTGGTTTTGAATCCACAATATTTGTGAACAACAACTTCCTGCAACCATATATTCAGCTTCAGCAGTTGAAGTTGACACAGAAGTTTGTTTCTTGCAAAACCAAGAGACAAGTCTGTCACCAAGGAACTGACAATTTCCACTGGTGCTTTTCCTGTCAATTCTGCATCCAGCATAATCAGCATCAGAAAATCCAGTTAATTCAAATGCTGAATCTTTTGGATACCAGAGACCTAGATTTGGACAACTTTTAACATACCTGAGAATCCTTTTTACTAATATTAGGTGTGACTCTCTAGGTCTTACTTGGAATCTAGCACATATACATGTAGCAAACATTATATCTGGTCTACTAGCTGCAAGGTACAGTAAAGAGCCAATCATTGCTCTATATGTTGTCTGATCAACATGTTTCCCATGTTCATCAGCATCCAATACAGTATTAGTATGCATGAGTGTTTTCATGCAAGATGCTTCAGACATACCAAATTTCTTGACCAATTCATTTGCATACTTAGTTTGAGAAATGAAGATGCCTTCAGCATGTTGTTTGACTTGCAATCCTAGGAAGAAGGATAGCTCACCCATGCTACTCATTTCATATTTAGAATGCATTAGGTTGGAGAACCTTCTGCACAATTTTGAATCAGTAGAGCCAAAAATAATATCATCAACATAAATCTGTACTAGTAGGGTATGAGACTTATAAGTTCTAATGAAAAGAGTTTGGTCTACTCTACCCCTTATAAATCCATTTTCTAGAAGGAAGCATGCTAGGGTCTCATACCATGCTCTAGGAGCTTGCTTGATACCATATAATGCTTTGTTCAACTTAAATACATAATCAGGATAAGTTGGAGAGATAAAACCTGGAGGTTGTCTGACATATACTTCTTCTTTGATGTTTCCATTGAGAAATGCACTTTTTACATTCATCTGATATACCTTGAAGCCTTTGTGTGCTGCATAAGCTAAGAAGATTCTGATGGCTTCCAATCTTGCAACTGGTGCAAAAGTCTGGTCATAGTCTATGCCTTCTTCTTGAGAGTATCCTTGAGCAACTAGCCTTGCCTTGTTCCTTACAATTACTCCTTGATCATCCAATTTGTTTCTGAACACCCACTTTGTTCCAACAATGGAGTGATCCTTAGGCTTTGACACTAGTTCCCAAACTTTGTTCCTTTCAAATTGATGCAACTCTTCTTGTATTGCAATGATCCAGTGTGGATCTTGCTCTGCATCTTGAATGGATTGAGGTTCAATTTGAGATAGGAAGCAAGTGTGCAACAAGTTTTGGTTGACCTGATTTCTGGTTTGCACACCAGCTGAGATGTCTCCAATTATTTGGGAAATTGGATGGTCTCTTGATGTTACTAAATCAACAGGGGGTGTTGATTGTTCACCAACCTGTGTTGTTGTTTCCTCTTATGGTACAACAACTGGCTCTTCAAGTTGTTTCTCTTCAATATGTTGAATATTTTCTTCATCTTCACTGCTTTCCTCTTTTTGAGTAACCTGTAACCTGTTCAAATCTTCAACAATAGAATGTACCTGCAAAGGTTCTATGGTAGAAGTGTTCTTCTCCTTGAAAGACATGTTAGATTCATCAAATGATATGTGAACAGATTCCTCAATTTTAAGAGATGATTTATTATAAACCCTATAAGCCTTACTGATCATGGAGTATCCCAGAAACACTCCTTCATCAGCTTTAGCTTGAAATTTTGCTAAATATCTCTTGTCATTATTATGTATATAACAAATGCAGCCAAAAATTCTAAAATAATCAACTTTAGATTTCTTCCCTTTGAGTAATTCATATGGAGTCTTTCCCTTTAGTTTATGTATTAAACTTCTATTCAGCACATAGTTGGAGGTGTTCACTGCCTCTGCCCAAAAAGATAGAGGAAGGTGAGCATCTGACAATAATATAGTGGCAGATTCAATAAGGGTTCTATTTTTCCTTTCAGCTATCCCATTTTGTTGAGGAGTTCTAGGAGCTGAGAAAGTATGCCTGATCCCTTCATTCTGACAGAACTCTTGCATAAGAAGAGAATCAAACTCTGTCCCATGATCACTTCTGATTAGGGCAATGTGAGTATTGAACTCAATCTGTATACATTTGAGAAACTCTGTCAAACACTTAAAGTTATCAGACTTCTTCCTCAAAAAGAACACCCATGTGAATCTAGAGAAGTCATCTACAACTACTAAGGTGTAAGATTTCCCTCCTAGGCTTTGTACTGTAATGAGTCCAAAAAGATCCATGTGTAACGGATACAAGATCCTAGGTGAATCACTCTTATTAAGTGACTTGAAACTATTTTTAGTTTACTTGCCTAATTGACAAGTCCTGCAGAGTCCTTCCTTCTTATAGGGGCCAGAAGGTAGTCCTCTAACAAGGTTGTCCTTGGATAGCCTAGCAATGGTTCTAAGGTTTAAATGTCCTAGTCTCTTATGCCATAAAACATTAGGTCTACACACAGAATTAAACAGGCAAATGTCTACATCTGTTGAAAGAAAATCTACTAGATAGATGTTATCTTTCCTTTTACCTGTCAACACAGTTGTGTTGTCCTCTGACTTGATCTTGCATAATGCTTTGCTGAAAGTCACTTGGTAGCCTTCATCACATAGCTGACTGATGCTGATTAAATTGTGCTTCAGTCCTTCCACATAGGCTACCTTCTTAAATGTCACTGTCCCAATCTTAACTGCACCATATCCTTTAGTTTGTCCAAAGTTTGAATCACCAAATATGACTTTGGGTCCAAGCTTGGCTTTAAAGGATGTGAGGTTGTCCTTGTTTCCTGTCATGTGCTTAGAGCACCCACTATCCAAGTACCATTGCTGGTTTGATGTTGGATAGGTCTTCACCTGCACATAAAACAATTCACTTGTTTTTGACCCAGTTTACCTTGGGCCTAGGTTGATAACCTTTAAACTCAGAAATAAAAGACATCCCAGGTTGACTCTTATAACCTTCAGGATGATATCTCCTTGGAGGTATTATCCATTCAGTATAAGGGTTAAAGCTTTGGGATGAAGGACCCCTAGGATTGGATTTTGATTTGCCCTTGAAGGAATTTCTAGAGCTCTGATCTCTGTTCGACGATCGTGGAGCTGCGTTCGACGATCTTGGGTCAGATCGTCGAGCTCCGTTCGATGGTCGACTGTGGTGGAGTTCAGGAATTAGAGATCGTCAACCTGAGTTCGACGATTTTGCCTGAGATCGTCGATCTACGTTCGGCGATCGTCGAGCTCCGTTCGACGATTTCTGCTGGAACTTAGTTTTCTTAGGCAGATCAGAATTTTTCCTAGCTACCTCTACAACTCCCTTTCCTTTATCAGAAATGAACTTGATTGAGGTTGTTAGAACTATAGGTTGGCTGGATGAAGCACCCAAGCCCAGTATACTATTGAATCTGGAGTTCACTGTGCTTGTGATGTCCATCAGCTTGATACTTCTCCCATTAAGGGATTCTTCAAGCTTCTTGGCCTCTGATAGCTCACCTTTCAGTGAAGCTATCTGCTCCCTACAACACTCCAACTCTTCAGAGAGTTTGAGGTTTTCTGACTTTAAGGAACTATGTTCAGACAATTGATTTCTGAGAGAAATAATTTCCTTCTCAGATTTTAGTAAGTCTAAACATAATGCTTTAAACTCAGATTTAAAGTCCTCTGAATTGAAATCAAAAGAATTGATTACCTGGTCCTCTTCAAGTTGAGTCTCTGAGTATGACTCTGACTCTTCTGCATCTGAATTATGTTGAGAGGCATTGATTGCCATCATGCAGAACTCCTTCTCTTCTGCATCATCTTCATCATCACTGGAGCTGGATGATGCTTCTGATTCCTCTTCAGTATCACTCCAGGATTTAGCAACAAATCCCTTCCTTGTGTGTTTGTTCTTGCTTGAGGAGGGTTTGCCATTGCCATTCTTCTTGAAGTCCTTATCTCTTCTTCTTTCTTTCTTATCCTTTCTGTCCTTGTTTTTGTTCTCTGGACAGACAGGTACAATGTGCCCTGGTTTCCTGCAACCAAAGCAAACAATTTCTTTATTATTTGACTTGTCATACCTTGGTTTATCATGCTCCTTGTATGATCTCTTTCTGAAGTCCTTTCTGGACATCTTGTAAAATATTTTGGCCAATAGACTGAGCAGCTCATCATTGCCTGTAACTTTGTCTTCAGGCTGATCTTCAGTTGCTTTGAAGGCTATTGTTTTTTCTTTTCTTGTGGCTGGTGAGGCAGCCTTCTGCTCTTCTTCTCTATTCTTAATGAGCAGCTCATAAGATTTGAGCTTGCCCAAAAGAGCTTCTGTGGTGATCTCACTCAAACTTCTGGCATCCTTGATTGGCCAGATTCTTGAATCCCAAGTGCTTGGGAAGCACATTAGGATTTTGTCATTAAGTTCAGTCAGTGAGATCTCCTTATCCAAAGTCTTGAGTTCATTGACTATTAGACTGAGTCTATTGTACATATCTTCAACTGACTCAGCTTCTCCCTTCTTGAAATTCTTATATTGGGATATGAGGTGGGATCTCCTGTCCTTTCTTTCATCAGTTGATCCTGAGACAATTTCAGAAAGCCTATCCCAGATTTCCTTTGCTGAATTGCATTCAACCACCTTTTGGAAGATGTCATCAGACATAGTTTGGGCTAAGATGTTCATAGCCTTTGCATCTGCAAGCTTCCACTTCTTGATATCAGCATCTGTTCCTGATGGAGGTGGAACATCATTTGTACTTGTGTTCTCTGGAGGTCTTGGACAAACTGTCAAAACAGAATTAAAAATGTCTTTGTCAATAGAATTCATGTATAATCTAATCCTTGCTTTCAAAAGTGCAAACTTGGACAGATTGCACACTAGAGGTCTGGTGCTAGCATAATCTTTGTTTTGGGCCATGATTGGTGAAAACAAAATCTAATAATAAACTCAAAAGAAAACAAATCTAACTAGGGATCTTTGGGGTTCAGGTGTTAGCCGGTGCAACCACTAAGGTGTGGTATTTTTACCAACCTGGAAGATGTGGTATTTTTAACCAACCTCCCTCTGATACCAATTGAAAGTGTGATCTAGATCTGATATACTCTAGAGGGGGGGGGGTGAATAGAGTATGGTGCTTAAAAACTTTTTACAATAGTTGTTGTAATCTGAGTGAACAGGGAAGCAAATATTAAATCTAATCACAGAACCTATCTAATCACAATCTACAAAATAAACTAATCACAGATCAATCACAGCCAGAAATAAAAATAAAGATAAGCAAGCCAGAAGACACAAGGAGCTATAGTGGTTTCCCTAAACTTGGGTACATCCACTCTTCTACCACCCTAGGTAGGAATCCACTGCAGGATGAGTTGATCAGGTGTCCTGGGCACCAATGAGCTTTTGATAAGGTGCTCAAAAACCAAACCAGATTTTTTGATCAGGTCTCTTGCCACCAATGAGCTTTTGATAAGGTGCTCAAAAACCACACACAAACTTTTGAAGGGAGTTTGAAAAACCCTTTATAGAGATGGGGATGAGAGAGTTATGGAAGTCTTCTCTTACTCAAAGCAGCTGAGAAGACTATGTGGATTTGATGTTGTCAAAGCTCCCCCTGAGTTCTTGAGATGTTCAGGAAATGAAGCTTTGCTGTAGGGTGACAGGCCTTCAGAAGTTGATCTCCAGCAAATGATAATTTCAGCAACAGTTGAAATGTTAGGTGTTTGGAGTCTTGAATGATGTTGGCCTTGAACACTTGAATCAAAGGGGATCTGAAGATTTCAGATTTGTTGATCTCCTTTTGGTGTGTGTTCTTGTATGAATTCTTTTAGACAGAGAGTGTCTACAGCTCTTTCTCTTTTTCTCTTGTGAATAGTTGGTGTAGATGTTGTTCCAGAGAAGAGATTGTTCTTGTTCTTCTTGTTCCGCTTATCTGTGTTTTGAGAGATTCAAAAATCTTGTGTTTTATTCCCTGGTTCTGAATAGAAAATAATCCTCTGTCAAGAATAGCCGTTAGCCTGTCATTAATTGACTTCTTAATTGCAATTGTCTTCTGGGGGAAAGTCCAAAGAAACATTCCTTGATAATCCCTTGAATCTTGGTCCAGAATAAATGAAAACGGCTAGAAAATCTTCTGAATTAATTGCTGACAATAACTCCTTAACTGTTCTGAATTTGAATCTTGAAAATCATTTACTCTTCAGAAAAACGTCGAACTGAGCTCTACTAACGTCGAACTGAGCTCAGTTATTTGGACTTATACAGCAACAGAGATCGTTGATCTGAGCTCAACTATCGTCGAACTGAGGTCAGAGATAGAGAATCAACACTGGAGTCACGATCGTCGAACTGAGCTCGAAGATCGTCGAATGGAGTTCGACAATTTGTTGAAGTTGAGCTCAGCGATCGTCGAATGGAGTTCGACGATCTGTCGAAGTTGAGCTAGACGATCGTCGATTGGAGTTCGACGATTCGTCGTACTGAGCTCGACGAAATGACTTAGTCTCCAAACAGAAAAACTTTGGTCTTGAGGGCAGCTTCCAAACCTAACTACTAACCCTTAGACTCAATCCTAATTGTCCTTTAGATCTATACAAGAGGTCAAAAATAGGTTTCCTAGAGACATAGTGATCCTGACCCAAATTAGTAATAGGGTATTCCAACACCTTCCACGACACCTTAGTCATTCAAGCCGCCATCGAGGACTTCACCGTCGACCGAATCCTCGCGGACAACGGTACCTCGGTGAATGTTATTTTCAAGAGAACCTTCGTTGGGCTTCAGGTGGAAGCGTCCCGGGTCCAGGCTGCAGATGGACCGCTCTTTAGCTTCTTAGGATAGAAGAAAGAGGTGGAGGGAGCAGTGGAATTGCTGGTTACACTCGGCGGGATGTCGATCCGATGCCGCTTCATCATCATCGACGTGTCGAGGGGGTATAACTCCATCTTCGGGCGGCCCCTCATCATCTACTTCAGGGTCGTTCCGTCATCTTATCACCAGTTCCTGAAGCACTGCCGTGGAGATGTTCAGATCAGGATCAGGGGAGATCCCAAGGCCTCCAAGGAATGCTACTTGAATGCCATCAGCACCATCAGTTGGATGGGTGACATAGAGAAGTTGGAGGAGCTGAGAAGGAGAAGGGACTGTGTGCTGCTGAAGAGGTGGAGGAGATAGAAGTGATCTCTCGAGGAGTTGAGCCGGGACTGCTGAAGGTTGGAGGATCCTTGCCGCTTTAAAGGAAGATAGAGATGGTCGCGTGCCTGCAGGACAACGTCGACGTCTTCACATGGAGCGCCGCCGAGATGCCAGGGGTCGACGCTTATGTTGCCTGCCATCGCCTCAACCTGGATCCCGCGGTGGATCCTGTTCGTCAGAAGAAGAGGAAAAGCGCCGCCATGCTGGCTGAGCCAATCAGGGAGGTGGTAGAGAAGCTGCTGGAGGCAGGTTTTGTCTCGGAGATCCAGTATCCCGGCTGGGTCTCCAATATTATAATGGTGAAGAAGCTCGGAGGGGGCTGACATCTATGTCTTGACTTTTCAATGTTGAATAAAGCTTGCCCGAAGGATTGCTACCCCTTGCCTCAAATCAACGCGCTGGTTGATTCCGTCGTCGGGTTTCCTGTGATGAGTTTTCTTGATGCTTTTTCAGGGTATCACCAGATCTGGATGCATCCCCCTGACTGCAGGGACGTCTCCTTGATAACCAGCGATGACTGCTATAGCTACAAGATGATGACCTTCAGGCTCAAGAATGTAAGCGCAACTTACCAAAGGATGATGGATCAAATCTTCAAGGAGCAGAAGGGGCGAAACTTGGAGGTTTATGTGGATGACCTACTCGTCAAGAGTAAAAGTGTCGCGGAGCACATAACGGATCTGGTGGAGACCTTCGCTACTCTGAGGAAGTACAAAAGGAGACTCAACCCGGCCAAGTGCGTCTTCGGTGCAGTAAGAGGGAAGTTTCTAGGTCACCTCCTCACTCCCAGGGGGTGGAACCTAATCCAGACAAGGTGAAGGCTATTTTGGAGATGGCGTCACCAAGGTATCCCAAGGAAGTTCAAAGGCTGATGGGAAGGCTGGCAGGCCTTAGTCATTTTGTTGGGTACATTGGAATCTATGTACCTGATTTGAAGAAGCCTCACCCTACTCAATGATATACATCAATGTGTATTTGATGTGCTTTGAGTTTATTTGTGCAGGTTAAGTAACTGCAGGATTGCAGGAAAAGTTTCTAAGTCCATGTGTCGACACCTAGAAGAAAAGTGTCGACACTTAAGAAGGCTTGTGTCGACACCCAGAGAAGCTGCGTCGACACTTGGAGTAATTGTGTCGACACCAGGAAGGCAGAGTCGACACCAGAAGAAAAGTGTCGACACATACAGGCAGTGTCGACACACAGTGAAGAATTGTCTACATAATCAGTGTCGACACTTAGAAGCAGTGTCGACACCCAGAGAAACTTTGTCGACATCAAAGGTATCGACACCAGGAGTCTATGTCGACACTCAACAAACTTCAACAAAGTTTAAGTACATGTGTCGACACAAAGGAGATGTGTCGACACTCATCAAAGTTTCAACACATAAAGGCAAGTGTCGACACAAAGGAGATGTGTCGACACTCAGCAAAATTTCAACACATGAAGGCATGTGTCGACACAAAGGAGATGTGTCGACACTCAGCAAGTCTCAACACAAGAAGATGTGTCGACACAAAGGAGTTGTGTCGACACACAGCAGAAATCAACTAAGTATTGAAGAAGAAGTACTTGTGTCGACACACTCAATCAGTGTCGACACATTCTACAGAAGGCTTGTGTCGACACACAGAATCAGTGTCGACACATTCTGAAGAAGCAGTGTCGAGAAGCTGTTACAACAACACAAGGAGTTGTGTCGACACCATCAAGGCTAGTGTCGACACTTAGTCTACTTGTGTCGACACTTAGTCTATTTGTGTCGACACATAAAGACTATCTGTCTCGACACTTACAGACAGTAACAGAGATTTCAAGAAGTGACTGGATGACTTGACAGCTGCCATTTCAACCGGTCAACTGCAATTGTCAGAGCTGTCAGAAGGTTGTTAGAAACCGGATCAGCCGGTTACCATGGAGGAAGACTATTTATAGACCTTTCTCCTTCGACAGATAAAGTGATCAATGAATTGAAAAAACAACACAACAAAAAAGAAGACCTTCAAGAGAAGATCTAAGAAGTTGGAGAGAGAGAGCTCCTTCTAAGAAGAACAGCTGTTGAACCAGGCTGAAAAGTAAGTTTCAGATTGAGATCTGATTCTCAAGACAGAAGTTGATAGAAGATCATCTTCAGAGGAGACTCAACCCTACTGTGTTCTAATTCAAGAAGCTTTGAAGAAATCCATGGGTAGTTGATCTCTGCATAGTTCTTCCAAGAACTCATCAAGAAGCCAGTCAACTCATCTCTCTCTTTCAGAGTTGTGGTTAAACACTTTATAAACTTTATTTTCTATAGGATCCTAAGGGATCTGAGCTGTAAGCCTATTTTATAAAGGCTGAGGTACTGCTATTGTGTCTGAGTGTAGGAGATTTTATTCTCTGAGTGTAGGCCTTGATTGTAGGCTGAGGTAGGGCTGTTTAGCCTGAGTGTAGGTCTTGGTGAAGACTGAGTGGTAAGGCTTTGTGCCTGAGTTGTAGGAGTGGGGATACTCTGAGTTGTAGGAACCTGTTTGGGGTTCTGAGTTGTAAGATCTGAGGATCTGAGAAGAAGTGGAGAAGTTAGGCCGAATCTAGTATACTACTAGATAGGCGAAGGGGGAAAGTGGATGTACCCAGACCTTGGGGAACCACTATAAATCCTGTGTGCACTCTGTGTATGTTTGATTGTATGGTTGTTGTGTTGTGATAATTGTAGAATTGCATTTACTGTACAGTATTTCTGTCTTTAAAGTCAAAAAGAAAAAAGGTCACCTATTCACCCCCCCTCTAGGTGATTAGGCACTAGTTACCTTTGGTGGTTCAGAAAAAGGAATCATCAAAGGCTTTGGTAACTTTTCTAGTAACCAAATTATAATTACTCAAGTGGCTTATGTAAAGGGTTTGAAACATAACCTCATTAGCATAAGTCAGCTGAGTGATTTAGGATATGACATCTAATTTGTCAAGGATGGTTGTCATATCAAAAGGTCAAGTGATCAAAAGATCATTCTGACAGGATATAGGAAGAGAAATGTCTATTGTCTAGACATTATGTGTGAGAACATTGTTTCTCCTATTTGTCTTGTAGCTGATGAGAAAGTCTCACATTGTGTTAAATGGCACAAGAGGCTGGCTCATCTTAACTATAAGACAATTGGCCAACTCTTTAGCAAAGAGTTAGTGAGGAATGGTCCTCAGGTTAAGTGTATCAAGAATGAGATATGCTCAGCTTGTCAAAAAGGCAAGCAGACCAAATCCACCTTTCATATCCTTGAGAAAAAAGAAGCTGTGAGGTGTATATACCTCTTGCATATAGATCTTTTTGGTCCTATACCAGTTCACAGCCTAGGTAGGAAGGTCTACACATTTGTGGTTGTAGATGACTATTCAAGGTTTTCCTGGGTATTCTTCCTTAGACAAAAATCTGAAACCCCAAGTATCTTATATAATTTTGTTAAACAAATTCAGAATGAATTGGACAGTACAGTGGTCAAAATCAGAAGTGACCATGGTACTGAATTTCAGTCTGACAGTATGACAAAACTGTGTGAAGAATTTGGAATTTTTCAGGAATTTTACTCACCAAGAACACCTCAGAAAAATGATATTGCTGAAAGGAAAAATAGAACCTTGATAGAGGCTGGTAGAACCCTATTGAGTGACACATCTCTCCCAGAATATTTCTAGACTGAGGCAGTAAACACCGCTTGTCATGTGATCAATAGGGCTACTATCACCAATAGCCACAAGAAGACCCCCTATGAGATTGTGAAGGGCAGAAAACCAAATTTATCCTATTTCAGGATCTTTGGTTGCAAGTGATATATCCTTAACAATGGTAAGTATTATCTAACCAAGTTTGCTGCCAAATCCCAAGATGAGATCTTTGTTTGGTACATCAATAATAATAAGGCTTATAGGGTCTACAACTTGATTACTCAAGTTGTAGAAGAGTCTGTTCATGTAGTTTTTGATGAAGCTAGACTTATTAACAATGAATTGCCAAGAAGTGTTTGCAGCTCTACAGGTGTAACTGAGAAGATGGACAAGCTTACCTTAACAAAAGGTTCTTCTGCAAGTCAACAAGTGGAAGATGGTGGTTGTTATCTAGGGGGAGTACAAGATACTCCTGATGCTGAAGAAGACCAAGAGGTGCAGCTAAATGAAGAGACTGAAGGTGTACAACCTGAAGACAGGCTGCCTCCAGCAAACAGACACTTAAAGGATCATCCAGCCATTCAAATAATTGGAGATCCTAGACAAGGGGTGCAAACAAGGAGCAGGAATCTAAGTACAGTTCTTTACTCCAGTTTTCTATCCCAAGTAGAGCCAAAGAAGTTTGAAGAAGCAATCCTAGACCCTCATTGGATTGAGGCCATGCAAGAGGAGCTGAATCAATTCAAAAGATGCAAGGTCTGTGAGTTAGTTCCTAAACCTAAGGACCACAACATTATTGGAACTAAGTGGATCTTTAGGAACAAGTTGGATGAAAATGGAATAATCATAAAGAATAAAGCTAGGCTGGTAGCAAAAGGATATATACAGGAAGAAGGTATTGATTTTGATCAAACCTTTGCTCCAGTAGCAAGACTAGAAGCAATAAGAATGTTTCTTGCCTATGCAACATATCAAGGATTTAAGGTATATCAAATGTATGTTAAGTCAGCTTTTCTGAATGGAAATCTGAAGGAAGAAGTCTATGTAGAGCAGCCATCAGGTTTTGTTGATTCTATTAAACCTGATTATGTATATAGACTTAGGAAGGCTTTGTATGGGTTAAAACAAGCCCCAAGGGCTTGGTATGAAACCCTGTCTAGTTTCCTCATTGAGAACAAATTCTCAAGGGGGAAAATAGACAAGACTCTATTCCTTAGGGAATACAGAGGCAAGATTATCTTAGTCCAAATATATGTAGATGACATAATATTTGGGTCTACAGAAAGTAGTCTTTGCAGAAAGTTTGCAAAACTCATGCAAGGACAATTTGAAATGAGCAGTATGGGGGAACTTAAGTTCTTCTTGGGTCTCCAAGTTAGACAGACTGAAGATGGATTATCTATATGTCAGTCTAAGTTCACCCTAGAATTGATAGGGAAGTATGGTATGGAATCATCCACTACCATGAAAACTCCTATGGGGTCAAGCATGTCTCTAAGCAAAGATGATCCAGGGAAACCTGTAGATGAAACTTTGTATAGAGGGATAGTTGGCCCCCTACTGTATTTGACTGCTAGTAGACCAGATATAATGTATGCTACATGTGTCTGTACTAGGTACCAAGCTTGCCCTAAAGAATCTCATTTGACAGCAGTCAAAAGGATTTTGAGATATCTTAAGGGCACACCTTATCTAGGCCTTTGGTACCCTAGGAATGCAGATTTTCAACTGACAGGTTATTCAGATGCAGATTTTGCAGGCTGCAAGGAAGATAGGAAGAGTACCACAGGAACCTGTCAATTTCTAGGTGGAAGGCTGGTGTCATGGAGTAGCAAGAAGCAAACTAGTGTGACTATCTCCACAGCAGAGTTAGAGTATGTGGCTGCAGGAAGTTGCTGTGCTCAACTTCTATGGATTCAACATCAGCTAGAAGATTATGGTATTCAAGTAAGTAGGACACCTTTATTTTGTGATTCTACTAGTGTCATTTCTATTGCAAATAATCCTATCTCCCATAGTAGGACTAAGCACATAGAAATTAAATACCATTTTCTAAGATAACATGTGGGAAAAGAAGACATTTCCCTAGAGTATGTTAAGACAGATAATCAGTTAGCTGATATGTTTACTAAGCCCTTAGATGAAACCAAATTAAATAAGTTTAAAATTGAATTAGGTATGATAAACTTAGAATAGTTTACAAAAATTGGCTAATTAAAATAGTGTCGACACACAGAGTTGTCTGTGTCGACACATAGAAGTGGTGTCGACATTTCAGAGAAATGGTGTCGACACATCTAGGACGTCTGTGTCGACACTTCAGATAATTAGTGTCGACACATGCAGTGTAGGTGTCGACACATCCAGGGTGGTGTCGACACTTAGGATTTACACAGAATTGGTCTAATAGAGTCTCGACTAAGTGTCGAGCTGAGATATATAAGTGTCGACACATATATTCTGTCGACTATACTTGTGTCGACACATAGTTGTCGAGACATTAGAAGTAAGTGTCGACACTTATCAACAGTGTCGACACATTTCAAGTAATTTGACGCGCCTTTTCACCTTCAATTTCAGAAAGGTATAAATAGGTTTTCACCATTATTTGTCGACACGCTCACCATAGTTTCGAGACCAAACTTGTGTGTCGACAACTCTCTTCTCTAAATTCAAAATTTCTTCAAACCCTAATGGCGCCCAAGCTAGAAGAGAACATTAATGAAGGATATGAGCTCGTGCGACACGCCTTTGATGACGCGGAACCAAAAATCAAAGGTGTGGTAACCCTAATTGCCGAGACTGGATTAGAGTATCTTGTATCAGAACCAATCAAGATCTGGAAGAAGGAGGTCCTTGAATTCTTGAGTGCAGCTACTCTTGATGAATCTGAACTCAAGATTAAGTCCAAAGTTCATGGGGCAAAGGTGAAGGTCTCTCATAAGACTCTAAGAAAAGTTCTACATCTCCCTAGAACTAAAGAAGAGGAAGATGTATCTGCTTCAAACACAAGAGAGGCACTGGCATGGTGTGGACTTGATTCAAGCCTGAAGATTGGATCAATGTTCAACAGGAAAGGCATGAACATGCAGGGCAAGTTTTTATCTGAGATAGTTGGCAAGGTAATATTGAGCAAGCCTGGTGAGCATGATAGAATTTCAGCTCACATGTTCAGTTTGATGACAAGGATAATTTTCAAACTTAATACTGATTGGTCTGCAGTCATGTTTGATAAGATAAAAAAGAGCCTGAAGAAACCCAATCTGGGTAGAATTCTGAGTCTATACTTAGTTGGAAGTATTCCTGAAGTGATGAACCAAGCTGCAGGTTCAAAGATAAACCACATGAGGAGAATGGATGTAAGAATTTTCTCAAGGTGGGATAGAGTATTGACAAAGGAACTGCCAACTCCAAAAAAGGAAACACCTCAGAAGAAGAAGAAGAAGACAACTATTGTGGCACAAGAATCCTCAAGTAGCTCAGAGGAGCAAGTGGTGTTTAGTTCAGATGATGGAGAGGATGGCAATGATAGACAGTCACCAGCAAGACAAGGAGATGCTCAGAGGTAGGGGGAGCTACCCTCAGCTAGCCCAATTCACCTGGATCCACTCCAAGGGGGGCCTCTACATGTGGATGAGCCAACTCAATTAGAGAGTGAAAGGGCTACCCAAACCATTCTAGAGGTAATTACTGAAGTTAATCAATTAAATTTCCCTATTGAGGATGAAGTTTTGACTGAATCATTACTTGATGTTGATCAGCAAACACAGTTACATAGTAAACCACAAGATGTTGTCATGGAGGACACATCAGTTGCTGATAAAGTAGACTCAGTTGCTCCAGAAATAAGAGATTCTCCTGTAAAACCTCAGCATGAGTTTATATTAGAAGAGCTGTTCCCTGATCTTGTACAGACAGACCTTGAGAGAGAGATAACAGCTGTTGAGGGGGGAGAAGGTAAATCTTGAAGAAGAGCCTGTAGAGGAGCCTGCTAGACAAGAGACTGAGGAGCCAAGGAATGCTGAGGAGCTACCAAGGACTGAGAAGGATTTACATCCTAGTCCTAAGAATAGAGTAGATATTGCTAGTACTTCTGCTTCAGAGGATGAAGAGGCTGCTAGAGCCAAGAAAAGGAAGTTCCAGGTCTTCAAGAGAAGAAGCCAGACCTACAAGAAAGCACTACAGATAATTGCTCCACAGCCTACCCCAACTACTGATTATAGTTCTCTGATGGTAGCATTGCAAATAAAGCTAGATGAGCAAAGGAAGGCTTTACAAACTTATATGGATGAAGGTCATAAATCATTTCAATTTTATCTGGCTCAAGACATAAAATCCATAAGATTTGAAGTGAATCAACATAAAAAGGAAATGACTGACTGCTTTCATAAAGGAGTGAATGCAGTGGTCTATCTGGATACTCATCAAGAGAATATCAAGAAACAGATTGATGACTTGGCAGTGAAACAAGGATATGTCCTGGAAAACCAAATTAGAATGAATGACAATTTAACTGAATCACATAATGTGATAGTCACTGAAATGCAGAATCTAGCTGCTGCTCAAACTACAGCAAGGACTGCTGCCAAGGCTGAGTTTGATAAGTAACTCCAAGAGAGCCTACATGCAGTTCACACTGCCATTACAGATTCTCAAAAGATTATTACTGACAGGCTACAAAGGTTAAAACCTTTTTATAAAGATGGAGTTAACTATTTAAATGCTCAAATCAGATTCCAGAAGGATGATCTTAAGGATCATATAGAGAGAGAAGTCATAAAGGGGGAGAGGGTGTTAGTCAAAGCCGGCTCTGATCATGCAAAGTGGATTTCAAACTCCATCAGAGCCACCCTTGTATATCCACCTTTATGTGATGATGATAATGTAGTAGAGTATGGCATAAATCCTGCTTATTTTGGAGGAGAGCAAGCTGAAGTAGCTCAAGTGATATATCCTCCTGCAGATTTTGACATGATACATCAGGAGGTACAATCTATGTATAGTCCTCCTGAGGGTAATCAGAATATTATTCTTGAGAAAGTTGTACAGCCTATGCCAGAGGCAGTTCTAAAAGAACAAGAAGCCCAATTATCTAAGAAAAGATTCAGAGAGCAAGCTAAATTACGACCAGACTTTGAGCAATGGAGCCCAACCTCTAGGAATATCATATTAACTGCTTGGAAGGCTGCTAAGGATAATTTCCTAGAGAGGGGCAAATGGTATTCTGACCAGGAATGGAAGAAACATGAGGCTAGGTAAGAGGCCATAGTACAGTACAGAAGGAAGGCTAAATTAGGGAAGCTACCTCCTAATGCATAGGAGCCTAGCAAGTATTTCCCTAAGCCTTATCACTATTTTAAGAGACAGAAGATAGTAGCTGAAGAACAGAAAAAAAAAGATCTTAAAGGGAAGAAGCCTGCTGATGACAATGAAGCTCCTGTTCATGCAAAGATTCAATCTGAAAAGGGCATTGTAATCAAGGAACCAGAGCAGCCATAGTATAGAATTTTCTTAAGTTTACAATTTGTAATCATTTGCATTTAACTCTATGTAAACTTTTGATTAATGAAAATGTTTGAAGTTGTAAGAACAATGTTATATGTTCAATCTATTACATTATTGTTCTGAGATAATTGTTTATACATGTTCTGTTTATACATGTTTAAGTATTTACCCTGTCATATAATACTGTTGTACATTATACTGAGAATTTGTTATGTATGGTGTATATCATTGACTAAGGGTTATGACTTCTCCAAATATGGGGAGATTGTTGGGTATATTGGAATCTATGTACCTGATTTGAAGAAGCCTCACCCTACTCAATGATATACATCAGTGTGTATTTGATGTGCTTTGAGTTTATTTGTGCAGGTTAAGTAACTGCAGGATTGCAGGAAAAGTTTCTAAGTCCATGTGTCGACACCTAGAAGAAAAGTGTCGACACTTAAGAAGGCTTGTGTCGACACCCAGAGAAGCTGTGTCGACACTTGGAGTAATTGTGTCGACACCAGGAAGGCAGAGTCGACACCAGAAGAAAAGTGTCGACACATACAGGCAGTGTCGACACACAGTGAAGAATTGTCTACATAATCAGTGTCGACACTTAGAAGCAGTGTCGACACCCAGAGAAACTTTGTCGACATCAAAGGTGTCGACACCAGGAGGCTATGTCGACACTCAGCGAACTTCAACAAAGTTTAAGTACATGTGTCGACACAAAGGAGATGTGTCGACACTCAGCAAAGTTTCAACATATGAAGGCAAGTGTCGACACAAAGGAGATGTGTCGACACTCAGCAAAATTTCAACACATGAAGGCATGTGTCGACACAAAGGAGATGTGTCGACACTCAGCAAGTCTCAACACAAGAAGATGTGTCGACACAAAGGAGTTGTGTCGACATACAGCAGAAATCAACTAAGTATTGAAGAAGTACTTGTGTCGACACACTCAATCAGTGTCGACACATTCTACAGAAGGCTTGTGTCGACACACAGAATCAGTGTCGACACATTCTGAAGAAGCAGTGTCGAGAAGATGTTACAACAACACAAGGAGTTGTATCGACACCATCAAGGCTAGTGTCGACACTTAGTCTATTTGTGTCGACACTTAGTCTATTTATATCAACACATAAAGACTATCTGTCTCGACACTTACAGACAGTGACAGAGATTTCAAGAAGTGACTGGATGACTTGATAGCTGCCATTTCAACCAGTCAACTGCAATTATCAGAGCTGTCAGAAGGTTGTTAGAAACCGGATCAGCCGGTTACCTTGGAGGAAGACTATTTATAGACCTTTCTCCTTCGACAGATAAAGTGATCAATGAATTGAAAAAAACAACATGACAAAGAAGAAGACCTTCAAGAGAAGATCTAAGAAGTTGGAGAGAGAGAGAGAGAGAGCTCCTTCTAAGAAGAACAGCTGTTGAACCAGGCTGAAAAGTAAGTTTCAGATTGAGATCTGATTCTCAAGACAGAAGTTGATAGAAGATCATCTTCAGAGGAGACTCAACCCTACTGTGTTCTAATTCAAGTAGCTTTGAGGAAAGCCAAGGGTAGTTGATCTCTGCTTAGTTCTTCCAAGAACTCATCAAGAAGCCAGAAACTCATCTCTCTCTTTCAGAGTTGTGGTTAAACACTTTGTAAACATTATTTTTTGTAGGATCCTAAGGGATCTGAGCTGTAAGCCTATTTTATAAAGGCCGGGGTATGGCTATTGTGCCTAAGTGTAGGAGATTTTATTCTCTGAGTGTAGGCCTTGATTGTAGGCTGAGGTAGGGCTGTTTAGCCTGAGTGTAGGTCTTGATGAAGACTGAGTGGTAAGGCTTTGTGCCTTAGTTGTAGGAGTGGGGACACTCTGAGTTGTAGGATCCTGTTTGGGGTTCTGAGTTGTAAGATCTGAGGATCTGAGAAGAAGTGGAGAAGTTAGGCCGAATCTAGTATACTACTAGATAGGCGAAGGGGGAAAGTGGATGTACCCAGACCTTGGGGAACCACTATAAATCTTGTTTACACTCTGTGTATGTTTGATTGTATGGTTGCTGTGTTGTGATAATTGTAGAATTGCGTTTACTGTATAGTATTTCTGCCTTTAAAGTCAAAAAGAAAAAAGGTCACCTATTCACCCCCCCTCTAGGTGATTAGGCACTAGTTCTTTCACATTTCTTGTCCAAGGCAGGGGAGAAGTGCTCTTCATTCTTCAAGACCCTTCAGGGGAATCAAAAGTTCGAGTGGACGGCGGAGTGTGAGGAGGCCTTCGGAAAGCTCAAGCAACAACTAACCTAATCTCCTCTCCTCCATGGTCCGCGGGGTAATGAAGATCTCTTTCTCTATCTAGGAGTCGGGGTGGAAGAAATTAGCTCGGTGTTGGTCCGAGAGGAAGGCAAGAGGCAGCTCCCTGTCTACTATGTTAGTAGAGTTCTGCGGCAGGCGGAGGCGAGATACTCTATTTTGGAGAAGTTGGTGTTCGCCTTGGTGGTTTCGGTTCGGAGGCTCCGTCCGTAGTTTCATGTTCACTCCATCAGGGTCGTCTCCGATCATCCTCTGTGGAGTATCCTGGATGGATTGGAGCACTCTGGCAGGCTGGCAAAGTGGGCGGTGGAGCTTAGCGAGTTCAATATTTCTTACTCTCCAAGGGTAGCAATCAAGGCGCATGCGGTGACAAATTTCCTTGAAGACTTCTCAGCCAAGGTGGAAGGGGAGGAAGGCTCTTCTAGCACAGTATCCTAGAAGATGTTTGTGGATGGGGATTTAGGCAGATATTCTGTGGGAGCCGGAGTCATGCTAGTGAGCCCCCAGGGAACTAGGATCGAGCAAGCAGTCGAGATCCTCTTCCCAGTGATGAATAATCAGACGGAGTACGAAGCCATGGTGGCCGGCTTGCATCTCGCCAAGGAGTTGGCAATTCGAGATATCAGGGCCTTCACTGACTCGATGGTAGTCGCATCCCAGATCAGAGGCGAGTTTGAGGTGAATGATCTGATCCTGCAAAGATATTTGATCAAAGTGAAAGGTCTGATCAGGGGGTTTCAATCTTTCTTCGTCGAGCACGTAACCCGAGAGATGAATTCAGAAGCCGACTACCTTGCTAAGTACAGTCCCCGGGTTGGGGGAACCGTGATTGAACTGTTCTAACTATCCATCGAAGAAGGGGAGATGATGGAGAACGAGCAGAGGGCATTCTGGAGGGATCCATTTGTTTCTTTCCTGATAACAGGCCAGATTCCTGTCAGCGAGGGTGATCAGAAGAAGTTCTGTTACAAAGCCGCATACTATTTGCTTCAAGAAGGAGAGCTATACCGCAAGACGATCTCAGGTCCTCTGGCTCGGTGCCTGTCAGAGATTGAAGTGCCTCGTATCCTGGAGAAGATTCACTCAAAAGAGTGCGATAGTCATTCAGGGACTCGCACTCTGGAACAAAGAATTCTAAGGCATAGATACTTCTGGCCCACCATTCGGAAGGATGCAGAAGCCTTCTCCAAAAAGTCTCCAGTGCCAGCTCTTCGCACCTCTTCAACTACAACCGGCTCAACATCTTCGCTCGATCACTGCTCCATGGCCCTTTGCCATTTGGGAATGGACTTGATCGGCCCCTTCCTCAGGCCAGCGGACAAAGGAAGTTTGTCCTTGTCATGATCGACTACTTCTCCAAATTGATCGAGGCAAAAGCTCTAGCCAAGACCACTTCGCAGATTGTAAAGAACTTCATTTGTGGAGAAATTGCATGCAGGTTCGGGATTCCTCTCGCCATCGTCACCAACAATGGTCCGCAGTTCGCCAGCTTGGAGCTAGAGGACTTCTGCAAGCAGCTCGGGACGGATCTACGATTCGCCTCTGTGCATCATCCTCGCAGCAATGGACAGGTGGAAGCCGCCAACAAGTTGATCATCAACCTCCTCAAGAAGAAAGTCACCAACTTGAAAGACAATTGGGCAGAGCAGCTCCCCTCGGTTTTATGGGCTCTGAGAACAACTCTAAACTCTGCTACGGGGGAAACTCCCTTCAAGTTGTCCCACGGGTCCGAGGCACTCATCCCAGTAGAGTTCGAGGTTCAAATCCGAGAGTCATAGCAGCAGGAGATGGAGGTGAAGAATGGCGTTTGGAGAATGAAGACGCCCAAAGGCTCTCGCTGGATTTCGTAGAAGAGCTTCGTGACTTGCCCTCCATCTGCCAAGAGGAGATGAAGCAGCGCATGGCAAAGCACTTCGACAAAAATGTCCGCCTAAAGCATTTCCTCGCAGGAGACCTGGTTATGAAGAAGGTGGACGCCGCAGGAAGAGGAGCAACAATTGTCAAGCTGCATCCGAATTAGGAAGGTCCCTTCATCGTTCAAGAAGCCCTGGCCACCAGAGGCTATTATCTCCAGGATCAGGTCGGAGAGCAACTAGGAGGTACTTGGAGCGGGAATGATCTGAAAAGGTTCTATCCCTAACAGTTCATACTGTATTTAGTTTGTACATGCTTTCACATATATGCAATGACAACTATTTGGCTTCTGTTCATGCTTTTCTTCATCTCAAGTTTCCTGAGAACTCAAGGTTCTGCTTCAAGATCGATCTGAGAAACCAACCGTCAACTTGTTCCCCCTGGATAGCCAAGTGAGGACGATGAGACGATGCCTCGGGATATAAGCGTCCTTGTAAGACCAGACCCCTGCATTGACGGCCGAGATCAGCTCCCCCCTTGCATGTCGCCTAGCTACTCCCGATTACATCTCTCCTCCGACTGGAGGAACTAGCGGGAACAGGTTTGGACTCCAACCTCTTAGATTCGAAGAAGGGTCAACCTTGCCAAACTCTCACTTTGGGTAACGGCCCTTCGAATATTTTCAAAGGCAGGATATCCATCCAAAGAGCAGGGATAGTCCCAAGGGGAAATGTTAGTCACGAGTGCGTCCTGGAGGACCCTCGGACGAACATAATCCCTCGCTCATGCGTTTACACTCGTAGCCAGCTGGCAGAGCTGAAAATGATTTTTACGGTTGGATTGGAAACATACCTTCGACCTGTTTCTCCTAGATAGCCCAGGGCGGATGATGGGACGATGCCTCGGGATATAAGGGTCCTTGTAAGACTGGACCTCTAAATTGACGGTCGAGATCAGCTCCCCCCTTGCATGTCGGCCTAGCTACCCCCGATTGCACCTCTCCTCCGACTGGAGGAACTATCAGGAACATGGTTGGACGCCAACCTCCCAACTCGACGTCGGCAAGATCATCGCTCTCTTTATAATTTCTTCATCGTTAAAGATATTGATACATTTGATTCATTGCGAATCTCTTAAAGCAACAGGAAAAACGAGTCCAACAGTGTATTAAGTCCTCGAGTGGTAGTGTCGCCGTAAGTCCAAGTCCCTGCACGAGCTCCTCTCCTGCATATTGGCCAAGGACCTCCTTGAGTGAGATCAAGTTCCTTGCTGGAGTGATGTCGTAGTCCGAGATCTCTGTACGAGCTCCTCTCCTGCAGACCGACTACTTGCCTCCCCGAGTCGACTTACACCACTCTAGTTGAGCAAGGCTCCTGAGAGCTGTCGACTACATCATTTGAAGTCCTCGAGTGGTAGTGCCGCCGTAAGTACAAGTACCTGTACGAGCTCCTCTCCTGCATATTGGCCAAGGAACTCCTCAAGTGAGATCAAGTTCCTCGTTGGAGTGATGTCGTAGTCCGAGATCTCTGTACGAGCTCCTCTCCTGCAGACCGACTACTTGCCTCCCCGAGTAGACCTACACCACTCTAGTTGAGCAAGGCTCCTGAGAGCTGTCGACTCCAACAACATCGAAGTCCTTGAGTTGTAGTGTCGTCGTAAGTCCAAGTCCCTACACGAGCTCCTCTCCTACATATTGGCCAAGGACCTCCTTGAGTGAGATCAAGTTCCTCGTTGGAGTGATGTCGTAGTCTGAGATCTCTGTACGAGCTCCTCTCCTATAGACCGACTACTTGCCTCCTCGAGTCGACTAATTCCCACCCCCAGTTGAGTTTGGCTCCTGCAGGGTGTCGACTGTTTACCACCCCCAGTTGAGCTTGGCTCCTGCTGGGTGTCGACTACTCACAACCACAAACCAAGCTCAGCTCCTACAAGGGTGTCGTCTCTGGTGATCGAGCCAGTCAGAGTCAACTCCGGAAAATTAAGTAAGTTGTGCATATGCGAGCAGAACTGGGTGAGTATGTGTACAGGTATTGGCGAGTAGGCGAGCAAGTATTGGTGATTGTGCGAGTACGACATGGCCAGCGCGCGAGTATACTACAATGAGTACATAGAACAGGCGAGTATCGATCGTACGAGTAATCACTACGCGACTATGAATGATGCTGAAGTGCGGGTAAATCGACACAAGCACTCATCCCCCCTGAGTCTATGAGCCTAGCGAGCATCATCAGTGAACATACATGAAAGCAGAGAGCGACAATGGTAATTTAAACTTGTATAAATACATATTGCAAAATTTTTACAAGTTATAAAAGGTAGATGTTACAAAATGCCGCTAACTGCTATATGCGAGTATGACAAATATCAGCGAGCAACTAGGACTCATCGTCGCCAGTATCAGGCCGATATTCCTCATCTCCAAAATCAACATCCTCCTCTTCCTCTCCGCTCTCCTCACTCTCTTCCTCGCCGCTGCCACTACTGCTTCTACCGATGTCGCTGCTGCTGGAGCCCGACGACGAAGAAGGTATGCGATCCGACGAGATCAATTCATCAGCGAGCAGCTCAAGGATGAGCTCATCAACTGTGAGCAGCTTCTCCCCCTCGACGAGTTAGCCGTTGATCCTCAGCCTCGCGAGCATGACATTCCCCGCTGTACGGGCTATCTCGCGGCGGACAGACGACCTCTCCTTCCAGAGAATACGAGATCTCTTGATCACGTAGTGAGGGTCATCCTCCGGCTGCGACGCTTCTGGCTGAGGAGCCGCAGAACTCACGCCGGCTTCTAGGACGGTTAGGCGAGATTCCATCTCGGCTGCGTGGATTTGGGCTGCCTTCAGCTCGGCCCGAGACTTGGCGAACTTCGCCACGCACTCAGAAAGCTTCTTAGCGGCTTCAATCTCGGCAGCCTACAACAAAGAACAGAGAATCAACAAAAAAGAATCCAAGTCTGACAGCATCAATGTCGCACGCAGGAGGCGACTTACCTCATAATCTCGCCAGCAGACAGACTCCATGCCGAGATCAATCGACTTCTTGCTGACGATCTTCAGGGCCTTGGTCGTCTACAACAGTTTTCTCGCCGAGTAATGGCTCGGCTCGACAGCTCGCGCAAGCGAGCATGAGGCCTGCTGGGCGAGATCCTCCACGCTGAGATCCAGCATCGACTTAGCGTCGGCTCACCCGTACAGTGCATAGAGGATGGCGAAGGCCTCCCCCTTGTCCTCCCAGTCCACCGACCAGGACGGGAGGTTGATGCTCAGCGTCACCAAATGTTCATCCTCCAACCAGGTCACCAGCGGGCGACCATAGGCATCCACCGCCCCTAGCCAAAAGTTGAAGTTGGGGTGGAAGTGGGGGTGCCGAGCATCTGGCGGCGATTCGTAGTCGTCAGGCTGCAGCGACGATATTTTTGCCTTCTTGGTCGCGGGACCCGGCGACCTGGCCTTCCCCTTTCCCTTGGCGAGCCTTTTCTTCTCGTCGGCATCAGGCGGAGGGTTGGGCTCATAAAGCGAGGTGACGACTTCTTTCTCCGGAGGAAGCGGATTCTCCGGGAGCTCGCCGCCACTGCAAAATGCCGAGTAGATATCAGTATCAAGCTACAGCTAGCAAGGCGAGTATGTAAGGAATGATCCTCGTACGAAACTTACCCTCGTTGTGGTGGATCTCCAGCAGAGTGTTGACGTTTAGTCGCCAAAAGATGACGTCGAACCGGCGACCACGGAACGACTCGACTAGCTGCTCGCGGACGCCCTCCAATATCGGCGGGAGGAAGGCGACATCGGCAGGTTGATGCGGCCTTCCCTGCAGGACGCCCGCGAAGTCGCCGTGAATGATTATGAGTTGCTCGCTCCATCGGTGGAACTTGTTTATCATCCCCACCAGGGTGCAGATGTGGATGCTGAAGTAGACCACTCCCTCGGCGGTCGCGGCGAAGGCGAATATCTTGCGGAAGACAGAAAAGTCGAAGGCGACCCTCTTATCCCGCAAGTAGCAGAGGAACCCCATGCTGATCGCGACGCCGTTGGGGTTGATCTGTGCGGGGACGATGCCGAAGTATCACAGGATCTCGCAATACTCCGACCATAATGGAAGTCGCAGGCCGGCGTCGAAGTGGCGGAGAGGCATGACCAGCGCACCCTCTATGTGGGTATTTAGTCGCTCGCTGCGACTAGGGAGCCTCGCCGAGTATACTTCAGGCAAAAGCCTCTCCCTGAAGTTCTCCAAGTCTCGCTCTGTTGTGATCGACTTCTTGAAAGCCACATCAGCAAAGTTAGCGGCATGGGCTTGTCGGCGAGCACTGGCGTCGTCTCTCACCATTTCCGTGAGTATGGCGAGCTGAAGAAGATTGGCGAGTTGAAAAAGAAAGAAGGGTGAGAAAGGAAGAAAGGTCGAAGCACGCGGGCAAAGAAAGATACTCTCGAGCTAGGGGTTGAAAAGTGCAACAACGTACTTATGTTCTACCTACCCCCTCTATTTATAGGCGACGACAGGGGGGGTATATCTTCATCCTGGCGAGTATCGGCCTAATTCGCGATCTGGGCGAGCAATTGGATCTCAGCATCTAGATTGCGCGGCGCAGAGGAAGCATGTCGCGACGATGATCAGAACCTACATAACAAACTCGGCCCATCGCAGACAAGATATCGCAAAAACATCAACAAGAAAGCAGGGAAAATGAATAAAGTGCGAGATCCAAACTCGCTTATTACAATAAATAATTGTTCATTACAAGTCGCACATGGAGAGCTTCAAATAAAAGAAAAGAAAAGAAAAGCTAAGTCCTAGGAGGTCTCTCTGGTGGATGAGGATGTCGCCCAACCTAGCCCATCTCGCGCGCCCGCCGATAATGCTCCGTCGCCACCAACATCGCATCGTCGCCAAGTCGCAGCTCCTCCTCCATCCTCGTCAGCCGCCCAACGGAGCCCATACTCGCGCGGATGCCGGCCAGCTCATCGAGAACGAGCTGGAGGGGATGATTGTTAATCGCCAGCTGACAATCATTCTCCTTTACCATGTGGAAGCGGACGTCATAGCTCTCCAGAGTATGCGCAGTCTTGACTGGTCTCTCGGCTGAGAGGGAGAGGAGCGGCGCGGAGATCAGCGGGGCGACATTCAGAACCACGCCGACGACCTCCGGCGGAGAATCTCCGAGTATTGAAATAGAGTCAGCGAGAAGTAGGCGGCGATCAACAAAAATAATATATCTCGGCAAAATGACGACCTGATTGTGAGACGACTTCAACCTGCCGCGAAGCCGGGGTGGAGGCGAGTTCCGGGGCCAGGGTAGTGGCGAGTTCCGGGATGTTGAGCGAGCTGAAGAGGCTCGCGTCAGGGACAACGACGTTGGGGATGTCATCAAGCCCAAGATCGCTGAGCAGCTTCAGAGTGCTAGCAGAGCGCACTGGATCGCTAGTCGAAGCCGTGACTTTCGCAGAAGGTGGCGGCGGGTCAACCGCGTCAGAAGCGGGTTTCTTCTTGGCCTTCTCAATTTTCTTCTTCTTGAGAGGGGGCAAGTCGGCGACGACGTCTTCTTTGCGCAGCCTTTTAGGCTTGGCAACGCCGAGAATGCCAGTTAGCGCGGCGAGGCTGTCTTGTAGAAGTTTCTCGGCGTCCGACATCCTGCACGAGCTTTGGCGATCCGTCTGGGAAACTAGGCCCCCCTATTTATAGAGATCGACAGACAGTTACCAGGCGCGAACAACCCTGATATTCGGCATAGCAGCTCGCCGAATAAGTGTTGGATGATTCTTTTCGAGTTCCTACGTCGCTCGAAAAGAGAGGGGATTGTGTACAACCCGTATTCATCGAGGATGAGCCCTACCACAGCCAGATCAGCAGAAGTCAAGGTCAACAGGTCAAGACAGAAGTCAACATCAACATGCAAGACCTTAGAAGGCCTGGGTGAGTATGACGAGCTCCGCTCGCATACTCGCCAGTAGAGCTGTCACTTAAAAACGAAAATTGTAAACCGAACTGGAATCGAACCAGAACCGCAAAGCACCAGACCGAACCGTTCGCTAATTATCCGAGTTCCGGTTTGAATTTTTGAATCGTGAACAACATTGGTCCCGGTATGGTTCTTTCATTTTATTATCCGAACCGAAACCGGAACCGGAACCGCAACAGACAAGTCTCAAGCAGTTTCAAAAATTTTAGACCCGATCCGAACCGAACCGAAGCAGAACCAAACCGCGGCCCGTTTATTATTATTTTTTATAATATTTTTTATTATAATTAATATTATTATAATATTGTTATTTATTATAATATTGCTACGGAAAAATGAAGATAACCTATACTCATTGGCGATAATTAGAATGACAGGACCTCTGGAAGAAGCCGGTACGAATGATGACAACATTGTGGCAAGGTTTTATAGATTTTGCACTGCCAAAAACCACACTGCAAACTATGTAGTTTTGTAATGATCGAAACCGCTCCACAACCAAACCATTTTGTACGGTTTAAAATTAGTACGGTCATGTGCAGTTTTGTGGTTTTGCGATTTCGATTTTTAACTTTCTGTTCTATGTATTATATTACACAGAAAAAGTACTCCCCCTTGGTATAACGTAAAATTCTAGCGTCTGTGCCCCAGACTTCGAATTCTCTCTTGCAAAAAATTCTAACGAGTTTAATTTTCCCCTCATGTATTTTATTTTTGACATCCCTAATTAATTCCGCCAAGTTTGGTTTTTTTTTCTGGTTGGAACCAGACCGAAGCGCATTGAACCAGACCGAACCGTTAGTGGTCGGTTTGGTTTTGGTTCTTGTTAAACTGTAACCGGAACCGTTGATATAGCGGTTCCAAAAATTAAGCTGGAACCGGAACCAAAACCGGAACCGATCAAACCAAATAAAGTTTGGGTTCTAATTTGAAGAACTGTTACCTTAGCGGTTCAGTTCACGATTTTAGTAAAACCGGAATCGTGACAGCTTTACTCGCCAGGTAGGCGACTAGGCGAGATACTCGCCCAGCCCGTGCGAGTTCCTCCGAAAGTCGCCTGGTCGCCGGGGGGGGTGGGGGTGGGGGTGAGGTATAAATATGACCCCCTCCTTGGATTTTCCTATAAATAGGACCCCAGGGGTACGAGGTGAGGCATTTGAAATCCTCTGTAGGATACTCGCAAGCTTCATCTTCGGGACACTAGCCAAGCCTTTGGATTCCTTTTCCTTAGAGATCAAGTCGCGACCTTGTGACTTTGTCAGCTAGCTTCCCTCGTACCCAGTTCAGCCATCTTTGGTTGAGAAGGCGCTGCTACTTTCGAGCATCCGGGTACGTGGTGGGACCTTCCTGACGCAATATCTGGGGTCCTATTTGACCTGATTCTTAATCCTAGTCACCCTAGCCGTCTGATCTAGATTCTGAGCCAGTAACCTTAGGCGGCATTGGTCTGAATTCTGAGGTTAGGATTTTGCTGGCTTCAACAGGGCTGGTCTGTCAATATCCAAACTCCGCTGTTTTGAGGAGCTAAATGCAGACCAGGGTTATCTAGGTAATTTCAGGTCTGGGTCCCACCTGGCGGAAGCTCTTCCTGCTGAGCTCTATGGGAACCCGGCTTGCCCCGAGCACATGCCCTTACGCCTACCCCGGGAGGGAACCAAAGGCTGACGGGAGTGTTGAGCGGAGAAGCATCACTCAATGCTGAAGGCTGACTGGAGTGTTGAGTGGAGAAGCATCACTCAACGCCAAAGGTTGGCAGGAGCGTTGAGTGGAGAACAATAACTCAACGCCAAAGGCTAGCTGGAGCGTTGAGTGGAGAAGCATCACTCAACTCCGAAGGCTGGCTGGAGCGTTGATTGGAGAAGCATCACTCAATGTCGAAGGTTGACGGGAGCATTGAGTGGAGAAGCATCACTCAACACCAAATGCTGGCTGGAGCGTTGAGTGGAGAAGCATCACTCAACGCCAAAGGCTGGCGGGAGCGTTGAGTGGAGAAGCATGACTCAATGCCGAAGGCTGACGGGAGCATTGAGTGGAGAAGCATCACTCGATGCCAAAGGCTGGTAGGCTTCCACCATCATGAGGCGCGAGCCCCTGCACCTGCACAGGGCGGGAGCCTTCCCGCCCACCCTGACTCTGCCATGGCTTGAGCCTTAGATCCGCGTTCGACGATCATAACCTTAAGTCGAAGGCCCAGCTTGAAGGGTTGAGCTCGACGAACTGGCATTCGACGAACTACACCCCCAACTTGACAGGCTGAGCTCGACGAACTGTTGTTCGACGAAATGACGCTACTCAACCCCTGGGCGAGAACCCTCCCGGCTACTTACGGCGAGAGCACTCCCACACGCTTTCTTACTTGATCCAATTATAAGTCCAAATCAAGCCCAATCCCGGTCCTTGGAGGATCTTGGTCCTACTCAGCGAATATGAGGTTGTACAAAAACAACCTCGGACCAGGATGGGTAGAAGTGGTTAGTGATAAACACAGAGGTTGTTTATTTTGTGATTTCAAAGAACTGAAGGAATTTACTTGGAGGAAGGCAGTTACTTTTTTATTGCTTACTTATTTGCAGTACAGAGTTATATATATATAGTCATTCAAATTCAGGGCTATTTTTATATTACACAAGCCCATTACACTTAAGTCATTACATTTGACTAACAACACACAACACATTTATTGACGCTCGTCTTCTTCCTCATACAGTTGTAGCTTATCATCTCAGCTTGGTCTTCATTTTTTCGGAGTTAGTTTTTTATTTGGGGCTTCTTCCGATTACCCTCTCTTCCAACACCCCCTCTTAATCTGGAGATGCCTTGATTTGTAGTTTTTCTCATAGTACCATAAACTTTTGCCTTGGTAAAGGTGTTGTCATTATTCCTGCCACTTGTTCTTCAGAATTTCAAAAATGTAGATCTATTTTATTTTGTTCTACTTGTTCTCGAATAAAATAATGGTGGATTTTAATATGCTTGCTTCGTTTGTGGAATATAGGGTTTTGCTAATCCAATTATTGATGTATTATCACATTGCAACACAATCTTCTCACTTTTATCGCATTTTTCTTCTTTAACTAAGCATTGTTGTAGTTGTTGAGGCCATAAAGCTTTACAGGTAGCACTACTCATGACCATATATTCCGTTTTAGATGATCCGAGGACAATGGTTGATTGTTTACGGGCATTTCTTGAGATAGGTCTATCGCCCAAATAAAACACATAGTTGACTGTTCTCTTCCAGTCTTCAGTGTCGCCTGCCCAATCTGAATCAGATTTTTCCTCTTATCTCTTCATTTTCCCCTTTCTTCTAACAGAGCCCATATGATCTGGTCCCTTGTAAGTACCGTAATAGGCATTTTGCTGCAACATTGTGTTGTTTACTAGAATCGACAACATATCGGGACGGAAGATTTAAGACCATTTCTATATATGGTCTCGTATGTGTAAGATACAGAAGTGATCCAATTAATGATCGATACTATTATACATCTTCTTTTTCTTCTTCTGCTATCTTTTATGTAATTTCTCGCTGCAACTTAGAGGGGTAAGAGCTGGATTACAAGTCTCCATGTCGTATTTCTTTAATAGCTCTGCTATTAAATGTTATTGTGACAGAAATATTGCATTTTGGCCTTGTGTTACCTGAATGCCCAAAAAGTAATGTAAAACACCTAAATTAGTCATCTCATATTGTTATTCCATGCATGTCTTGAAATGTTGAATCTGTGCTGGCGAACTACCAGTTACTATCAGATCATCAACATAAACACATACAAGTAATATGTGCTGATTTTCTTGCTTTATATACAAAGATGCTTCAATAGGGCAACAATGAAAACCTTTGAGAGGAGATACCGATCAAGATTAACTTTCTGGGCAGGTGGTGCATGTTTAAGCCCATATAATACTTTTCTTAATCGATAGACTTTGTCTTTCTCCTCAGTTTTTTGAAAGTCTTTTGGTTGTTCGACGTATACTTCTTCTGTCAGTACACCAGTTAGGAAGGCTGGTTTAATATCCAATTGATAGAGGAGATATTTCTTTTGGGCTGCAAAGGCAATGATGAAGCAAATCATGTCCATTCTTACCACCGACGCATATGTTTCATCATAATCTCTTCCTGGTTGCTGAGCATATCCTTTTGCCACGAGTCATGTCTTACACTTGACAAACTCTCCCTTTTCATTTGTCATAATACAATAAATCCATTTCAACCCAATAATTTCTTTATTTGTGGGTTGTACTGTAAGGGTCCAGCTATCAATTTTCTGAATATTTTGTATTTCTTCTTGCATGCTTTTCTCCACTCTTCCTTTTTTACAGTCTCTTCAAAGTTTGCTGGAAATTGAGCTATAAGAAGGATTTGTTGAGTGCTGATAAATATCTTCAATACTTCTAGTTTTTTAGGGAGATGAGGATTCAATAACACTTTCATCTTCTTGATGCAATGGATATTGCTCATCATCAAATGTTGGATGGAAGGGACTGGATGGACCTGTATCTTGTTCATCCCCAATCACTTGAGAAGGTGATGATTTCACATTATTTGATCCCCAAGGCCACTTCTGTAATTCATTAAAGGTAACATTTCTCGATATGACTAATTGGTTGGTATTGGGATCAATTAGTCAATAAGCTTTTGATTTTGCACTATAGCTAGTAAATACAAACATTTGAGTTTTATCTTCTAACTTCCCTCCTTTCACCTTTAATACATAAGTTGTGCACCCAAATGTTTTAAAATGAGTCACTGATGGCTTTCTTCCATAGTTGACTTCATACAGAGTTGCTAAGTTGAGAGCTTTACTGGTCACTCTATTTAATATATAAACCGTTGTATTTACTGCTTCTCCCCAGTATGTTTTAGAAAGATCCATATGCAATAACATAGCTCTTGCCATTTTGACCACAGTTCAATTTTTTTCGTTTCACTACACCATTTTGTTGTGGGCTCCTTGGTGTCGTGAGCTCACGTCTAATCCCTTGTTCTGCACATAAATCATCGAACTGCTTGGAGAGGAATTCACCCCTCTATCAGTTCTAAATGATCCAATGAAACAATTTAACTGTTTTTGTATCATAGTGACATATTTTTTAAGTGTCAAAAACATCATATTTATTTTTCAACAGATAAATCAATTAGAAGTAAGAAATACCTCTTTTCTCCAAAGAATTCTACTTGAGCTGGTCCCCATATATCTCCATGGATTAATTGGAGGGGCTTTGTACTTCTATAGGAAGCCTTTTGTGAATATGACATGATATGAGCTTTGTTTTTAATGCAACTTTGACAAATACTATTTTCAAACTTATTCTTTAAAAGACATGCTAACATTTGGGTTTACCCCATTTTTTGATAGCTCCCCAATGAATATGACCCAACCTTTGGTGTCATAATGTAGCAATCTTCTTTGATGTTGCACTTGTATTGATGGTGTTGTTGCAAGTTAGTTAAGTACCTATAACAAATACATGATTATTTGTCATAAGTGTTGATACAATGGTTGTCCTTGTTTGTTGTTCTTTTATTTGACACATGCCATTTGCAAACAAGACTGTATAACCCTTTTGAAGTGATTGACCAGCACTCAATAAATTCTGAGTTAAGGTGGAGACCCATTGAACATCAGTAATTTTCTTTACCTCACCATGTTTAGAAAAGATATTTACTGTGCCTTTTCCATCAATCTTATGAGATGTGCCATCCCCTAAATAAACTTGTGCTTTATATGTTTCATCCAAGTCGGCAAAGTGTGATTTATTGCAGCTCATATGGCTCGAACAGTCACTATCTATACACCACCAAAGGGATTTTTTCAATTTTGGATTCAGCTTTACTGCACGTATAGAATACCGTGTCTACATCCAATTCTTGATTTTCAATATAACTAACAACTTCTTTTGTTTTAAACCAACAATCCTTACCCAAATGAGTTGGGCGCTTACATCGTTTGCATTTTTGATAATAGTCAATGGGATTATGGTTATTTTTCATACAAAAAAATAGTACAAGTCACATGTTCTTTATGTGTTTCTTTTGCAAACTTATCTGTACCAACCTTCTTATTACCTGACTTCTTCAACGATGGTTTTCCAAAGTTCAGGTTTGCCTATAACGCTTGTTCCAAAGGTGGAACTTGTTTTTTTCATACGAGCTTCATGAGACTGCAGAGATCCCATCAGTTCTATTAATGTCAAGATATCCAGGTCATGTGCTTCTTCTATAGCTTCCACTATATACTCATATGACTTGCGTAAGCTTCTTAATATTTTGTGCATGAGTTGTTGATTATCGGCAACTCTGCCAAAATTTCTAATTTGGTTTACAATATTAGATATTTTGGCATTAAAGTTTGTACTCTTTCATCCTCATTCATTTGAGCAACATCAAGTTGTCTCTATAAAGTATAAACTTTGATGAAAACTACTTTCTTGGAGCCTTTAAACTCTTCTTTCAATGTATCTCAGGCTTCCTTTGCCATGGTTGCACCCATGATACGTGGAAAATAGCGTTTGATAAGCTTTGTTGTATTAAGAACAGAGCTCGAGCATTCTTATTTCTTGCTTCCATCCCAAGTTTGATAGTGCCATCATCAACTGCTTTATCAAGGATGATTCCCTTTTAGACCACTTCTAACAAGTCTTGTGAGTCGAGAGGGTGAGCATCCTTATGCTCCAGAATTCGTACATATCACCATCGAATATATGGACACCAGATTGAGAGTATTGGGGAATACCCCCTCTGGTAGATGATGAAGCCATTCTTTATTCTCTAACTCTATCCAAATCTACCTTCGTCTCTATGAACCAAGACACTGATACCAATTGTGATTTCAAAGAACAGAAGGAATTTACTCAGAGGAAGGCAGTTCTTTTTTTTATTGCTTACTTATTTGCAGTACAGAGTGATATATATATATATATATATATATATATATATATATATATATATATATATATATATATATATATATATATATATATATATATATATATAGTCATTCAGACTCATGGCTATTTTTATAGTAAAGAGGCCCATTACACCTAGGTCATTACATTTGACTAACAGTACACAAAATATTTATTGACGCTTGTCTTCTTCCTCCTACAGTTGTAGCTTATCATCTCCACTTGGTCTTGATCTTTTCCGAGTTAGTTTTTTATTTGGGAATTCTTCATATTACCCTTTCTTCCAACATATTTATGGTTAGGATAACCGTGAATGATAAATATAGACTAAATTGAATCTCACATTGGACTGAGAGCGAAAGTTAGGCTATATTTGGTTCTGCAGTGGCAGGTGCATCCAGTGGGTCGAAACATCACTTTGGAACCAGAGGGGGAGAGGTGTGGTCGAAATGGAGCCGATCGGGGCCATTTCCTCCTTGCTGTAGGTGAAAACGGAGCATACGCCGCCGACGACCGTTTGTTAACCTGTCGTCCGGCGGTGCTTGATTCAAACGGAGGCGGCAAAATGCCGAACCAAACGAAGCCTTAGTATACTTATGTAATAGTTTGCTCCCTCAAATTAATATCAAATACATCTTTTAATGCAGTGAGTGGAGCTATGTTTGATAACTTTGTAATTAAAAGTGTTCGGTGGGAGTAGTTATGTTGGTTGGTGACAACCCTGAAATCCTTGTGTGACGCCTATGAAAAAATATATTAAACTGTGTAGCTCAACTTAGTTTGGGCTGGGTTATACTTGTTGCGGGTCACCCGGTCCTGAAAATCAGATCGCCTTAGCTCGGAGTCGAACTGGGAGCACAAACAGTCAATGAAAACCAGCAGTAAAAAACAAGAAGTTTTTTTAACATGGAAAACCCATAAAAAGCGAAATACTACGTGGCCAGATCTGTACCGGACCAAAATCCACTATTTCCTTGGAGTTTACAAGAGTCGAGATAAGTCCTTGGAGAGTGACAAACCACCTTTCTATCAAAGGACAAAATATGAAAACAGTGGTGAAGAAGCTAAGTGTTGGGTATTGTATCCACAACGTACCTGATTTGAAGAAGCCCCTGAACAAGCTAAGGTAAATAGACAATGTATTTGATGAAATCTTTTAAGTTCTGCTTGCAGTTATTCCACGCTAAGTACACACCAATGTCAGGGTGCAGTAGGTCAATATACACGGGTCTGCGTGACATAATCCCTCGTTGAGCAGATCAGTGTGTTGGCCTACATGTACTCTCTCTATTGGAGTGTACTTATTTTCAAGTACAAGGCTGTGATAATGCAAGAGCAGACAAGGAGCAAGGATGGGTCAAAGAGCAGCTCATTGGTGGAAAGACGAAAAATCGTCTAAGTAATAATCGACGAGAATCACCAAGTGATTCTCGCCGATTCAGGGTCAAAGAGAAGCTCATGGGTGGAAAGACGAAAAATCGTCTAAGTAATAATCGACGAGAATCACTAGTGATTCTCGCCGAATCGTCGAGAATCACTAGTGATTCTCGCCGAATCGTCGAGAATCACTGGATTCTGCCGATTCGAGAATCACTGCTGATTCGTCTCTATCCGGCTAAATCAGAGCGTGCAAATCTGTCGCTAAGTCAAAATCGTCGAGAATCACTGGCTGATTCTCGCCGAATCGACGAGAATCACCTTCGATTCTCGCCGATTTTGACTGAGGCGAATTTCTGGAACCCGCTGGACCGGACTCAGCCGCTGGCGCTGTTTTGAACCGGGCTTGGGGTTTCTTGTTGGTGGGGCCCACAATGGTCATCTTGAAGACCTAATGTATAAATACATCAGTATTTTTGAACAGTAAGAAGAAGACAAAAAAATGAAAGTCGAGCCGCCGACGTGACCTAGATCGTGAAACTTGCTCCGCCACCGTCGCCACTCGTGCCAGTTGATCGCCGGTCCTTGATCGTGGTTTCTTCCAGATCTCCCGGCGATAGAAGCTCAGCCAAGCACTGCGTCTCACGCGTCTAACCAGAGATCCCTTGTCTCTTGATTCGTAGATCGGGAAAACTTTCCCCTTCCGAATCGATCGAGACGATCGATCCTAGTGTGACCGTTGGAAGATCTTGCTAGCTTTGATACGAAGATTGAATCTCCAAAGAACAGCCGCAGCACGCCGTTGTCGCCGCCGATCCCGAGAACCAAGCCGCCGCCCTTCTTGCCGCCGCCGGTTTCGGGGAGATTCTCTCCAAGTGAGATCTAGGGTTGTGGACTCTTCGTTGACTTCAAGAACACGTCATCGAATGAAGAGGGACACCTTAGTCTCCATAAGTTGTTTGTATTTCTTATACAATATATTTTCAATTTCTTTGTAACGGACCGATTGGTCCCTAGTTGTAAGGGTTGGGTGCAACCCGTGTTGTGGGAGTGGTGACTCCTACGTGTGGAAGGGTTCCTTCCGTTAGTGCAAGGATTGGATTTCAAACCTGTTGGTGAAGTGATCGAGTCGTCCCTGGTTGGGAGATAGGTCGAAGGGGAAAAGTGGATGTACCCAAATCGGGGAACCACTATAAATTGCTTGTGTCCTTTCTGTGCTGTGTTGTTTTGTTTTCTTGTGCAGGTACGATTTTAATTCCGCAAAAATGCTGCAAGACACCTATTCCCCCCCCATAGGTGAAGGTAGTTGATACTAGGTGGACTTTCAAGTGGTATCAGAGGGAGGTTACTCAACAAATAGGTTAACTCCTTGAGTAAGTTCCTGCCACTAGTGTCAAGAAGAAGGCAGACTTCTACTATGGACGGACTCAAGTATACAGGCAAGATCCCAGTGTGCACCAGGCTAAACTTTCCTATCTGGAAGGAAAGGATTAGGTTCTTCATGGAAGCGGTCGATCCCCGACTCTTCATGATCGTGGAGGAGGGACCTTATGTCCCCACTAAGTCCTCCACCATTGATCCTACCAAGCAAGTGCCAAAGAAAATTTCTGAAATGGACAAGGACGAGATGGTGCTGGTGGGACTTGACAAGAAGGCGTAGAACATTCTGGTCAGCGCGGTCGATGACTCAATGATGCAGAACTTCTGCAACTGCAGGACAGCAAAGGAGATCTGGCACTGCCTGATTATCCTAATGGAGGGCACTGATGAAGTGAGGGATGATCGGAGATCCCTCCTGAACCAGAAATATGAGGCCTTCAGACAAGGGCCTAAGGAAGAGATCGGAGTCACCTTCGAGAACTTCCTCAAGATTGTCAATGCCCTCAAAGGATATGAAAGAGTGTTAACTGATGGTGAACTTAATGATAAATTCCTTAGGTCCCTTACTAAGGAATGAGACACAAAGATCTGCGCCATCCGAGAGTTTGACAGACTTGCTGAAACATACCCACAAATTCTGTTTGGGAAGCTAATGTCCTATGAGCTTCAACTGAACACCAGGAAAGCAGAAGAAGAAGCAGAGAAGGCTGCAGCCAAGGAAAAGACTGTGGCCCTAAAAGCCATTCACTCCAGGAAGGGCAAGGGTGCGGTTTCATACCGTGCCGGGAAAAAGGATGAGGAGGAGGACTCCGAGCCATGCTCCTCCAGCTCAGAGTTGTCTGAGGAAGATTTCTCCCTCATCACCCGAGAATTCAAGAAGTTCCTCAAGATGAGGAATCAAAGAAAGAGAGACGGCTCCTCCTCCAGGCATCAGACGAAAAATTATTCTTCTGACAGGTATGCTTCTAAACCGAACAAACATCGCTCCTCTGACATTATTTATTTTGGATGCAATAAGCCAGGACACGTCGTGGCCGACTGCCACCAAGGCAAGAGAGAAAAGGGGAAGGGAGAGGAGCACAAGTCCTCTAGAGATAAGAAGAAAGAGAGGAGCTACATCGCCAAAAAGCCAAAGACACTGAGTGAGTTTGACTCCTCAGACTCTAGTGATGATGAGGAAGCCTACTTCGGGCTGGTGGGTCGCTCCGACTCAGAAGGAGAATGTCCCCCATTTACTGGGAAGGTAAAAGTTCACACCCCTCTCTCCGACTCTGAATCTGATCCTGAGTCTCAGGATGATGACCCTGAGGATAGCCCTTTGGCCTGTGAAGCGGAGCTCCTCGAGAAGTATGAGCTTTTGCTCAACACTTTCGAGGAGTGTCGTAAGAGATTGAAGGCTGAGAAAAAGGAAGTGAAATTCCTTAAGGGTGAGAGTGTCTCCCTAAGGGAAGAGATCACCAGTTTGATCTCTCTCCGATAGGAGCACCTAGACCTGACTTCAAAGCATTCAGAGTCTCTTAAGCTCCTTGATCTTAAGCAGGAGGAAGTCGACAAGTTGGAAGAACAACTTGCGGCAGAAAGGAAGATCGTCAAGAGCTTCTCTATGCCAAAAACAGTTCTTCCATTAGTTGATACCTTCTCTGCTCAGGCCAAAGAAGCTGGCTTATGGAATGTAGGGGTATCTGGTTCCTCATCCAGGAGAAACAGGAACCAGAGAAAGAATAAGGCCGCCAAGAAGGCCTCTGCTGCTGAAAAGGGAAAGGCCCCACTCAGTCCTGGTGCGTTCAGAAAGCCTAGCTTTCCCTGCAACCAACATGACTTTGAGTCAACCTTTGGTCATCATTTTCGGCCCTCGGTTGCAAAGCCAAAGAGTCGATATGATGGTTGGACTTTTCCCCGCAACTTCGGTGAGAGTGTCTTCAAGGCACCTTATGAGGAAATCCACATGGGAAATTATGGTCAATTCTCTAGCGGCCATAATAGAAAGCAGGCACCAAAAGCCAAGCCTGTTATACTGAAGGAACAGAAGGCGAAGAATTCATGTGACTGCAATCACTATGATGCCTCCACCTCCAGATCCAAGGCCCCGGCTGTACCCACCATTCCCAGGGTAAAGCAGGAGCCTAGGAAGAGGTACAACAGATTTGACTGTTGGTGTTGTGGCAAAGTCGGTCACTTTGCCGGGGATTGTTGGTTTAATCCGAGGTATAACGAGACTCCTTATGTTAGCAATGCGAGGCCGACCACTCGTAGGGTTAACCACCCGAGGGGGAGTATGCTAACCAAGAATCTAGGACCCAAGTTCGATTGGGTTCCTAAGGGAAATTAATTTTGTTTTGCAGGAGTGTCCAAAGGCCACCAAAACTCCAATATGGTACTTGGACAGTGGATGCTCCCGACATATGACTGGGACAAGAAGCCTGCTGCGTGATTACACTTCAGTCGAGAATGGACCCAGAGTCATCTTTGGGGGGTCAGATCGAGGAGTCACCAGAGGTTACGGTATGATTTCCAACGGTATAATCTCTATCACCAACGTGGCTTATGTTGAAGGGTTAAACCATAACCTGATCAGTATAAGTCAGTTATGTGATAAAGGTTATGACGTTAAGTTCTGCAAGGATAAATGCCTGATAATATCATGTGCCTCTTCTGAGACGGTATTATCAGGCATTAGGAGCAGAAATATCTTCTGCTTAGATTTTCTTAGCTTAGATTCATCTACCCCCGTATGCCTAGTAGCAAAAGGCAGTGCATCTCTTTGTGAACAATGGCACAAGAGATTGACACATATTAATTACAAGACAATTAATATGCTATTTTCCAAAGATTTAGTGAGGGATGCTCCCATTATTAAGTGTATCAAAGATAGTCCCTGTCCTGCATTCCAGATGGGCAAACAGACTCAGGCTATCTTTAAGGGCATCTCAGACAAAGACTCCTCCAGATGTCTTTATCTTCTGCACATGGACTTGTTTGGTCCAATGCAAGTTCATAGCTTAGGAGGGAAGTCTTATACGCTCGTGATTGTAGATGATCACTCTCGGTTTACCTGGGTGTTCTTTTTAAAACGCAAGTCTGATACGTTTGACATCTTCACCAGCTTTGTCAAGCAGATCCAGAACGAACTTAACTGCTCAGTGGTCAAAATCAGAAGTGACCATGGAACAGAGTTCGAGTCTGGTGCTATGACAGTGTTCTGTGAAGAACTTGGTATCTTTCATGAGTTTTCCTCCCCGCACACTCCTCAACAAAACGGAGTCGCAGAGAGGAGAAATAGAACACTCATTGAAGCCTGCACGACAATGTTGAATGACGCTTCACTCCCAGAATACTTCTGGGCTGAGGCGGTCAATACGGCTTGTCATGTTCAAAACCGGGCATTGATCAGCAAAAGTCATCGTAAGACTCCCTACGAACTACTGAAAGGCAGGAAACCAACCATGTCCTATTTGAGGATCTTTGGTTGCAGATGTTATGTACTGAATAATGGGAAGTACCCGCGTACTAAATTTGGTGAAAAATGCTTCGAAGGCATATTCATGGGCTATAGTACCCACAGTATGGCATATAGGGTCTTCAATAAGAAAACCCTAGTGGTAGAAGAATCAATTAATGTTGTATTTGATGAAGGAAGCTTGCTTAACAGCAATTCTTCCAGCGGTATTCTTGAAGATGCAGGTGAACGACTTGAACAGTTGAGTCTCGATGAGACCGCTAAAGATGAAACTCCTAAGTACGTCAAAGTTTCCACCTCAACGTCAACTGGGAATGTTGAAGATCAAAATGGAGCAAATCTCTCAGAAGAAGGAGAAGCCCAAGAAGTAGTCGAAGCTCCAGACGCCAGACTTCTAGAGCTCCGGCACGTGAGGGATCATCCTAGAGATCAGATCATCAGAGATCCTCGTGACGGTGTCAGAACTCGAAGAGGTACTATTAACGAGATTTTGCATCTTAGCTTCCTGTCACAGGTTGAGCCAAAGAAGTTCGACGAGACGAACAAAGATGCGGCATGGATTTTGGCCATGCAAGATGAACTGCATCAATTCGAACGATGCAACGTTTGGACGCTGGTTCCCAGACCACAAAAGTAGAATGTGATTGTCACCAAGTGGATCTTCAGAAACAAACTGGATGAACATGGTGTCATCATAAAGAACAAGGCCAGGCTGGTGGCTAAAGGTTACAGACAGGAGGAGGGGATTGACTTCGACCAGACCTTTGCACCAGTGGCAAGGCTCGAGGCAATCAGATTGTTCCTGGCGTATGCTTCACACAAAGGATTCACAGTGTATCAAATGGATGTGAAATCAGCATTCTTTATGGAGACCTGAAAGAGGAAGTATACGTCGCTCAACCCCCAGGTTTTGTCAATCCTACTTATCCCAATCATGTATATTTTCTTAATAAAGCTATATATGGTTTAAAATAAGCTCCACGAGCTTGGTATGAGACTTTATCTAGTTTTCTTCTTGAGAACAAGTTCTCTAGAGGTAAAATAGATAAGACATTGTTTCTCAGGGAAGTCAAAGGCAAGATTTTGCTGGTGCAAATCTATGTCGATGACATTATATTCGGCTCAACGGACAACAATCTTTGAAAAAAGTTTTCTAAACTTATGCAAGGAAAGTTTGAAATGAGCAGTATGGGAAAGCTAAAATATTTCTTGGGACTTCAAGTGAAACAGTCTGAGGATGGAATCTTCATCTCTCAGACGAAGTTCACAAATGAACTCCTCAAGAAATTCGGTATGGAGAATGCAACCTCTATGAGGACTCCAATGGGATCCACTATGTCTCTGGATAAGGATGAGAAAGGTAAACCTTTTGATGAAACCAAATACAGAAGCATCATTGGATCCCTGCTCTACCTTACTGCCAGTAGACCGGATATCATGTTCTCCACATGTGTCTGTGCCAGATATCAGGTGAACACTAAGGAATCTCACTATGTCGCTGCAAAGCGAATTCTAAGATACCTTAAAGGTACTCCCAATCTTGGCTTGTGGTACCCGAGAAACAATGATGTCGAGCTAATAGGTTTTTCAGATGCTGACTTTGCAGGGAGTAGGGATGACAGGAAAAGCACTTCCGGGACGTGTCAATTCCTCGGAAGAAGGCTTATCTTATGGAACAGCAAGAAGCAGAATTGTGTAGCAACCTCCACAGCAGAGTCTGAGTACATCTCGGTAGGCAGCTGTTGCGCACAACTCCTATGGATCAGAAACCAGTTAGCCGACTAAGACCTTCAGTTCAAGGAAGTACCAATGTACTGCGACTCCTCCAGTGCAATTGCAATTGCCAACAATACGGTATCGCACATCAGAACGAAGCATATTGAAGTGCGCTACCACTTCATTCGGGAGCACGTGGAGAACAAGGACATCTCTCTCTGTTATGTCCCCACGGACAAGCAGATTGTAGATATTTTCACAAAGCCCTTAGACGAAGCCAAGTTCAGTCTTTTCAAAACTGAATTGGGGATGCTAAACTATGAGGAATGAAGACTACAGAAGCTCCAGGCTCGTGCATCTAGGGGGAGCCTCTGCCAGGAACTCAAGTGTGAGCACATGTGTAAGAACTGAGGGGGAGCAAGGGGTCAAATGCTACAGACCCAGATTTGCAGAAGCCGAAAAGGGGGAGATTACCCTCTCGGCTAAGGCTAAGGTGGCTCCAAGTTTGCTCTCAAGAAATTGGTATTGGTAATGAATATCTCTCTCAACTCAATTTTAAGTTTATGATTTTCATTCCCATACGCTCTATTCACCTTAGCTTGTAGGGTTTATGCTTCTTCAAATAGGGGGAGATTGTTGGGTATTGTATCCACAATATACCTGATTTGAAGAAGCCCCTGAACAAGCTAAGGTAAATAGACAATGTATTTGATGAAATCTTTTAAGTTGTGCTTGCAGTTATTCCACGCTAAGTACACACCAATGTCAGGGTGCAGGAGGTCAATATACACGGGTCTGCGCGACGTAATCCCTCGTTGAGCAGATCAGTGTGTTGGCCTACGTGTACTCTCTCTATTGGAGTGTACTTATTTTCAAGTACAGGGCTGTGATAATGCAAGAGCAGACAAGGAGCAAGGATGGGTCAAAGAGCAGCTCATGGGTGGAAAGACGAAAAATCGTCTAAGTAATAATCGGCGAGAATCACCAAGTGATTCTCGCCGATTCGGGGTCAAAGAGCAGCTCATGGGTGGAAAGACGAAAAATCGTCTAAGTAATAATCGACGAGAATCACTAGTGATTCTCGCCGAATCGTCGAGAATCACTGGCTGATTCTCGCCGTCTATATCCGGCTAAATCAGAGCGTGCAAATCTGTCGCTAAGTCAAAATCGTCGAGAATCACTGGCTGATTCTCGCCGAATCGACGAGAATCACCTTCGATTCTCGCCAATTTTGACTTAGGCGAATTTCTGGAACCCGCTGGACCGGACTCAGCCGCTGGCGCTGTTTTGAACAGGGCTTGGGGTTTCTTGTTGGTGGGGCCCACAACGGTCATCTTGAAGACCTAATGTATTAATACATCGGTATTTTTGAACAGTAAGAAGAAGACAGAAAAACGAAAGCCGAGCCGCCGACGTGACCTAGATCGTGAAACTTGCTCTGCCGCCGTCGCCGCTCGTGCCAGTTGATCGCCAGTCCTTGATCGTGGTTTCTTCCAGATCTCCCGGCGACAGAAGCTCAGCCAAGCACTGCGTCTCCCGCGTCTAACCAGAGATCCCTTGTCTCTTGATTCGTAGATCGGGAAAACCTTCCCCTTCCGAATCGATCGAGACGATCGATACTAGTGTGACCGTTGGAAGATCTTGCTAGCTTTGCTACGAAGATTGAATCTCCAAAGAACAGCCGCAGCACGCCGTTGTCGCCGCTGATCCTGAGAACCAAGCCGCCGCCCTTCTTGCCGCCGCCGGTTTCGGGGAGATTCTCTATAAGTGAGATCTAAGGTTGTGGACTCTTCGTTGACTTCAAGAACACGTCATCGAACGAAGAGGGACACATTAGTCTCCATAAGTTGTTTGTATTTCTTATACAATCTATTTTCAATTTCTTTGTAACGGACCGATTGGTCCCTAGTTGTAAGGGTTGGGTGCAACCCGTGTTGTGGGAGTGGTGACTCCTACATGTGGAAGGGTTCCTTCCGTTAGTGCAAGGATTGGATTTTAATCCTGTTGGTGAAGTGACCGAGTCGTCCCTGGTTGGGAGATAGGTCGAAGGGGGAAAGTGGATGTACCCAAATCGGGGAACCACTATAAATTGCTTGTGTCCTTTCTGTGCTGTGTTGTTTTGTTTTCTTGTGCAGGTACGATTTTAATTCCGCAAAAATGCTGCAAGACACCTATTCCCCCCCCCCCCATAGGTGAAGGTAGTTGACACTAGGTGGACTTTCACTAAGTTCTTGGAGCGTGGGTGGAAGCGCTCCGATTGTGAAAATCTCTAAATCCACGGAGCCTCGATGGAAGTGCTCCTCTTGAGTCAGAGCCTTGATGAGAGTGCTCCCTTGATGGAGAATGCCGTGTCTTGAAAGCTTTGTGATGCCTTTGCGCTAGAAGGGGAGCATAGCGAATTCTTGAGCGGATGATCGATCTAAGTTCCATGACCTCGCCGGAAAACCTCAGGCTCTTCCTCATCTCTGGAGTTGTTCCCTCTCAAATGAAGGCCCGAGGGTCTTTTTATAGTTTTCTGGAGGGTTAGACTGGTAATTGTGTCAGGGGAGGAATTTGTGCCAACGATTGTCGTCGCTATATCTCGATCACCTGAATTATCAATTTTAGCGAAATGACAAAAGTACCACCCAGGTAGTTCGGGCAGCCTGGGCGGGATGACCGCCGGCGGCCGCCATCGCACGCACGTGCAAGACGCGCGGGCAAGCAGGGGGCGCCTAAGACGCACATCCAAGAGGCGGGCGCTGTCGTGTGAGTGCCCATGAGGAGTGTGCACGCCCATGGGCCGCGTGCTGCCGTGCCCATGGGTCGCGTGCTGCCGCGCCCATGGGCCGCGTGCTGCCGCGCCCATGGGCCGCGTGCTGCCGCGCCCATGGGCCGCGTGCTTCCGCGCCCATGGGTCGCATGCTGCCGCGCCCATGGGCCGCGTGGTGTCGCGCCCATGGGCCGCGTGCTGCCGCGCCCATGGGCCGCGTGCTGCCGTGCCCATGGTCTGCGTGCTGCTATGACCCCATGGGAAGCGCGCGCGCTACCGCCCTTGTTCGTGCGCGCTGTCGGAGGCGAGAGCGGCCATGGGGGGTGCTCACCCATCGAGGGCTCATACAAAGCGCGTGTCGCTATTGTTCTAGTGTGTCACGTTCATGTGCGCTTCTCTTTGTGCGGGATATTGGGCTCCTTTGGGGCGAGCGACGTCCTTATGCGCAACTCTCTTGGATTGGCCAGTTTTCTCGCTCCTTTGTGCTACTCGCTTGGTAGGGAGAACCCCATCAAATACCCCCAATTTTTTGTGAGTCCTTATCTACAAAGCGACGGGCCTGAATTTTTTTAAGATTCGTTGCTTTGGGATCGATTGCTTATGCATCGTGTTTGTTTGCCATGCGGCGTTGGCAACATGTTTGCAAGAGAGGTCTTCCCGCTTTGTTCGCGCTGCGTTGGTGCGGAAGCATGTTGCTCGACACAATGTGCACGGTGCAACATGCTCGACACAATGTACACGGTGCAATGTGCTTAGCGCAATCCCTAAGGGATCTTAGAATGCTTGTGAGAAATCTTCAAGGGATCTTCGAGGACATTCAAAGATCTTCTATAATTTCTTCGAGCGCGCAGGGAGATCTTCGAAGGATTCCTTTGGAGCTCTTTTAGGCGTAGAAGGCAAGTGAGATAAAAGGATGTTCCATGGGCTCTTTTATAGGCATTGAGGTTGACATTTAAGTATTTAAGTGATTATGATGTCCTGTTATCTGCACACCGTAACAATATAATATACTATGTGCACACCTATCATGGGTGATCTTATAGCCATGCACACACTCATGGTGGTTTTTTCTGCTATGCGCACACCCAGGATGGATTTGGTTATCCGCACACTCGTCATGAGGATTTTTGCTATTTGCACAATGTCATCATATATTTGTTAGTGTATATTTGGACTAATAACGAGTTCGGAGGCTTAACGGGTCAGTTAGGGTACATGGTTAACTCATACCCGTAGTAACTCCTAAGGGTTTGCCTATTTATACCCACCTAGGGGCAACGGGTAGGGGAGTCCACTTTGATCCCCATCCGGATGCTTCGAGCGACTCAACAATATTTCACTATGCACTTGGCGTTAGTGAGGTTGACTTTGGTCAATATCACTTACCCCCAATTTGCCCACCATGTTGGTGGGTGAGATGAGAATTTTGTCTATCTGCATGCCGAAATTCCAATTAATTGGAGGAGTCCTTATCAATTCCATTTGTTTTGACGATACCATTGGCCAATTAATTGGAGGAGTCCCTCGCCGGAGCAAGGCTCCTCTGTCCCTCGTTAAACTCTGCCAAAAATGGGTCATGACATGCGATGGGGACACCCGCGTTGGAATAGAACGCTAAACTCCCAAAGTGCTGATTGCAACAAAACTTCAACCTCGATTGGCATTGTAATTGTTTTACCAAACGAAAAAATGGCATTGTCATTTTCACTCAAACTAACAAATGGAGCGAAAACTGCGAAACAAACCTAACCAATATCAACAAGGGCATGATAGTAAATTATTAATATATCAAATAATTGTTTGAGAAAGTTATCACTATATGAAATAATATGAATATATGACATGATTATGGTTGCGTTTGACATGATTTATCGCGGCTTATTTGCTCCGATAAAGTTGGTCAAAAATGTCATTATCATACAATCTTATGTCATAAACTAGTTTTTTTGTAACAGTAGTAATATTTGTGATACCAAACACATATTTTATGATAATGATATTTTTGTTCAACCTCATCAAAGTAACTAAGCTACTATAAGCCGCAACAAACTCAGCCTATATCATCTTGAATATCAAGAAATGAATCAATTTTCTTTACCTGCAACATTAATTTCTTTAATTTCTTTAAGTAGTAGTAATTAACAGAAAAAAGAAAATCACTCCAAAGAAAAATAATTAATAGAAAAAGAAATCGCCCATATTGAAGATGTCCAGCAAAGGGAGGAAGGGTCTAGTGTCTTCATTAGTGGAGAGACGATCTGCAACTTGCGCGGCACAGTCTTCAATGTCAGTGTCGAATCGGATAGTCTGATGCGGAAAGAAATCTCGAATTACTCGCCGGATCTCCGGAATATCGGTTGAATCTCCGGCGAGGATGACCTCGTCGACGTCTCCTTGCCCAGCGCGACCCATCATCAAGCACCGACGGATGCATACGCGAAGCAAGCGGAGGTTCAACATCACCAGCTCCTCGCCGGTGAGAAAAAAACTCACCGATTTGTTTCGATGAAAAAAGTAGAGCGCCGCGGTGGATTCGCCGGAGCAGAGATCGTCCTTGGCGAGCTCGCAGGCCTTTCGTAAAGCGACCATGGCGAGCCAATCGCCGGAGATGTCGATCCCGATCGTATTCCGTATAACGTAAATCAACACATCGTAAAGGGGGCAGCCCGTGCCTGCGATTGAGGATCTAACTTTTAATAAAGGGGTGAGCAGAGATATTTCCAGGATGCCGTCGCCGAGCTCGAAGGTGAAATACTTCTTTGGTTCCGTTGAACTCATACTGTGATTGTAGGAGGCGATTACAGCCCTGTCGAGGAAGACGAGGGAATTAAATCCGGCCAAATAGGCGGCGAGGGAGATGTCGGAATGGCGGCCCAGATTCCTCAAGGTAGCAGGGAGAACGACGATGGCTTTTTCGTAGAGTTCGCCGTCTAAGATTTGGGCATTTTGCTTTAGATTCATGAGATGTGAGGCGAGGATTTCGATCTTGGTCTGGTATGTTTCTTGATGATTTTCGATGACGCGAAAGCGGGGGATGCCGTCGGGGAATTCGAATGAGTGGAAGGGGATGATGTGGCGCAACAAATAGGCATGGCCGGCGGCGGAGTGGAGGTGGATCAGGCAGTTATTTCCACGGCGGCAGTTGTTTCGGGGCGGCAACTCCACGGTGGCTGCCGGCATTTCGATCTTGACTGAGAAGGAAGAAGCCTGGTAAATGGTAATGCTCTGGCGGGAGAACTCCGGAGAATGACGAAGCGATGCAGTGCGGCGGCGGGCCTCCTTAATTTCTAGCCCTTAATTAAAGTTTAAATTTATATTTTCTTTAAGACACTTATTATTCGCAAATCTTAAAAGTTTATCCGCATATTAAGACCTCTTTTGATTGGGCGGTGGCAGACGGAACCAGCGGGCGCAAATTCGACTTTCTAATCGGAGGGGAGGAGGAATCGCCCAGACGGAGCTTTTGGCTCCATTTTTCAGGGCACGACCGGGCTTACTGAGCAAATGCCGTCGGAGGCCGTTTGATTACCCGTTGTCCTGCGGCGTTTGCTCCAAACAGCGGAAGGAAAAGCGGAACCAAATGGACCATAAATGATTATGTTTATAAATTACTATCTGCAGATCAACTTTTAACTTTAATAAGACGGTTGTTATATTCCGATCTATTTTGTCTAAACCCTCGTCTTACTCGATTAGCCACCCCCCACTCGACGACAACATATCCGGGAACATCCACTTCCTCGTTCGAGCCATCGGCTGAGCCCGACGTAGCCTGTCCGACAAGCCGCACCCTCTTTTCCGGCAATTCTCTCTTTTTCGGTGACGTAAAGCCTTATCGAGCCCGATTTCAATCATCTCCTCACGGGCGATTGCATAAGCAGAGGCCGAGCACCAAATGTATGTAAATCCTTTCTTGTTCTCGGTTCTCGGTGCTCTGATGCATTTTAATTTTGCTTGTTTATACGTACATGGCTCTTTTATGTAAACAAATTCTGGACTATAATGGACTTTTTTATGTGCATGACTATTCTGGACAAGTATGACTGTTTTATACATATAAATTTTGCACTGTTTATGTATTTACATTTTTTGACTGGTTTGTGATTTACATGTTTGTCTGCGAATAGTAGTGTTTTATTCCTTTGAAGTTGCGGTTAGTAAAGATCTGTGAATAGACAAAATTGGTCTGCATATAACAACCGCCTTTAATAATTGATGTCTCCTTCTTTTGAGCAAGATCCGACACCAATGAACTTCTCTGACAACCATTTGAGCATATGTCGACGACTCTATTCCAACAATTTGACATTAATTTCACCACTTGTATTGGCTAAAAAAGTTGACAAAGATGTTCATTCATTGTCGGGCACTACTCGTGAGAAAAAGACTTTGATTGTTAAAGTTTAAACTTAATCTGCATATAGTAATTTATAAATATGAAAATTTTGCTAGATAGATAAATGTGTATGGTTTGCGAATAACAACTGTCTTCTTTAATAAATAAAGAATAATGTTATAAGCACACCAATATAAGCTATTGCCACATCAATTTTAACTCAAAAAAAATACTAAAACCCAAATCACACATCCATTAAGCGCACACCGGGTTTTTTTTCCTGCTTTTCGCTTCCGCCTATCGCGAGTTCAAGCCGCCCGTGAACCCTCGCCTCCTCCCAGTCCGCCATTTCGTCGGCATACAAGGCTATCGCCGGCGCCGAGGAGCTTCACCGGAAGAATGTCGCACTCCCCTTCCTTCCCTATTTCAGCCGAACCCTAATTTTCGGTGACAAGTCTTGCACCGGGTGAGAGGCGGTCGCCGGAGGCAATGTTGCGCTTGCGCCTCTGGAGGCATTGCAACCAAGTTTTGAGACATCGGAGGGGTCGGATTTGGGAACGGCCGTGTTCTGCCATGCGCCAAGGATGTAGAAGATGACACGGTGGCCACTCACTCCTAGAATCCAAGTAAGCTGATGCCTCTTCGATTCTAACTAATGAACCTTGGGAGAGCCAGAGTAGTCCTTCGCCATTATTATGCCTGCAAATAATGTATAGCCTATACAGTTTAGGAGCAAACAGCATTCAGACCAACAAAATGTGGCAGATTGGCTTTCATGAAATGGTGGGGAATTAAAAGCTAGCTCCCCGTTCCATGAATGGCGCTTAAAAAGAAAGTATTTATAAATCTAGTTATTAATCATATAAAAATGACGAGTCAAATATTGATTAGAGTGTTTACATTTGTAATAGTAATTTTGGTGTCACATTCTTTTTTGTGTGAAAATATCATCAGTAAAGGAGAGAAAAATCAGTCATTTTGCTGTGCCAATAATGATTTTAAAATTTGGTGTGCCAATAACGTATTGGTGTGAAAAAAAATAATTTGATGTGTTAATATAATTTGGCTGTCAATAGCGAAAATTGATGTGCTTTTAACATTGCTCTAAATAAAAAAGTGTTTTACTAATAATTCCTTCCCCAAAAAGATTTTTTTTCAATTGGAATAGCATAAAGGTGAACATAATCATCAAAAATCGAAAATCGCTAGAATTTTTATTTGATTCGAATTCAACATAAAAAAAATCGAATAATTGATTCAAAATCAATTTCGAGTTGATTTCGAGACTCATATGAATCACTCGATTATTGAATTGAGCCAACTCGATTTAAAAATTTATTTAGAATTATAATTTTTAAAATTTTCCATGAACTTCGTGTCACCGTTTTCCAAAGCAGAGCCGGTTGTGTGGATGTCATGCTTTCCGTCAGCCTCGCGAGCATGACATTTCGTCAGCCTCGCGAGCATGACATTCCCCGCTGCACGGGCTATCTCGCGGCGGACAGACGACCTCTCCTTCCAGAGAACGCGAGATCTCTTGATTGCGTAGTGAGGGTCCTCCTCCGGCCGCGACTCTTCTGGCTGAGGAGCCGAAGAACTCGTGCCGACTTCTAGGACGGTTAGGCGAGATTCCATCTCGGCTGCGCGGATTTGGGCTGCCTCCAGCTCGGCCCGAGACTTGGCGAGCTTCGCCTCGCACTCCGAAAGCTTCTTAGGGGCTTCAATCTTGGCAGCCTGCGACAAAAAATAGAGAATCAGCAAAAAAGAATCCCAGTCCGACAGCATCAACGTTGCACGCAGGAGGCGACTTACCTCATAATCACGCCAGCGGACAGACTCCATGCCGAGATCAATCGCCTTCTTGCTGACGATCTTCAGGGTCTTGGTCGTCTACAATAGTTTTCTTGCCGAGTAATGGCTCAGCTTGACAGCTCGCGCAAGCGAGCATGAGGCCTGCTGGGCGAGATCCTCCGCGCTGAGATCGAGCATCGACTCAGCGTCGGCTCGCCCGTACAGCGCGTGGAGGATGGCGAAGGCCTCCCCCTTGTCCTCCCAGTCCACCGACCAGGATGGGAGGTTGGTGCTCAGCGTCACCAAATGTTCATCCTCCGACCAGGTCACCAGCGGGAGACCATAGGTGTCCACCGCCCCTAGCCCAAAGTTAAAGTTGGGGTGGAAGTGGGGGTGCCGAGCATCAGACGGCGATTCGTAGTCGTCAGGCTACGACGATGATATTTTCTCCTTCTTGGTCGCGGGACCCGACGACCTGGCCTTCCCCTTTCCCTTGGCGAGCCTTTTCTTCTCACCGACATCAGACAGAGGGTTGGGCTCATAAAGCGAGGTGGCGACTTCTTTCGCCGGAGGAAGCGGCTTCTCCGGGAGCTCGCACGCCACTGCAAAATGCCGAGTAGATATCAGTATCAAGCGACAGCTAGTGAGGCCAGTATGTAAGGAATGATCCTCGCACGAAACTTACCCTCGTTGGGGTGGATCTCCAGCAGAGTGTTGACGTTTAGTCGCCAAAAGATGACGTCGAACCGGCAACCACGAAACGACTCGACTAGCTGCTTGCGGACGCCCTCCAATATCGGCGGGAGGAAGGCGACATCGGCAGGTTGATGCGGCCTTCCCAGGACGCCCGCGAAGTCGCCGTGAATGATTATGAGCTGCTCGCTCCATCGGTGGACCTTGTTTGCCGTCCCCACCAGGGTGCAGACGTGGCTGCTGAAGTAGACCTCTTCACCGGCGGTCGTGGCGAAGGCGAATATCTTGCGGAAGACAGAAAGGTCGAAGGCGACCCTCTCCTCCCGCAAGTAGCAGAGGAACCCCATGATGATCGCGACGCCGTTGGGGTTGATCTGCGCAGGGACGATGCCGAAGTATCGCAGGATCTCGCAATACTCCGGCCATAATGGAAGTCGCAGGCCGGCGTCGAAGTGGCGGAGAGGCTGGACCAGCGCACCCTCTATGTGGGTGTTTAGTCGCTCGCTGCGACTAGGGAGCCTCGCCGAGTATCCTTCAGGCAAAAGCCTCTCCCTGAAGTTCTCCGAGTCTCGCTCTGTTGTGATCGACTTCTTGAAAGCCGCATCAGCAAAGTTGGCGGCATGGGCTTGTCGGCGAGCACCGACGTCGTCTCCCACCATTTCTGCGAGTATTGCGAGATGTAGAAGATTGACGAGATGAAGAAGAAAGAAGGGCGAGAAAAGAAGAAAGGTCGAAGCGCGCGAGCAGAGAAATATACTCGCGAGCTAGGTGTTGAAAAGCGCAACAGCGTACTTATGTCCTACCTACCCCCTCTATTTGTAGGCGACGACAGGGGGGTATATCTTCATCCTGGCGAGTATCGACCTAAGTCGCGATCTGGGCGACCAAGTGGATCTCGACGTCTAGATCGCGCGGCGCAGAGGAAGCATGTCGCGACGATGATCGAAACCTACATAACAAACTCGACACATCACAGACAAGATATCGCAAAGAAATCAACAAGAAAGCAGGGAAAATGAATAAAGTGCGAGATCCATTATTACAATAAATAATTGTTCATTACAAGTCACACGTGGCGAGCTTCAAATAAAAGAAAAGAAAAGCTAAGTCCTAGGAGGTCTCTCTGGTGGATGAGGATGTCGCCCATCCCTGCCCATCTCACCCGCCCGCCGATAATGCTTCGTCGCCACCGACATCGCATCATCGCCAAGTCGCAGCTACTCCTCCAGCCTCGTCAGCCGCCCAACGGAGCCCATACTCGCGCAGATGCCGGCCAGCTCATCGAGAACGAGATGGAGGCGATGATTGTTAATCGCTAGCTGGCGATCATTCTCCTTTACCATGTGGAAGCGGGCTTCATAGCTCTCCAGAGTACTCCAGAGCTCTTCAATCTTCGACACCCGCACTTCCAGAGATGATATTCGCCGATGTGGTTTGCAGATCGCCAGTTGGTCGAACTTGCTCTCTAGCTCTAGGTAGGCGCGTGCAGCGGCATGACGATTCTCCCTGCCCGACAACCCGATGGCGTCGATGAAGGCCGCCCCTGGAGTCGACGGCCGATCTGTCAGAGGAAGAAAGTCGCCAGATTAGGAATAGGACACCTAGTCGCCAGATGCAACACCAGTGATAACACTTACCACGGCGAGGAGATCTGGATCGGCGAGGAGAGGGGCCGCGAGTTGGAGCATCTCGCCGGTCAGAAGATGGGCCACCAGCATGCTCAGCCGCCTTGCCCTGGCCGTGACCCCCATGGCCAGAATCCACCACTCTTGGCGGGAAGTAGCTCGGCCGCAGCTTGACCGGCTTCCCAACCACAGACTTCGACAGAGGCGGAGGCTGCGATGAACTCGCCGGTTGGTTCGAGGTCTTTGACGGAGGAGGAGGAGGTCGCGGTATGACGGTTTGCAGCGGGGCGACTAGAGGCGGCACCAACGACAAAGAAATAGTCACCGCAGGGATGACAACGACGTTCGGAAGAGGCGGCGGCGGTAGCGCAGAACTCGCCGCGAGCAGCACAGAATCTCGCGTAGGGGTGGGCGGGGCCTTACTCGCCGGAAGATCCTTGCTCGCCGGAGCAACCTTCTTTGGCAGAGTGAAAGAATTGGTTTTAAGATAACCTAAACACCTAGAGGGGGGGGGGGGGGTGAATAGGTTCAATTCCTTTTTACTCTAAGGCAGAATATTAATTCAGTTAATCAAATTGAATCAAACAGTTCTACAGCTACCACATCACAGAAATCACAATATCACACACAATCACAGATGACACACAGATTTATAGTGGTTCCCCAAATGATGGGTACATCCACTTTCCCCCTTCGCCTATCTAGCAGTGTGCTAGATTCGGCCTAACTTCTTCCTTCCTTCTCAGATCCACAGATCTTACAGCTCAGAACCCAGTCAAGATTCCTACAACTCAGAGTGAGTCCACACTCCTACAACTCAGGCAATTAAGCCCTACCTCAGCCTTCACCCAGGCCTACAACTCAGAGAATTAAATCTCCTACCTCGGGCACACAGCCCTACCTCAGCCTTCCCAAGGCCTACAACTCAGAGATGTAAATCTCCTATCTCAGGCACTCAGCCCTACCTCAGCCTTTATAAATTAGGCTTACAACTCAGATCAATAATGATCTTACAGAAAAATGATAAAACTTAAGTTTTATCTTTCACCCAAGTTGAGAGAGAATGGGTAGAAAGTTTTCTTTATCAGTTCTTGAAGAATCTGATTACACAGAAATCAACCTATCTTTGGCTTTCTTCAAAGTTTCTTGAATCTGAACACAGTAAGGTTGAATTTCTTGAAATTGATCTTCAATCAGCTTCCTTCTTAAAATCCAGAAATTAATCCGAATTCTTCTTTGTAGATTAGTTCAGGATCTGCTCTTAAGAGACTAGTTGATGATAGTCTCTTTCTTCATTTGAATTGTTGGAGCTCTCTCTCTCTACAAATTCTTCTGAAGATATTTTGAAATTCTTCACTTAGATCCACTTGAAATCTCTGACTGGATTTTCTTGTGTATGTTGGATCTTCTGTTGTAATTATGTTTCGTGTACTTCTACTTTTTTTGTTCTCATTTGATATAATCTGTCTTTATATAGACTTTATCCAAGGTTACCGACTGATCTGGTTGCTAACCAACTTCTGACAGATCTGACAGTTGCAGTAGACTTGTTGGTTATGACAGCTGTCAAGTCTTCCAGTCACTTCTTGACACTTTGTCTCTGTCAGCAAAGTGTCGAGTCTGAACTTCACATGCGTCAACACAAGTAGACTAAGTGTCGACACAATCTTTGGTGGTGTCGACACAGCTCTCGTGGTGTTGACACAGCTTCTCGACATATCTTCTGTAAGAATGTGTCGATACAAGTCCTGTGTGTCGACACAGTCACTTCTTGTCTTGACACATTTAATATAGAATAAATTTTGGTGTGTGTGTCGACACAAGTCCTGTGTGTCAACACAGTTGATGTCGACTGAACTTTCTGTGTGTCGACACAAGTACTGTGTGTCGACACAGTTGATGTCGACTGAACTTTCTGTGTGTCGACACAAATCCTGTATGTCGACACAGTTGATGTCGACTGAACTTTTTGTGTGTCGACACAAGTCCTGTGTGTCGACACAGTTGATGTCGTCTGAACTTTCTGTGTGTCGACACTAGTCCTGTGTGTCGGCACAGTTGATGTCGACTGAACTTTCTGTGTGTCGACACTGCTTCTCCAAGTGTTGACACAATTGACTCCAGTTGTCGACACAGCTTTTCTCAAGTGTCGACACAAGTCTTCACAAGTGTCGACACAGCTTCTTCTGGTGTCGACTCATGGACTTAGAAACTTTTCCTGCATATTCTTAACCTGCACATATAAACTCAAAACAACATCAAATACACCTTGATGAATATCATTGAGCTATGTTAGGCTTCTCCAAATCTGGTACACATTTTCCAATGTACCCAACAATCTCCCCCTATTTGGAGAAGTCATAACCCTTAGTCAATGATAAAGACCATTTATATTAAACACACATTATGATGTATATAAACATTACATGATAGGGTAATATATAAACAAATTATGTATAATATGTCATTACAGAATGATGCAAACACAGTGAGCATGAATCATTGTTCTGTTTAAACAATCAAAAGTTTGTTAATCAATTAGTTTACATAGATTTTTTAACAACTAAAGATTACATTGTTATAAAATCTAGTTAATCTATTCTAAGGCTGATCTGATTCCTTGATGACTATGCCTTTTTCTGGTTTGACTTGAGCCTGCACAGTAGGTTCAACATCATCAATAGGTTTCTTTCCTTTCAGATCTTTCCTTTTCTGTTCTTCAGCCCTTATCTTTTGCCTTTCAAAATAATGAAAAGGCTTTGAGAAGTACTTGCTAGGCTCCAGAGCATTAGCATGTAACTTCCCAGCTTTTGTTTTCCTTCTATATTGAAGAAAGGCTTCATGTCTGGCTTCATACTTGTTCCATTTTAGCTCAGTGTACCATTTACCCCTTTCATGGGTCTTGTCCTTCACAGCTTTCCAGGAAGTCAATATAATGTTCCTGGAAGTATGACTACATTGCTCAAAATCAGGCTTCAACTCTGCCTGTTCTCTAAACTTTTTCTTGGAGAGTTGAGCTTCTTGCTCTTTATGCAAAGCTACCTCTGACATTTCTACTTTCTCAATGATAACATTATTAGTAGCCTCTGAAGGGTTGTACATCTGATGAACCAGGTGTTGAATTTCCTTAAAGTTAGAAGGAGGATAGATGATTTGAGCTACTTCCTGCTGTCCCCCTTCAATTCATGCAGCTTGAATTCCTGACTCAGCTGTGTTGTCATCATCACATAGGGGTGGATATCTCAGAGTTGCTCTAACAGCATTTGTTATCCATTTGGCATGCTCTGAGCTAGCATTGACTATCAACCTCTCCCCCTTTATGACTTCTCTTTCAACATGATCCCTGAGATCATTCTTTTGGAACCTGATTTGAGTATCCAGATAATTTGTTCCCTCTGTATAATAGACTTTAAACTTTTGAAGCTGAGCAGATATAATCTTCTGAGAGGCTTGAAGTGCAGATTGAAAAGTGGCTAAATCCTCTTGAAGTTTCTTATCAAACTCTGATTTCTCTTTAGCCCTTGCCTCAGTCAGTGCAGTTGCAGTATTCTTTAATTCTGTAACAATCACATTATGTGATTGAGTAAGATTGTCATTCATTCTAATTTGATTTTCAAGGACATAGCCTTGCTTAACTACCAGATCATCAACTTGAGTCTTTATTCCTTCTTGTTGTTTTGCTAGGAAAACCACAGCATTACCTCCTTTGTGGAAGCAATCTATCATCTCCTTTTTATTCTGGTTTACCTCAAATCTAATTGATTTTATATCTTGAGCCAAGGAGAACTGCAATTCTTTATGGCTCTCATCCATATACTTCTCTTTGGCTATTCTTTGTTCATCTAACTTTACTTGTAAAGATACCAGTAAGGAGCTATAATCATGCGTAGGAACTGGTTGTGGAGTAGTTTGCAATGCCCTTTTATAGCTTTGACTTCTTCTTCTGAAAACCATCAGCTTTCTCTTCTTTGCTTGAGATTCTGCTTCATCTTCAGAAGCTGAGGTACTTGCTATATCAACTCTTTCCTGAGGACTAGGAGGCAGTTCCTTTTCAGTCCTAGTTTGCTCCCCCTCAATTCCAGCTTGCTCCCCCTCAGTCCTGGCTTGCTCCCCCTCAGTCTTATCTTGCTCTATATCAGGGAACAGCTCTTCAAGAGTAAACTCTTGTTGAGTTTGGACTGGAGGCACCACTAACTCTGGAGCATCAGCAGCTGTAGATGTATCCTCCATGATAACATCTTGTGCTTGATTGTTGAGTTGAGTGGTCTGGTCAACATCAATCAAGGGCACAGTTAGTGTTTCATCCTCATTATTGAAAATTGTTTGATTAACTTCTTGGATTACCTCAAGAATAGTTTGATTAGCAATTTCACTTTCTAAGTGTGTTGGCTCTTCCTCAAGATGAGACTCCCCCTGCATCTGATCATCATGTCTAATGTCTTGAGCAGGTGATTTCTCAATATTCTCTGGCCTCTCTTCATCAGCCATGTCTTTTATCAGCACTCTATCCCATCTAGAGATTATCCTTAGATCCATTCTCCTCATGTAATTGATCTTGGATCCAGCAGCCTGTTGCATCACTTCTGGAATTGCTCCAGCCAAGTATAAACTTAATATCCTTCCCAGATTAGGTTTCTTGATGCTTTCTCTAATCTTTTCATATATGATTGCAGACCAATTGGTGTTGATTTTGTAGATGATCCTGGTCATGAGGCAGAACATGTAGGCTGAGACCCTATCATGTCCACCTGGTTTGCATAAGATGACTTTGCCAACTACTTCAGAAAAGAATTTTCCTTGTACATTCATTCCTTTTCTATTCATGGATGATCTAATTTTGATGGTGGGATCTAATCCACACCACTGGAGTGCTTCCCTGATCTTGGAAGAGGTAACTTCTTCGTCTTCTTGAGTTTTTGGCAGATGAAGAGTTTTTCGTATGCTCTTCACGATGAGTTTGATTTTATTACCCTAGACTGAAGACCTAATCTTTAGTCCAGTTGAGTCCTAAGTTGCAGCTCCATAGAACTCAAGGATTTCCTTCTTCCATATCTTTGTAGGTTCTGATGTCAAACACTCCAAGCCATTTTCAGCAATTAGAGCTATCACAGCTTTAATCGCTGGTTCAGCATCGTCAAAGGCATTCCCTACCAGTTCATATCCCTCGTTCACGTTTTCGTCAAGTTTCAGCACCATTGGGATGGTGAGAAATCTTGAATGGAGAAGAGAGAGTTTGTCGTCACAAGAATCTAGTCTCAAAAATCTGGAGAGCGTGTCGACAGGGTTTGTTCTTGACCTATTTATATGTGTCGAAACATTGAAGGTCAAAAGGCGCGTCAAAATTTACTTAGTGTATCGACACTGTTGAGATGGTGTCGACACAGACTTCTAATGTCTCAACAGAAGTGTTGACTCCTATGTGTCGACACCAATTGATGATGTGTTGACACAGACATACTTATTAGTTCAACAGAAATTCTGTGTCGACTCTAATTCTAAGTGTCGACACAACTTCTGGATGTGTCGACACAACTCCACTGAAGTGTCGACACCAATTTTCTAGATGTGTCGACACAACTTTTCTGTGTCGACATAGACCTCTTTTTGAGTCGACACAAAATTACTTAGACAAATTTGTCAATCTATTCTATGTTCAGCATACCTAATTCAATTTTTAAATTATTGAATTTAGTTTCATCCAATGGCTTAGTGAACATGTCAGCAATTTGAAAACTTGTATTGACAAATTCTAAACATATATCCTCTTTTTCTATATGATCCCTAAGAAAATGATATCTTATTTCTATATGCTTTGTTCTACTATGAGAAACATGATTATAGGCAATAGAAATAACACTTGTAGAATCACAGAATAATGAGGTTCTACTTACTTGGATACCATATTTTTTAAGCTGATGATGTATCCACAACAACTGTGCACAACATCTCCCTGCAGCTACATACTCAGACTCAGCTGTGGAGATTGCCACACTAGTCTGCTTCTTACAGCTCCATGACACCAATCTTCCTCCTAGAAATTGACAGGTGCCAGTTGTGCTTTTACTATCTTCTTTGTATCCTGCAAAGTCTGCATCTGAATATCCGGTCAGTAGAAAATCTCTATTCTTAGGGTACCAAAGGCCTAGATTAGGTGTGCCCTTAAGATATCTCAAAATCCTCTTAACAGCAGTATAATGAGATTCTTTTGGGCAGGATTGGTACCTATCACAGACACATGTAGCATACATGATGTCAGGTCTACTAGCAGTCAGATAAAGGAGGGAGTCAACTATCCCTCTATACAAAGACTCATCTACAGGTTTTCCTGCATTATCTTTGCTTATAGGCATACTTGTCCCCATTGGAGTTCTCATGGTAGTGGATGACTACATACCATATTTCTTAATTAACTCCTGGGTGAACTTAGACTGGGATATGGACAGGCCATCATCAGTCTGTCATACTTGGAGTCCCAAGAAAAACTTAAGTTCTCTCATGCTGCTCATCTCAAACTTCCCTTGCATAAGTTTAGCAAACTTCCTACAAAGGTTGTTTTCAGTAGAACCAAATATTATGTCATCAACATATATCTGTACTAGGATTATCTTCCCTTTGGATTCCCTAAGGAATAGAGTTTTGTCTATTTTCCCCCTTGAGAATTTGTTCTCAATGAGAAAAGTAGACAAGGTTTCATACCAAGCCCTTGGGGCTTGTTTCAAACCATATAGGACTTTCCTAAGCCTATATACATAATTAGGATAAAGTGGATCAATAAAACCTGATGGCTGTTCTACATAGACTTCCTCCTTTAAGTCTCCATTCAGGAATGCTGACTTAACATCCATTTGGAACACTTTGAAACCCTGATAGGCTGCATATGCTAGGAATAGCCTTATTGCTTCCAACTGTAACACCCCCTATCTGTCGCATAGCATATAGCAGTAGGTCCGGCCGGGGCCCGACGCTGTATGCCATAGACAGACCGGGTGGTTACTCATAGAAACCATCCAACCAATCATAACGTCCTACACAGAGCATTCTAGCGGAAGCAGTTTATAAAAGTTGCAAATAAGAACCCAGCACTAAAGCATGAATGTCCACTAATATAAAATAGGAATGTTATACAAATACCAACACAAGCCTTAAGGCCTTGCAAAATGTTTCACTTGATATTACATAGTTTACAAACCAGGACACGCAGGACGGTCATACATGAATAAAACAGTAAACACTTCCAATTAGGCCTTCGAGGGCCGGCTTCGCACTTAGGGCTTTAGCCCGCTATTGACCGCTTGGTCCAGCAGCACCTACAAGCAATAAACCACCGCACGGTGGCAAAACAAGGCAACGGTCAGCAATGCTGACCAAATTATAACGATCTCGCCCCCAACTCGGGGCGGCGATGCTCCTTCCCTGCATTTCATTAGCATAAGCGAGCAATATATAACAATATTCATTTCATCACAGACGTTGGCTCGCACGACCACACGCCCCGTGCTCTCAGGGCACATTTTCGGTGAACCGGTCGATGTCACGTCAATTAAAGCCATAGACATTCCGGACTCACCACCGCCACTTAGACGGCCAAACCTATGAGCATTTTGTCTTCTTGGCCTGGGTCATGACAATTTAAGCCATTGACCGCCGAAGACCCTAATCTATGCCAACGGCAAGTGCCACATACCCTTAGGTCTCTTTAACCGAATGACATAGAACGGGTACGGTTCCATCTAACCCGTGCTCACATCGCAACGACAATTTAAGCCATATGCGCGGGTCAAACTTCCCCCGAGTCCCATTTCCATCACAATTCACATAACCCGGTTATGTTCAAGTTGGATCTCAGGCCACCAAGTTGGCAAGATCACGCATCCGCCCAGTTTTCCGGGTGCACCTTTGGGTTAATCCCCAAGGCTCCCTGTTGCAATCTACCGTGTAGAAAACCCGAAAAACAACCAATAGCACGGAGTCTTCTCCGGCATTATGCAATGCAACATCACCGATCCAGACCAACTTGTCCGGGTAGGCTTCACACATCATGCCTATGTCCGTTCTCGCTTAGGGACTCTATACAACGGGAACTTCACATATCTACCCGAAGGAACGCCTCCAACTCTCCGCAAACTCGCGAGAACGGGCTTCCTATGCAAAGAAGGAGAGCTACTCATGCTCAAGAAGAGAATCGTTACCCTTGCGTTCTTCTTTGGCGCCATGGAAAAATAAGCGGATGAAAAGCACCGCACTAGCTTTGCCTCCGTGGATCCGGAGTCGGCTCGCGATTTGGAGCTTCGAAACTCCTCCAATGGCCGGATCTAGCTCCTTCTTCCTTCCTTGGCTCTCCTCTCTCTCTAAGCTTTTAGAAAGATATCCACTCATGAAAAGTGAGGGTTTCTAAGTCCAATCCCGGGTATATCCCTTCAGGAACAACCCCCAACCATTGGATCATCAATTAAAGAAATGAACGGGTTTGATTCGGGACTGAAATGCCCAATCTGGACCGCACACGGCCTGGCACACGCCCGTGTCCAGGGCCGTGTGCCTCATTCGCCGTCAAAATCGGCTTGCCTGGAACAACACACGGGTATCGAACACGCCCGTGTTCGACCTGACACGCCCGTGTTCCACCTGACACGGCCGTGTGGCCGGCCGTGTACCCCCATCATTTTTCCCCGAAAACAACCCGAGCACTGCACGGGTTCTAGGACACGCCCGTGTCCTTGCCCGTGTCACCTCAACACGCCTGGGCTCCAGGCCGTGTACACGGTCTCGACACTCGACACTTCGTCGAGCGAAGATCGTCGACCTGATGACATGGCCTTGGACACGCCCGTGTCCTAGGTCGTGTGCCTTGTCTCGACACATCGTCGAGCAAAGTTCGTCGACTCCCCGGGACGAGTGTCGACATGGGTCGACACGCCATGCGACACGCCCGTGTCGCAGGCCATGTGCCATGTCTCGACACTTCGTCGAGCGCAATGTCGACTTCACGGGCTGAGTGTCGACACGGGTCGACACGCCCTACGACACGCCCGTGTCGCAGGCCGTGTGCCCTGTCTCGACACAACGTCGAGCGAAATTCGTCGACACCCTGGCCGATCGTCGACACGGCCTTGACACGCCCTGCGACACGCCCGTGTCGTAGGCCGTGTTCTCTGCTCGACGATCGTCGACTCCAAAATCGTCGACCTCCCGACAAACTCGATGACACAAGCCTGACACGCCCTGGGACACGCCCGTGTCCCAGGCCGTGTGCCTCCTGCCAGAACCCAAAACTGGCCCAAAACGTCACCCGTCGCTCCTTTGAGTTTCGGGGCATTACAACTCTCCCCCTTTTAAAAGAATTTTGTCCACGAAATTATATAAAGGAAAGATATGTACAAAACCAAAATTTGTACCTGAGCGGAACAACTCCGGATACTCGTCAAGCATAGTCTGCTCTCGCTCCCAAGAGAGCTCCTTACGACCGCAATTGTCCCACCGGACCTTGACCATCCTGATCTCTTTATTGCGTAGCCGCTTGACCTCCGAGTCCTCAATCTGCACGGGCTTGACCTTTGTCGTCAGCCCACTATCCATCGTCACTTGATCAACCGCGATCACTTGCGTAGGCTCTTGCACCGCCTTTCGAAGCACCGAAATATGGAATACATCATGTAATCCACCAAGCTCCACTGAAAGCTTCAACCGATAGGCCGCTTCACCAACTCGCTCCAGAACCTCAAACGGCCCAAGGTACCTCGGGCTTAGCTTTTTCAATCGCCGCACCCGCGAGACACCCTTGAACGACTTGATCTTTAAGTATACATAATCGCCCACAGCGAACTCCACGTTCCTGTGCTTGGCATTATAGTACTTTGCTTGCCGGTCCTGAGCGATAAGCAACCTTTCCCGAATGGTTCTCACCAAAGAAGTAGCATCCTCCACTTCCAATCGCTTATACAACTTTGACTCACCCATTTCTAACCAAGACAACGGCGTGCGACATTTTCTACCATATAGGGCCTCGAATGATGTCATCTGAATACTCGCTTGGTAGCTATTGTTGTATGCGAACTCCACCAAATAAAGGTGGTCTTCCCATTGCTTTCCGAAATCCAAGACACACATGCGGAGCATGTCTTCCATGGTTCTATTGACCCTCTCGGTCTGCCCATCCGTTTGCGGATGGAAGGCTGTACTAAATTTCAACTTTGTTCCCAACATTTGATGCACTAGCCTCCAATCATTGGACGTGAACCGCCCATCTCGGTCACTCACGATGCTGCGGGGCACACCATGAAGCCGCACTATGTTATCCACATAAAGCTTTGCCAACTTCTCCACCGGGTCATCCTTCCTATGTAGAATAAAATGCGACACCTTCGTTAACCGATCAACAACCACCGAAATGGCGTTGTTCCCCTTTTGCGACCTTGGCAAACCGTGCACAAAGTCCATAGAGATGTCGTCAAATTTCCACTCCGGAATAGGCAAGGACTTAAGAAATCCTCCCGGCTTTTGGCACTCCGCCTTCACCAAGGCGCAAGTTTGGCACTTCGCTACGTATAGCGCCACATCCTTCTTCAAACCCGGCCACCAAAACAGTTTCTTCACATCACGGTACATCTTCGTGCTCCCCAGGTGAATCGAGTACTTGGTATGGTGTGCCTCGTACAACAACTCCACCCGCAAATTACCCACACTTGGGACGCACAAACGACCGTATTTCCAAAGTAATCCGTCCTCCACGACGAATTGGGAATTTGACCCATCCAGAGCCTCTACCATGAACTGCTTCATATGAGCATCCATATCCAAAGCCTGCCGAATACGATCAGCCAGGTCATATTGGACTTCAGTCCAATTCAGAACTGCTTCAGCACTTGATTGCCTATCCACACAAACAATCTCCAACGCCTCCAACTCCCGCACCAACCGCTCATCATGCACCGATAGCCAATTGGCTTGAGCTGGGGCTCGGCGACTCAACGCGTCCGCAACCGCATTCCCTTTACCAGGCACGTAGTGGATCTTGAATGTATAGTCCCCCAGGAACTCCATCCATCTACGCTGCCGCATATTCAGATCCTTCTGATCAATAAGATACTTCAGGCTCTTGTGATCGGTGTAGATATCAATCTTCACACCGTACAAATAGTGTCTCCACAGCTTCAAGGCAAAAATCACGGCCGCTAACTCCAAGTCATGGACCGGATAGTTCCTTTCATGCACTTTTAGCTGTCTCGAGCCATAAGCTATTACACTTCCGTGTTGCAGTAGCACGCAACCTAAACCGCTGCCCGAAGCATCACTATAAATCTCATAGCCTTCAGTCCCACATGGCGAACTCAGCACAGGCGTCGTGGTCAACCGACACTTCAACTCCTCAAAATCTCACGCGCACTCCGGCGTCGAAACGAACTTATGCTCCTTCCTCGTCAGAGTAGTGAGAGGTAACGCTATCCGCGAGAAGTTATCTACGAAGCGCCTATAATAGCCGGCAAGCCCCAAAAAGCTCCGGACTTCCGCTACCGTAGCAAGCTCAGGCCACTCCCGTATCGCAACAATCTTCACCGAATCCACAGCAATACCCTCTCCACTCACTATATGCCCGAGGAACGCCACTGAGGATAGCCAAAACTCGCACTTCGAGAACTTGACATACAACTGATTTCTCCTTAGCGTCTCCAGAACCAAATGAAGATGCTTGAAGTGATCTTCCTCACTTTGCGAGTTCACTAAAATATCGTCGATGAAGACGATCACGAAATGGTCCAAGTACTCCCTGAAAGTCCTGTTCATCAAATCCATGAACACTGACGGTGCATTAGTCAGCCCAAACGGCATGACCGTAAACTCATAATGCCCGTATCTCGTACTAAACGATGTCTTCAGGATATCACTCTCCCTTATTCGCATCTGATAGTACCCCGACTTGAGATCCAACTTCGAGTACACCGTCGACCCGACCAACTGATCAAAAAGATCATCGATCCGGGGGATCGGGTACTTGTTCTACTCCGTCAACTTGTTGAGCTCCCGATAATCAATACGCAGCCTCAAGCTTCCGTCCTTCTTCTTAACAAAGAGGACCGGTGCGCTCTAAGGCGAAGAACTCGGGCGCACATACCCTTGCTCCAACAACTCTTGCAGTTGAACTTTCAGCTCCGCCATTTCTTTAGGAGCTAGCCGATAAGGAGATCGTGACACAGGCTTTGCACCTGGCACTAGCTCAATCGTGAAATCTATCGCCCGCTGAGGCGGGGCTCCAGGAAGATCTGCGGGGAACACATCAGGGTATTCCGATACCACTGAAATACTATCCAACGCGGGCTTCAGTTTTGCAACCTCCACTAGTGTAAAGAACAGTTCTGCACCGGCACGAACCGCCTTCACCACATGAAGAGCAGACATCAACGTCTTGCTCGACCCCTTTAAGCCCGTAAAAGTCATCTCACGACTTGCTCCCAGCTTGAATTCCTTGCGACCGCAGTCAATATAGGCCTGCTGCTCCGAGAGCCAGTCCATGCCAAATATAACGTCGAACTCCACCAACGGAAGTAAAGACGCCTGCAGGTCGAACTCCTGATTCCCAATACGAATCTTAACATCGCAGATCCTATCCGCTCGCATCGAACACCCATTGGGCAACAACACATCCAACTTATACTTCGCCATCGAAGAAGGGACTCTGATGCGTGATATAAATCCTTCGGACAAGAAGGAGTGTGAAGCTCCCGTATCGAAGAGTGCTCGTGCCAGATTTTCACAAATCAAAACAAATCCTAAACAAGCAGGGGTAAGGTAACATGTGCATAACAAGTATTTAAGGAAATTGACTTGCTATAAATTAAACCGTACCTGTCACCACATCAGCTTGTTTGATGGCCTCCTATTGGCCAAGATTATACACCCTTGGTTGGGCCGGAGCATAGTGGGACGCGGTCGACTCCACCGCCTTTCCCTTCTCTTCATAAGTCGCTCCCGGCCTTCTCTCGGACTTAGGACGTCCGCTCCAACAGTCACGGGCAAAATGCCCCGTCTTGCCACAAGTAAAACATGCGCCCGGGGTCCGACTCGTAGTCTCCCCAGAAGCACCAGAAGGAGCTGGACCCGAAGTCCTATGCTTCTTGAAAGACCTCCGATATCCGGACTTTGAAGTAGTCGGCACTTTGAATTCAGATTTCCTATCACCCAAGCTTTTCTTTGCTTGTACAATCTTCATGTCCTTCTCCAAGGACCGGACAGTATTGACCAAGGTTAAGAAACCCTGCGGCATCGGCCCCGAGAGTAGTAACCTCAACTCATCTCTCAACCCTTCATAGAAGCGATTAGTCTTGCGCTCCTCATCCACAATAGTGGAGCTAGCATAATGACTCAGACGAGTAAACTCGTGGAGATATTTATCCACGCTCCTCTCACCCTGAACCAACTTCAAAAACTCATTCTCCAATGCTATCCTCTGCGTCGAGGGGAGGTATCTAGCCAAGAACAATCTCGAGAACTCCTCCATCGAGACATCAACAAGTTGCCTACCTCTCAGCAAGTGCAGCTCCAATCCTTCCCACCACATTCTCGCTTCACCGTCCAAAAGGAACGTAGCGATGGTGGTCATTTGCCACTCCTCCGTCTCCGTTGCTGTCATGACTCTCTTCACCCTGGAGAGCCAGTCTTCAGCTTGAGATGGGGTTCCCAACCCCGAGAATACCGGAGGGTTAAAGCTCATTACATGCTTAAGCTGCCTCTCGGTTGCCCTCCTTGGCACCAACGGTTCCACTACCACTTGTTCCACTCTCCTCGGCTCAGCCTCTTGAAGAGGTTCCTGCTCCATCGCAGGAGCGGGCTGCTGCGTTTGCCTTGTAGGCTGCGCATTTATCATGGCCAACACTGCTTCGGCCACCAATCGTAAGTTCTCAGCCGATAGAGGTGTTGCAGGAGCAACATCTGGTGCACTGCTAGCCTCAGAAACTCGGCGTTCCGACGGCCCAGCACCACTTATGGTCACCTATAGTGGTACAAAACACCGTTAAGCGACCAAATAGAATTGCAAACAGCAATTATAGGAACACGCAGGTTCCTCAAACACGTGTATTTTCATTCCTAAGTGGACATTCATGGGTTCTTTTACTGTTATAACGATGGCGCACACAATGTGCTCACCACCCCTTAAAAAAGAATTCGCCCACGAATTCACTTTAAGCCCAACCAAAACCAGTAGTCTGATACCAAATTGTAACACCCCCTATCCGTCGCATAACATATAGCAGTAGGTCCGGCCGGGGCCTGACGCCGTATGCCATAAACAGACCGGGTGGTTACTCATAGAAACCATCCAACCAATCATAACGTCCTACACAGAGCATTCTAGCGGAAGCAGTTTATAAAAGTTGCAAATAAGAACTCAGCACTAAAGCATGAATGTCCACTAATACAAAATAGGAATGTTATACAAATACCAACACAAGCCTTAAGGCCTTACAAAATGTTTCACTTGATATTACATAGTTTACAAACCAGGACACGCAGGACGGTCATACATGAATAAAACAGTAAACACTTCCAATTAGGCCTTCGAGGGCCGGCTTCGCACTTGGGCTTTAGCCCACTATTGATCCGCTTGGTCCAGCAGCACCTGCAAGCAACAAACCACCGCACGGTGGCAAAACAAGGCAACGGTCAGCAATGCTGACCAAATTATAACGATCCCGCCCCCAACTCGGGGCGGCGATGCTCCTTCCCTGCATTTCATTAACATAAGCGAGCAATATATAACAATATTCATTTCATCACAGACGTTGGCTCGCACGGCCACACGCCCCGTGCTCTCAGGGCACATTCTCGGTGAACCGGTCGATGTCACGTCAATTAAAGCCATAGACATTCCGGACTCACCACCGCCACTTAGACGGCCAAACCTATGAGCATTTTGTCTTCTTGGCCTGGGTCACGACAATTTAAGCCATTGACCGCCGAAGACCCTAATCTATGCCAACGGCAAGTGCCACGTACCCTTAGGTCTCTTTAACCGAACGACATAGAACGGGTACGGTTCCATCTAACCCGTGCTCACATCGCAACGACAATTTAAGCCATATGCGCGGGTCAAACTTCCCCCGAGTCCCATTTCCATCACAATTCACATAACCCGGTTATGTTCAAGTTGGCTCTCAGGCCACCAAGTTGGCAAGATCACGCATCCGCCCAGTTTTCCGGGTGCACCTTTGGGTTAATCCCAAGGCTGCCTGTTGCAATCTACCGTGTAGAAAACCCGAAAAACAACCAATAGCACGGAGTCTTCTCCGGCATTATGCAATGCAACATCACCGATCCAGACCAACATGTCCGGGTAGGCTTCACACATCATGTCTATGTCCGTTCTCGCTTACGGACTCTATACAACGGGAACTTCACATATCTACCCGAAGGAAAGCCTCCAACTCTCCGTAAACTCGCGAGAGTGGGCTTCCTATGCAAAGAAGGAGAGCTACTCATGCTAAAGAAGAGAAACGTTACCCTTGCGTTCTTCTTTGGCGCCATGGAAAAATAAGCGGATGAAAAGCACCGCACTAGCTTTGCCTCCATGGATCCGGAGTCGGCTCGCGATTTGGAGCTTCGAAACTCCTCCAATGGCCGGATCTAGCTCCTTCTTTCTTCCTTGGCTCTCCTCTCTCTATAAGCTTTTAGAAAGATATCCACTCATGAAAAGTGAGGGTTTCTAAGTCCAATCCCGGGTATATCCCTTCAGGAACAACCCCCAGCTGTTGGATCATCAATTAAAGAAATGAACGGCTTTGATTCGGGACTGAAATGCCCAATCTAGACCGCACACGGCCTGGCACACGCCCGTGTCCAGGGCCGTGTGCCTCATTCGTCGTCAAAATCGGCTCGCCTGGAACAACACACGGGTATCGAACACGCCCGTGTTCGACCTGACATGCTCGTGTACCACCTGACACGGCCGTGTGGCCGGCCGTGTACCCCCATTATTTTTCCCCGAAAACAACCCGAGCACTGCACGGGTTCTAGGACACGCCCGTGTCCTTGCCCGTGTCACCTCAACACGCCTGGGCTCCAGGCCGTGTACACGGTCTCGACACTCGACACTTCGTCGAGCGAAGATCGTCGACCTGATGACACGGCCTTGGACATGCCCGTGTCCTAGGCCGTATGCCTTGTCTCGACACGGGTCGACACGCCCTGCGACACGCCCTGCGACACGCCCGTGTCGCAGGCCGTGTGCCATGTCTCGACACTTCGTCGAGCGCAATGTCGACTTCACGGGCTGAGTGTCGACACGGGTCAACACGCCCTGCCACACGCCCGTGTCGCAGGCCGTGTGCCCTGTCTTGACACAATATCGAGCGAAATTCGTCGACACCCTGGGCCGATCGTCGACACGACCTTGACACGCCCTGCGACACGCCCATGTCGCAGGCCGTGTTCTCTGCTCGACGATCGTCGACTCCAAAATCGTCGACCTCTCGACCAACTCGACGACACAAGCCTGACACGCCCTGGGACACGCCCGTGTCCCAGGCCGTGTGCCTCCTGCCAGAACCCAAAACTGGCCCAAAACGTCACCCGTCGCTCCTTTGAGTTTCGGGGCGTTACACCAACCTTGGCACAGGGGCAAATGTTTGATCAAAGTCTATGCCCTCTTCCTGCCTGTATCCTTTGGCAACAAGCCTTGCCTTGTTCTTAATTATGATCCCACTCTCATCTAGCTTGTGCATGTAGATCCACTTAGTCCCTATGACATTGTGATCTTTTGGTTTAGGAACTAAGTTACAGACCTTGCATCTCCTGAATTTATTTAACTCCTCCTACATAACATCAATCCAGTGTGGGTCTTGTATAGCTTCTTCAAATCTTTTAGCTTCATGTTGAGACAAGAATCTTGAGCATAGTACAGTGTTCAAGATCCTGCTTCTAGTTTGAACCCCTTGTCTAGGATCACCAATAATCTGGTGTACAGGATGATCCTTTAAATGTCTAACTGCTGGAGGAAGTCTGTCTATAGTTTGACTTTCTCCATTTTCTTCATTCTGCTGTACTTCATGGTCTTCATCAGCATCTTGTGAGTCTTGTACTCCCCTTGGACAACAACCATCATTTTCCTTTTCCTGCCTTGCAGTTTGATCTTCTTTGATAATCAGCATGTCCATCTTCTCTTTTATACCTGTAGAGCTACAAGAACTACTAGGCAACCCACTGTTAATAAGTCTTGATTCATCAAATATAACATGAACAGACTCTTCTACAACTTGTGTAGTCAAGTTATAGACTCTATATGCCTTACTATTGTTATTGTACCCAACAAATATCCCATCTTGGGATTTGACAGCAAACTTTGTCAGGTAAGACTTGCCATTGTTAAGCACATAGCACTTACAACCAAAGATCCTAAAATAGGATAAGTTTGGTTTTCTGCCTTTCATAACCTCATAGGGTGTCTTTTTGTAGCTCTTAGTGATGGAAGCCCTATTGAGCACATGACATGCAGTGTTTACTGCCTCAGCCCAAAAATATTCTGGGAGAGAAGTGTCACTCAATAGAGTTCTACCTGTCTCAATAAGAGTCCTATTCTTTCTTTCAGCAATTCCATTTTGCTGAGGAGTTCTAGGTGAGGAGAATTCCTGATGAATCCCAAATTCTTCACACAACTTTGTCATATTTTCAGATTGAAATTCAGTTCCATGGTCACTTCTGATTTTGACCACTGAATTGTTCAGTTCATTCTGAATTTGCTTAACAAAGTTGCAGAAAACAGTTGGGGTTTCAGATTTCTGCCTCAAAAAGAAAACCCATGAAAATCTAGAATAGTCATCTACAATCACAAATGTGTAGACTTTCCTACCTAGACTCTGAACTGGCATTGGACCAAATAAATCCATATGCAAGAGGTATAAACATCTCACTGAGTCTTTGGTTTCTAGGCTATGAAATGAGGATCTGGTCTGCTTGCCTTTTTGACAAGCTGAGCATATTCCATCCTTAATGCACTTAACTTGATGACCATTCCTCATTAACTCTTTATTAAAGAGTTGACCAATAGTCTTGTAGTTTAGATGAGCTAGCCTCTTGTGCCATTTGACATAATGAGAGGCTTTCTCACCAGCTACCAGACAAATAGGAGAATCTTTATTCTCACTCAAAAAGTTGAGGCAATACACATTTCCTTTCCTATAACCAGTCAACATGATCTTCTGATCACTTGACCTTTTAATATTACAACCATTCTTAATGAATGAAATGTCATATCCAAGATCACTCAGTTGACTTATGTTTATCAAGTTATGTTTCAAACCCTTCACATAAGCCACTTGAGTGATAGTAATTGAGCTGTTAGAAATGTTACCAAACCCTTTGATGACTCCTTTTTCAGAACCACCAAAGATTACTTTAGGTCCATTCAATATGGGTGAGTAGCCCTTCAACAATCCTCTTGTTCCAGTCATATGTCTGGAACATCCACTATCCAAGTACCATAAAGGGGCATGGCCACTTGGACTTATCTGCAACAAATAATTACTTAACCTTAGAACCCCAATTGTTATTGGGTCCTTGGTTCAGGTTAGACTGAAATTTAGCATAATTTATAGCAGCCCTTCTTCCAGGTAAGCTGGTATTCATCCTAACACTAGTGTTATGCCAACAGTCAATGGCAAAGTATCCCACCTTGCCACAACACCAACACTCATATCTATTATACCTCTTTTTAGGTACAGTTTTAACAGCTTTGCTGTCAGCTGTTCTTAATATTGTAGGTATAGTGTTTCTTTGCTTGAGTGCTGGATACCACTTGTCATTCAGAATATCAGGCTTACCATGACCATGTATGATATCATGATCATTACTATTGGTAGGATGTGCTCTTTTTTGAGAGCAATAGGGGGATTGAAGACAAGTGGCTTAACTGGGGCTTTCCTTTTCCTTTTGGAATTAGCTGCTCTAGTATTTCCCTTAAAACCCAATCCTGCCTTACCCTTTTGAGACACAAAGTCATCAATTAAGGGTAGGACAGATTTTGGATTAGAGAAATTAGACACTAGATCTTTTTCCTTCTGAAGTCTGACTTCCAGACTTTTGATTTGATCACTCTTGAATGTGATTGTTCCCATCTGAATAACAGTTATGTTTTTCTGATTGACAATCTCATTCATCTTCTGATCCAGCAGCTTTTCTGAATCAGATGCAGCCAACTTAAGAGCTGCAATTTCCTTAGCCTGAATTTTAGTCAGGTTTTTGCATCTCTTAAATACCTGCAGCAAATCACCATATTCATCTATAAGTTGATGAATATCTCCTTAAGATTCAGATCCATCCACATCTATTGATGCAAATGCTTCTGATTCTGAGCCAGTGTAATAATCAGAGTCTTCAGATAAGCTTTTTACCTTACTGGGACCAGGCTGATCCTGGTAGTGATCTTCATCAGTCAGGGCCATCTGCCCTTTGCACTGATGATCTTCAGTTCCATTTATTGAGTCCAGCAATTGCAAGAACTCAGTCCCTTCTTCTGTTGTAAACAGACCAATATAAGCTTCAGCAACAGATTCAGAATCTGAAGATGATGGATCTGTCCAGCTTTTCTCTTTCTTTGCTACAAAGGATTTCTCCTTCTTGTTCTTATACTGAGAATTCTTCTTATCTGCAGATTCCTTTATTTTGTCTGGACAATCAGCTACTACATGTCCAGGTTTGTTGCAACAATAACACTCAATCTTTGTAGTTGTTGATTTGCTAGGTTTTGACCTACTCTTGTCCTTTCTAGATGACTTTCTTTTCTGATAATATTCATCATTGGACTGAGAGAAGGATGACTTAGTTCTCCACTGCTTCTTCTTCAAAAATCTCTGAAGCTTCCTTGTGAAGATAGTAAAGTCCTCATCAGAATGATTGCTCTCTAAGGAGTGACTATCAGAACTTTCAGAGATCACTTCTGCAGCTTTCTTAGGAGGAGATGGAGATATCCTCCTGTCCTTTCTTGTGGCTTCTGCCTTGAAGGCCACTGACTTTTCTCTATGGCCAACTTAAGTACTTTTCTCTTCCTCCTTTCTGGCCATGAGTTGCATTTCATAAGAAAGCAATTTGCCAAATAGTGTTGGAGGAGAGATTTCTGCCAGTCTGGCCACTTCCCTGATGGCCCAGATCTTGGTGTCTCAATCCTTAGTCAAAGATCTAAGGAATTTATCATTCAACTCATATGTACTAAAGACCCTTCCATATGACATTAGTTCATTCACAATTCTGAAGAACTTCTTATAACATTCAGTGATGCTGTCTGATTTGCTTTGTCTGAAGCTCTCATATTCTTGATTAAGCATTGACTTTCTATCTTGCCTAACTTCTTTTGATCCCTCCATGTAGACTATCAATGTGTCCCACATCTCCTTGGAGGTTTTACAGTGAATCAGATTTTGGAATGTTGAGTCATCTATGACACTCACTATAATATTCTGAGCTCTCTTGTCCATAGTAGCCAAGATAATCTCATCCTTAGTCATTTCTGAAAAGACTTTTGGTGTCCTCTGATTAGCATCAAGAACTGAGACTTTCATTAGAATATAAGGCCCTTCCTTAACAGTTATATATATTCTTGGATCAGATGCTTCCATAAACAATCTGACCCTTTCTTTCCATATTCCAAAGATTTCTTTCCTGCATATGGGCAAATTCATGGAACTAAGTTCCTTATGATTTTCTCCTGAACCCATCTTTTCTAATTTATTCTGCCTCACAGATCTTACTCAGACTGTTAAGTCTATCTTTGAGTAACCTGGCTCTGATAACACTTGAAAGAATTGGTTTCAAGATAACCTAAACACCTAGGGGGGGTGAATAGGTTCAATTCCTTTTTACTCTAAGGCAGAATATTAATTCAGTTAATCAAATTGAATCAAACAGTTCTACAGCAACCACATCACAGAAATCACAATATCACACACAATCACAGATGACACACAGATTTATAGTGGCTCCCCAAATGATGGGTACATCCACTTCCCCCTTCGCCTATCTAGCAGTGTGCTAGATTCAGCCTAACTTCTTCTTTCCTTCTCAGATCCATAGATCTTATAGCTCAGAACCCAGTCAAGGTTCCTACAACTCAGAGTGAGTCCACACTCCTACAACTCAGGCAATTAAGCCCTACCTCAGCCTTCACCCAGGCCTACAACTCAGAGAATTAAATCTCCTACCTCAGGCACACATCCCTACCTCAGCCTTCCCAAGGCCTACAATTCAGAGATGTAAATCTCCTACCTCAGGCACTCAGCCCTACCTCAGCCTTTATAAATTAGGCTTACAACTCAGATTAATAATGATCTTACAGAAAAATGATAAAAAATAAGTTTTATCTTTCACCCAAGTTGAGAGAGAATGGGTAGAAAGTTTTCTTGATCAGTCCTTAAAGAATCTGATTACACAGAAATCAACATGTCTTTGGCTTTCTTCAAAGCTTCTTGAATCTGAACATAGTAAGGTTGAATTTCTTGAAGTTGATCTTCAATCAGCTTCCTTCTTAAAATACAGAAATTAATCTGAATTCTTCTTTGCAGATTAGTTCAGGATCTGCTCTTAAGAGATTAGTTGATGATAATCTCTTTCTTCACTTGAATTGTTGGAGCTCTCTCTCTCAACAAATTCTTCTGAAGATATTTTGAAATTATTCACTTAGATCCACTTGAAATCTCTGACTGGATTTTCTTGTGTATGTTGGATCTTCTATTGTAATTGTGTTTCGTGTACTTCTACTTTTTTTTTGTTCTCAATTGATAGAATCTTTCTTTATATAGACTTCATCTGACCCTGATTATTACACTGGCTCAGAATCATCCAACACTTATTCAGAAGTCGTCACAATTCCTTTTTAGTGGTTCCCCTAAACACCTAGAGGGGGGGGGGGTGAATATGTTCAATTCCGTTTTACTCTAAGGCGAAATATTAATTCAGTTAATCAAATTGAATCAAACAGTTCTACAGCTACCACATCACAAAAATCACAATATCACACACAATCACAGATGACACACAGATTTATAGTGGTTCCCCAAATGATGGGTACATCCACTTTCCCCCTTCGCCTATCTAGTAGTGTGCTAGATTCGACCTAACTTCTTCCTTCCTTCTCAGATCCACAGATCTTACAGCTCAGAACCCAGTCAAGGTTCCTACAACTCAGAGTGAGTCCACACTCCTACAACTCAGGCAATTAAGCCCTACCTCAGCCTTCACCCAGGCCTACAACTCAGAGAATTAAATCTCCTACCTCAGGCACACAGCCCTACCTCAGCCTTCCCAAGGCCTACAACTCAGAGATATAAATCTCCTACCTCAGGCACTCAGCCCTACCTCAGCCTTTATAAATTAGGCTTACAACTCAGATTAATAATGATCTTACAGAAAAATGATAAAAAATAAGTTTTATCTTTCACCCAAGTTGAGAGAGAATGGGTAGAAAGTTTTCTTGATCAGTTCTTGAAGAATCTGATTACACAGAAATCAACCTGTCTTTGGATTTCTTCAAAGCTTCTTGAATCTGAACACAGTATGGTTGAATTTCTTGAAGTTGATCTTCAATCAGCTTCCTTCTTAAAATACAGAAATTAATCTGAATTCTTCTTTGCAGATTAGTTCAGGATCTGCTCTAAGAGACTAGTTGGTGATAATCTCTTTCTTCACTTGAAATGTTGGAGCTCTCTCTCTCAACAAATTCTTCTGAAGATATTTTGAAATTCTTCACTAAGATCCACTTGAAATCTCTGACTGGATTTTCTTGTGTATGTTGGATCTTCTGTTGTAATTGTGTTTCATGTACTTCTACTTTTTTTTGTTCTCAATTGATAGAATCTGTCTTTATATAGACTTCATCTGACCTTGACTTCTGCTGACCTGGCTGTGGTAGAGCCCATCCTCGACGAAAGAATAACTCAAAGTTTGGCAGGAGCGTTGAGTGGAGAAGAATAACTCAACGCCAAAGGCTAGCTAGAGCGTTGAGTGGAGAAGCATCACTCAACGCTGAAGGCTGGCTGGAGCGTTGATTGGAGAAGCATCACTCAACGCTGAAGGCTGATGGGAGCGTTGAGTGGAGAAGCATCACTCAACGCCAAAGACTGGCTAGAGCGTTGAGTGGAGTAGCATCACTCAACGCCAAAGGCTGGCGGGAGCGTTGAGTGGAGAAGCATCACTCAACGCCAAAGGCTGATGGGAGCATTGAGTGGAGAAGAATCACTCGATGCTAAAGGCTGGTAGGCTTCCAACATCCTGAGGCGCGAGCCCCTGCACCTGCACAGAGCGGGAGCCTTCCCGCACACCCTGATTCCGCCATGGCCTGAGCCTTTGATGCGTTCGACGATCATAACCATAAGTTGAAGGCCCAGCTCGATGAACTGGCGTTCGACGAACTGCGCCCCCAGCTTGACAGGCTGAGCTCGACGAACTGGTGTTCGACGAAATGACGCTACTCAACCCCTGTGCGAGAACCCTCCCGGCTACTTACGGCGAGAGCACTCCCGCACGCTTTCTTACTTGATCCAATTATAAGTCCAAATCAAGACCAATCCCGGTCCTTGGAGGATCTTGGTCCTACTCAGCGAATATGGGGTTGTACAAAAACAACCTCGGACCATGATGGGTAGAAGTGGTTAGTGATAAACACAGAGGTTGTTTATTTTGTGATTTCAAAGAACTGAAGGAATTTACTTGGAGGAAGAAAGTTACTTTTTTTATTGCTTACTTATTTGCAGTACAGAGTTATATATATATAGTCATTCAAATTCAGGGCTATTTTTATATTACACAAGCCCATTACACTTAAGTCATTACATTTGACTAACAAAACACAACACATTTATTGACGCTCGTCTTCTTCCTCATACAGTTGTAGCTTATCATCTCAGCTTGGTCTTGATTTTTTCGGAGTTAGTTTTTTATTTGGGGCTTCTTCAGATTACCCTCTCTTCCAACACCCCCTCTTAATCTGGAGATGCCTTGATTTGTAGTTTTTCTCATAGTACCATAAACTTTTGCCTTGGTAAAGGTGTCATCATTATTCCTGCCACTTGTTCTTCAGATTTTCAAAAATATAGATCTATTTTATTTTGTTCTACTTGTTCTCGGATAAAATGATGGCTGATTTTAATATGCTTGCTTCATTTGTGGAATATAGGGTTTTTGCTAATCCAATTGTTGATGTATTATCACATTGCAACACAATCTTCTTTTATCCCATTTGTCTTCTTTAACTAAGCATTGTTGCAGTTGTTGAAGCCATAAAGCTTTACAGGTAGCACTACTCATGGCCATATATCCCGCTTTAGATGATTCAAGGACAATGGTTGATTGTTTACGGGCACTTCATGAGATAGGTTTATCGCCCAAATAAAACACATAGCCGACTGTTCTCTTCCAGTCTTCAGTGTCGCTTGCCCAATCTGAATCAGATTTTCCTCTTATCTCTTCATTTTCCCCTTTCTTCTAACAGAGCCCATATGATCTGGTCCTTTGTAAGTACCGTAATAGGCGTTTTGCTGCAGCATTGTGATGTTTACTAGGATCGATAACATATCGGGACGGAAGATTTACGACCATTTCTATATCTGGTCTCGTATGTGTAAGATACATAAGTGATCCAATTAATGATCGATACTATTATACATCTTCTTTTTCTTCTTCTGCTATCTTTTATGTAATTTCTCGTTGCAACTTAGAGGGGTAAGAGCTGGATTACAAGTATCCATGTCGTATTTCTTTAATAGCTCTGTTATAAAATGTTGTTGTGATAGAAATATTGCATTTTGGCCTTGTGTTACCTGAATGCCCAAAAAGTAATGCAAAACACCTAAATTAGTCATCTCATATTGTTGTTCCATGCATGTCTTGAAATGTTGAATCTGTGCTGGCGAACTACCAGTTACTATCAGATCATCAACATAAACACATACAAGTAATATGTGTTGATTTTCTTGCTTTATATACAAAGATGCTTCAATAGGGCAACAATGAAAACCTTTGAGAGGATATACCGATCAAGATTAACTTTCTGGGCACGTGGTGCCTGTTTAAGCCCATATAATGTTTTTCTTAATCGATAGACTTTGTATTTCTCCTCAATTTTTTGAAAGCCTTTTGGTTGTTCGACGTATACTTCTTCTGTCAGTACACCGGTTAGGAAGGCTGGTTTAATATCCAATTGATAGAGGGGATATTTCTTTTGGGCTGCAAAGGCAATGATGAAACAAATCGTTTCCATTCTTACCACCGACGCATATGTTTCATCATAATCTCTTCCTGGTTGCTGAGCATATCCTTTTGCCACGAGCCGTGTCTTACCCTTGACAAACTCTCCCTTTTCATTTGTCTTAATACAATAAATCCATTTCAACCCAATAATTTCTTTATTCTTGGGTTGTACTGTAAGTGTCCAGCTATCATTTTTCTGAATATTTTGTATTTCTTCTTGCATGCTCTTCTCCACTCTTCCTTTTTTACAGTTTCTTCAAAGTTTGCTGGAAATTGAGCTATAAGAAAGATTTGTTGAGTGCTGATAGATATCTTCAATACTTCTAGTTTTTCAGGGAGATGAGGATTCAATAACACTTTAATCTTCTTGATGCAATGGATATTGCTCATCATCAAATGTTGGATGGAAGAGACTGGATGGACCTGTATCTTGTTCATCCCCAATCATTTAAGAAGGTGATGATTTCACATTATTTGATCCCCAAGGCCACTTCTGTAATTCATTAAAGGTAACATTTATCGATATGACTAATTGGTTGGTATTGGGATCAATTATTCAATAAGCTTTTAATTTTGCACTATAGCCAGTAAATACAAACATTTGAGTTTTATCTTCTAGCTTCCCTCCTTTCTCCATTAATACATAAGTTGTGCACCCAAATGTTTTAAAATGAGTCACTGATGGCTTTCTTCCATAGTTGACTTCATACAGAGTTGCTAAGTTGAGAGCTTTACTGGTCACTCTATTTAATATATAAATCGGTGTATTTACTGCTTCTCCCCAGTATGTTTTAGGAAGATCCATATGCAATAACATAGCTCTTGCCATTTTGACCACAGTTCAATTTTTTTCGTTTCACTACACCATTTTGTTGTGGGCTCCTTGGTGTCGTGAGCTCACGTCTAATCCCTTGTTCTGTACATAAATCATTGAACTGCTTGGAGAGGAATTCACCCCTCTATCAGTTCTAAATGATCCAATGGAACAATTTAACTATTTTTGTATCATAGTGACACATTTTTTAAGTGTCAAAAACATCAGATTTATTTTTCAACAGATAAATCAATTAGAAGTAAGAAATACCTCTTTTCTCCAAAGGATTCTACTTGAGCTGGTCCCCATATATCTCCATGGATTAATTGGAGGGGCTTTGTACTTCTCTTGGAAGCCTTTTGTGAATATGGCATGGTATGAGCTTTGTTTTTAATGCAACTTTGACAAATACTATTTTCAAACTTATTCTTTAGAAGACCTACTAACATTCGGGTTTGCCCCATTTTTCTGATAGCTCCCCAATGAATATGATGCAACCTTTGGTGCCATAATGTAGCAATCTTCTTTGATGTTGCACTTGTATTGATGGTGTTGTTGCAAGTTAGTTGAGTATCTATAACAAATACATGATTATTTGTCATAAGTGTTGATACAATGGTTGTCCTTGTTTGTTGTTCTTTTATTTGACACAAGCCATTTGCAAACAAGACTGTATAACCCTTTTGAAGTGATTGACCAACACTCAATAAATTCTGAGTTAAGGTGGAGACCCATTGTACATCAGTAATTTTCTTTACCTCACCATGTTTAGTAAAGATATTTACTGTGCCTTTTCCTTCAATCTTATGAGATGTGCCATCCCCTAAATAAACTTGTGCTTTATATGTTTCATCTAAGTCGGCAAAGTGCGATTTATTGCAGCTCATATGCCTCGAACAGTCACTATCTATACACCACCAAAGGGATTTTTCAATTTTGGATTCAGCTTTTCTGCACGTATAAAATACTGTGTCTACACCCAATTCTTGATTTTCAATATAACTAACAGCTTCTTTTGTTTTAAACCAACAATCCTTACCCAAATGAGTTGAGCGCTTACATAGTTTGCATTTTTGATAATAGTCAATGAGATTATGGTTATTTTTCATACATAAAAAATAGTATAAGTCACTTACTTGTTCTTTATGTGTTTCTTTTCCAAACTTATTTGTACCAACCTTCTTATTACCTGACTTCTTCAACGATGGTTTTCCAAAGTTGAGGTTTGCCTGTAAGGCTTGTTCCAAATGTGGAACTTGTTTTTTCATACGAGCTTCATGAGACTGCAAATATCCCATCAGTTCTGTTAATGTCAAGGTATCCAGGTCATGTGCTTCTTCTATAGCTTCCACTATATACTCATATGACTTGGGTAAGCCTCTTAATATTTTGTGCATGAGTTGTTGATTATTGACAACTCTGCCAAAATTTCCAATTTGGTTTACAATATTAGATATTTTGGCATAAAAGTATTGTACTCTTTCATCCTCATTCATTTGAGCTGCATCAAGTTGTCTCTATAAAGTTTAAACTTTGATGAAAACTACTTTCTTGGAGCCTTTAAACTCTTCTTTCAATGTATCTCAGGCTTCCTTTGCCGTGGTTGCACCCATGATACGTGGAAAATAGCGTTTGATAAGCTTTGTTGTATTAATAACAGAGCTCAAACATTCTTATTTCTTGCTTCCATCCCAGGTTTGATAGTGCCATCATCAACTGCTTTATCAAGGACGATTCCCTTTTAGACCACTTCTAACAAGTCTTGTGAGTCGAGAGGGTGAGCATCCTTATGCTCCAGAATTCATACATATCACCATCGAATATATGGACACCAGATTGAGAGTATTGGGGAATACCTCATCTGGTAGATGATGAAGCCATTCTTTCTTCTCTAACTCTCTCCAAATCTACCTTCGTCTCTATGAACCAAGACACTGATACCAATTGTGATTTCAAAGAACAGAAGGAATTTACTCGGAGGAAGGCAGTTCTTTTTTTATATTGCTTACTTATTTGCAGTACAGAGTGATATATATATATATATACGAGTGACAGGCACGGGCCTCCGGCCCTCGTACCCCGCGCGACAGTACCTTGCCCTCCCCCGGCGGGCTTCACCCCTACAACCCCTTGCGACAGACACGACTCGCGGTTGCAGGCTTCGCCCCCCTGCATATTTTTTTTAATTTAAAATATTAGATTAATATAATATATGTCCACTGTGTAAAGAGAAATGTATGCCCCAACATTTTTTTATCTTCACAAAACAGAATCATTAACGAATCAAGGTATCATAGAAGAGATAGCCATGAGAATTTATCTAAAATACTTATCACATTTTAGCATATTAATTTCAAGGAACCATTAAGCTAAAGTCGGGCATAAGAATATCAAACTAAATTCGAGCATGTGAATAATCCTAGCAGCGAGTTTGGGGAAGAATTGCCCTAGCATCGAGTTTGGGGAGTTATTATCATTAAACAGAGCAGCAACTTTGGGGAAGAAGAGCTAGGGCGCGTTCACCTGAAATGAGGGGAGAGGGAGGTGGTCGTCGATATATTTAGAAGTCAAGCTGAAGATTTAGTTCGGTAGAGGGTTACCCGACGCTTCTCTTCCAATGATAGGGGGAAGAACTCCTTCGACACAACATGATTCCTCTCCAGAATCTCACCAACAACGCGTAGTTGATCACCTTGAAGAACCCCTAACCTTTGCAGGCCGATTCCACCTCCGTGATCAGTCGCCTCTTGCGATAAGTGCCTCCGACGGCGAAAATTGATCAAGGGAGAGGGAGAGAGAGTGAGGAAGAGCGAGACAGGAAGTATAAAAATAATTGTTTTTTTGCCGAAATAGGCGTCGGGCTTTGATGGGATTTAAGGAGGAAAACTTTGGGAGAAATTTTATTTGTAGCCCATGATCTTATGATCCTACGGTCCACATTAATTGAATGAATTTTTAATTCACAGCTATTGGAAGACCACCATACTTCTTTTTAATATAGTATATATATATATATATATATATATATATATATATATATATATATATATATATATATATATATATATATATATATATATATATATATAGTCATTCAGACTCATGGCTATTTTTATAGTACACAGGCCCATTACACTTAGGTCATTACATTTGACTAACAGTACACAAAAAATTTATTGACGCTTGTCTTCTTCCTCCTACAGTTGTAGCTTATCATCTCCACTTGGTCTTGATCTTTTCCGAGTTAGTTTTTTATTTGGGAATTCTTCATATTACCCTTTCTTCCAACATATTTATGGTTAGGATAACCGTGAATGATAAATATAGACTAAATTGAATCTCACATTGGACTGAGAGCGAAAGTTAGGTTATATTTGGTTCCGCGGTGGCGGGTGCATCCAGTGGGTCAAAACATCACTTTGGGACCAGAGGGGGGGAGGTGGGGGTCGAAATGGAGCGGATCGGGGCCATTTCCTCCTTGCTGTAGGTGAAAACGGAGCATACGCCGCCGACGACCATTTGTTAACCTGTCGTCCGGCGGTGCTTGCTTCAAACGGAGGCGGCGAAACACCGAACCAAACAAAGCCTTAGTACTTATGTAATAGTTTGCTCCCTCAAATATCAAATACATCTTTTGATGCAGTGAGTGGAGCTATGTTTGATAACTTTGTAATTAAAAGTGTTCGGTGGGAGTAGTTATGTTGGTTGGTGACAACCCTGAAGTCCATGTGTGACGCCTATGAAAAAATATATTAAATTGTGTAGCTCAACTTAGTTTGGGCTGGGTTATACTTGTTGCGGGTCACCCGGTCCTGAAAATCAGAACGCCTTATCTCGGAGTCGAACTAGGAGCACAAATAGTCAATGAAAACCAACAGTAAAAAACAAAAAGTTTTTTAAAGTGGAAAACCCATAAAAAGCGAAAAACTACGTGGTCAGATCTGTACCGGACCGAAACCCACTATTTCCTTGGAGTTTACAAGAGTCGAGATAAGTCCTTGGAGAGTGACAAACCACCTCTCTATTGCAAGGACAAAATATGAAAACAGTGGTGAAGAAGCTAAGTTCTTGGAGCATGGGTGGAAGCGCTCCGATGGTGAAAATTTCTAAATCCACGGAGCCTCGATGGAAGTGCTCCTCTTGAGTCAGAGCCTTGATGAGAGTGCTCCCTTGATGGAGAATACCATGTCTTGAAAGCTTTATGATGTCTTTGCGCTAGAAGGGGAGCATAGCGAATTCTTGAGCGGATGATCGATCTATGTTCCATGACCTCCCCGAAAAACCTCAGTGCTCTTCCTCATCTCTAGAGTTGTCCCCTCTCAAATGAAGGCCCGAGGGCCTTTTTATAGTTTTCTGGAGGGTTAGACTGGTAATTGTGTCAGGGGAGGAATTTGTGTCAACGATTGTCGTCACTCTATCTCGATCACCTGAATTACCAATTTTAGCGAAATGATAAAAATACCACCCGGGTAGTTCGGGCAGCCTGGGCGGGATGACCGTCGACGGCCGCCATTGCACGCGCGTGCAAGACGTGCGGGCAAGCATGAGGCGCCTAAGACGCACATCCAAGACGCGGGCGCTGCCGCGCGAGCGCCCATGAGTGTGCGCGCCCATGGGCCGCGTGCTGCCGCGCCCATGGGCTGCGTGCTGCCGCGCCCATGGGCCGCGTGCTGCCGCGCCCATGGTCTGCGTGCTGCTGCGACCCCATGGGAAGTGCGCGCGCTACCGCCCCTGTTCGTGCGCGCTGTCGGAGGCGAGAGCGGCCATGGGGGGCGCGCGCCAATCGAGGGCTCATACAGAGCGCGTGTCGCTATTGTTCTAGCGTGTCACGCTCATGTGCGCTTCTCCTTATGCAGGATATTGGGCTCCTTTGGGGCGAGCGACGTCCTTATGCGCAACTCTCTTGGATGGGCCAGTTTTCTCGCTCCTTTGTGCTACTCGCTTGGTAGGGAGAACCCCATCAAATACTCCTAAATTTTTGTGAGTCGTGATCTACAAAGCGACGGGCCTGAATTTTTTTAAGATTTGTTGGTTTGAGATCGATTGCATATGCATTGTGTTTGTTTGCCGTGCGGCGTTGGCAACATGCTTGCAAGAGAGGTCTTCCCGCTTTGTTCGCGCTGCGTTGGTGCAAAAGCATGTTGCTCGACACAATGTGCACGGTGCAACATGCTCGACACAATGTACACAGTGCAATGTGCTCAGCGCAATCCCTAAGGGATCTTAGAATGCTTGTGAGAAATCTTCAAGGGATCTTTGAGGACATTCAAAGATCTTTTAGAATTTCTTCGAGCGCGCAGGGAGATCTTCGAAGGATTCCTTTGGTGCTCTTTTAGGCATAGAAGGCAAGTGAGATAAAAGGATGTTCCAGGGGCTCTTTTATAGGCATTGAGGTTGACATTTACGTATTTAAGTGGCTATGATGTCATGTTATCTGCACACCGAAACAATATAATATAATATGTGCACATCTATCATGGGTGATTTTATAGCCATGCACACACTCATGGTGGTTTTTTTGCTATGCGCACACCCATGATGGATTTGGTTATCCGCACACTCGTCATGAGGATTTTCGCTATTCGCACAATGTCATCATATATTTCACTATGCGCTTGGCGTTAGTGAGGTTGACTTTGGTCAACATCACTTACCCCCAATATGCCCACCAAGTTAGTGGGGTAGATGAGAATTTTGGCTATCTGCATGCCGACCTTCCAATTAATTGGAGGTGTCCTTATCAATTCCATTTGTTTTGAAGATACCATTGGCCAATTAATTGGAGGAGTCCCTCGCTGGAGCAAGGCTCCTCCGTCCCTCGTTAAACTCTGCCAAAAATGGGTCATGACATGCGATGGGGAGACCCGCGTTGGAATAGAACGCTAAGCTCACAAAGTGCTGATTGCAACAAAACTTCAATCTCGATTGGCATTGTAATTGTTTTACCAAACTAAAAAATGGCATTGTCACTTTCACTCAAACTAACAAATGGAGTGAAAACAACGAAACAAACCTAACCAATATCAACAAGGGCATGATAGTAAATTATTAATATATCAAATAATTGTTTGAGAAAGTTCACTATATGAAATAATATGAATATATGACATGATTATGATTGTGTTTGGCTTGATTTATCGCAGCTTATTTGCTTCGATAAAATTGGTCAAAAATGTCATTGTCATATCAAAATCTTATGCCATAAATTAGTTTTTTTTGTAACAGTAGTAACATTTGTGATACCAAACATACATTTTATGATAATGATATTTTTGTTCAACCTCATCAGAATAATTAAGTTATGATAAGCCGCACCAAACTCGGCCTATATCATCTTGAATATCAAGAAATGAAGCAATTTTCTTTACGTGCAACATTAATTTCTTTAATTTCTTTAAGTAGTAGTAATTAACAGAAAAAAGAAAATCACTCCAAAGAAAAATAATTAATAGAAAAAGAAATCCCCCATATTGAAGATGTCCAGCAAGGGGAGGAAGGGTCTAGTGTCTTCATTAGCGGAGAGACGATCTGCAACTTGCGCGGCACAGTCTTCAATGTCGGTGTCGAATCGCATCGTCTGATGCGGAAAGAAATCTCGAATTACTCGCCGGATCTCCGGGATATCGGTTGAATCTCCGGCGAGGATGACTTCGTCGACGTCTCCTTGCGCAGCGCGACCCATCATCAAGCACCGACGGATGCATACGCGAAGCAAGAGGAGGTTCAACATCACCAGCTCCTCGCCGGTGAGAAAAAAACTCACCGATTTGTTTCGATGAAAAAAGTAGAGCGCCGTGGTGGATTCGCCGGAGCAGAGATCGTCCTTGGCGAGCTCGCAGGCCTTTCGTAAAGCGACCATGGCGAGCCAATCGCCGGAGATGTCGATCCCGATCGTATTCCGTATAACGTAAATCAACACATCGTAAAGGGGGCAGCCCTTGCCTGTGATTGATGATCTCACTTCTAATAAAGGGGTGAGCAGAGATATTTCCAGGATGCCGCCGCCGAGCTCGAAGATGAAATACTTCTTCGATTCCGTTGAACTCATACTGTGATTGTAGGAGGCGATTACAGCCCTGTCGAGGAAGACGAGGGAATTAAATCCGGCCAAATAGGCGGCGAGGGAGATGTCGGAATGGCGGCCCCGATTCCTCAAGATAGCAGGGAGAACGACGATGGCTCTTTCGTAGAGTTCGCCGTTTAAGATTTGGGCATTTTGCTTTAGATTCATGAGATGTGAGGCGAGGATTTCGATCTTGGTCTGGTATGTTTCTTGATGATTTTCGATGACGCGAAAGCGGGGGATGCCGTCGGGGAATTCGAATGAGTGGAAGGGGATGATGTGGCGCAACAAATGGGCATGGCCGGCGGCGGAGTGGAGGTGGATCAGGCAGTTATTTCCACGGCGGCAGTTGTTTCGGGGCGGCAACTCCACGGTGGCTGCCGGCATTTCGATCTTGATTGAGAAGGAAGAAGCCTGGTAAATGGTAATGCTCTGGCGGGAGAACTCCGGAGATTGACGAAGCAACAGTGCGGCGGCGGGCCTCCCTAATTTCTAGCCCTTAATTAAACTTTAAATTTATATTTTCTTTAAGACACTTATTATTTGCAAATCTTAGAAGTTTATCAACATATTAAGGCTCAGTTTGGCTGTGCTTTTCCGAAAGAAAAATGAGTGGTAGAAAAATGAGGATGAAAAAAATGAGATTTTGAAAAATGTATATTGCAAAAGTAGATTTGTTTGGGTGAACTTTTTTTGCAGAGATTTTCAGAAAGTAGCATTCTATAAACTGTTTGACAAATTTTCGTTGCACTGACTTTTTTATTAAAATTGCGAACATTTTTCGCCCGAGCGTGAATTTTCCGGACGGACGAGCATTTTCCGTCCGGGATCAAATTTTTCGCTCGGATCCGCATTTTATGCCCGGACGTGAATTATTCGCTCGAGCGTGAACTTTCTGCTCGGTCTGAATTTTCCGCCGGGGCGGGGAAAAATCGCGGCCGACCAAAAAAAGCGCGCTCGGGCAAAAAAGGCGCGCCAGGGTGAAAAATGCGCGCTCGGACGAAATATTCGTCCTCGGGCGGAATATTCGCGCCCGAGCAAAAATTTCACGCCCGGGCGAAAAAATCGCGCCGGGGCAAAAACATCGCGCACGTGTGAAAAAATTGCGATCAGGCGAAAAAATTGTGCTCGGGCGAAAAAACTGCGCCCGGGCGAAAAAACTGCGTCTGGGGGAAAAACTGCTCCCGGGCGAAAAAACCACGCCCGGGTGAAAAACTGTTCCCGGGCGAAAAATGCAATATCGGGCGAAAAAAATTGCACCCGAGCGAAAATTTGTGACGCGCGAAAAATTCTCGTCCGGGTGAAAAAATTTGTGCCCGCGCGGAAAATTCGCGCCCGGGCGAAAAATTCGCGCTTAGGCGAAAGAATGTCTCCCCAACGAAAAATTTGCGCCCGGGCGAAAAATTCGTGTCTGGGCTAAAAAATTCGCGTCCTGGCGAAAAATTCCGCGCACGGGTGAAAAAATTTACGCTTGAGCGAAAAATTCCGCGCCTAGGCGAAAAAATCCTCGCCTGGGCGAAAAAATCCACGCCCGGGCGAAATATTCGTCCAGAGAAAGGCTAGTGTTTTTGCTGTGTTGTCGAACTGATTCTAGAGATGTAAAATGTTTTCGTAACATCAATTGTGTATCAGGATGAGAAAATATTTTCAAAAAGTTAAAAAATAGGAGGCTCGTGACTTTTCAAATAGAGGAGAAAAAAAAGTTTTTTGTGTTAGTTTTTCCCACCGGTAGACATTTCTAACACTTTATTCGGTGTGGTAGCGTTTTCTAGAAAACAGAAAGGAGGTAGAAAGCCCTCTCAAACGGTCCCTAAGAGTCCTTTTGGTGCCACGATTTCACTCCGTTGAGTTCCAGCCGCAGCGCCATTTTCTTGTAACTGTTTGGTTAGCACGTTCCGACCCCAACGTCGCTCTTTTCTCAACGCCACCGCCGATCCGACGCTGCTTTCCGGCAGCTGTCCGGAGCTCCTTTCTCAAAGCTCCGTTCCCAACGTTGCTCATTTCTCACCGCCACCACCAAAACAAACTGAGCCTAAGACCTCTTTTGATTGGGCGGTGGCAGACGGAACCGGCGGAAGCAAATTCGGCTTTCGAATCAGAGGGGAGGAGTCGCTCCAGACAGAACTTTTGGCTCCGTTTTTAAGGGCACGACTGGGGCTTACCGAGCAAACGCCGTCGGAAGCCTTTTGGCTACCCGTTGTCTGGCGGCATTTGCTCCAAACGGCGGGAGGAAAAGCGGAACCAAATGGACCCTAAATGATTATGTTTATAAATTACTATCTGCAGATCAACTTTAAACTTTAATAAGACGGTTGTTGTACTCGGATCAATTTTGTCTAAACCCTCGTCTTTCTCGATTAGCCATCCTCGCTCGACGACAACATATCCGGGAACATCCATTTCCTCGTTTGAACCTTCGGCTGAGCCCGACGTAGCTTGTCCGACAAGCCACACCCTCTTTTCCAGCAGTTCTCTCTTTTTCGGCGGCGTAAAGCCTTGTCGAGCCCGATTTCAATCATCTCCTCACGAGCGATTGCATAGCAGAGGCCAAGCACCAAATGTAGGTAAACCCTTTCTTGTTCTCGGTTCTCGGTGCTCTGATGCATTTTTGTTCAATTTTGCTTGTTTATATGTACACGGCTGTTTTATGGAAACAAATTTTGGACTACTATGGACATTTTTATGTACATGACTAGTCTGGACTTGTATGACTGTTATATATATCTCTATTATTATATGAAAATTATTCTTTAGTGAAACATTGTCTGGTGTTTCTATATTGCCCTTATAGTCGACAAATTTCAACAATAGCCCCATAAATAATGAAAAGTATAAGTATAGCCCCTTTTTAAAAAGGCTTCCCAATATAGCCCCTTTTTTCATAATTAAGAAATTTCATTACCTTAAGCCGGATTTAGGGTATTTCCAGTATAGCCTCCTAATAAAAATAAAGTATGAATATAGCCCCTTTTGGGAAAAAAAGTCCCAATATAGCCCTTTTTCACTTAATTTGATGAAAAAATTACAAAACGAGGCTGGAACGATTAGAAAACGAGGAAGGATAAAAAAATAGCATAAACAGCAGATGCTAAACATTCTTCAATTGTACACACATAAATATTCTTTGCTACAGCAAATGCTAACATTCTCAAATAAACAAAACAAATAACTAGTTCATTTCTTCGCTAACAGCAGATGTTAACAGCAGTGCATCCATTCTTCGCAACAGCTACTGCGGTCCTCCATAACGCCTGAAAAATTAAAAGCAAACATTAAAACATATTTTTCAGATATCGATTTGAATACGAAATGTAATAGAATTTTATAAACAAACAATTTCTTACCTTTGATTTTCTGGATTTCTGGGACATGTTGATCGATTGTGTCCCAATTCTTTACAAATACCACATCTTTTATTACTGCGATCAATGTGCTCATCCATTGTATTATGATGTCGGCGAGATTGTGGGCGTCCAGTCTTTCGTATTAAAGTGGTTGGTTGGAGCTCAATAATACCTCGTGTTGCGTCTAATGGTTGCCACCCTGTAATATCTGGAATAACATGGAAACTGCCACTGTACGTATTTTTGTAACTGCATATTGTATAAAAGTCTGATACCAACGGCTCATGTGAACAACGTGTAGTTGCAAGTGATGCAATCATATGAGCACAAGGGACGTGATATAAGACCATACTATGACAACTACATGAACATTGGTCCTCACCGAGCAGTACACGATGTACTATATTTTTATCATCGTAGCATGAAAATTCTGTGCGATTTATCTGAACTGGCCTACATAAATTCCTTGCTGCTGCTTCCCGGTTACCTAACATTGTCATTACTTTAGGCACAAACCTGGACACTGCATCATTTTCCTATTTGAGCGCATCTTCATCTCTTTTCAGAAATAATGCAATACAGTGATAATATGTAGCTGATACTAATGCTTGTATGTGTAACCCTCTTGCTCGTTTAAGTACTCCATTGAAACTTTCGCTCGCGTTTGTCGTCATAGTGCCATATCTAGCTCCACCGTCATATAACAAAGTCCATTTTTCAACATCCCTAGCCACCAACCAATCATATGCTCTTTGATCAACCATTTTAATATGTTCCATATTTTGTGTAAATGATAAAAAATCGGATGCATTGCCCGCCCAATACATTTTATCGCACAACATATAAATCCCATTCAAACCAAAACCTCTAAACGCCTTTTTAAAATTTTCACGTAAGTGTTGCAAACAATGTCTATGTTTTGCATACGGAAGCTCGGATGCAACTCCTCGAATTAAGCCTGCGTGTTTGTCGCTGATAATGCAAAGATTTGGACAACTAGCAATAACTGGAAGCAATTCTTTAAGCCGATTTAAAAACCATTCCCATGAATCATTACACTCTGATTCAACAACAACAAATGCTAAAGGAAATAGTCCATTATTATCATCTATACCAACAGTTGTCAACATAGTACCCCGGTAACAACCCAATAAAAATGTTCCATCAAGGCTAAGAACAGGACGACAACTAGTCCATCCCTCAATTGAGGGTCTGAAAACCCAAAATAATCTTTGAAATTTATTATTTTCAGAAGTATAAATATTATAGATTGTACCGGGGTTATACATGCAAATTGTATCTAGATATCAAAGCAGAATTTTATAGGATTCAGACCAACCCCCAAAAACATATTTTATTGCTTTCCGTCTGGCGTCCAATGCTTTTTTGTAGCTCGTCATGATATTGAATTTTGCATTTATCCGACCTCTTATCTCGCTCGGTTTAATGTCTATTTGTGTCCGAAGTACAGGAGTAATAAATCTTGCAATAAATCGTGCAGTGCATTGTCTGTGATCATTTTGTATGCTTGCATTTGTACATATATGCGAACCAGAAATTTTTGAAATCAACCAAGCACATCCGTGTTTTTTGGAAACAATAGCCCTTAATTTCCATGGACATGGTCGACTAGAATGCATGTTATCTAAGCATACTAGGACTAATCTGCACTGATTAGACTGAAATGTTTTAAATTGAACGTGATTCTGAATAAACCAAGCACTAATGGTGCATAGCATCTCCCATTTTGTTTTAAAAATAATTCCAACTTGTAAATCATGAGGTATTAAAAAGTCCATGATTTGGTTATCTTGTGACTGTTCTCCATCAAAATCTTCTTCAACCGTCCAATCTTTTATTGTTCTAGCAAATTGAATGAATGAATTGTCAATAATTGCACGATCAACCCAACTACGATCAATCGAAATTGATCGTTCAAATATTTCTTTAACCCTATTTTGAGTTTCAGAAATATTTTCATCATCCTCATTATCAAGGGAGTCGTCACTGTTGTTATCATCCAATTCATTTAAATCAACATCTAATCTTTGTTGCTGATACACTTCACACTCATCAATTTCGAATTCAAGACCATCAGACATGATTGTAATACCCGAAAAATATTGAATTAAAAAAACATTTATTAAAAATTTATTAAATCAATTATTATTAATCAAAAAATTAACAACTAAACATTGAACAAATTAAAAACAACTAGACATTGAACTAATTAAAAACAACTAAACATTGAACTAATGAAAAATAACTAAACACTAAACATTGAACTAATTAAAAATAACTAAACATAGAACTAATTAAGCAAAAAATTATAAAAACTATACTAAACATTGAACTAATCAAATCATAAAAACTATACTAAATATTGAACTAATTAAGCAAAAAATTAACAACTTTTTGCTATTAAATCAAAAAATAATTAAAGAATAAAAATTTTAAATTACTAACCCGCAAGCTGTAGATATCAAATCTTTATATGAAGATATGCAAGCTTGGTTTATGTTGTTAGCTATGAGACAATATGTTTTTTTTATATGCTCTCAAACAAGTAAATAAAGACTCAAAACGGTGTGAGACTAAACGAAAAAGGGGCTAGAATGGGAATGGTTATCAAAAGAGGGCCATATTGGAAATTTGTTAAATCATACTTAATTAATTCTATTTCTAATTATATAAAACTCTGGTTAGACATCTTAATTATGAAAAAGGGGCTATATTGGGAAGCCTTTTTTAAAAAAGGGCTATACTTATACTTTCCATTATTTAGGGGGCTATTGTGGAAATTTGTTCCCTTATAGTTGTATTCATAATTACACAATTATACCAAACTTTATATTAATATATTATAAAAGCAATATGCTTTTAGGTAATTACACAACTTTACAATATTAAAATACAAAAAAATAAAAACACTAGATACCCCAAATCTATTGTCTCTAGCTAGGAATGAAAAGAGAAAGATTAATGTTTTAACGTTAAAATATAATTTATTTTACAAAATAAAAATTGTATTCTTGATTTATATTTTTTTACGGTCATTTTGAGTACTCATATGTATATGTTGCGGGTCGGGCGGAGCTAGCTGCGGACGGTCGAAGCCCTCCGGGTGCGGCCGAGGCCCGCCGGGAGCGGGCGAAGCCCGCCGTCGCCGGTCGGGTACTGTCGCGCGAGGCCATATGGGCGGGTACTATCCACGACAAATGTCGCCGTCCACGGCAAATGTCGCCGCCCACGACAAATGTCACCGCCCACGGCAAATGTCGCCGCCCACGACAAATGTCATCCCCACGACAAATGTCGCACTATCGGCGAATGTCACATCCTGGCGAATGTCGCACCCAGCCGAATGTCGCACTCTGCTGATTGTCGCACCCTCGCCGAATGCCTCCAGGGCCGAAGGCCCGTGCCTGTCCCTTGTATATATATATATATATATATATATATATATATATATATATATATATATATATATATATATATATATATATATATATATATATATATATATATATATATATAGATATTTACTTTTTTTAACTGGTTTGTGAATAATATGTTTGTCTGCGAATTGTAGTTTTTTATCCTTTTGAAGTTACAGTCAGTGAAGATTTGCGTATAGACAAAATTGGTTTGTGTATAACAACCGCCTTTAATAATTGATGTCTCCTTCTCTTGAGCAAGACCCGACAACGAACGAACTTCTCCGACAACCATTTCAGCATATGTCGACGACACTTTTCAAATAATTGGACATGTATTTCACAATTTTGACATTAATTTCACCACTTTGCCTCTGGTATTGGCTCAAAAAGTTAACAAAGATGTTCCTTCATTGTCGGACACTACTCGTGAGAAAAACCATTGATTGTTAAAATTTAAACCTGATCTGCATATAGTAATTTATAAATATGAAAATTTTGGTTGATAGATAGATGTGTATTGTTTGCGAATAACAACTGTCTTCTTTAATAAATAAAAATGTGTTTTACTAATAATCCCTCCCACAATTTTTTTTTACAATTGGAATAGCGTAGAGGTGAACATAATCATCAAAAATTGATAGTTGAAATGAAATTTGCTAGAATTTTAATTCGATTTGAATTCAACATAAAAAAATCAAATAAAATCTGATTCAAAATCAATTTCAAGTCGATTTCGAGGCTCATATGAATCACTCGATTATTGATTCGAGCCAACTCAATTTAAAGAATGATTCAGAATTATAATTTTTAAAATTTTCCATTAACTCTGTGTCACCGTTTTCCAAAACAGAGCCGGTTGTGTGGATGCCATGCTTTCCGTCAAATCCTCTCGGGAGTCAGAGATACTCATTACTCGTTGCCGGTGCAAAGGGCAGCAGACTCACCTGATGAGGCTCTTTGTCTCTAAGCTCTTTCATAGTTTCACTCAACACGCTTCTTGGACCTGGAGACTGAGCGTGTAGAGTGAAACTATGAAAGGTTGTAGCAATGTATCCACTCCTCACACCAGATGGAGGTTGTAGCACGCGACATGCCTGATGGGATGGCGAAGGAGACCTGAAGCAAGCGTGATCGCTGAGATGCTGAGCAAGCTATGGTTTCTTTCCATTTTTTGGGTATGAATTTCTATCTAGATTTTGACAAGAAGTTGTAGTGTGATGAAGTCATCATTTTAAGGATGGATATTGTTCTTTTAGGAATTATTGGATGATTCTTATTCTTATGTTATTATTTCTTAAATGATATTTTCAACAATACAAGGAATGGGGTAGCATTTGAGCTAATACATGAATCTGATTCACTTTGTATTGTTCTACAATTTTGATAGATTTTTCATTGTTCTAAACCTAATAGTTAAATGAATACTTGTGCCCATGTATATAATGGTGTGTTGCGGGCTAACTCGATGCCCCGGTCGGTCCGGATTCAATTGGACCGTCTTAGCTTGCGGGGCGGTCAAGCACGCACATAGTCAGAGAAAAGAAGAGATCGACTCAAGATGTGATGACGTGGAAAAACCCCTTAATTGGGTAAAAAACCACGTGGCCGGATCTGTGCCGGTCAAAATCCACTAGCTGCTTACGGTTACAGTGTGTTTGGAGAATCGGGGCGACAGGTCGCTCCCGTTACAACTTGAGGTGAGAGAAGAGTATTACAGCTCCCCGCGGGCGACATGCTGCGTCGCAGTAGCGCTATGGGTACTAGAATTCGAGTGGCGGCGCTGGTGCTCTGTGGCCTGGATTGCGGGTCCGCCGCGCGCCTACTTGCAAGGATCGTCTTCTTCCTCCTCTGCTCGTTGTGGGACTTGGGCATTTTTCGGCTGGTGGTGCTCTGTTGGTTCGTGGTGGCCCGTGGTGGCCCGTGGTGGCTCGAGGTGGCTGGAGGATGACCTGAGGGAGAAGTCCGACATAGCTCCGAACTGAGGAAGAAGATGACCAGGAGCCAGAAGATGATAAATGAGGAGGCCCTGGGGCTCCTTTTATAGCCTCCAGGAGAGGGTCATGGCGGGCCCCACGACCAATGTAGTGGACTAGTTGGTGGTTACCCTCCAGATCGGACGACGAGGAAAGCCCACCATGATCGGACGGTGGGCAGGCCGTCCATGACGGCGAAGCGGCCATGCGCCGGCGGTGGCCGGCCAAGGGGCGGCCTGGACCATTGCGGCCAGGCCGGCGGGTACGATCTAACGGTCCGCGGCCCGGCCAGCGGCGGGCTGGCCGGCCGGCTGCGGCCTGGCCGGCGGCGGCCTGGCAGGTGGGACCGGCCAGGCCGGCCACGGCCTGGCTGGCAGCGGCCCGAGCCGCGGCCCCGCCGACTGCATGGCGGCCGCGATGGAGGCCTAGCCGCCGGCGGGCCGCGGCCAGTCCGGCGGCAGCTGCCCCGCCGACGGCGACTTGCCGCCGGCGACGGCGGCAGTTACCCCCAATGGGGGGTGGCTTTAGTGGAGAGAGAGGGGGTGGGCCCCATCCCCATATTCCCCTCATCATGGGAGGTGGGGTTGACTAGTCAACCTCATCATCTCCCATTTTAAGGGAAGATCATGGGGGTGGGGCCTCCCTATAAAATGATGGTGTAACCCATCAGGGTGTAAGTAATCACCGTATGAAACTGCTAGTTCTGAAAAACATACTTCTGCCATTCATTTTACAAGTGTCTGAGTTTTTGACTATTATTTTCTCGTGTCAAATTGCTAATTTTGGAAGGTGCTTGCCTTTATGGGGTCAAAATTATTTTAATTGTGGGGGTGTTTAAGGTAACATTATCCTTTTGCTGATACTTCATTTTTTCATGCATCAGTCAAATTTAAGTCAATAAAGATTTATAATTTGTTATTTTTTCCATTTCAGAATAATTACATTTTTAAGAATATTAGAATTTTGAAATCATACTTAAAAATAAATTAACAAGATGTGCCATTTAGTTTTGCTAATTTGACTTGTTTTTCTTTTTTTTTATTATAGATTAAGGAGCGGAAACTTAAATCATCTTTTAGACTTTTATATCACAGTCGGGCATTGGCTCAAAGTTTAATATTTTTTAAAATATTTGTCCGGTATGAACTCTTTATGAAATTTTATTGAACTGTTCATGAATTTTTATTGGACTATTTATGTCTTATGAATTGTTTATTTTATAATTTTGCTATATTTTTAGTAGAATACTTGATTTGAAAAGTAGTTTAATTTTCAAATTTCTTTTATTTGAGATTTGGGTATTTGTTTTAATGAACATTTAAGTGTTTTCTTGATATGGTAAAGTTTTTTGTCTTGTTCTTCTGGAAATAATTGTTATTGAATGTAAAGATAATATATACTAGATTTATTTTTATAAAATTAAATTATATAAAGATCAAGTGATCAACTACTCAACCTCATAATATCATAGATTTGTTGCGATTTTAAAAATGTCTTGAATAATACTCTCTATAATTGATAAGTCTATATTGTATTAATGTGTAATAAATTAATTTTTATAAAAAAAATTATTGTATAAATATAATGTATTAATAAATAATGAATAATAAATTAAATTTTATAAAAATAATAATAAATTTCTAACTGACTCGAAATTGATTCGAGTTGGTTCGAAATCGAATCTATTTTGAGTCGAGCCGGCTCAAAATCAATTTCGAGTAAAAAATTTCAATTTCGAGCCGAGCTGAAATCGATCGAGATCGATTCGATATCATCCCTTGAATAGAAGAATAATCCAGTTGGAAATAAACAAAAAATCTGGCTGAATTGAAAATTGATGGTGATATGTGGTCGTGCATCACCTATCAGGTGTTGAACTGACTGACTGTTAAGAATAAGTTCCTGATTTTGCACATAGATGATCTCTTTGATGAGTTACTGGAGTCTATGTTGTATTCCAAGTTATACTTTAAGTCTATGTACTACTAGTTAATAATTTGGGAAGAGGGTGTTCTGAAGATGGCCTTGGGATGAGATGTGGACATTTCAAGTTTTTGTGACCGTTTTTTTATAAATGCATTGTCTGTATTCATTGATGTCATGAACCGGTTGCTCAAAAGATACCTAGATTACTTCGTATTGGTCTAAATAAATGAAATTGTAGTGTATTTAAAATCGAGAGGAGGGCATGAATCTCATCTAAGGCTAGTTTTGCAAATCTTGAGGAACTGGTTCTAGGGGTGTGCACGGTGCGGTTTTGGCCCAAACCGCAACCACACCGTAAGGGCTCGATTTTTGCACGAGCAAAACTGCATCACACCGAAATTATGCAGTGTGGTTTCGATTCGGTGCGGTTTTTTGCCGTGCGGTTGCGGTTTCGGTGCGGTTTTTAACATGTATTTTATATAGACTACAGGTAAGCATGAGAATTATGAATGTTGCTTGATAATTTATGAGTTCTTTTATGTTTTGTTGTTTTTCTCTCTATATTGTATTAAATTACATCATTTTCTTACAACAGGTGATTTCATTTTCATAAATTTTGACGCAGTTATTTGTCTTTTTTTTGGAGATGTCATATCAACTTATGAACTATATAATATTTTGTGAATATCATATTTTATAGACAAATATTTTCACACTAAATTTTGTTGCAGGAGATTCATTCATTCTTATATATCAACACTTTTTATACAATATTTTATTTTAATTTGGATTATTAAAACTAAGAGACTGTTCTAATTGATATCCAAGTTTACTGTGTGTGGAAGAGATACAAGAACTCTCAAACCTTTATCCCACTATAGTGTGGTCGGGTATATGGATCATTTGTCACCATTGTGTCATATCTTGACATATTCTCACTAATGCGTACATCATGTTTTCCTTATAGTTTTAAACTTTTATTCCACTATAGTGTGTGTGGAAGAGATGATTCGGCAAAAAATCTCACCTAATTATAATAACTCTGACGGTAATATATCGTATAAATATATCAACACTTAATGTACTTAAATGTGACGTCACATAATTATAAACAATTAAATACACAAAATATTCGGTGCGGTGCGATTTTTGCGGTTTTCAAAATCCAAAAACCGCACCGCACCGAACAACGCTCGATTTGTAAAAGTTTAAAACCGCACCACACCTAAACTATGCTGTGCGGTTTAAAAACCGGTGCGGTTTTTACGGTGCGGGCGGTTTTTGCGGTTTGCGGTTTTTCATGCTCACCCCTAACTGGTTCTATGCCAAGTTCTCAAAGTGCATGTTTTGGATTGAGGAGGTAGCATTTTTGGTTCACGTGACTAATGACAATTGGGTAGCAGTGGATCCGACGAAAATTGAATTGTTTAGAGATTGTCCAATATTGAAGACCGTTGGAGAAGTTAGGAGTTTCCTTGAAATATCATGTTATTATAAACCAACAAACTCTTCGTCGATAACATTACCCCTCACCTTTATCACTCGTAAGGAGCATAGGATTGTGTGAACACTAGAGTGTGACTAATTATTTGAAATGTTAAAAGAAAAGTTAATGTCGTATCCAATCCCTCACATCCTTGTGGGTGAGTCTTCAGTTGTCCTGACTGATGTCAGTCACCATTAGGCAAGGGTTGAGTTGAGCATTTCTCGGTGGCTCTGTCCGCCGTGCGGTGCATGCAGAGCTTGTGATATCAGAGAGCTCTTCAGTAGGATGGTTCTTGAGGTGAGCAACATCTCAAGGCAAGAAGCACTCCTGAGCAATTGTCAGTCACACTCCTTGCGCGACAGTTGGATTGGGAGGATTGGAGACGCTCAGATCTTGCAGAAGGATGAGCCCTTCTACTTGGCGCTCCTCCATCAGTAGAGCGTACTCATACGAAAGCTGCGGGCGTGACGGTGGCGGATCCTCCAAGAAGCGGAGCGTTGCTTGCAAGCGAGTTAGCAGTGTCAGATCAACACGCTCTTCCGGATGTGTACCATTAGTGGTGCGCACACATATCCTTGCTATTGCAGTTGGTCAGGGGCGCTTGTTCCACAGATTTGTTGCAAAGTTGGGAACACCTTCTCACAGACGTCGCCATAATTGTTGTAGGTCACTCGGATTTCCTCTGGTCTAGATAATCAGATCACCTTAGCTTAAGACTGAGCTGAGCACGCAAACAGTCAAATGAAAATCAAGCAGTAATGACACGGAACATTTTAGTGTGGAAAATCTTGAAAGTGTGAAAAATCACGTTGCCGGATTTGTGTCGGGCCGGGCCAAAATCCACTAAAATGCTAGAGGTTACAAGAGCTTGAGATTCTCGGAGGGTGACAGACCATCTCTCAGCGCTTACAAGCCTTGCAGGCAAAGAAAGGAGGAAAAAGACAAAGTCCACGGAGTTGGAGCGTCCACGAAAGCGCTCCTATATGCCTTCTCTTGTGCTTGCTGAATCATTCAAATGAGCGCTGAGAGCGAGCAGACTTGACAACGAACAGAAGGAATTCAGAGTGAGGAAACGATCGAAGTCCCCCGTGTCCTTGCCGAAAAACCTATGAGCTTTATCTTGTCTCTTTGGTTGCTTGTTTTCAAGTGAAGACTTGATGGCGGTTTTATAACTTTCTTGAAGGGATATGTGAAAATTGCGCCTGACTAAATCTTTAGTTGAGGAATGACGTTGATTCGTTTCGATCACATGGATTATGCAAAACGGTTGTTTGTTGAGAGTTAATAAGAAAAAATAATAGGGTAAATATTCCCCAAGTTTTACTATCTCAATAATATAATCCCAATATTTTTTATTATATGATTTTAGTCTCTCAAACTTTATTGTCTTCATGATTATAGACTCAATATTTATTATTGTAGAATTTTAATCCTTACAATTTCTTAAATTTATGATTTTAATTCCAAAGTTTTTATTGAAGTCAGCTCCATGAATTAAGACTCAAAATCAAGTTGAGGTCGACCCTCGCGTTTAATTTTGAGTTAGTTTGAACCTAATTTGAGCCCGCTTGAACTTCCAGTTCTTTATTTTGAGTTAGTTTGCATCACCAATTTTGTTAAGGATAATTTTGCAATATTTATTATTAAGTAATAGTTATAAAAAATTAAAGTTAATTATGCATTATTTTGCTTGACAAATAAAAGTTGTATATTGTTGGAGCTAGAAAAATTCTAACCTCAAAAGTTTGAATCAAATGGCAGCCTAAGGTTACCGAGATCTGTTGTCGAGCTCGGTGGAATAAGATGACAAGAACACTGAGAATCTGTGAATTGTTTATAAACACACCTTAAGTGCTTCTGCAGGGAGGTCCTGTAACACTCTCATCTGTCTTGTAGAATATAACAGAAGGTCCGAGTGGGGCCCCACGTCATATTTCACAGACAGTCAGTGGAATTACGCATTGAAATCAAAATATTAATGCATCATAACTCAGATTTGCATTCTAGCAGAAATATACAAAATTACTTAGAACCCAATACAGGAATGTCCACTGACAACATCATAGGAATGATATAAAGAATACACAAAGTGTTTTGGCCTTAAGTTCTTACAACTGTTCTCTTCAAAAAAAGTATATTACATACATCAACACACAGACCGATCACAGATGAACACATCAAAAGATTCATCTTTAGGCCTTCAAGGGTGAGCCAACACAGCATAATGGACTTCAACCAACTACTTTTCACTTAGCTCTCCAACACCTGCACAAGCACGATCACCAAGATGTGACAAAAAAGACAACGGTCAGCTTCAGCTAACCAATTTATAACGACTACTCCCTTCTCTCGGGGCGACAGAATTCCTTCCCTGCAAATAGCGAAATGACTATATATATATATATATATATATATATATATATATATATATATATATATATATATATATATATATATATATATATATATATATATATATATATATATATATATATATATATATATATATATATATATATATATATATGGGGGTGCTGGAGGTACGCGCAACGCGTTTTTGATAAATGTACACACTCCACTTTCTAGCCGTTGGATTTAATCCAACGGCTGGGAGATTAAACACGCATTAGTAAAAAGTAGCAGTGAGCCAGCATGCTCGTGCGCGAGCATTTGCCTTGACCACAGCCTGACCCAAAGCGGGTTGCACTCGCGCGAGCAAACTAGCAGGCTCGCGTTCACATGCTTTGTAATTGGTAGGTGAGATTGCTATATAAAGAGCAAATCTACTCTATTACTGGCGGTGGGGGACTAAAGTCCCGCATCGCCTGGAAACCGTCCGATCGGGCGCGCCCGATCGGAGTGCTTTCAGGCGGTGCGGGACTTTAGTCCCACACCGCGAGTATTAGAGTAAATTTGTTGTTTATATAGCAATCCCCATTAGCAATAACAAAAAGTGCGCGTGAACATTCAAGTAGGTGCGATCACTGGCCCAGGCTGTTCGATCACAATCATGCTGTTTCATTTTACTGATCCGCGCTTAATCTCAGCCGTTAGATTAGATCCAACGACTGGGATAAAAAAAGCGCGGAACTTATATATATATATATATATCTATACCATATTCTAAAGAAATACTGAGGTCTGCAAATAGCATGAGTTCGAAATTCACAGGAAATTCGGTGGCCGTCGGATTTCAGAGTTTTGATCATGAACCATTGGAATAAACCAACCCTCTCTCTCCATATTTTACTAGGGCTCCTAAACATATTAAAGGGGTCATAACCTATATGAAATTACAATTTTGCCCCCATATAATCCATAAAATACTTTGAAATAGGCTTAGCCACGCCTGCCCGCTAAAAGCCCAGTATCAGCCCGCAAACATGCGCAATTAGCGGGCAATGCAGCAAGCACATGCAATCACCCGACCAGGCAAAAAGCCCACAAGCCAGTCCGCAAGGCTGATAGCCTAACTAATTTCAAATATTGATTAAACCAGAAAGTTACATTCGAACAGGAGGTGTGAGACTAAAAGGTAGGCAGTCATTTTTTTAATTAATATTTAATCATAAAAGTATTGTTCTTTTAATTATTAAAGTATAATTTACTCAATAAATTATTAACGTATAAATTGGCGGGTGAACAGTGCTCACGACACCGTTCACCCACGAAATGTTTTTTCTTATTATTAATTTTTCAAATTTTTTAAAAAATTTTCAATTTAAATTTTTAATTAGTTAATTTTTCAATTTTAAAAAGCAGGCGTAACGCCGGCCGAGGGGCGGGCGAAGCCCGCCGTCGCCGGCCGGGTACTGTGGCGCGTGGTCATCGGGCCGGAGGCCCGTGCCTACGACTCGTGTGTGTGTGTATATCTTTATTATATAAAGCGATATACATATCTCAAGTCACACCGCTGTTTCAATATTAACCACACGATCATTCTTTAATCAAAGGCCAGAAATCATTTTAGAATAGAGCCACGGATTTTGTTTGGGCAAAGACACAGATTGTGTTCATAAATCCTCCTTCGCCATGTCTTATCTCGCCGTCTCATTCCGCCGAAAGCACTATAGAAATGCTGCAGCAAGCCTACTCCCGCACGGCAGCAGCGACAACGGACATTTTCGACTTCCTTAAACCTATTCCCTCACGGCAGCAGCGACAACGTAGATTTTCGGCTTCCTTATTTACCGCAGACTTTCAATCTTCATCAAGTTTCGCTCTACTCACGGTTGGTTCGACAGAGAAGGTTTAGGGCTAAAGTTGTCGATGTCTAGAGAAGAAGACGGGCACAAAGTTCTGCTGCATAATCTTCCCTAAGGTTCGTTCTACTCACTACGCTGTCGACGGAGAAGGAGACGGGCTAAAGTTGTAGATCTCCTGAAAAGAAGACGGGCTCATGGTTCCCTCTCCTCCCATATCTCATCAGCCATATCGGCGAAGAAGATGGCTGTACAGAACTTTGATGTTTACTGATTTCCTCACCATTATCTAGCAGGCTTCCTTGTTGTTTTCTAGCAGGCTTCCTCGCGGTTTTCTGAAGCACCTCCAACAAACTTGCTGCATTTTCTTCCTCCTTGCACACTAACACAGGTATTTCCTCTTTCACTTCCCATCTCTGTTTATTCCCTGGATTTTATCTCATCAGTGATTTTTTATTTATTTCTTTGCTACTTTTCATTTTTGTATCTCACCAGCACGTTTTTTGTATCCTTGCTCCCATTACTCCATGCTCCATGTTGTTTTTCTTGCATTATCCGTAGTCCAGGCTTATTTACTGATTTCAGGATAATTATATCAGTTGCACGGAAGAAGCAAAGCACGTTTTTGAGGCTTTCATTCTCCTTTTTCTGGAATCAGTTCACATGATATTTACTTTATATGAAGAAGATGCAATTGTACTTGCCAACCGCTGCAAAATTCTAATATGATAACTCATAAAGTAGATATAATTGTTGGAGGAGTTTCATAGAAAGTAAATTATATGATTACTGTAGGAGCTTTTATGTTTTTATCTTACTGTCTCTTTCCTACATTTTACTCATGCTTTTCTAGCAGACATGACATTTGGTTTTAAATCAGAACTTAGAAAATTGAAGATAAAATTTAATCAGAACTTAAAAAAAATTTAATCAGAACTGTCGCCATTTTATAGGTTGCACTCTCGCCATTTTATAGGTTGCACTCTCGCCATTTTATAGGTTGCACTCTCGCCATTTTATAGGTTGCACTCTCGCCATTTTATAGGTTGCACTCTCCGTTTGAGTAAATATGAATTCTTGCATATTTCTGATTAAATGTTTGGTGGCATGAGATTTGAATTTCTGCTCTTATGAATTTCTATTATTATGAATTCCTATCATTTCTTCTATATACTGGTGAAGCATCAGTACAATTTGGTTCAGTCTGTACTGAAGAAGCATCACATTTTCTTCCTCCTGAGTATCAGTAGAATTTTAAACAGTATAATATTGGTTTCACATTTTCTTCCTCCTGGTTCAGTACAATTTGGTTCAGTCTGGACTGTCTACATTTTATCCTTGCTTTTACTCTGTACTTAAAAATACATAGTCGTAGTCATTATACCTTGCTCTTCCTAATTTCATTTATAGTATTATATCCATTTTCATAACATTCTGTAAAATTCTAATATGAATTCAAATTTTATGGGGAGCTTTGGTTTGTAAAATCTCGATTTTATTTTCAGTTTTTTTAAGTTCTCTGTGTTGAAGTTGCATCATTTTGAATGTGTTTTGAATTTTGTTGCTTCAGCTTTTTCCCAATTCATATTAATGTTTTTTCTGATTTTTTTGGGAGTTTAATCTTATGAAATGTTGGCTCCGTTTGGTACGGTGGTGGCGGTCGTAAATGCATGAGTTTGCTTAATTATAGGTTGCACTCTCTTATTTTTTAAATTACAAAAAATTTAAAACCCCTTCAAATTTATATTCTATAGCATTAACTTCCCTTGAAGTTTACATTTTGTAACTTCCATTTGCAAAATAGACTCTGAAAATATATTTTTTGAGAGTTTAATGTTATGAAATGTTGGCAACCAATACGTTTAATGTTCTGTAGCAATAACTTTTCTTGAAGTTTACATTTTCAGCCTCAAAAAAATGTTCCAGTGAAACAATATTTAAAAGTGATATACGTAAATATTTGATACACACACAACATTCCGTGAGAACTCCCAATTCATGTGAGGTGAGAATTGAGACTTTTGTTTTGGTTAGAGCTTATGGGATGCAACAAATTCAATTCAAATTTTACGGGAAGCTTTGGTTTATAAAATCTCGATTTTATCTTCAGTTTTTTTGAGTTTTTCGTGTTGAGGTTGCAACATTTTGCATGGGTTTTGGATTTTGTTGCTTTCGCTTTTTCCCAATTCAAACTTATGTTTTCTTCCTGATTTTTTGGGAGTTTAATCTTATGAAATTTTGGCTCCGTTTGTTCTGGTAGTGGCGGTCATAAACTAATTTGATTGTTTATTTAACCACAATTTGTTGTAGTAAAACTAACCAATTATAGGATGATTGTTTATTTCAAATTAGGAGTCTTTGAATCAAATCTCATTGCAGGATTACATTGCTTTTATTACCCATGCTTGAAAGGGATTTAAAACTTGAGCTATTTGAATCCTAATTTGTTCCGTTTATATTTGGAATCACCTTACATCTTGCAAGAAAATTCATAGGGCATGGGCTTTCGCACCGGTTCTTTCGGATACTTGGTCTATAATTTGAAGAGTTCGTATCACTGGAATCACTTCATAAAGTAATTTGGGATCTGCACAACAGAAAACATTCAACCATTTGTAAGCATCCACAACATATAAACATAAGTTATTTTTTTAAACACAGATTAACAATACAGTTTCAACCATTTGTAAGCATCCACAACATATAAACATAAAGTAAGGTACCCTTGGAGGGAGAAGAAAGCGGGAGGGGAAGCTGGTGCTGTGGTTCGATTCTAGCACAGAGTGCGGCACCGATCCCGATGGTGAGGGAAGGGGAAGTGTCTAGGGCATCATCAATTGGCACCTCCGGTAAGCTTTTCGTCTCTGGTTTTGGTACCAAATGCATGTAATATACAAAATTAAATTAAAAAAAAGTAAAAGTACCTCGAAAATGAGTTCTTAATATGATATAAATAGAATACTTAATCATACAAGCACTAATGAGCTTAACAGAAGTTAAGATTTACCAACGTTGAAAATCATGACCACAACTAATAGGGATGAAGGTCTGCCAGGCCCAGGCTTAGACTCTTTCTAGGTAGCCCCTGAGCCTTCTCATGGTCTGACCGATGCGGGCAGGCACTTCTATATTAATGAAGAAATTACATTAAAAATTATTATTTGTAATAGATTGAAATGTTCAGTATTAAATTGTGCATTTCCTTGCTCTACTTTACTGCTTGCGGGCAAAACCCGAAGCGACGCATCGAGATTTTTCAACTAATGATGTTATGTTTGAAATATTGTCGTTTTAACACATTATAAAATTGATAACTAATGATTTTTTATCTTTACATTTTTGATTGAAACAGAGTCTCTCGAGGCCACTGAATGAAATCTATTGTTGCATAAGAAGAAGATGCTAATATTTTGATATGGGTTCAACTGCGAGATTCTGACGGATTTTTTGGGGGTTTTTGGGAGGTCTGATTTTTTTGCATTGCAAATATGAATTTTGGTTCCGAGGTTTTTTCATTGCAAGCGCAAGTATGAACTTTGCATGTACGTGTGTTTACTTGCAGATGTATGTGTTACAATTATATTTTTTGGTTGTTACTTATTTAAATTAACGTTCTTTATCAAAGACCTATGATGATGAGGATGAAGTGTTAGTGTATAGGAAAGGACGTCACCCCCCGAACAATGTCACCGCCCCCCGAAAAATGTCGTCGCCCTTGCACAATGTCGCCGCCCCCGAACATTGTCACCGCCCCCGACCATTGTAGCCGCCCATGAACAATGTTGCCACCCACGAACAATGTCGCCGCCCACGAACAATGTCGCCGCCCACGAACAATATCGCCGCCCACGACCAATGTCGCCACCCACGACAAATGTCGCTTTCACGACCAATATAGCAGTCCATGACACATGTTGCCGCCCACGACCCATAACGTTGCCAAGCGGGCGAAGCCCGCAGCGACGCATCGAGAACGGGCGGAGCCCGTTCGAAGATGCTAGTATATATATATAATATATATATATATATATACGCGCATCTTCGCATGGGCTATGCCCGTGCTTGTTGCTCTTGGGCGGTCTTCGACCGCATCCAGGCAGGTTTCGCCCGCCTCCGAACGGGCTTCTCCCGTGCTCGATGCGTCGTTGCGGGCTGCGCCCGCATCAAAGCGGGATGTGCCCACATCAAAGCAGGATGCACTTACATCAAGACGGGCAGTGCACACAATATATACATATGAGTACTCAAAATGACCGTAAAAAACTATAAATCAATACTACAATTTTTATTTTATAATAAAAATATGTTTTGTCGTAAAAACAATAATTTCACACAATCTTTCTCTCCCTTTCCCATCTCTCTCCTTTCTCTCTCTCCCTCTCTCTCCACCCGCTTTCTCCTCGGATCCGGATCCTCTCCATTTCACTTGAAATGGAGGGCCCTCCATTTCAGTTGAAATGGAGAGGATCCTGATTTTTTCTCCTCTACCTTCCGCCATCTCTCTTCCTTTCTCTCTCCTCCCCTCTCTCTTTCTCTCTCTCCCTCCTCCTCTCTCCCAACTCTCTCTCCCCCATCTCATGTTCTCTCTCATGATCCAATGGCTCTTATTTGATCTATGGTGTGCCTCCAAATACCTATATTGATATATATATATATATATATACATCAAGACGGGTTTCGCCCGCAATATATACATATGAGTACTCAAAATGACTGTAAAAAAATATACATAAATATTACAATTTTTAATTTGTAAAACAATATACGTTTTGACCTAAAAATATTAATTTTGACTTTAATAAAGTTGATTGATTTAATGTCATCATCTCGAAAATACCACTGATATACCTAATGAGAACCTTCCTTGAATAGACCTCTGACATGCCTATTGACAACCTACCATAGTAGGTGGAGGAGCTCTACAATTTTTTTTTTGAATTTAAAAGAATTTTCATCATTACTTCTAATTTTTTGATAGTGTAATTATTTAAATGAACATTATATTTTAATTTTTTTTGAAATAAATTATAATATATGTCAAGTCATTAAAATATAAAATTGAGTGCATAATTGGTATTTTTGAATGTTTCACCAAAAACAACTTTTCCTTTATAATAGTGAAAGATACATATGAGTATTTAAAATGACCGCAAAAAATATTAAATACTATTCCTATTTTTATTTTATGAAATTTTGCAAATTTTAATCAATAAAAATTAATTTATCTATCCCTCTCTCTCTCTCTCTTTATCACTTCCCCCTCTCTCTCCTCTCTCCCGCCCCTCTCTCTCCTCTCTCTCTCTTTCTCTCTCAATTCCCCCCTCCCTCATGCTCTCTCTCTCATGATCCAATGAGAAATATTCAATCTTTGGTGTGTCTTCAAATATCTATATTTTCTTATATATAAAGATAAGATATATATATATATATGTATATATATCTATATATCTCTACCATATATAAAGAAATACTGTGGGCTGTGAATATCATGAGTTCAAAATTCCACAATCCGTCAGATTGTGAGTTCATAATTCAACAACCGTCTGATCGAGCACAATAAATTCATGATTCGGTTTCGATCCCAAGACCTCAAGGATAAGAGAAATAACTCAATCTAATGAGATAAAGTGACAACTATGATAACAATTCAAATAATTTATACTTATATTGTTATATTTTATGTATTTTTATTAAAAAAGTTTATATAAATATATGTATAATATAATTCATTATTACATATAAATATACTATAGCCGGGTATAGTTGCGCGCGATTGTCGTGGCGGGTCAGGTACAATCGCACGGGGCCGTAGGGGGAGGCCATGTACAGTTGTGCGAGGTCGTAGTGGCGGGGCGGGTACAGTCGCGCTGGGCCGAAAGGGTGGGCCGGGTACTGTCGGCATTGGTAGTAGGGGCGGAGCCCCGTGTCGGGCACTCGTATATATATATATATATATATATATATATATATATATATATATATATATATATATATATATATATATATATATATATATATATATATATATATATATATATATATATATATATATATATATATACACGAGCGACAGGCACGGGCCTCCAGCCCGATGACCACGCGCCATAGTACCCGGCCGGCGACGGTGGGCTTCGCCCTCCCCACGGCGGGCGGGCGGGCTTCGCCCGCCGCCCGGCGGTCCTCGCCCTCCCCCCGGCGGGCTTCGCCCGCCCACCCTCTCGAAGCCTGCCCCAGCTCGCCCGGCCCAGCCTCATGAGAGGGCGGGTGATCGTTAGCAAGTCTGGAGAGAGGGTTGGTTTGATCGGATGACGGCTAAAGAATGCATCAAGATCGGACGGCCGAAATATTTTCTGTGAATTTCGAACTCATGCTATTTGCAGTGTAACACCCCAGTTATTGAGAGAGGGTCGATTTGCGTTTCTGGTAAATTTTTGGTTTCCTGGCATGGGGCACACGGCCCGGGACACGGGCGCCGTGTCCCAGGCCGTGTCGGGCTGGAGTCGACGACTTGGCCGCGTACTCGACACTTTGCGCTCGACGAAGTGTCGAGACAGGGCACACGGCCTGCGACACGGGCGTGTCGCAGGGCGTGTCGAGCCTGTGTCGACACTCGGCCCGGGGTGTCGACATTTTTTCGCTCGATAATGTGTCGAGACATGGCACACGGCATAGGACACGGGCGTGTCCAAGGCCGTGTGGGTCTGTCAACGAACTTCAGTCGACGATGTTCACTCGACGAGTGTCGAGTGTCGAGTGTCGAGACTGGGGCACACGGCCTGTGACACGGGCGTGTCCCGCTTGGTCGACGATCTTCGCTCGATGTTTTTCCGCGGTGTCGACACAAAGGCTGTCGACGAGTGTCGAGACTTGGCACACGGCTTGGGACACGGGCGTGTACCAGGCCGTGTCCCTTCTCGGGTTATTTTCGGGGCTGTGTCGATGGAGGCACACGGCCGACCACACGGCCGTGTCAGTTGGGACACGGGCGTGTCAGGTCGAACACGGGCGTGTCGAATGCCCGTGTGCAGTTCCAAGCGCGTCGATTTGAGACGACGAATGGGGGACACGGCCCTGGACACGGGCGTGTGCCAGGCCGTGTTCGACCCAGGTATTTTATTTTTCAGACGGATCGTGGCCATTCCTTCCCCTATTTTGGGATCTGATGGTTCAGGTCTGCTCTTGGGAAGTTAAGTCCGAGAATAGGGTTGGAAACCCTCATTCCTCTTCAAGCTTTTCTCTTACTAAAATCTAGAGAGAAGGGAGAGCAAGGAAGAAGGTGAAGGAAGGTTTGGGCTGTAGGAGAAGCTTCGGTGCTCTAAATCGCGAGCCGAGTCCAGATCCGTGGAGGCTAGATCTTTGCGAAGGTTTTCATCCAGCTATTTTGCCATGGCAAGGAAGAGGAGTCAGAAGGTAAGGACACTTCTTCTCTCGGTCTTAGGATGCATGTTTTAGCATCATTCCTTTTCTAGTTTTGGGCACCAAACACTCACATGAGAGGGGTTTTGGGTCGCCAAGGTTCAAGAGGAACCTCCGGGTCGATTGAGTCCGTCCCAGGCATGATTTGCATTAGAGATCCGCTCCGTTAGTGGATTAGGCATGGTGGGTGAAGCCGTAGTCGCGACCGTTAGTCCGACTCGGTGATATTGCATACGAACTTTAAGGATTCGTAGAGTTTCTGTTGCGACAATATGCTGTTTGTGATGTGATGATGTTTCCCCTTTTTCTCGAGTGAGTACATGTAGTCGGAACCGACAAGGTTAGCTCCTCGTGGCGGTAGATGGTTTCCTTGGTGGACAAGGTTAGCTCCGCATGAGTTGTAGATGGTTTCCTTGGTGCGCGGGAACGCTGCAGTACAAATGAGGGAATAGGGTGGAATTGTCTTGGTTTGTGATGTGCCAAGGCGTGGCTATGTCTCCGTGGTCGGCTGGCTATCCCGTGACGTTCACGTCATATGTGGAGAGTGTCCTAGCGAGACTATTCCCCTTCTGTGAGACTGACGAGAATGCCAAGCATGGGGGCAAGCCCGGGCAACGAGGCCATGAGCGGGTGGGGTCCGACAAGGCTTCTTAGAATCGGTCAGTTTGTGTTTGTTGGAATCCTGACATGAGACATCAGAGCTTGTAGGCAAGCCCGGGTCTAAGACCTTGAGCGGGTGGGGCCTTTGCAAGAGTTCCGTTTGGCGGCCTGTGTGCTGTTGGGGGGGAAATTATGTTACCCCCTTTGTTTGTGGCTTTATGCGAATGGGGAATCGATGAGTACCCATATGATGTGATGATGTGCTAGATGCATACGAGTTAGGGTGCCTTGGGTGAAACTCGGGTTGTTGCATACATGTTGCATAAGTAGGTCCTTTTTATTATATGCTCAACCCGTAGAGAACATGTATGATGTGTGTGACATCCAAGACTGTTTCTGTAGATGCTTTTCTTGCTTATGATTATTGCGTACGAAGTGCTAACTTGCAGGTTGGAGGGGTACCCCGGGGTCCGTTAGGGGCGGCCGGGAGAAGATGTGTTGTTACACAGTTTGAGGTCAGCCTTTGCTGACCCACGTTACTAATAAATTTTACAGGCCAAGGATCGCATGCAGGAGCTAGCTCGCCGGCCTGAAAGGCCTAAGCCTCATGAAGTGCTTTTCTCTTTTGTAGCTCTACTTATATGATGTTGTATGTTTGAGATTCATGTTGTCCGGCTTGCATGCCGAGGTAGACTAGGTGTGCTATGCACTTTCTTGACTGTTGTATTATTTGAGTTTGGATACTTGTTGTAAGGCCATAAGGCCATTATTATTACTCTTCTTGTAGTGGATAACGTCTAGTCTTGCTTTTGTTTCCGTTGTGTTGTGCAAAGTGTTTTGAGTGTGGGTAGCTATATCAACTTATAATACTAAAGCTGTGGCGTCCGTATGTTGTGGGGCCCCGGCCGGACCCATATTATACGTTCATTACAGGGGAGGTGTTACAATTTGGTATCAGAGCGAGGTTAGATTCAAGGTCAATGCGTAGAGAAGTTATCCACATAAGAGTAACGCGGGACCATGAGTGTCCTTATGTTTAAGTCTTGAGATTAGAGACTGATTCCTTGTTTCTTGTTTTCTTGAAGAGTGCAAGCAACGAGGCGGGTACGTCGAGAGCAAGGGAGGAACTCTCGGCGAGCAGTGCCACTGCTCCAGGTCTTTTGGGCACGGGTGTAAACACTGTTAGAAAGTAGAGACAAGAGGCGAAAAGTAGAGAACAAGCGAATAAACTTTTGAATAATTGAAATTTTATTATCCAAAAAAGATATCTATTACAAAGGTATGCCCTCCTTTATATAGAATGGAGGAGAGATGAGAGAATACAAATAAGAGATGTGGGACTATAATTTACAGGACAAGCGGACTATACAAAACAAACCGCACAAGCCGCGCGGTTAGACAACAGGGCTAACCGCACGGCTACCACCAGAGAGGAAGAGAGACTGCCAGGGCAGACCGCCAGACCGCCCGGTCTCCAAGCCGACTGAGACAAACCGCCAGACCGCGCGGTCTTCAACCCGCCAAGACAAACCGCCAGACCGCCCGGTCACCAACTTCAACACTCCCCCTCAAGCTGGAGCATATATATCGATCATGCCCAGCTTGTCGCAGATGTGGAAAAAGGAAGCGGACACCGGCTTGGTGAAGACGTCTGCCAACTCGTTGTCGGACGTGACAAATGGAGTGCAAATCTGTTTCTTCAATATTTCTTCTCGAATAAAATGACAGTCGACTTCTATGTGTTTTGTTCTCTCATGAAAGACCAGATTTTTGGAAATGTGTATCGCGGCCTTATTGTCACAGAACATAGGAAGAGGATAGTTGTAAACCTCTCCTAAGTCAAGCATGAGAGCCCGCAACCACTTCAACTCACATGTAGTCGATGCCATGCTACGATATTCAGCCTCTGCACTGGACCTGGAAACGACAGACTGTTTCTTGCTCTTCCAACTCACAAGATTGCCTCCAACAAATGTGCAGAAACCTGAAGTCGATTTGCGGTCCCCTTTGTCATCCGCATAGCTTGAATCAGAGTAAGCTTCAACCCTTAGGTGACCATTCTTCTGAAATAGGAGTCCTTTCCCTGGAGCAGCTTTAATATACTCTAATATCCTCAGAGCAGATTGTAGATGACACTCTCTCGGAGCTTGCATGAACTGGCTCACCTTGCCAACAGCATAGGAGATGTCGGGTCTGGTTACCGTGAGATATATGAGCTTGCCCACCAGTCGCCGGTATCTCGTAAGATCAGAGAGAAGAGGTGAGTCATCTGTCCAAGTTTTGTCTTCTCCAGCAGCCATAGGACAACATGCAGGTTTAGCACCAGTGAGTCCTGCATCCTTTAAAAGATCAAGAGCATACTTCCGTTGTGAAAGGACCATGGAGTTGGGCTTTCTAGAGATTTCAATCCCCAGAAAGTATTTCGTGGAGCCCATATCCTTTGTAACCAGATGTTGACGAAGGTGTTTCTTGGTCATCAGTATCCCATCCTGGTCATCGCCAGTAAGAAGAATGTCATCAATATAAACCGCAAGAACAACAAGACCAGAGGCGGTTTTCCGAACAAACAAGGAGTGATCTGCTGAGCTTCGTGTAAAACCAATGGCCGCAACAATGCCACTGAACTTGTCAAACCATGCACGAGGACTCTGCTTGAGGCCATAGATAGCCTTCTTTAGCCGGCATACCCGTGTCTCCCCCTGAGCAACATACCCAGGAGGTTGCTCCATGTAAACAGCTTCCTGCAAATCTCCATAGAGGAAGGCATTCTTAACATCTAGCTGCGAGATGGGCCAATCCTTGTTGACAGCCACAGAGAGAAGAACCCGAATAGTGCTGAGGCGAGCCACGGGCAAGAAAGTGTCAAAGTAATCAACCCCATAAGTTTGGGTAAAACCCTTGGCAACCAGACGAGCCTTATAACGATCCACACTGCCATCCGGGAGAAACTTCACTACGAAGACCCAGCGACAACCAACCACATCGGTGCCGAAAGGAGGAGGAACAAGGGTCCAGGTACCCCGTTCAGTGAGAGTAGCAATCTCCTCATCCATGGCAACTTTCCAGTGAGGAATAGTAAGGGCCTCCTGGTAGGAACGGGGGGTGGTAGTGGCCGAGATAGCCAGGGCAAAGGCTCGGCGAGCAGGGGTAAGGCGATCGTAGGAAACAACCGCAGCAAGAGGATGGTGGGTACAAGCCCGAACCCCTTTGCGAAGAGCAATCGGGAGATCCAGGTCAGCAGGTGCCTCAGTATCCGGAGTATCCGTGGTGGAGAGAGCTGGCCCGGGAGTAGAGAGAGATGGCAGCGGAGTGGAGGGAGAAAGCGGAGTAGAGGGTGGAGATGAGGAGGATGGGGAAGACGGTGGAGTGGGTGGAGAGGACGGAACCTCAGTGGGAGCAGAGGGAATGGATGGGTTGGTATGAGAAGTAGGAGCAGGAGGAGGAGAAGAGGAAGCGGGAGAGAAGTAAGATGCATTGGTAAAGAAGGTCACATCCGCAGAGACAAATTGCTTGCGGGTAATAGGGTCAAAGCAACAATAGCCTTTCTGAGTGGGAGAGTAGCCCAGAAAGACACATTTGGTGGCATGGGGTGAGAGTTTATCACGGGTGGCAGCGGGAGAGGGCACAAAAGCGGTGCACCCAAAGATGTGTAGAGGAAGAGGAAAGGGATCCTTGTCCGGATAAAGAATGGAGAAGGGGGTAGCACCGTGGAGAACGGTGGAGGGAAGGCGATTGATGAGATAGCAGGAGAGAAGGACAGCATAGCCCCAATAAGAGCGAGGAACATGCATTTGAGTCATCATAGTGCGAGCGATATCAAGGAGGTGACGGTTTTTGCGTTCCGCCACCCCATTTTGTTGTGAAGTGTAAACACAGCTGGTTTGACAAATAACACCATGTCGAGTGCAAAAGGAGGAGAAGTCGTGGCTAAGATACTCCTTAGCATTGTCAGAACGAAGGATTTTAATAGACGTAGCAAACTGAGTTTTAACCATTGAATAAAAGGAGGTCCAAACAGAAAACAACTCGGAGCGATCTTTAAGAAGATATACCCACGTAGATCGAGAGAAATCATCAATGAAGGTGACAAAATAGGAACTGCCCCGACCGATGGTGAGGGTAGGAGCGGGACCCCATATGTCAGAGTGAATGAGGTCGAACGGATGGGAAGAGCCCCGACTTTGCGTTGGTGGGAAGGAGGAGCGGTGATGTTTGCCAAGTTGACATGCATCACAGTTTAGAGGAGGATGATTAGGAGGGAGGTGCGGCAGGAGCTGTCGTAGAATGCGGGGAGGAGCATGTCCAAGGCGAAGATGCCATTGGAGAAGATCTGTAGAGGAGGAGGAGAAGGCGGATAGAGCAGAAATGTTGTCGAGGAAGTAGAGGCCACCACTCTCAGTCCCGGTAGCAATCGTCCGTTGGGAGTCCGGATCCTGAAAAGCACAAGAGGTAGGGGTGAATGTGACAGAACACCGTAGTTGCTTGCATAAAGAAGTAACCGATAATAAATTACACGGAAACTTGGGCACATAGAGGGTATCAGCCAAGCAGAGAGATGGAGTGACTTGAACCATGCCCGTCCCATGGACCGGGGAGGGAGATCCATCAGCGACAATGACTGGGGGCAACTGAGCCTGTGTGTCAAGAAGAGAGAAACATTGAGGGTTGCCTGTCATATGATTTGTTGCACCAGAGTCGATGAGCCAGCGTCCGCGAGTCACAACATGAGCACTACCAGAAGAGGTGACCACGGAGGCGGACATGCTGGAGGAGAGGAAAGCCATGGAAGCAAGAGAGTAGCAAACCGTGACGAGAAGAACAAGCCGCGAGAAAAGAATAGAGCACCAAGCCGGGCGACCAGAAAATAGGTCGGGCGGCTAGGAAGGCCGCTTCCAAGAAGTCAAGCAAAGCAGAGGGAAAGAAGTCGCACGACCTGAAAAAAAATCGGGCGAACAGAGGAGAACAAGTTGCACGGCCAAAGATGAGGCCGAGGCGACTAGCAAGCAGAAGCGGGTAGAAGGCAACAAGAAGAAAGCGGCTAAAAACAGGCAAAGGTCCAGCGGGGAAGAGGTCGCGCGAACTGAGAAGGCCAAGCGAACAGAAGAGAAGAGAAGAGCAGGTGACCGCGACCAAGATGCGGGTGAAAAAGGAACAACCCACACGGTCAGGCAGAGCACAGCAGCAAACCGCGAGTATAGAGACAAGACCCGCGGACAGAGACAGACCGCAACGACTAGGAAGTCGGAGAGGCAAGAAAGAACAAGGAGCGCTGCGACAAAGAGTAGGAGGAGAAGAGAACCAAGAAGAAGCAAGCCGCGCGAACAGGTCGACGGACAGAAACAAGCCGCGCGGATAGAAACAAGCCGCGCGGATAGAAGAGAGGGCAAGCCGCGAATCAAGTCGCAGAACGCGGAAAACAAGTCGCGAACAACAGAGGGCGCACAGAATCAGGAGGAAATGACCGTGTCCTCTGATACCATGTTAGAAAGTAGAGACAAGAGGCGAAAAGTAGAGAACAAGCGAATAAACTTTTGAATAATTGAAATTTTATTATCCAAAAACGATATCTATTACAAAGGTATGCCCTCCTTTATATAGAATGGAGGAGAGATGAGAGAATACAAATAAGAGATGTGGGACTATAATTTACAGGACAAGCGGACTATACAAAACAAACCGCACAAGCCGCGCGGTTAGACAACAGGGCTAACCGCACGGCTACCACCAGAGAGGAAGAGAGACTGCCAGGGCAGACCGCCAGACCGCCCGGTCTCCAAGCCGACTGAGACAAACCGCCAGACCGCGCGGTCTTCAACCCGCCAAGACAAACCGCCAGACCGCCCGGTCACCAACTTCAACAAACACGGCCGACTTCTGCCGCATGCTTGTAGAAGCGATGGTGGCAGCCCAAGCTGCAGCAGCAGCTCAGGTAGCAACCCCTGCTACACCGGATACGACGACGGTCGTGCCAGGAGGAGAAGTCAGGCGAGTGGAGCCTTTGGCGGAAAGGGTTGTAACGCCCCCGATTTTTCTGTGTTTTGTTTGATCTTTGGCTGGCGTTACGATGACGCGTTTCCGGCTCTTTGCCATTGTAGAGCGTGGTCTTAGCTCTTAGGGTTCCCTGTGTAGCCTGTTTGTAGCTTATTAGCAAGATTCCCCAGCTAGCCGGAGTCCGTTTGATGACTCGGTTGAGCCTCTTAGGGAATGCTTGTGTTTTTGGCTTCGGGTGGTGATAACCCGGGTTTTGTTCGTCGAATGCTAATTTCGACTTCGCAGTTGTGTTCGTAGCATGGGTTTTTAGCTGCGACGTGAATTTCGTCATTTTCCGAGATGTTTCGGGTCTCGTGTTGTTTTGATATTGAGTGTAAGTAATTATTATGTATTGATTGTTTATTATTAAAACTGATGTATATATATAGCCTTGGGTTAGAAATTAGGGCTCAGTTCTTTGTCTCTTTTCTTTTTCTCTTTTTGGAAGAAGCCGCCGCCTGTACGAGAGGAAGAGAACCGCCGGACTACCCTAGCCTTCGGACGCCGATTTCCTGGAGATTTAGCGGTCGAAATTCGATTTCGAGAGTGGATCTGGACTGCCCTCGCCTGGATCTGCATTCTTTCTGTTCCTCGGCTTGGCACTCTGCGGCTAGATCCGAGAGTGGGGGAAATCGCCAACCAAGCTTTTCTGGTATTGAGGCAAGTGATGTTCCCTCATCCTTGCCAAAGTTGATCCTTGCCTTCTTTTTGATTAAATTTTATCTCTTTCCTGCTTAGATCTTAGGTGTACGCTAGGGTTCGTTCCCGATCATACCGTGGTTAGTGTAGAGAAGTTCCAGTTAAATCTCTGTTTTCCTGAGGGATTGTGTCTATTAGGGACATATTTGGTTCGGTTCAGGTCGAGTAGTTGCTATTGTCGATGGATGTTGTACTCTAGAGAGAGACCTCGTTCTCGTTTTTGGTTGTTTGCTGGATCTGGCGCCTGTAGCCAGTCGGGGTGTCGACACCTTTGTGTCGACACCGACCATTCGTGGTGTCGACACTTGGTGTCGACACCAGCAGCGGCAGTGTCGACACCTTGTGTCGACACCGGCCGCAGTGGTGTCGACACTCGGTGTCGACACCAGCAGCGGCTGTGTCGACACCTTGTGTCGACACCGGCCGCAGTGGTGTCGACACGTGGTGTCGACACCAGCAGCGGCAGTGTCGACACCTTGTGTCTACACCGGCCGCAGTGGTGTCGACACTTGGTGTCGACACCGGCAGCGGTTGTGTCGACACCTTGTGTCGACACCGGCCGTAGTGGTGTCGACACTTGGTGTCGACACCAGCAGCGGCAGTGTCGACACCTTGTGTCGACACCGGCCGCAGTGGTGTCGACACTTGGTGTCGACACCGGCAGCGGTTGTGTCGACACCTTGTGTCGACACCAGCTTGTCGTGGTGTCGACACATCGTGTCGACACTGGGTGCTGCGCTTGTTTTGGGGTCAGGAAGACTCGGGGTTGGTTCTTTTTAGGCGTGCAAGGCCGCGTCGGTTGGACCCGACGTTTTTGCCTTGGGTTCGTGTGTTTCTTAGGATTGTTAGTGTGACTTTTCCCTAGGGGGGTCATTGGGTGTTCGACTAATTTCTGCATGCCGACTCTTGGGTTGTGGCAGGTGGTGGAGTTTTGGTGGCCTCTGGAGGGGTGGTTTTATGTGGAGAGCTGCGGCCACCGCCTTTTGCCCCAGTTTGGGTTGGTGTGTGTGGGACCCTAAAGCTGCCACTGTTTGACCCCTTAGCCCTTTTTGGGTCTGATTTTGGTTATGTATTCAGATCCATGTTTTGACCACTGCCACTTACCCACGTGTTAGGACTGTTAGTCCCTTCCTGTTTATGCTTTCCTTTCTTTTGGGCATATATGTATATGTCTTGTTGTTGTTGCAGACTCTTTTGGTAGGGCATAATGGTTTTATTGCTCGCACTTGGTGTGCTCTGCTGGGCTGTAGACAGTACTCTCCTCTTACTGTCACCCCCCTTTTCTTTTGCTTATAGCAGTTTGTTGCCGGGTTGGTAAACCCTTCTTCTTATTTGCTCATTAATTTATTGCTCTATTTACCTTTTGATTGTTTCCTTGCTGAGATGTTCTTTTTTTGAATGCCTCAGGTCCAGGTTGTAGCCAGTTCAGCGGCTAGTTCTTTTGGAGGGGCTTGTTGGTGGCCTCTAGGGTAGCTGAGATAGCTGATCCCCGTTTTGTTGTGAGGTAGTTCTTTAATTTTCTGTATAGACATACATACTCGCCAGTGGGTTCGTGTCAGGTTGTTGACGCCCACTGGTGGCTTCTTGTGATGCTGGGTATGAATTTAAACTGCTGATTTTGCCTACTTGTGGTTTGTTACTTGCTTCTGGGAAGGTTTTATGCTAGGTTGCATGTTAAATATTTTAAAACCTAAAAGTATTATTATATGTACCTCATGCATAACATGTTTCTAAAACAAAGACACAATTTTTCCTCAACGTAAAACACTATTTTTCATACCTACTATATTCACCTTAGGGTCATGCATACCATGAGTCGTCCCCCGGGGACACTTATGCTCATTTAGGGTGTCAACTTAATTGAACCAAAGTATTTTCTGCTGTGTATAAATATAAATTTTAATTGTGGACTAGCTGATCCACCGTGCCGAGGGATACGACCATTCAACATATCTGATTTTCTTTCATATTTAATCAACGATTTTCCTTAAAATCTAAGGTCTGGAGTTTTGTCTGAGCGTGTGCAGTTATCCCCTGCACGACGTGGCATCACGACACGTGTTTTCTCTTACTCTGATACGATTTTACCGTTGAGAAAATGCGGGTTGTGATAAGGGTGGTTGTCGGACATGGAGACCGACACATGAAGTATTTCCTGAGCTTCCATCCCCCGTCATTCAAGGGAGTTGGTACGCCAACGGATGCGGAGGATTGGTGGGTTCGCATTCAAGAGCTTTTGAGGGCGGTAAAGACGCCAGAAGAAAAGAAATCTGAATATGCGGCGTTCATGTTGGAAGGAGACGCCAAGTTGTGGTGGGTGAGCCATAGCGGCCTCCAGTTCCCTGGACGCACCCCGTCGATGGAAGAGTTTGGGGATGCTTTTCTAAAGAGGTACATTCCCGTTTCTACACGGTTGGCACTTCAGAGGCAGTTCCTGCACTTAATGCAGCGGGACAAGACGGTGGACGAGTATGTGCAGGAGTTCACCCGTTTGGGTCGTTACGCGGGAACGACGATGGCGGATGATGTAGAGAGGGATAACCTCTTCTACCAGGGGCTGAGGGAGAATCTGAGGCAACCCCTCATTTCTATGAAGAGGGCTGGATTTAATGAACTAGTTGAGGCTGCCAAGATATTGGAAAGTGATTTGGAGCGAACCCAACGTCGTAAGGGTTTCACTCCCAAGCAAGGGGAAGGGAAGCCCTCCCAATCCCATGGAAAGTCTGAAGGGAGTAGGTGGAGGAATAAGCCTCACACATCCAGGTCCGGCGAGAAGAGCAAGTGGACGCCTGGAGGTTCTCACTCTAGGGGACCGCCGACGTGCTACAACTGCGGTAAGGTGGGGCACATAGCTCGTGTTTGTCCCCAAGGAGGAGCGGGGCAAGAGGCAAGATAGGAGCAGATTGTGTGTAACACCCCCTATCCGTCGGATGGCATATAACAGTAGGTCCGGTCGGGGCCCGACGCCATATACCACAGACAGACCGGGTGGTTACTCAATGGAAACCAACCAACCAATCATAACGTCCTACACAGAGCATTCTAGCGGAAGCAGTTTAATAAGTTGCAATAAAGAACCCAACTCAAAAGCATGAATGTCCACTAACACCAAATAGGAATGTAGTACATACACAAATACCGGCCTTAAGGCCTTACAAAAAGGGTTTACTTCATATTACATGTTTTCCATACCACGGCACGCAGGACGGTCATATATGATCAAAAGCAAGTAAACACTCTAATTAGGCCTTCGAGTGCCGGCTTCGCACTTTGGGCTTTAGCCCGCTATTGACTGCTTGGTCCCGCAGCACCTGCAAGCACAATCCACCGCACGGTGATAAACAAAAGTAACGGTCAGCAATGCTGACCAAATTATAACGATCCTGCCCCCAACTCGGGGCGGCGATGCTCCTTCCATGCATTATATTAGCACAACCATGCAGTAAATAACTACATCACAACACAGGTGTTGGCACGTACGGCCACACGCCCCGTGCTCTTAGGGCACATTCTCGGTGATCACAGTCTAAGCCTGCCGACTCACCACCGTCCCCAGGACGACAATCTCTCGTGAGCATTTGGTCTTTCTGGCCACTGCCTAAGACCCTCAATCTATGCCAACGGTAAGTGTCACGTTAACTTTAGGTCTCTTTAACCGAACGACATAGAGCGGGTACGGTTCCGCCTGACCCGTTGCTCACACCGCAACGTTAATTTAAACCATATGCGCGGGTCAAACTTCTCCTGAGTCCCAAATCGTTTACACACAACACATAACCCAATTATGTTCATATTGGCTCCAGGCCCACAAGTTTGGCAGGATCACGCATCTGCCCAGTTTTCCGGGTGCACCTTTGAGTTAATCCCCAAGTCTCCCTGTTGCAATCTACCATGTAGAAAAACCCGAAAACAAACATTCGCACGGAGTCTTCTCCAGCATTTATGCAATGCAACATCACCGATCCAGACCAACATGTCCGGATAGGCTTCACACATCATGCCTATGTCCATTTTCGTTTACGGACTCTACACAGCGGGGACTTTACATATCTACCCGAAGGAACGCCTCCAACTCACCGCAAAATCGCGAGAGCGGGCTTCCTATGCAAAGAAGGAGAGCTTAACATGCTCAAGAAGAGAATCGTTACCCTAGCGTTCCTTTTTGGCGCCATGGAAAAGTAAGCGGATGAAAAGCACCGCACTCTCTTTGCCTCCGTAGATCCGAAGTCGGCTCGCGATTTGGAGCTTCGAAGCTCCTCCAATGGCCGGATCTAGCTTCTTCTTCCTCCCTTGGCTCTCCTCTTTCTCTATACTTTAGAAGGATAACCACTCAAAAGAAATGAGGGTTTCAAGGGTCCAATCCCGTATATATCCACTCAGGAACAACCCTCAGCCGTTGGATCTCAGATTAAAGAAACGAACGGCTTTGATTCAGGCCTGAAAATACAATCTGGACCGAACACGGCCTGGCACACGCCCGTGTCCAGGGCCGTGTCCCTCATTCGCCATCAAAATCGACGTGCCTGGAACAACACATGGGCACCCGACATGCCCGTGTTCGACCTGACACGCCCGTGTTCCAACTAACACGGCCGTGTGGTCGGTCGTGTGTCCCCATCGATTTATCCCAAAAACAACCCGAGAAAAACACGGGTTCTTGGACATGCCCGTGTCCTAACCCGTGTCTACCCGAACACGCCTGGGCTCTAGGCCGTGTTCACTATCTCGACACTCGATACTTCGTCGAGTGAAGCTTGTCGACACCCGACACGGCCTTGGACACGCCCGTGTCCTAGGCCGTGTGCCTTGTCTCGAAACATCGTCGAGCAAAATTCGTCGAGTCCCCGGGACGAGTGTCGACACGGGTCGACACGCCCTGCAACACGCCCGTGTCGCAGGCCGTGTACCATGTCTCGACACCTCGTCGAGCGAAATTCGTCGACACCCTGGGCCGATCGTCGACACGGGCTTGACACGCCCTGCGACACGCCCGTGTCGCAGGCTGTGTTCTCTGCTCGACGATCGTCGAACCCAAAATCGTCGACCTCTCGACCAAAATGTCGAACCAAGCCTGACACGCCCTGGGACACGCTCGTGTCCCAGGCTGTGTGCCTACTACCAGATTCCAAATCTGGCCCAAAACGTCCCCCGTTGCTCTTTTCAATTTTGGGGCGTTACAACTCTCCCCCTCTTAAAAGAATTTCGTCCACGAAATTATATAAAGGAAAGACAAGTACCAAAATTAAATTGTACCTCAGCGGAACACCTCCGGGTACTCGTCAAGCATAGTCTGCTCTTGTTCCCAAGAGAGCTCCTCTCGGACGCAATTGTCCCATCGGACCTTGACCATCCTGATCTCTTTATTGCTTAGCCGTGTAACCTCCTAGTCCTCAATTTGCACGAGTTTGACCTTCATTGTCAACCCGCTATCAACCGGCACTTACTCGACCGCAATCACTTGCGCAGGCTCTTGCATCGCCTTCCGTAGCACCGATATATGGAATACCTCATGTAAACCACTAAGCTCCACTGAAAGCTTCAACCGATAGGCTGCTTCGCCAACTCGCTCCAAAACCTCAAACGGCCCAATGTACCTCAGGCTTAGCTTTTTCAATCGCCGCACCCGCGAGACACCCTTGAACGGCCTGATCTTTAAGTACACATAGTCGCCCACAGCGAACTCCACGTTCCTGTGCTTGGCATTATAGTACTTCGCTTGCCGGTCCTGAGCGATAAGCAACCTCTCCCAAATTGTACGCACCAACGAAGTAGTATCCTCCACTTCTAATCTCTTATACAACTTTGACTCACCCGTTTCTAGCCAAGATAACGACGTGCGACATTTTCTACCATATAGGGCCTCGAAGGGCGCCATTTGAATACTCGCTTGGTAGCTATTGTTGTATGTGAACTCCACCAAATAAAGATGGTCTTCCCATTGTTTTCCAGAATCCAAGACACACATGCGAAGCATGTCTTCCATAGTTCTATTGACCCTCTCGGTATGCCCATCTGTTTACGGATGGAAGGCTGTGCTGAATTTTAGCTTTGTTCCCAACATTTGCTACACAAGCCTCCAATCATTGGACGTGAACCGCCCATCTCGGTCACTCATGATGCTGCGAGGCACACCGTGAAGCCGCACTATAATCTCCACATACAGTTTTTCCAACTTCTCCAACGGATCATCCTTCCTATGCAGAATGAAATGCGACACCTTTGTTAACCGATCCGTAGAGATGTCATCGGATTTCCACTCCGGAATAGGCAAGGACTTCAATAATCCTCCTAGCTTTTGGTATTCTGCCTTCACCAAGGCGCAAGTTTGGCACTTCGCCACGTAGAGTCCCCCATCTTTCTTCAAACCCGGCCACCAAAACAGTTTCTTGACATCGCGGTATCTTTGTGGTCCCCGGGTGGATTGAGTACTTAGTATGGTGTGCCTCGTACAACAATTCCACCCGCAAATTGCCCACACTTGGGACGCACAGACGATTGTCTTTCCAGAGCAATCTGTCCTCCACAACGAATTGGGAACTTGACCCATCCAGAGCCTCTACCATGAACTGCTTCATTTGGACTTCCATATCCAAAGTCTGCCGAATCAGATCAGCCAGGTCATTAAGTACTGCTTCAGCACTTGATTGCTTATCCACACAAACAATCACCGACGCCTCCAACTCCCGCACCAACTACTCATCATACACCGATAGACAATTGACTTGAGCTGGGGCCCGACGACTCAATGCGTCCACAACCGCATTACCGTTACCAGGCACGTAGTGGATCTTGAATGTATAGTCCCCCAGGAACTCCTTCCATCTACGCTGCCGCATATTCAGATCTTTCTGATCAATCAAATACTTCAGGCTCTTGAGATTGGTGTAGATATCAATCTACACACCGTACAAATAATGCCTCCACAGCTTCAAGGCAAAAATCACGGCCGCTAACTCCAAGTCATGGACCGAATAATTCCTCTCGTGCAACGTTAGCTGTCTCGAGCCATAAGCTATCACACTTCCGTGTTGCAATAGCACGCAACCCAAACCGCTGCCCGAAGCATCGCTATAAATTTCATATCCTTCGGTCCCAATCGACGAACTCAGCACATGCGCCGTGGCCAACCGATATTTCAACTTCTCAAAAGCTCGCGCACACTCCGGCGTCCAAACGAACTTCTTCTCCTTCCTCGTCAGAGTAGTGAGAGGTAACGCTATCTGCGAGAAGTTCTCTACGAAGCGCCTATAATAGCCGACAAGCCCCAGAAAGCTCTGAACTTCCGCTACGGTAGAAAGCTTAGGCCACTCCCGTATTGCAACAATCTTCACCGGATCCACCGCAATACCCTCTCCACTCACTATATGACCGAGGAACGCCACTGAGGATAACCAAAACTTGCACTTCGAGAACTTGGCATACAACTGATTCCTCCTTAGCGTTTCTAAAACCAAATGAAGATACTTGAAGTGATCTTCCTCGCCCTGCGAGTATACCAAGATATCGTCGATGAAGAAGATAACAAAATGATCCAAGAAGTCCCTGAAGGTCATGTTCATCAAATCCATGAAAATTGACGGCGCATTAGTCAGCCCAAACGGCATGACCGTAAACTCATAATGCCCGTATCTCGTATTGAATGATGTCTTTGGGATATCACTCTCCCTTATTCGCATCTGATAGTACCCAGACTTGAGACCCAACTTTGAGTATACCGTCGACCCGACCAACTGATCAAAAAGATCATCAAGCCTTGCGATTGGGTACTTGTTCTTTTCGGTTAGCTTATTTAACTCCCGATATATAATACAAAGTCTCAAGCTCCCATCCTTCTTCTTTACAAATAGGGCCGGTGCGCTCCAAGGCGAAGAAATTGGACGCACGTACCCTTGCTTCAACAACTCTTGGAGTTGCACCTTCAGCTTCGCCATTTTCCTTAGGCGCTAGTCGATATGAAGATCGTGACACAGGCTTTGCACCTGGCACTAGCTCAATTGTAAAACCTATATCCCGTTGAGGCGGGGCTCCAGGAAGATCTCTAGGGAAAACATCAGGGTACTCCGATACCACCGAAATACTATACAACGTAGGCTTTGGCTTTGTAACCTCCAATAGCGTAACGAACAGTTCTGCACCAGCATGACCCGCCTTCACCACCTAAAGAGCAGACACCAACGACTTGCTCGACCCATTCAAGTCCGTAAAAGTCATCTCATGACTTACTCCCCACTTGATTTCCTTGCGACCGCAATCAATATAGGCTGGCTGCTCCGAGAGTCAGTCCAAGCCAAATGTCACGTCGAGCTCCCCTAGCGGTAGTAACCGCACTTGTAAGTCAAAGTCTTGGCTCCCTGAACACACCTAAGCGCAACAGATTCTACCCGCGCACAATGAGCACCATTGGACCATAACGCATCCAATAAGTCTCTTCCCATCGAAGGAGGTACTTCGATGTGCAATATAGTTCCTAAATAAAGGAATGCGAAGCTTCCTTTACACGAACGGTGCTTTCGACGGATAAACGAAAATCAGAACAAAGCTTAGCACAAGTAGTTCTAAGTTAACACGTACAAGGGCGACAAGTATTTAAGGCTAAGCTGCTATAACTTTAAACCATACCTGTCCTCACGGCGGCGTGCATTCTTCCGGGCTTTAGGCACCCACGAGCATAGTGCCCCGACTCCCCGCAGTTATAACATGCGCCCGGGGTTTGGCCTGTAGATGCCCCCGAAGCACCGAAAGGAGGGACTAGACCCAAAGTCCTAGCCTTCTTATACCACCTACGATAACCAGACTTTGAGGTTTTCGGCGTTTTGAATGTCGTTTCCTTTGCACTAAAGTCCTCAACTGCTCCTGACATAACTTTCTTAGTCTTCTAAGCACCTTTCCAACACCTTCGGGCAAAGTGCCCTTTCTTTCCACAAGTATAACAAGTGGAAGTAGCTTTGCTAGTCGATGTCGTAGCCCCCTTCTCCAGCATTCTACCGGATGCAGCTCCTATGGGGCTTGCATAGTTCGATACCATGATCGCTGACATCAGGAGAGTCTTCCTCAAATCTGCCTCCAAAGATCTAGCTGATTCCACTAAGGCTCGGAATCCCAATAACCTTGGTCCAAGCAATAGAACTCGTAACTCGGCGCGCAGTCCATTATAAAATCTATCGACTATCACTTGCTCATTATCCAACTCAAAGCATGGTTAGCGGCTTACCATAAGAAATGCTTGTAAATATTCATCAACTGTGTGCGCTCCCTGCACTAAATGCATATTCAGCTGCTGCCCCGATGGTCTACCAAAAGTCATCTGCTCCATCACGCCACCCGACGTTGAAGCCACAACAGGGGCACAAGGTTGTACATTACTTCCATGTTGTGCACTCGCCACAGCGAACACTGCTTCAACGATCCTTCTTACGGTTTCATACGAAGGAGGGGTCTCAAACACCTCACCGGGTGCACTATACTCCTCAGAAACCGGACATTCTTGCGGCCCAGCACCGCGTCTGGTCACCTATAGTGGTACAAAACACCGTTAAGCGACCAAATAAAATTGCAAACAGTAATATAGGAACACGCAGGTTCCCCAAACACGTGTATTGTCATTCCCAAGTGGACATTCATGGGTTCTTTTGTTGTTATAACGATGACGCACAAACATGTGCTCACCGCCCCTTAAAAAGAATTCGTCCACGAATTCATTTTAAGCCGAACCGAAACCAGGAGTCTGACACCAAATTGTAACACCCCCTATCCGTCGGATGGCATATATCAGTAGGTCCGGCAGGGGCCCGACGCCATATACCACAGACAGACCGGATGGTTACTCAATGGAAACCAACCAACCAATCATAACGTCCTACACAGAGCATTCTAGCGGAAGCAGTTTAATATGTTGCAATAAAGAACCCAGCTCAAAAGCATGAATGTCCACTAACACCAAATAGGAATGTAGTACATACACAAATACTGGCCTTAAGGCCTTACAAAAAGGGTTTACTTCATATTACATGTTTTCCATACCACGGCACGCAGGCCGGTCATACATGATCAAAAGCAAGTAAACACTCTAATTAGGCCTTCGAGGGCCGGCTTCGCACTTTGGGCTTTAGCCCGCTATTGACCGCTTGGTCCCGCAGCACCTGCAAGCACAATCCACCATACGGTGGTAAACAAAAGTAACAGTCAGCAATGCTGACCAAATTATAACGATCCCGCCCCGAACTCGGGGCGGCGATGCTCCTTCCCTGCTTTACCAAGCAGTAAATAACTACATCACAATACAGGCATTGGCACGTACGGCCACACGCCCCGTGCTCTCAGGGCACATTCTCGGTGATCACAGTCTAAGCCTGCCGACTCACCGCTGTCCCCAGGACGGCAATCTCTCGTGAGCATTTGGTCTTTCTGGCCACTGTCTAAGACCCTCAATCTATGCCAACGGTAAATGCCATGTTAACTTTAGGTCTCTTTAACCAAACGACATAGAGCGGGTACGGTTCCGCCTGACCCGTTGCTCACACCGCAATGTTAATTTAAACCATATGCGCGGGTCAAACTTCTCCCGAGTCCCAAATCGTTTTCACACAACACATAACCCAGTTATGTTCATATTGGCTCCAGGCCCACAAGTTTGGCAGGATCACGCATCTGCCCAGTTTTCCGGGTGCACCTTTGAGTTAATCCCCAAGGCTCCCTGTTGCAATATACCACGTAGAAAAACCAGAAAACAAACATTCGCACGGAGTCTTCTTCGACATTTATGCAATGCAACATCACCGATCCAGACCAACATGTCCGGATAGGCTTCACACATCATGCCTATGTCCGTTTTCGTTTACGGAATCTACACAGCGGGGACTTTACATATCTACCCGAAGGAACGCCTCCAACTCACCGCAAACTTGTGAGAGCGGGCTTCCTATGCAAAGAAGGAGAGCTTAACATGCTCAAGAAGAGAATCGTTACCCTAGCATTCCTTTTTGGCGCCATGGAAAAGTAAGCGGATGAAAAGCACCGCACTCTCTTTGCCTCCGTAGATCCGAAGTCGGCTCGCGATTTGGAGCTTCAAAACTCCTCCAATGGTCGGATCTAGCTTCTTCTTCCTCCCTTGGCTCTCCTCTCTCTCTATACTTTAGAAGGATAACCACTCAAAAGAAATGAGGGTTTCAAGGGTCCAATCCCGTGTATATCCACTCAGGAACAACCCCCAGCCGTTGGATCTCAGATTAAAGAAACGAACGGCTTTGATTCAGGCCTGAAAATACAATCTGGACCGAACACGGCCTGGCACACACCCGTGTCCAGGGCCGTGTCCCTCATTCGCCATCAAAATCGACGCGCCTGGAACAATATACGGTCACCCGACACGCCCGTGTTCGACCTGACACGCCTGTGTTCCAACTAACACGGCTGTGTGGTCGGTCGTGTGTCCCCATTGATTTATCCCGAAAACAACCCGAGAACAACACGGGTTCTTGGACACGCCCGTGTCCTAACCCGTATCTACCCGAACACACCTGGGCTCCAGGCCGTGTTCACTGTCTCGACACTCGACACTTCATCGAGTGAAGCTTGTCGACACCCGACACGGCCTTGGACACGCCCGTGTCCTAGGCCGTGTGCCTTGTCTCGACACATCGTCGAGCAAAATTTGTCGACACCCCTGGACAAGTGTCGACACGGGTCGACACGCCCTGCGACACGCCCGTGTCGCAGGCCGTGTGCCATGTCTCGACACCTCGTCGAGCGAAATTCGTCAACACCCTGGGCCGATCGTCGACACGGGCTTGACACGCCCTGCGACACGCCCGTGTCGCAGGCCGTGTTCTCTGCTCGACGATCGTCGAACCCAAAATTGTCGACCTCTCGACCAAAACGTCGAACCAAGCCTGACACGCCCTGGGACACGCCAGTGTCCCAGGCCGTGTGCCTACTACCAGATTCCAAATCTGGCACAAAACGTCCCCCATTGCTCTTTTCAGTTTTGGGGGCGTTACACTGTGCGCTCCGGCCCCAGTGCTGCGGAGAAAGGGAAGATGGCGGAGTCGAGCGCTTCTCGATTCCAACCGGTGCAACCAAGGGCTTACAACCTTGGACAGCAAGAAGCGATCCGCCAAACCGATGTGGTTACAGGTATGAAGAAAATTTAAGTTGAAATTTTGTGCTTCATACTTTAAGACCCTTTTGTGTGATGTCTATGTTGTTGGCTTCGTTTTAGTTTCCGGATACCCCGGTAGGGTATTATTCGATACGGGAGCATCGCACTCCTTTCTTGCGGAGAGCTTCATCCGGAGAATAGGAGTTGAGTCTTTCTCGGCGGATGCGGAGTTGAAAGTGTGCATGCCCAATGGGTCATCCATGACCACCGGGGCCAAAGGGCGCATATGTTGGGAGCTAGACGGAGTTGACTTCATTTTGGGAGCAGCGATTTTGCCTTTGGTTGAGTTCGATGTCATTTTGGGCATGGACTGGATTGCAGAGCAGCGCGCCAGTATTGACTGCCTATCCAAGGTAGTGACCCTAAAGAGCAAAGGGCAGGCGGATGTCAAATTTAAGGGCCTTTGTGGAGTGGCCTATTCCCTGATTTCGGCCATGCAATTGATGCGGGCGGTTAACCAGGGTGGTGTAGCGCTCGTAGCGTTATTGGAGGTTCGCCTCTCCCAGTTGTCTATTGAGGAAGTGCCCCTAGTGGCAGAGTTCAAGGATGTGTTTCCGGATGAACTTCCTGGAGAGCCTCCTCGGCGAGAGATCGACTTCTCGATTGAGTTAGTGCCGGAGGCTAGGCCGGTGTCACGTCCTCCATTTAGGATGGAACCAAAGGAGTTGACAGAACTCAAAGTACAGTTGCAGGAACTGTTGGAGCAAGGGTATATCAGACCCAGTTCTTCGCCGTGGAGTGCACCGGTGCTGTTTGTAAAGAAGAAAGACGGTAGTATGCGGCTATGCATAGACTACTGAGAGCTAAATAAATTGACCGTCAAGAATAAGTACCCGATTCCTCGGATATATGACTTGTTCGACCAATTGGTGGGGTCAGCGGTGTATTCAAAATTGGACTTGAAGTCAGGCTATTATCAGCTGCGAATTCGGGATGAGGACATACCCAAGACTGCCTTTGGTACAAGGTATGGACACTTTGAGTTTACGGTGATGCCGTTCGGACTGACGAACGCACCATCTGTGTTCATGGATCTTATGAATCGAGTATTTCGGGAGTACTTGGATTCTTTTGTGGTTGTCTTCATCGATGACATCTTGGTGTATTCCAAATCTGAAGTGGAGCATGAGACCCACTTGAGAGTGGTCTTGCAAGTGTTGAGGGAGAATCAGTTGTATGCAAAGTTCTCCAAGTGCGAGTTTTAGTTAGAGAAGGTGGCATTTTTGGGCCACGTGATTAGTGGGGATGGGGTGGCAGTGGATCCAACAAAAGTGAAAGCCATCAGAGATTGGCCGGTTTTGAGGACCGTGGCGGAAGTCCGAAGTTTTCTTGTACTAGCCGGGTATTATCAGAGATTCGTGGAGAATTTTTCGCGGATAGCTCTACCCCTCACCTCACTCACTCGTAAACATCATAAGTTTGTGTGGACTCTAGAGTGTAGTCAAGTATTTGAGGCACTGAAGGAGAGACTGATGATGGCTCCAATCCTAAGTCTACCGCAAGGGACCGAGGGATTTCAGATCTTCAGTGACGCATCGGGATGCGGTTTGGGTTGCGTTTTGGTGCAACATGGCAAGGTGATAGCTTTTGGGTCTAGACAGCTGAAGCCTCATGAGAGGAATTACCCCGTCCATGACTTGGAGTTGGCGGCGGTAATTTTTGCGTTGAAAATATGACGACATTATATATATGGTGCAAAGGTGGAGATCTTCACGGATCATAAAAGCCTGAAGTATCTCTTGGATCAAAAGGACTTGAATATGCGGCAACGCAGGTGGGTTGAGTTTCTTGGAGACTACGAGGTGGCGATTCAGTATACACCAGGTAAAGCCAATGTGGTGGCTGATGATTTGAGTAGAAAGCACTCAGGGAAAGGGAATTGGATCGAAGCTCATGATGAGCGGTTGGTACGGGAATGGGAGTCCCTTGGTTTGGAATGTGTTGCGAGAGGCGAGTCCAGCGTGGCTCGGTTGAACTGGATTGAAGTGCAGAACGACTTGGTCGATCGCATTCGGGAAGCGACTCGATTGGATGTGGAGTTTCAACCATTTGTGTTGGAGGCTCAAACGGGCGAGAGCAGCGCCTGGGAGATGATTGATGGGATTCTTAGTAAGGACGGAAGAGTTTGTATACCGCAGTTCGGCAAACTCCGTGAGGAGTTGATGTTTGAGGCTCACTTCACAAAGTACTCCATCCACCCGGGCAGTACAAAGATGTACTTGGATATGAAGAAATCCTTTTGGTGGCCGGGGCTGAAGCAGGACGTAGCTTTGTATGTGAATCGTTGCCAACTTGCGCCTTGGTGAAGGCCGAGTGTCAGAAGCCGAGTGGGTTCCTGAAGCCCCTTCCAATCCCTGAATGGAAATTTGATGACATCTCCATGGATTTTGTAAATGGGTTGCCTAGATCGCAGCAGGGTAATGATGCTATTTGGGTGATTGTGGACCGCTTAACCAAGGTGGCCCACTTCATCCCAAATCGGAAAGAGGAAAGCGTGGAGAAGCTGGTGGAGTTGTATGTTCGCAACATTGTATGACTTCATGGGATTCCTAAGAGCATAGTTAGCGATCGAGATGGACGGTTTACGTCCAAGGACTGGAGACTGGTTCAGAAAAGTTTGGGCACGAAGCTAAAGTTCAGTACGACGTTCCATCCTCAAACTGATGGGCAAACGGAAAGAACGAACCGTACTATGGAGGATATGTTGAGAATGTGCGTTCTTGACTTCGACAAGAAGTGGGAGGATCACCTTTTCATGGTAGAATTTGCATACAATAATAGTTATCAAGCAAGCATAAAAATGGCGCCATACGAAGCTTTGTATGGGAGACGGTGTCGAACACCGATGTCTTGGGCAGAGGCGGGAGACACCAAAATTTTGGGAAAAGAGGTGGTAGTTGACGCTTGTGAGTTGGTGCGGACCATTCAAGAGCGTATGAAGGTGGCGCAAGACCGGCAAGCAAAGTACTTTAATGCTCGTCACCGGAAGTTGGAGTTTGCGGTAGGTGATTGGGTCTATTTGAAGATCAAACCGTTCAAAGGCGTCTCACGGATACGTCGACTCAAGAAATTGAGTCCAAGGTTTTTGGGGCCTTTTGAAGTTGTTGAATGGGTAGGAGAAGCAGCCTATCGGTTGGCGTTGTCCGCGGAGCTGTGTGGATTGCATGACGTCTTCCATGTCTCCGCCTTGAGGAAAGCCTTGGTGGAGGCTAGTGTGGTGATCGAGCCGGCATCGGTACCGATTGAGGAAGACTTGAGGACGCGGGTCCTTCCAATTGTTATAGAGGATTCGGAGACTCGGCAGTTGCGGAATAAAGAGGTTAAACTCATGAGAGTCCGATGGCACAACTGCGGTCGTGAGGAGCTCTCGTGGGAGCGAGAACAAGCCATGCTAGAAGAGTCTCCAGAGCTCTTCGAATCGGGTACCATTTAAGTGTGTTCCCTTTTGCTTTGTAATTTCGGGACGAAATTCTGTTAAGGGTATGGGGGGGGGGAGAGTTGTAACACCCCAGTTATTGAGAGAGGGTCGATTTGCGTTTCTGGCAAATTTTTGGTTTCCTGGCATGGGGGACACGGCCCGGGACACGGGCGTGTCCCAGGCCGTGTCGGGCTGGAGTCGACGACTTGGTCGCGTAGTCGACACTTTGCGCTCGACGAAGTGTCAAGACAGGGCACACGGCCTGCGACACGGGCGTGTCGAGCCCGTGTCGACACTCGGCCCGGGGTGTCGACATTTTTTCGCTCGACAATGTGTCGAGACATGACACACGGCCTAGGACACGGGCGTGTCCAAGGCCGTGTGGGTCTGTCAACGAACTTCAGTCGACGATGTTCACTCGACGAGTGTCGAGTGTCGAGTGTCAAGTGTCGAGACTGGGGCACACGGCCTGTGACATAGGCGTGTCACAGGGCGTGTCCCGCTTGGTCGACGATATTCGCTCGATGTTTTTCCGCGGTGTCGAAACAAAGGCTGTCGACGAGTGTCGAGACTTGACACACAGCTTGGGAAACGGGCGTATCCCAGGCCGTGTCCCTTCTCGGGTTATTTTTGGGGCTGTGTCGATGGAGGCACACGGCCGACCACACGGCCGTGTCAGTTGGGACACGGGCGTATCGGGTCGAACACGGGCGTGTCGAATGCCCGTGTGCTGTTCCAGGCATGTCGATTTGAGACGGCGAATGGGGGACACAGCCCTGGACACGGGCGTGTGCCAGGCCGTGTTCGGCCCAAGTATTTTATTTTTCAGACGGATCGTGGCCATTCCTTCCCCTATTTTGGGATCTGATGGTTCAGGTCTGCTCTTGGGAAGTTAAGTCCGAGAATAGGGTTGGAAACCCTCATTCCTCTTCAAGCTTTTCTCTTACTAAAATCTAGAGAGAAGGGAGAGCAAGGAAGAAGGTGAAGGAAGGTTTGGGCTGTAGGAGAAGCTTCGGTGCTCTAAATCGCGAGCCGAGTTCAGATCCGTGGAGGCTAGATCTTTGCGAAGGTTTTCATCCGGCTATTTTTCCATGGTAAGGAAGAGGAGTCAGAAGGTAACGACACTTCTCCTTTCGGTCTTAGGATGCATGTTTTAGTATAATTTCTTTTCTAGTTTTGGGCACCAAACACTCACATGAGAGGGGTTTTGGGTCGCCAAGGTTCAAGAGGAACCTCCGGGTCGATTGAGTCCGTCCCCGGCATGATTTGCATTAGAGATCCGCTCCGTTAGTGGATTAGGCATGGTGGGTGAAGCTGTAGTCGCGACTGTTAGTCCGACTCGGTGATGTTGCATACGAACTTTAAGGATTCGTAGAGTTTCCGTTGCGGCAAGATGCCGTTTGTGATGTGGTGATGTTTCCCCTTTTTCTCGAATGAGTACGTATAGTCGGAACCGGAAAAGGTTAGCTCCTCATGGCGGTAGATGGTTTCCTTGGTGGACAAGGTTAGCTCCGCATGAGTTGTAGATGGCTTTCTTGGTGCGTGGGAACGCTGCAGTACAAATGAGGGACTAGGGTGGAATTGTCTTGGTTTGTGATGTGCCAAGGCGTGGCTATGTCTCCGTGGTCGGCTGGCTATCCCGTGACGTTCACGTCATGTGTGGAGAGTGTCCCGGCGAGACTAGTCCCCTTCTGTGAGACTGACGAGAATGTCAAGCAAGGGGGCAAGCTCGGGCAATGAGGCCATGAGCGGGTGGGGTCCGACAAGGCTTCTTAGAATCGGTCAGTTTGTGTTTGTTGGAATCCTGACATGAGACGTCAGAGCTTGTAGGCAAGCCCAGGTCTAAGACCTTGAGCGGGTGGGGCCTTTGCAAGAGTTCCGTTTGGCGGCCTGTGTGCTGTTGGGGGGGGGGGGGGAATTGTGTTACCCCCTTTGTTTGTGGCTTTATGCCAATGGGGAATCGATGAGTACCCATATGATGTGACGATGTGCTAGATGCATACGAGTTAGGGTGCCTTGGGTGAAACCCGGGTTGTTGCATACATGTTGCATAAGTAGACCCTTTTTATTATATGCACAACCCGTAGAGAACATGTATGATGTGTGTGACATCCAAGCCTGTTTCTGTAGATGCTTTTCTTGCTTATGATTATTGCGTACGAAGTGCTAACTTGCAGGTTGGAGGGGTACCCCGGGGTCCGTTAGGGGCGACCGGGAGGAGATGTGTTGTTACACAGTTTGAGGTCAGCCTTTGCTGACCCACGTTACTAATAAATTTTACAGGGCAAGGATCGCATGCAGGAGCTAGCTCGCCGGCCAGAAAGGCCTAAGCCTCATGAAGTGCTTTTCTCTTTTGTAGCTCTACTTATATGATGTTGTATGTTTGAGATTCATGTTGTCCGGCTTGCATGCCGAGGTAGACTAGGTGTGCTATGCACTTTCTTGACTGTTGTATTATTTGAGTTTGGACACTTGTTGTAAGGCCATAAGGCCATTGTTATTACTCTTCTTGTAGTGTATAACTTCTAGTCTTGCTTTTGTTTCCGCTGTGTTGTGCAAAGTGTTTTGAGTGTGGGTAGCTATATCAACTTATAATAGTAAAGCTGCGGCGTCCGTATATTGTGGGGCCCCGGCCGGACCCATATTATACGTTCATTACACGGGAGGTGTTTCATGCAGACCTCAATATTTCTTTATAATATGATATATATATATATATATATATATATATATATATATATATATATATATATATATATATATATATATATATACGAGTGCCCGACACGGGGCTCCGACCCTACTGCCAATCGCGATAGTACCCGGCCCGCCCCTATAGCTCCGCGCGACTGTACTCAGCCTGTCACTATGACCTCGAGCAACTGTACTCGCCCCGCCCCTATGACCCCGCACGACTATACCCGGCCCGCCACTACGACCACACGCAACTGTACCCGGCTATAGTATATTTAGGCGCCTATATTTATATGTAATAATGAATTACATTATACCTATATTTATATAATTTTTTTATATAAAAATACATAAAATATAACAATATAAGTATAAGTTATTTGAATTGTTATCATAGTTGTTTCCTTATCTCATTGGATTGAGTTGTTTCTTTTATTCTTGAGGTCTTGGGATCGAAACCGGATAGACACATTTAAATTAAAATATAATTTTAATAACCAGCCACCCGATTTTTTAAAAGTTATAGGGGCAAAATCGTAAATTCACATAGGTTTAGGACACCCTAGTAGTAGGTTTAGGAGACCTACTAAAATGTGGAAAGATGAAATGATTTTATTGTGCTCGAGCAGACGGTTGTTGAATTATGAATTCATAATCTGACGGCTTGTTGAATTTTGAACTCATGATACCCGGATTGGAGTGTCTCATTCAACTTCCTTCCCCGCTCTCAACACAAACGCTATCATCTCACCGATGACCCTCATCCGCAAGATTCCCCTCTCTTTGACGATTGGGATGTGAGCGGCGCTCTTGTCCGCACATGGCTGGATAACAGTCTCTTTGATAAATGCCTACCCATCATCCATCATGATGAAATGGTCAAGGTTGCTTGGCTTCATATTGCCACTCTCTGCTCCAAGGGGGCTCAGACGTCCTGTATCTATACTTTGTATACGAACCTCTTTGCACGTCCCTCCATATCTCCTGCTGCTGCTTACCAACAATTTCAGGTTCTCAGGCCAAAATTCTTCAAAATCGCCCCTTCTATGCGGATCATGCTGAGCAACACAAACACTTCCAGAGCTTCTGGTTGTGTGTTATCTTCTGCAACTTCCTGAGTTATATGACATGATACGTCAACAAATCCTTGGCGAGAAGGAGTCTTCCACCCTAGATGGCACTGCTGCCCGCATAGCTGCAGTTACCTCTCTACTACAACGTTCGCCGTTATCCTCCCCTCCTCAACCGGACAACTACGCTCACCAAACTCAGCAAAGTAGCTCTGGTGGCCGTAACCACCCATACAGCGAACGCGGTGTTTCTCGCTTTCTCTGTTCTCACTGTGGTCGCACCTACCACATGGTTGATCGCTGCTGGAAGAAGCATCCTCATCTTTGACCAACTGGGGATGCTTCCACCTTCTCTTCGAAGCCGTCTGTCTTCGTGGTTACGTCTTTAGGTAGTGCCCACGTCGCTACTCAAGGTAAATGACTGATTGACTCTGGTGCTACCGATCATATGACCGACAATCCGCAATGTTTTTCTCTCCTAGAACAACATGATCGGTTGCCCTCGATCTTTATTGCGGACGGCTCTCCCTCACCGGTCAATGGAAGAGGAGTGGTTCAAGTCACCCCGTCTCTTCGCTTGGAGGACACCCTCTACGTGCCCAAGTTCTCTTGCAATTTGTTATTAGTTACTTCTCTTTGCAAGCAACTACAATGCTCCGTAACATTCACTTCTACTACTTGTTCTTTTCAGGATCCGGACTCCAAACAGATGATTGCTACTGGGACTGAGAGCAGCAGCCTCTACTTCCTCGACAACGTTTCCGTGCTGTCCGCCTTCTCCTCATTTTCTACTATTCTTCTGCAGTGACACCTTTGTTTTGGTCATGCTCTTCCAAGACTTCTTCGTCAGCTTCTGCCCCACCTTCCTCTGCAGAGTCCTCTCAACTGTGACGCATGTCAGCTTGGCAAGCATCACCGCTCCTCCTTCCCACCGAAGCAAGGTTGTGGATCTTCCGACCGTTTGATCTTGTTCACTTCGACATCTGGGGTCCTGCTCCCACCCTTACCATAGGTCGGGGTAGTTCATATTTTGTAACCTTTATTGATGATTTCTCTAGGTGTATGTGAGTGTATCTTTTAAAGGATCGCTCCAAACTGTTTTCTGTATGTACATCATTTTATAATATGATTAAGAATTAGTTTGATATATCTATTAAAATCTTTTGCTCTAACAATGCTAAGGAATATCTTAGTACTGATTTCTCTTCATTCTGTATGTAACATGGTATTATTCATCAAACTAGCTGTGTCTACACCTCACAATAAAATGGGATGGCGGAATGCAAAAACCGTCACCTCCTCAATGTCGCTCACACTCTGATGACACAGATGCAGGTTCCTCGCTCCTATTGGGATACATTGTCCTCATCTCCTGTTATCTCATTAATCGCATTCCGTCCATAGTTATCCACAGACAAAGCTCATTCTTCATTTTATATCCGGGCAAGGATCCGCTTCCTCTCCCTCTGCGTATCTTTGGGTGCACGACTTTTGTGCACGCTCCTTCCGCCACTCATGACAAACTCTCCCCACGCGCCACCAAGTGTGTCGTTTTGGGTTACTCTACTACTCAAAAAGACTATTGTTGTTTTGACCCCGTTCTTTGTAAGCAATATGTATCCGCGGATGTGACCTTCTTTGAGAATGCATCCTATTTCTCTTCTGATCCCTCTCCCTCTCCAGATATTTCCTCTCCTCCTTTCGTCCCCTCCACCACATCTACTCCCATCGAGATTTCCCTACCGTTGACTCCACTGTCTCCTCCTTCTCTCTTTCCCTCATCACCACTGCTCTCTCCCTTCTCTCCGCGGCTGTCTCTCTTCACTCCCAGGCCAGCTCTCTCCTCCATGGATGCTCCGGTTCCTGCGGAACACGTCGACTTGGATCTTCCCATTGCTCTTCGCAAAGGGGTGCAGACGTGTACCCAGTACCCGCTGGCTGTTGTTGTTTCTTATGATCATCTAACTCCTTATGTCAGAGCATTTGACTTGGCTATCTCTGTCACTGTCACTCCACACACCTACTAGGAAGCTCTTGTCGTTCCTCATTGGAAGGCCGCCATGGATGAGGAATTTGCTACCCACACTGAAAGGGGTACCTGGACCATTGTTCCTTCCCCTTTGAGCACTGATATGGTTGGATGTCATTGGGTCTTTATTGTAAAGTTCTGTCCAGACGGCAGCGTTGATCGATACAAGGCCCGACTGGTCACCAAATGCTTCACTCAGACTTATGGTGTTGATTACTTTGACACCTTCTCTCTCGTTGCTCCGCTCAGTACCATTCGGGTCCTTCTCTCTGTGGCTGTCAACAGGGATTAACTCATTTCACAGCTGGATGTTAAGAATGCCTTTCTTTATGGTGATCTTCAGGAAGATGTTTACATGGAGCAACCTCCTGGGTATGTTGCTCAGGGGGAGACACGAGTATGTCGGCTGAAGAAGGCCATCTATGGCCTAAAGTAAAGCCCTCGAGCTTGGTTTGAAAAGTTTAGCAGCATTGTTGAGGCCATTGGTTTTGTAAGAAGTTCAGTCGATCACTCCTTATTCATTCGCAAAACCGCCTCGGGTCTGGTGGTTCTTGTTGTATATGTGGATGACATTCTTATTACTTGCGATGACTAGGCTGAGGTAGCTTTGACAAAGAAACACCTCCGTCAACACCTGGTCACAAAGGATATGGCCTCCCAAAAATACTTTTTGGGAATTGAAATCTCTAGGAAGCCCAACTTCATGGTCCTTTCCCAATAGAAGTATGCACTTTATCTACTAAAAGAGGTAGGGTTGACTGGTGCTAAACCTGCCCGATGTCCCATAGCTGCTAGAGAAGACAAAACTTGGACATATGACTTTCCTCTTCTATCCGATCTTACGAGGTACCGGCGTCTGGTTGGCAAACTCATTTATCTCACGGAAACCAGACCCGACATCTCTTATGTTATAGGCAAGGTGAGCCAATTCATGCAGGCTCCTAGGGAGTGCCATCTACAGTCTGCCCTGAGGATATTGGAGTATGTTAAAGCAACTCCAGTGAAAAGACTTCTTTTCAGAAGAATGGTCACTTAAGGGTTGAAGCGTACTCAGATTCGAGCTATGTTGATGATAAAGGAGACCGCAAGTCAACGTCGGGCTTTTGCACATTTGTTGGAGGAAATCTTGTGAGCTGGAAGAGCAAGAAACAGTCTGTGGTCTCCAGGTCTAGTGCAGAAGCGGAATATCGTAGTATGACATTGACCACATGTGAGTTGAAATGGTTACGAGATCTCATGCTTGACTTAAGAGAGGTCTACAACTATCCTCTTCCTATGTTCTACGACAACAAGGACGCTATATACATCTCTAAAAATCCGATCTTTCATGATAGAACAAAATAAATAGAAGTCGACTGTCATTTTATTCGGGAAGAGATCTTGAAGAAACAGATTTGTACTCCGTTTATCACTTCTGACAACGAGTTGGCAGATATCTTCACCAAGCCGGTGTCTGCTTCCTTTTTCCACATTTGCGACAAGCTAGACATGATTGATATATATACTCCAGCTTGAGGGGGAGTGTTGTAGTATGGAGGCCGGACGATCTGTTACTGTTCGGAGGCCAGACAGTCTGGCAGTTTATCTCAGCGGCTTGTATGCCTGGCTGTTGCTGTTTGGTATCTGAGCGGTCTGGAGGTTTGTCTCATGCGACTTGGATACCGGCATTCTAGCGGTCTCCTGTGGCGGCTTGTTCTCTGTAGCATCTTGTTCTTTTCTTCTGTTGGTTATCGAGCGGTTAGCCTACTCGTCTAACCGTGCAACTTGTTTGGTTTGTTTATTTGTAAAGCTGCATATACTTGTAATTATTTAGTCCCACATTTCTTATTTGCAATCTCACTCATCTCCTCCATTCTATAAAAAGGAGGCTATACCTTTGCAATACTCACCTTTTTGGATAATAAAAATTTGTTACTCCAAATTTTTGATCTGTTTGTTTTCTATTCACACACACACACACACACATCAACCATTACAGATGTTAACAAACAAGACACACACCCCGTATACTCAGGTCACATAATCAGTGTTCTGGACTTTCTCAGGCCCACCACCATCCCCAGTCTCAAACCGATGGTCAAAATTAAGCATTCTAGTCATTCCAACCAGTTGCCTAAGACTCTAACTATGCCAATGAAGAAAGCCAAGTCTTTAGGCAATCTAGTACAAGAACGACATAATGCATGTACAGATCAACTATTTCTCGTTACTTAAACCATTGTGCCAACACCGAAAGCCAAGGCAATCAAGGTGGACAACATGACACGGGTTAGCCTCCCCTTTCTCGTATTAAACATACATAACCATGTTATGTTTCAAGGCTGGCACTCATGACCACCATAGCTGGGCACTCTAAGCTTACATCTCAATAATTCAAGGTTGTCACTCACGACCACCATAGCTGGGTTGTCCATGCGTAACAACTTAACTTGCCACCCACCTTTTCCCTAGGACATGGGCTTGCAATCATCACAATACAGCTCACTGGGATCTACCGCCAACGGTAGCACTACCGCTGCTTGGTAGGGGGCAATACACCCTTCCTTCCCCAAATTTGGGTGTTTTCCTGGACACCAACTCCAGTATTCTCACTATAGCAACCTGCACACCGCATGACTCCGTAAACTACACGTTTAACAACAAAGTCTTCTCTGGCACACAAATCAACAAGATAACCATCACCAATCTAGACCAACCTGTTCGAATGAGCTTCTCACAACATACCTATTTCGTACTTCGATTCCAGATTCTATATGCAAGTTTATTATCGGGCATATCATCGATCAACCCATTGGAAATTCCTTCGCTCTCCACCAATTAGTGGGGAACTTCATGCAACTATGCCAAATTAAGGACTGCATTTCCAAAAAAGAATATCATTACTGTTGTTAATCATTTAGGAGCCATAGTCTTACATTTGATTCGGATGAAAACGTCCACAGTGCTTTTCTCTCTACGGATCTAGCCTCGGCTTACTACTCCAATCACAATAATGCCTCCAAACTCTTCTCAAACGGCTGGTCTAGACTTCTCCTTCTCCTTCTTTCTCTTCACCTCTTTCCTTCTTTCTTTCTCAAGGAACAAGAGAGAGAGAGTGTGTGTGTAAGTGAGAATGAGCAAGTCTTACCTCCACTCAGCATATTAACAATCCAAGCTTCCCTCCCAGCCACAGAATCTCCACCTCCTAAGGAGTGGATGTCCAAGATTCAATTGAGATTTCATTTTAAATAGCTATCGTCGCGCGGTAACTCTCTATCGTCGCGCGGTAGCTTAGGCCGTCACCGTGGTCTCATCCAGTACCGCTTTGCCGCTCAACGACCGCCTCAACACATCATGACACGTGGCATACTACTGCCAGCAATACCTCTACCACCGGGCGGTGCCTTCTAGAGATGTTGATATTTAAAATCACTCGGATGCCGACAGCTCTAGCTCTACCGCCTAGTGGTAACCTCCAGTGACCATCTTCTTCTTGTTTTAGGAAATTTGAGGAATTACAAATCTCCCCTCCTTAAAGAAATTTCATCCTGAAATTATACTTAACAGGAAACAACACAGAAGTACAAAACTTAAATAATGTACCTCAACGGAAAAAATCGGGAAACTCTTCTTGCTTGGTCTGCTCGCACTCTAATGATAGCTCCTCACAGCCAAAGTTGTCCCAACGGACTTTGATAATTCTGATCTCTTTGTTCTGCAACCTATTGACCTTTGTGTCCTCAATTCGAATGAGCATAAATTTCGTCGTCAACCCACTATCGATCGACACTTGATCCGCAGTAACTACTTACGCAGGCTCTTGCACAGCCTCCCACAACACCGATATGTGAAACACATCATGCAAACTACTAGTTAAGCTGAAAGATTCAGCCAACAGACAGCTTCAGCAATCCACTCAACAATTTCAAACGGCCCAAGGTATCTTGGACTTGGCTTTTTCAAGCATTGAATCCTAGATATGCCCTTGAATGACTTTATCTTGAGATACACCCAATCACCCACTGCAACTCCACGTTTTGGTGTTTGACATTGTAGTACTTTGCTTGCCTACCTTAAGCAACCAATAGCCGCTTTCAAATCAAACGTATCATGGCATCTTCAACGCCTTTATGCTTATAAAGCTTCGATTCACCTATTTTTACCCAAGCTAATGGAGTACGACACTTCCTACCATATAAGGCCTCGAGGGACGCCATCTGAATACGTTTTTGGTAGCTATTATAGTTGGCGAACGCGATCATAAATAGATGATCCCCCACCTCTTTCCAAAATCTAAGGCGCACATGCAAATCATATCTTCCATTGTTTTGCTTACCCTCTCGGTCTGAACATCCATCTGAGGATGAAAGGTCGTGTTGAATTTCAGCTTGGTACCCAACAGTTGATGAATAAGCCTCCAATCATTTGACGTGAAATCCCATCTCGGTCATTAACAATGCTACGAGGCACACCATGCAATCGTACAATATTGTCAACGTATAGTTTTACCAATTTTTCCAGTGAATCATCCCTCCTGTTCGGAATAAAGTGTAATACTTTTGTCATTCGGTCAACGATCACCCAAATGGAATCATTCCCTCTCTGTGATCTTGGCAAGCCGTGCATGAAATTCATAGATATGTTATCAAACTTTCACTCCGGTATTGGTAATGACTTCAGGAAACCATCAGGTTTCTGACATCCAGCCTTTACTAGGGTGCAAGTATGACACTTCGTCATATAAAGAGTTATGTCTTTCTTCATCCCTGGCCACTAGAAAAGCTTATTCATATCCTTGAACATCTTTGTGCTCCCCGGATAGATTGAGTACTTTATAAAGAATGCCTCGTACATATATTCCTCTCGCAATTTGCTAGTGTTTGCGACGCACAACCGACTGTCCTTCCACAAAAGGTCGTCGTCATTAGAAAACTGAAAATTTGTCCCATCCATAGCTTCTCCCATAAAACGCTTCATGCTCTCGTCAAGCTCCAACGTCTGATGAATCCTGTCAGTGAGTTCATATTGTACCTCTGTCCAGTTTAAACATGCACTTGCACTAGAGCTCCTATCAACACAAGTGATCTTCAAGGCCTCTAAATCTTGAATAAGACGCTCAACATGCATTTGTATCCAGTTGGCTTGTATCGGAGCCCTACGACTCAACGCATCTACGACAATATTTCCCTTCCCGGGAACATAGCGTATCTCGAACGTATAATCCCCAAGGAACTCCATCCACCTACTTTGTCGCAGATTCAAATCTTTTTGGTTCAATAGGTATTTTAGGCTCTTGTGGTCTGTAAAGATGTCAAACTTCACGCCATACAAGTAATGTTGCCACAACTTCAGGGCAAATATCACAGCCGCCAACTCCAATTTGTGGACTGGATAGTTTCTCTCATGCACCTTTAGCTTGTGAGAGCCATAAGCTATAACCTTTCCAAACTGTAGAAGAACGCAGTCTAAGCCGCTCCCTGAGGCATCGATGTAGATCTCATAGCGTTCAGCACCACATAGCGAACACAAATAGGCGTCGTGGTCAGATAACTCTTCAACTCCTCAAAAACACGTGCGCACTCTGGCTCCCAAACGATTTTTTGATCATTCCTGGTCAACGTAGTGAGAGGTAGAGGTATCCGCAAAAAGTTCTCTACGAAGTGCTTATAGTAGCTAACAAGTCCAAAAAAGCTCCTAACTTTCGCCACTGTAGTCAACACAGGCCACTCCGGCGTGTTCGCCGGGATCCAGCAAGTTCACCGGCGGCGGCCCCCAAAGCAGCTCTACCTTACGGTTTTGATTTTTTAAAATTTTATAAAAATAATAATATATATATAATAAAATTAAATAAATTTCAAATTATATATAATAAAATCGATAATTTCAAAATTATATAACTAAAAAATAAACAATTTCTTATTTTAAATTAAAAATAATAATATATTAAATTAAATATTTTTAAAATTATATAGAATAAAATTCAATAATTTTAAAATTATATAACAAACAAATAAACCAATAAACATAAATATCCCCCCCCCACCGGTGGCGAGTGGAGCCCGCCTAGGGCGGGCGAAGGGGTACCATAGCGTGGGGCACGAGGGACCCCATGCAATGTCATTCGTATACAGTTACTCGTGTGTATATATATATATATATATTGTGTGCGTTCCCTCCTCTGGGAGCGGGTGAGATCCAAGCCGTCTAGCCTTAAATCCAACGATTGTGATTTACAATAATAAAAAAACCAAAAAAAACACAAAGAGAACCCGTTCTTTAAAGCCCATCAGACGGCTCCTGCGCTACCCACGCTCCTTCCTCTGGGAACGGGTAGCGTAGGAAAAAAATTGTGCGTGTGTGTGTGAGTGAGTGACAGACACGGAGCTTCACCCCTACGGCTAATCGCAACAGTAACTCGACTACAATGTGTGCCGGTTCTACCCCAATCAATTCTTTAATGAAGCTTAAATTAAATACAATAATAATTAATCAACTTTAATAAAGTTGATTGATTTAATGACAATTCTTTGAAAATACCGCTGATATGTCAAATAACAATATTTTTGAATTGACCCCTGACATGCCTAATGATAACCTACCATAGTAGGGACAAATTTTTGGGTCTCAGCGTATAACTATACTTTTATTTGTGCACTAGTTGATCCACTGTGCCGAGCGATACAACCATCCAATTTAATCTGGTTTTTACTTAATAACTTATGGATTTCATATAAAATGTAGAGTTTGAAGTTTTGCTTGAGCGCCAGTAGTTATCCCCTGCACGGCGTGGCACTACGACGCGTATTTTCTCTTACTCTGATATAACTTACATGTTGAGAAAATGCGGGTTGTGACAAAGACGTTGGAGGTTGAGAGGGTAGAAGGTGAAGAAGAGTTGGGAGAAGAGGAGGAGAGGGCTGGCGGGGAGCAATCTCGGCTGGAGCTGGCAGAGGAAGTCATGAAGATGGAGGTCATCAACAAGACAGGGAAGACGGAGAAGGTAAGGGTCAGCGGAGGCTTGCGCCTAGAAGACCAGACAAGGATGCGAGAGTGCATCCAAAAGAATGTAGACGTCTTTGCAAGAGCCTTCGCAAGTGATCGCGGTCGATCAAGTGCCGATTGATAGTGGGTTGACAACAAAGGTCAAGCCCGTGCGGATTGAAGATTCGGAAGTCAAGCGGCTACGCAATAAAGAGATTAGGATGGTCAAGGTCTGTTGGGACAATTGCGGCCGAGAAGAGCTCTCTTGGGAGCGAGAGCAGACTATGCTTGACGAGTATCCGTAGTTGTTCTGCTCAGGTACAATTTAATTTTGTACTTACCTTTCCTTTATGTAAATTCGTGGACGAAATTCTTTTAAGAGGGGAAGAGCTATAACGTCCCGAAACTAATAAGAGCGACGGGTGACGAATCTGTACCAAATTTGGAATTTGTCAAGGGTACACGACCTGTGACACAGGCGTGTCCCCGGGCGTGTCGGGGTAGTTTGAAAATCTGGCAAAAAATGATCAGGCAGAAATCTGGGTTCGACGATCGTCGAGCAGCGGTCGACGATCAGGTATAAATGCTGCGTTCGACGATTGGGCCAGCTTTCTGTGGGTTCGACGATCGGGCCGCGTGTTCGTCGAACAGGCAGTTTTCTGGGTTTGACGATCGGGCCATGGGTTCGACGATTGGGCCACGCGTTCGACGATTTGGCCAGAGTGTTGCGTTCGACGATCGGGCTATAGATCTCCGTTTGACGATCGGTCAGCGGTCGACGATTTTGGTTCGACGATCGTCGAGCGCGGGGCTGTTTATGGCATGTCTGACTCGGTCGATGCGGAGTGTCGACACACGGGATTGGCGGGAGTTTACTAATTGTTCCGACATTGACGAGGACGTGTCCTGCTCCTGTTGGGGTACCATGCGTTGTTTAGCCCCATTCGTCCAGGTCAGATCTGGATCGTGTCCGTGCATCCCTTTTAGTGGGATCCGACGGTTGTGCTTATTCCCGAAAGAGTTATACCCGAGAGAGGGGTTTCAGAACCCTTAGTTTTCCTGTTGTATTTCTCTGTCTAAATCCTAGAGAGAGGGGAGATCAAAGGAGGAAGAAGAAGCTTAGATCCAGTCTTTGGAGGAGTTTAGAGCTCCAAATCGCGAGCCAACTTCAGATATACGAAGGCAAGGAGATTGCGGTGCTTTTCATCGGCGTAATTTTCCATGGCGCCAAGAAAGAACGCTAAGGTAACGATTCTCTACTTGAGCATGTGAAGCTCTACTTCTTTTACATAGGGAAGCCCGCTCTCGCGAGTTTGCGGTGAGTTTGAGGCGTTCCTTCGGGTAGACATGAATAGTCCCCATTGTGTAGAGTCCGTAAACGAGAACGGACATAGGCATGATGTGTGAAGCCTATCCGGACATGTTGGTCTGGATCGGTGATGTTGCATTGCATAAATGCCGGAGAAGACTCCGTGCAAATGTTTGTTTTCGGGTTTTTCTACGTGGTAGATTGCAACAGGGAGCCTTGGGGATTAACTCAAAGGTGCACCCGAAAACCTGGGCAGATGCGTGATCCTGCCAAACTTGTGGGCCTGGAGCCAATATGAACATAACTGGGTTATGTGTTGTGTGTAAACGATTTGGGACTCGGGAGAACTTTGACCCGCGCATATGGTTTAAATTAACGTTGCGGTGTGAGCAACGGGTCAGGCGGAACCGTACCCTCTCTATGTCGTTCGGTTAAACAGACCTAAAGTTAACGTGGCACTTACCGTTGGCATAGATTGAGGGTCTTAAGCAGTGGCCAGAAAGACCAAATGCTCACGAGAGATTGTCGTCCTGGGGACGGTGGTGAGTCGGCAGGCTTAGACTGTGATCACCGAGAATGTGCCCTGAGAGCACGGGGCGTGTGGTCGTACATGCCAATGCCTGTGTTGTGATGTAGTTATTTACTGCTTGGTTGTGATAATATAATGCAGGGAAGGAGCATCGCCGCCCCGAGTTGGGGGCGGGATCGTTATAATTTGGTCAGCATTGCTGACCGTTACTTTTGTTTACCACCGTGCGGTGGATTGTGCTTGCAGGTGCTGCGGGACCAAACAGTCAATAGCGGGCTAAAGCCCAAAGTGCGAAGCCGGCCCTCGAAGACCTAATTAGAGTGTTTACTTGCTTTTGATCATGTATGACCGACATGCGTGCCGTGGTATGAAAAACTTGTAATAAGAGTAAACCATTTGTAAGGCCTTAAGGCCAGTACTTGTGTATGTACTTCATTCCTATTTGGCTTGTTAGTGGACATTCATGCTTATTGCTGGGTTCTTTTAATTGCAACTTATAAAACTGCTTCCGCTAGAATGCTCTGTGTAGGACGTTTTGATTGGTTGGATGGTTTCCATTGAGTAACCACCCAGTCTGTCTGTGGTATATGGCATCGGGCCCCGGCCGGACCTACTGCTATATGCTATGCGACGGATAGGGGATGTTACAATTTGGTATCAGACTACTGGTTTCAGTCAGGTTTAAATGAATTCGTGGACGAATTCTTTTTAAGGGGTGGTGAGCACATGTGTGTGCGTCATCGTTATAACAGTAAAAGAACACATGAATATCTACTTAGGAATGAAAATACACGTGTTTGGGGAACCTGCGTGTTCCTATAATTGCTGTTTGCAATTTTATTTGGTCGCTTAATGGTGTTTTGTATCACTATAGGTGACCAGAAGCGGTGTTGGGCCATCGGAACGTCGAGTTTCTGAGGCTAGCAGTGCACCAAATGATGCTACTGCAACAACTCCATCAGCTGAGACCATACGATTGGTGGCCGAAGCAGTGCTTGCCATGATCAATGAGCAACCTGCAAGGCAAATGCAGCAGCCCGCTCCTGAGGTGGAGCAGGTAGTAGTGGAGCCGTTGGTGCCAAGGAGGGCAACCGAGAGACAGCTTAAACACATCATGAGCTTTAATCCTCTGGTATTCTCGGGGTTGGGAACCCCATCTCAAGCTGAAGACTGGCTCTTCAGGGTGAAGAGATTCTTGACAGCAATAGAGACGGAGGAGTGGAAAATGACCACCATTGTTACGTTCCTTCTGGACGGTGAAGCGAGATTGTGGTGGGAAGGATTGGAGCTACATCTATTGGGAGGTAGGCAACTTACAGATGTCTCGATGGAGGAGTTCTCGAGACTATTCTTGGCTAGATACCTCCCTTCGGCGCAGAGGATAGCATTGAAGAACGAGTTCCTGAAGTTGGTTCAAGGAGATAGTAGCGTGGATGAATATCTCCACGAGTTTACTCATTTGAGTCGATATGCTAGCTCTACCATCGCGGTTGAGGAGCGCAAGACGAATCGATTTTACGAAGGGTTGAGAGATGAGTTAAGGCTACTACTCTCGGGGCCGATGACGAAGGGTTTCTTGACCTTGGTCAACACGGCCCGGTCCTTAGAGAAGGACATGAAGAAAAGCGTTGGTGATAAGAAGTCTGGGTTCAAAGTGCCGACTACTTCAAAGTCCGGCTATCAAAGGTTCTTTAAGAAGTCTAGGACTTCATGTCCAACTCCTTCTAGTGCTTCTGGGGCGACTACGGGTCGGACCCTAGGTGCATGTTTTACTTGTGGGAAGCCGGGGCACTTTGCCCGTGAATGTTGGAGCGGACGTCCCAAGTCCGAAAGGAAGCCGGGAGTGACTTATGAAGAGAAGGACAAGGCGGTGGAGTCAACCGCGTCCCATTATGCTCCGACCCAACCGAGGGTGTATAATCTTGGTCAACAGTAGGCCATCAAACAGGTGGATGTGGTGACAGGTAAAATTTAAATTTATAGCAAGTTAATCTTTTAAATACTTGTTATGTGCTTGTTACCTTACCACTGCTTATTTAGGCTTTGTTTTGATTTGTGAAAATCCGGCAAGAGCACTCTTCGATACAGGAGCTTCACACTCCTTCTTGTCCGAAGGATTTATATCACGCATCGGAGTACCTTCTTCGATGGTGAAGGACAAGTTGAATGTGTTGTCGCCCAATGGGTGTTCGATGCGCGTGGATAGAATCTGTGGCGTGAAGATTTGAATTGGGAATCAAGAGTTCGATCTGCAAGCGTCATTATTGCCGCTAGTGGAATTCGACGTTATATTTGGCATGGACTGGCTCTCGGAGCAGCGAGCCTATATTGATTGCGGTAGCAAGGAAGTCAAGCTGGGATTTATTGCGCGCGAGATTTTGAGGAGTTGAAATGTCGGTTGACCACGGCGCCTGTGCTGAGTTCGCCGAGTGGGACCGAAGGTTATGAGATTCATAGCGATGCTTCGGGCAGCGGTTTGGGTTGCGTGCTACTGCAACATGGAAGTGTGATAGTGTATGGCTCGAGACAGTTGAAAGTGCACGAGAGGAATTATCCGGTCCATGACTTGGAGTTAGCGGCCGTGATTTTTGCCTTGAAGCTGTGGAGACATTATTTGTACGGTGTGAAGATTGATATCTACACCGATCACAAGAGCCTGAAGTATTTAATTGATCAGAAAGATCTGAATATGCGGCAGCGTAGATGGATGGAGTTCCTGGGGGACTATACATTCAAGATCCACTACGTGCCTGGTAAAGGAAATGCGGTTGTGGACGCGTTGAGTCGCCGAGCCCCAGCTTAAGCCAATTGGCTGTCGATCCATGACGAGCGGTTGGTTCGGAAGTTGGAGGCGTTGGAGATTGTTTGTGTAGATAAGCAGTCAAGTGCTTAAGCACTCTTGAATTGGACTGAAGTTCAATATGACCTGGCTGATCGGATTCGGCAGGAATTGGATTGGGATGACCACATGAAGCAGTTCATGGTAGAGGCTCTGGATCCAATATGAAATTGTGGATGGATTGCTTTGCAAAGATGGTCGTCTTTGCGTCCCAAGCGTGGGCAGTTTGCGGGTGGATTTGTTGTACGAGGCGTACCATACCAAGTACTCAATTCACCCGGGGAGCACAAAGATGTACCGCGATGTTAAGATACTGTTTTGGTGGCCGGGTTTGAAGAAGGATGTGGCGCTCTACGTGGCTAAGTGCCAAACTTGCGCCTTGGTGAAGGCGGAGTGCCAAAAGCCGGGAGGATTTCTGAAGTCCTTGCCTATTCCAGAGTGGAAATTCGACGACATCACTATAGACTTTGTGCACGGTTTGCCAAGGTCGCAAAAGGGGAACGACGCCATCTGGGTGGTCATAGATCGGCTAACGAAGGTGTCGCATTTCATTCCGTATAGGAAGGATGATCCGGTGGAGAAGTTGGAAAAGTTATATGTGGATAATATAGTACGGCTTCACGGTGTGCCCCGCAGCATCGTGAGTGACCGAGATGGGCGGTTCACGTCCAATGATTGGAGGCTAGTGCAGCAAATGTTGGGAACAAAGTTAAAATTCAGCACAGCCTTCCATCCGCAAACAGATGAGCAGACCGAGAGGGTTAATAGGACTATGGAAGACATGTTCCGCATGTGTGTCTTGGACTTTGGAAAGCAATGGGAAGACCATCTTTATTTGGTGGAATTTACGTACAACAATAGCTACCAGACGAGTATTCAAATGGCACCCTTCGAGGCCTTTTATGGTAGAAGATGTCGCACGCCGTTCTCCTGGTTGGAAACGGGTGATTCAAAGTTGTACAAGCGTCAAGAGGTGGAGGATACTACTTTATTGGTGCAAACCATTCGAGAGAGGTTGCTTATCGCTCAGGACCGGCAAGCGAAGTACTATAATGCCAAGCATAGGAACGTAGAGTTCGCTATGGGCGACTGAGTGTACTTAAAGATCAAGCCGTTCAAGGGTGTCTTGCGGGTGCGGCGCTTGAAAAAGCTAAGCCCGAGGTACCTTGGGCCGTTTGAGGTTCTGGAGCGGATTGGCGAAGCGGCTTATCGGTTGAAGCTATTAGTGGAGCTTAGTGGTCTACATGATGTATTCCATATATCGGTGCTGCAGAAGGCAGTGCAAGAGCCTTCGCAAGTGATCGCGGTCGATCAAGTGACTATTGATAGTGGGTTGATGACAAAGGTCAAGCCCGTGCGGATTGAAGACTCGGAAGTCAAGCGGCTACAATAATAAAGAGATTAGGATGGTCAAGGTCCGTTGGGACAATTGCGGCCGAGAAGAGCTCTCTTGAGAGCGAGAGCAGACTATGCTTGACGAGTATCCGGAGTTGTTCCGCTTAGGTACAATTTAATTTTGTACTTACCTTTCCTTTATGTAATTTCGTGGACGAAATTAGTTTAAGAGGGGGAGAGCTGTAACGCCCCGAAACTCAAAAGAGCGACGAGTGACGAATCTGTACCAAATTTGGAATATGACAGGGGTACACGGCCTGGGACACGGGCGTGTCCCAGGGCGTGTCCGGGTAATTTGAAAATATGGCAAAAAATGATCAGGCAGAAATCTGGGTTCGACGATCGTCGAGCAGCGGTCGATGATCTGGTCTCAATGCTGCGTTCGACGATCGGGCCAGCTTTCCGTGGGTTCGACGATCGGGCAGCGTGTTCATCGAACAGGCAGTTTTCTGGGTTCGACGATCGGGCCGCGCGTTCGACGATTTGGCCAGAGTGTTGCGTTCGACGATCGGGCTATAGATCTCCGTTTGACAATCGGTCAGCGGTCGACGATTTTGGTTCGACAATCGTCGAGCGCGTGGCTGTTTATGGCATGTCTGACTCGGTCGACGCGGAGTGTCGACACACGGGATTGGCGGGAGTTGACTAATTGTTCCGACATTGACGCGGACGTGTCCTGCTCCTGTTGGGGTACCATGCGGTGTTTAGCCCCATTCATCCAGGTTAGATCTGGATCGTGTCCGTGCATCCCTTTTAGTGGGATCCGACGGCTGTGCTTATTCCCGAAAGAGTTATACCCGAGAGAAGGGTTTCAGAACCCTTAGTTTTCCTGCTGTATTTCTCTGTCTAAATCCTAGAGAGAGGGGAGAGCAAAGGAGGAAGAAGAAGCTTAGATCCACTCTTTGGAGGAGTTTTAGAGCTCCAAATCGCGAGCCGACTTCGGATCTACGAAGGCAAGGAGATTGCGGTGCTTTTCATCCGCGTACTTTTCCATGGCGCCAAGGAAGAACGCTAGGGTAACGATTCTCTACTTGAGCATGTGAAGCTCTACTTCTTTTGCATAGGGAAGCCCGCTCTCTCGAGTTTGCGATGAGTTTGAGGCGTTCCTTCGTGTAGACATGAATAGTCCCCGTTGTGTAGAGTCCGTAAACGAGAACGGACATATGCATGATGTGTGAAGCCTATCGGACATGTTGGTCTGGATCGGTGATGTTGCATTGCATAAATACCGGAGAAGACTCCGTGCGAATGTTTGTTTTTCGGGTTGTCTATGTGGTATATTGCAATAGGGAGCCTTGGGGATTAACCCTAAGGTGCACCCGGAAAACTGAGCGTATGCGAGATCTTGCCAACTTGGTGTCCTGGGAGCCAATTTGACCATAACTGGGTTATGTGTTATGTGTAAACGATTTGGGACTCGGGAAAGTTTGACCCGCGCATATTTTTTAAATTAACGTTGCGGTGTGAGCAACGGGTCAGGCGGAACCGTACCCGCTCTATGTCGTTCGGTTAAATAGACCTAAAGTTACTTGGCACTTACCGTTGGCATAGATGGAGGGTCTTAGGCAGTGGCTAGAAAGACCAAATGCTCACGAGAGATTGTCGTCCCGGGGATGGTGGTGAGTCGGCAGACTTAGACTGTGATCACCGAGAATGTGCCCTTAGAGCACGGGGCGTGTGGCCGTGCGTGCCAACGCCTGTGATGCATTGTATTTATTTACTGCTTGGCTGTGCTAATAAAATGCAGGGAAGGAGCATCGCCGCCCCGAATTGGGGGCGGGATCGTTATAAATTGGTCAGCATTGCTGACTGTTGCCTTTGTTTGCCACCGTGTGGTGGTTTGTTGCTTGCAGGTGCTGCTAGACCAAGCGGTCAATAGCGGGCTAATGCCCAAATTGCGAAGCCGGCCCTCAAAGGCCTAATTGGAGTGTTTACTTGCTTTTGTTCATGTATGACCGGTCTGCGTGCCGTAGTATGGAAAACATGTAATAAGAGTAAACCATTTGTAAGGCCTTAAGGCCAGTACTTGTGTATGTACTTCATTCCTATTTGGCTTGTTAGTGGACATTCATGCTTACTGCTGGGTTCTTTTAATTGCAACTTATAAAACTGCTTCCGCTAGAATGCTCTGTGTAGGACGTTTTGATTGGTTGGATGGTTTCCATTGAGTAACCAACCGGTCTATCTGTGGTATATGACGTCGGGCCCCGGCCGGACCTACTGCTATATGTTATGCGACGGATAGGGGGTGTTACACACGATATGGCCGCCGTCAGGCAAGAGGAGATCAAATGAAGGATGACCAAGTACTTCGTCAAATATGTCAGGATAAAGTAGTTCAAGGAGGGGTATCTAGTCTTGAAGAAGGTCGACGCCGCCGGAAGGTTGACAGCCGTTGGTAAGATCAACCCCAATTGGGAATGACCCTATATTTTAGAAAGGGCCCTGGGATCAGGGGGATACCACCTCCAAAATGTTGAAGGGGTATCCATGAGTCACGCATGGAGTGGCGACAACCTGAAGCGTTTTTGCCCTTAGCATGGGTAAGATTGTATGTTTTGCTATGATAATTATTCTAAATATTATTTCTTCACAAGTTATGAAGTATTTGTGGATTTGGACGGCACCGAGTAGACCTGTTGTACAGGCTCCCATCAAGCTGGCAAGGCCGTAGACTCGCTCGGTGGCCGAAAAAAGGTTGATGAGTTTGCAATACCCAGAGTAGACCTTATGCCAGGCTCCCACTAGTTGGTAGGGTCGTAGGCTCGCTTGGGGGAAAGGGAGAAAGGATTGTGGTAGCTTGCAAGACCCCAAGAGGATCCCGCTGCTCATGCTCTCATTAACCGGCAGCGCTAGAAGGCGCACTCGGCCCCGGGTAGACCTGCTGTCCAGGATCTCACTAGATGGCAGGTCCGTAGGCTCGTCTGGGAGGGGTAAGGGAATACCCTGAGAGGATTCCGCTGTCCACGCTCTCATTAGCTGGCAGGGCTGAAAGGCGCACTCAGAACCGATTGTCAGGCTCCCACTAGCTGATAGGGCCGTAGGCTCACTTGGGGGAAATGGAGAAAGGATTGTGGTAGTTTGCAAGACCCCAAGAGGATCCCACTGCTCAGGCTCTCATTAGCTGGCAGGGATGGAAGGCGCACTCAGCCTCGGGTAGACCTGCTGTCCATGGTCTCACTAGCTGGCAGGTCCGTAGGATCGCCTGGGGGGTAAGGAAATACCCCGAGAGGATCCCGCTGCTCAGACTCTTATTAGCTAGCAGGGCTGGAAGGTGCCCTCGGCCCCAAGTAGACCCGCTGCCAAGCTCCCACTAGCTGGCAGGGCCGTAGGCTCGCTTGGGGGCAAAGGGAGAAAAGATTGTGGTAGTTTGCAAGACCCTGAGAGGATCTCGCTGCTCAGGCTCTCATTAGCTGGAAGGACTGTAAGGCGCACTCGGCCCAGGGTAGACCCACTGTCCAGGCTCTCACTAGCTGGCAGGCCCATAGGCTCGCCTGGGGGATAAGGGAATACCCCGAGAGGATCCCACTGCTCAGGCTCTCATTAGCTGGCAAGGCTGGAAGGCGCATTCGGCCCCGTGTAGACATGCTGCCAGGCTCCCACTAGCTGGCAGGGCCGTAGGCTCGCTTAGAAAGAAAGGGATAAAGGATTGTGGTATTTTACAAGACCCCAAGTAGACCCGTTGTCAGGCTCTCACTAGCTGACATGGTCATATGCTCGCTTGGGGGAGAAGGGAAATGGTATTTTTTGTTATTTAAGTGGCCCCAGTGGACCCGATGGCCAGGCTCACATCAAGCAGACAAGGCTATTGAAATCATGATGGTGTTACGAAGCTCTTGATAACAAGTTTCCAAACAGCTAACACCAGTCCTAAGTAAGGATCTGATAACCCAGACGCCTCTCAGCAGGGCTCTCAACATAACCCTCCTGGCAGGGGTCTCGATAGCGCACTCGGCAAGGCTCTCGGCACATAGCATCTCAGCAAGGGTCTTTCAGCAAAAGTCTTTTTGGCAGATTATATTCGATGAATTGTCGCTCAATAGGAACAGGTTCGTAGTCGTCGCCCAAAAACCTAAGGTCCTAATGAGGGTGCAGAAGCATTCTATGACCGGCGGGCAAGAACGAGGAGAGGGGAAGAAAGACCACAATTATAAAGCATCATGACAAAGGCTAAAGAAAATAAGCTTTCTGCTAAAATGTACCTCCAAAAAATTACATAAGTCTCAAGGGGTCTTGCCCCATGCACCTTTGAAAATTCAAAAAGGAAAAATTACAGCGCAAAAAAAGAGGTAAGAGGCTATCGGGCAGGGCCGCCAGAGGTCCCGTTGGAGGTCCCGCTGGGGGCATCGCTGGGGGTGTAGCTGGAGGTCTCGCCGGAAGAGCTACCGACAGATTCCTCGTTTAGGTCAAGCCCCACCGCATCTTTGACCGGAGAGTCATCCTCTCTTGTGGGCTTGGGTATGGGCTCGAACAACCAGGGCAAGAACCCTCGAGCCATGAGAGTCTCGTCACCTTAGTTCAAAAGAGTCGATTCCCAAAGCACCTCGATGACCATCTTGGCGGTGGCCTACGAGTTCTCCTTAACAATCACATCGATCTTGTATGCTGAGCAATGACAACACTCAATTCTCTCCTCCAGCGATGGCCGGGCCAGGGCCAGGGCCTCCTCCAGGTGCTTCACCTCAGCTTGCAGCTGCTGGTTCTCACACTCGACGCCGACCACACTGGCGCGAGACAGCTGGGCTTGCGTGGAGTCCTGCGAGAGGGTCATTTTAAGCAAAAAAAATATATACTAAGAGGATGAGTGATATTGAAGGGTTCCGCTTACCTCAGCGGCCAGGCAAAGGGAGAGAAGTTGTTGGGCAGCCACCAAGTCGGCCTTCAGGGCGGTCGCTTCAGCCGCAGCGACATCCCTTCGACTTGAGCATGTCAGTGAGGTTGCGCTCGATGGTGAGGGTGCGACGCCCAGCCATGTGCGAGAGCTAGACCGCACGAAGTTGTGCTTGGGTGGCATCGTAGACGAGTGCCCATGTAGCCATCCAATCAAACGTGTCAGCGTCCTCCCGACCGTAGAGTCCATAGCCCAGCGCGAAGGCATCGTCGATGATCGTGTCGCACTCCCTCCAGGAGGGGAGGAGTGTTGAGACCGCATTGCGGTTGGAGGTAGGGTCCCACTGGATCAAGGGCTTGCCCTCCGTATCCAAGAACCTCTGCCGAAGCCAAAATTTCGGTGCCCTTTCAGCATCGGCTTTTATGGGATCTCGGCAGGGATCTCTGTAACAGGCCCAGCGGTACCCGTCTCGCCTGCAACCGACGGGGTCTCAGCGGGGGTCTCGGCGGAGGCTAGCACAATGGATTTGCCCTTGTCCCCTACTGACGGTTTAGACTTTCTGAGAGGGGGGGGGGGGGGGGGGTAGGGCGGGAGCTGTGTTTCCACTTCTGGGCACTTAGTTCGGAGGAGGGTCCCGACTCCTCCAGGCTTGCGGCGGCGGCAGACTTGGCGAGAACCAAGGGGTCGACGAGCGCCCTAGTCTCGTCAAAAGGTTGGTGGAGGGGGATTTCCTGTTCAGCTGCGAGACAAATAACTAATTAACCCTGCTTCTCAAAACAAAAGGTTGCAAGGATAGAGTGAAATAATACCTTCGCCGGGAGGTACCGGTGGGAGAGAATCCAGGTCTCGTCGAAGGAAGGGGACGTCTAAAGTCTTGGTCCCGAAGAATTTGACGAGGGCGCCCTCGCGCCCCCCGAGAGCTGGTGGCTTGTAGGTGGTGTCGGCGTACTGAACTGGCGCAAGTGGGATGTGTCCAAAGTCGCCGGAGACAAAAATGAAATTTTGTCCCCAATGGTGGTTCTTGTTGGAGAGACCGCTCGTCTTCACCAACTGCCCCGAGAAGAAGACCACCCCACCTTTTGCGCGGAAGTTGAACAGCTTCCGAAAGATGGGAAGGCTGAATTCGATCTTTTCCACCCGCATATCGCAGATGAACACCACCAGGATTGCGATAGAATTTGGGTTGAGCTGGGCTGGTACCACCCCATAGTACCGAAGGGCCTTGCGTACTTCCGGCCAGAGGGGGAGGCGGAAGCCCACCTCGAAGTGCTCTAGGTGGATGGCGAGCTCCCCAGCCAGCGCGAGATTGACCCTATCATTGTTCCTGGGGTTCCACACAGCGAACCCAGTACGGATGTAGTTGGCGGCTATCGTGTCGTACTCATCCAGAGTCAGCCGGCAGGGAGGGTATTTGTGTTCTAGGAAGGAATGCACACACTTGGAGTGGTCGTCTCCTTCGTCAGGCATCTTGAAGAGAAGGTGTGAGGAGAGAAAAAATCAGGAAGGCGAGAGCCTTGGCGTTGCATTGATCGGCGAGAGCAGTCGGGAGGAGGACGGAGGCTTGGAATCGTAGAAGTGAATGCAGAGAAGTAAATGCGGTAGGTGGATCGGCCTATTTATAGAAAATTTGGTAATTATGAGTTTTTTCCTAAATGCGGCGGGGGTACGGTCATCAAGTCAACAAGTCCCGATGTTCTGACTCCTCGATTTCCATCCTGTCTCACTGGTCCTCCTCGGACCTGCAGAAAGCAAGAACCTTCGGAAGAGCCTAGGGTAAAAGCAAACATTGGAAGTGGGTGAGAGGTGATGAGCAAGGCGTGAGAGTCAAGCGTTCGCAGTGCATCAGATATAAAAACATAAAACACAGACGGAAAGTTAAGCACAAACATAAGGGGGCTCTCGCTGGGTGAGAGTCACGAAATAACAACGATAATAAATATAAATAATTGCTCATCACCGAGAGGCGCAAGGGGTACAAAGTGAGAAGGGTAGGATGGGAGGTTGGGTAAAGAATAAGCTAGCCCCACATGGCTTAGTACTGCTCCCACCGCCAACGACCCAGACCTTGCCTACCTGACCTCGGAGGCACTCGCGGATCGAAGAAGGCCGTTAGGGCTGTCAGCCCCTGGTTGGCCAGGCGGAGTTGGTCTCGACTCTGTGCGATGTATCTCCCTGGGGAGGTCTCCGCCGAAATCATGACCCAGGGCTATGTCTCGCCAATGAGGTAGGCGCAGTCCCACTTGACAATCGTCAGCCTCCGCTCCATCATCCCCTAGATTCTCTTCACCGCCGCAGAGTTGGCTCGTTGCCACCGCGCGAGCTTTGACAGGATTGTCGCAATCCTCTGCCTCTGCGTCTTGCCACGCCCGGAGGCCTCAAGAAAGTCCTCCATCTCGCCAGAGGTGTGGAGGGGAGAGTCTTCCCCATCTTCTCATTCTTCATCTTCTTCAGCTTCTGCCCCCTGCACCTCCGGGTCTGGAGGGCCATTTTTTAGTCAGATTGGGAGGGGATCGAAAGGGAAAGCTAGAAGGTTCTCGTATACTTGAAGAGCGATGGAGAACCTCCCCCGATGGCAGGTGAGAAGGGCCAGGCTGTCTCTCAGAACCTTTTCCGAAGAGTAGGTGGAGCGGCTTGCCCAAACCCGGACGGAACATCCTGTGCTCCATGATCTCAGTCTTGGCCAGTAGGGGGACAGAGGCACCCTCTCCCGCCGGGGGCTGGGATCCCATTGCAGGTGCTGATGGCTCGGTGACAACCCCTCCGACAGGGAGGGGGAGATCGGGTGCTTGATCAGTGCGATTTTCTGGGGAAGTCCTGGGCCCCTGACAAACGAGGTTTGGGCTCCCAAGAATAGGAGCTGCGAGTGGCTAGGTCTGAGAAAGGGAGAAACAGATCATCTAAGTAGAAACTGAGCCAGCAAAAGGGATAAATACCAGGAGAGATTGGGGGATCGGCCGGGGGAGTCAGAGGGGGAGCCCCTGAGGCTGGCGGTGCAGCCCCCGAAACTAACGGTGGATCCTCATTAAGAAGGCGGGCCGCCTTGGTATCCGCCAGTAGAAAGTCGGTGACGTCCTTCAGAACTATCCCCTGCGATGAAGAGTGATACATCAGTACGCAACCCGTTCTTTAACAGTTCATGCTAATGGGGGAGGCAAAAAAAGTACCACTGGCAGGGAAGAAAGGTTTTCGTCGCAGTTAGGGGTCGAGGTAGGCGAGGCTTGGTTCTCTTTTGAGCGGCCTCTCCTGACCGATTTGGCCTTCTTATTTTTCATTAGGCGGGAGATCTCATCGGTTGGTCTCTTGCATATCAGCCAAGGAGCAACCTTAGCGCAGTTGGCATGGGCCCGCACCTGGACTGTGACATGGCGAGCCTGAAGTTCTTGAGAGAGCAGTTTTTCAAAGCACTTGGGTGCATCTTCAGGTCGTGCCGAAGCTCGAGCAGAGGGTAAAGACGACATGGATGGCCTGAGAGCAAACTCAGTGGTGTATATATAGGACAAAGGTGAGGTCCGCAGAAAGATTCCCTGCCAGGTCAGCAAGCACCCACCGAATATTAGGGGTTGGACGTGTCTTTTCGAGTGTAAGGCTAGCTCGCAAAGAGCGGGGATTGTGTATAACCCCATATTTGCTGGGTGGGACCAAGATGCCCTAAGGACCCGAATTGGGCTAGCTTTGGGCTAAAATTGGGTCAGATAAGAAAGTGGGCGGGAAGGCTCTCGCCCAGGTGTCCAGTAACGAAAATTTCGTCGAACTCTAATTAGGCGAAATGAGAAGGTTCAGCTTGTCGAGCCGAGAAAATTAATTCATCGAACGCCATTCGTCGAACGTTATTCATCGAATGTCATTCGTCGAACTGAGCTTTCGACTTAAGTTATTTTCATCGAGCGGGTTTAGGTTTAGGCCATAGTTAAACCTGGGTAGGCGAAAGGGCTCGCGCCTCGGGCTGGCGGAAGCCCTTAGAGTTGAGTGATGCTTCTCCACTCGATGCTTCTACCAGCCCTTGGCGTTGAGTGATACTTCTCCACTCGATGCTCCCGCTAGCGCTTGGCATTGAGTGATGCTTCTCCACTCTATGCTCCCTCCAGCCCTTGGCATTGAGTGATGCTTCTCCACTCGACGCTCCCACCAGCCCTTGTCGTTGAGTGATGCTTCTCCACTCGACGCTCTCGCCAGCCCTTGGCATTGAGTGATGCTTCTCCACTTGACGCTCCCGCCAGCTTTTGGCATTGAGTTATGCTTCTCCACTCGACGCTCCCTCCAGTCTTTGGCGTTGAGTGATGCTTCTCCACTCGACGCTCCTGCCAGCCCTTGGCGTTAAGTGATGCTTCTCCACTCGACGCTCCCGCCAGCCCTTGGCGTTGTGGGATGCTTCTCCACTCGACGCTCTCGCCAGCCCATGGAGTTGAGTGATGCTTCTCCACTCGACGCTCCCGCCAGCCCTTGGCATTGAGTGATTCTTATCTACTCGACGCTCCCACTCAACCCAGACCTAAAATTACCTAAATACCCCTGGGTCTGCTTTTAGCTCATCAGAACAGCGTAGTTTGACTATTGGTAGACCAGCCCGGGGGCATTTTAGTAATTTTAGTGCAACATAATTATGTTTTTTTTTGCAGACCAGATACTGAAAATCTATAAATAGACCCATAAAGTTCCTCAGAAGGCAGGTTTTTGATACTTCCACAAATTTTCTTCTGGTGCTTTCTGAGGAACTTCTAGCCCAGCAAATGGCTTTGGAGGGGAAGCGCTCAGAGAACTTCCGGGTTAGAGGAGGGACCTTCCAGCTGAGGCTTTGGGTTAGTTCTTAGTCCTTTATCACTAGTCAGTAGTTGAGGTTTGGGATAAATATGTGTGAGCTATACTCCTAGGTCCGAACTCTCGTTGAGGCCAGTTTTTGGCTTCAACAATTTATGATATCCACACATACATAAAAATTAATGCAAGGAATCATATATGATATCTCTGCAATCAAAGACGATTGCAAAAATATTACTTTATGATAGGGTCCTCCTGAAACGATTCGGGTTGCGGGTAGCCAAACCGTCCACCTCTTTTGATGGAGGAAGCATGGTTGACAGACTCAACTCCACTAGCGCCCAAACCGTCGCCGCCATCATCGCGACAACCTCCTCCATCACCGTTATTGTCTTCACCATCGTCATCGTCGTCGCCGCCATCATCAAGGCCACCGCCTTCATCGCCGCCATCATCTTCATCAAGGTTGTCATCGCCGTGGCGACCGCCTCCATCACTGCGTCAACTGCCACCTTCGCCGCGGCCACCGGAGACAGCCTCCATCACCGCGACAACGACCGCCGCCGTCATCGCCGTCATCATCTTCATCATCGCGTCCATCACCGCCATCGCCGCGACAACCACTGCCGTTGCTTTTCTCATCCATCGACGCCACCGTCGCTCCTCTCTCCTGTGGTCGCCGCCCCCGTCTCCCCTCTCGTCCTTGGATGCCACCGCCGTCGCTCCTCTCTCCCGCGGCTGTCGCCGTCATCGCTCCTCTCTTCCTCGTAATCCGCCACCGTTGCCGGTCGGATTCCGTCTCTGGCCGGCCTCCACTGGCCAGGTTCTTGGTCGTCGTTAATTCTCCAGCATCCGATCATGCTCCGGTCATCGTCATCGTCGGTTACATAGGTAACCACTCACGTAACTTCCCGTATGACCTCCCATAGAGGGGGAAATGCACACCAAAAATAGAATTGGGTTGTGTCTAGTAAAATTGTAAAATAATATGAGCATAAATGGGTCATGAAATCAACCTATAAATAGCGATCATGATGATTATTGTCTGCGGATAGCCGCATAAATGCCATAACCACCCATGAAGGCTATAAATAGGGTCTCAGATCTTCCTTAATTCTCATTCTCTTCTTAATCGGAAAATCCTTTTATGAATTTCATCTCTCCTTCCCCCTTCATGTCCTTCATTTCCTTCTCCCTCTTCGAAGATCGTCAAGCGCTCCTTGAAGATCTCCTTTGTCTTTGATGGCTCCTTTTAAGATCTTATTCTTCGCCAGGAAAATCCACCTATAGATTTTCTCCCTCCTCCTCCTATGTATTTTCTCCCTTCCTTGTGCGCTCCCGCACGCGTCGCCTCCTTGCGCGCTCTCGCGCGAATCCCTTCCTTGTTCGCTCCCGCGTGCACCGCCTCCTTGGCATTCTCGAGCACATCCCTTCCTTGTGCGCTTCAACGCCTGTCGTCTCCCTGTGCTCTCTCGTGCACATCCATTCCTTGTGCGCTTCTGGGCGTGTCGCCTCCTTGCGCGCAATCGTGCGCATCCCTTCCCCGTGTGCTCCTACACGCGCCGCCTCCTCACGCGATCTCGCACACAACCATTCCTTGTGCGCTCCCGCGCGCGCCGCCTCCTTGCGCGCTCACGCGTGCATCTCTTCCTTACACAATTTCAGAACTGCATCCACCTGCTACCACCGAGCGGTAGCTACCTACCGCGCCGCGATAGCTTACATACAGGATAGCCACTTTAGAACTCCCCACTACCGCCAGTGGTAGAAATACCGCCGCGCGGTAGCCTCTCAACGCCTTTGTCTCTACAATCTGTCTCAACGCTTCGACTCGATGAAAAGGGTCTACCGCCGGGCGATAGCTACCTACTGCCGCACGGTAGCTCCTAGGGCCTCAAGGGGGGTGGGGGTGGAACAGGGTGTTACACACTCTGCCATCAAGTCCGCTCCAAGCGTACCTCCATGTGTTCTACTCTCAAAACCGCTGCAAGTATTCAATGCCTTTAGCTCAGCAACGAGCCCACCTAGCGTCAGCAAGTCGGCAATTCTCGTCTCCTCTAAGCACAACAAGAGACAATCCTTAGAGGATATGACACTCCCAATGCGTCGCATGAGCATCCAAGACACAAACATCAGAACAAGTGCAACAAGCTACTCTCGCCTCCAAGAACTATCAGAGGATTCCATAATACAACGAGCGTATAGCTCCTCACAATACACGAAGAAATTGTTAGCTCTATGAATGGTGATCTGTCACCCTCCAAGCTCTTCTTTCTCTACCCAATAAATATAACGAGAGGCGGCCTGTCGCCCTCAAGTTCTTGTAAACGCCATGTAACAACACTCAGATCTAGTGGAAGTTTGGTCAGCACAGATCCGGTCATGTGGCTTTTCACCAAGTTGACTGGTTTTCCCCGTAAAAAATGTCTTGTCTATTTTTCTTTGTATGTGATTGTGTATGTACTAGATCGCTCCGTGGGCTAAGACGGTCTAAGTTAATCTGGTCCGACCGGAGCATCGAGTTTTGTCGCAACAGTTTGGCGTCATTTGTGGGAAGCAAGTTCCCAGCATTCTCAGAAGACAGTACCCTCAGCACAATGGTACTCATGACTAGAGACTATGACTAGAGAAGTTGCCCGCACTATAGAATGATTGACCCTTGTGGGGAAGAACCCCCCACTCCGTGTTGATATTTAAGGCTGCGAAGCCCGTCATTCTATATAACTTGAAGCTCAAAATCACTGCAACTGCCCTGAAGTAGTGGGCCTCGATGAAAGACTCACATGCAAAGAAGTTCTCAACATAATCATAGAAGAGCGCGAGCGATCCAAGTGACTCACCACTTCAGCCAGCCGCCCCCTCCATCATTGCTCATAATTTGCACCTGAGGTCCTGACACATCCAATCCCTTGTGGTTCCAAGCTCCCAAAGATTGAGGCATTCAACGGAGTAGATGACCCGTCAGAGCATGTCAGACACTTCATAATCATGTTGCAACTGTGCAATGCTTCTGATCCTCTGTTATGTTAAGCATTTCCAGCGACTCTAAAAGGACAAGCTCACACATGGTTCCTTTCCTTAAAAGAAGGAGAGATAAGAAATTTTGTAGAACTAGCATAATAATTTACGGACCAATTCATCATCAGTCGTCGAATAGTCAAAGATCCCTCCAACTTGTATGAGATCTGCCAAAGTAAAGGGGAAACCCTCAGAGATTTTTTTCATTGTTTCACTGTGGAGGCACGACTGATCCCGGGCGTCAGCCCTAAGCTCTTAAGAGACTTCCTCTTAGGAGGACTCCGCCCCGACAAATTTTATTCATCATTAATGAAAGAAACAATGTCAAGTTACCATAATCTAATACGACGAGTCGAAGCCCAGATTGCTACCGATGAAGTAATTGAGACACATCAACAACAGTTTGATAGAGACATAAAAAGGAGAAGGGAGCAAGAAGCTTCATCAAACCTGGGGAAGAACAGTAAATGTCGTGGAAACCCACGACTTTGGCATCACCTGAACCACATGCCCCTCAATACTTCCAGGACAAATGTACTTTATGCAATCCAAGGTAACGAGGCACTCCGTAAGCTCAAACCCCACACTAAAAATACGTGGGACCAGACAAAATACTATATGTTCCACCAGGGACAAGGACATGACACAAAAGATTCCTCAAAGCTTGAGGAGGAAATCAAGTATTTTGTTGATCAAGACCTTATGGGGAGATTCTTACGGGGCTAGACACCAAATCCGCTAGCAGGAAATCGGCCAGCCGCTTGGTAGAATGGACTGGGGGGCAACCCTTAAGTCGACCAACCCAAGAGAGGGCTTCATACCTATCAACGAGGATCTGCCCATTGCAGTGTTACCAATTTTACTTTCCTATGAATTCTTCATGTGAAATTCCGCAAGACTAGTCTCGCGGTTGTAACTCCAATAGCTTTTAAAGTTTGCTCATTTCAGGCCTATAGAAGGCAAGCATCATCCGTACGGTTTGAAATGCATACTCACTTCGCCCAAATGCAAATTCGTTCATTTACATTAACATCAACTGCCTCTGGGCAGCGCGCTCTTTACAATAACTGCCTCTGGGCAAGTGCACTCTTTAGAACAACTTCCTTAACTGCTGGTTACTTTCTCCGGAATTTTCTGAGAGAACGACTACGACGGAGCCTTTCTTAGAGACAAGGAACCGAAGGAGGAGAACGAGAGCCAAGGTCTACACCAACGAGGGAGAAGAAGATGCCACTTAGTCTTTATGACGAATGGTTGCTACGCCTTCCATTTTTAGGAGGGAATCCAGCTGAGTAAGCAGCAACAGATCATACATCAGGGTAGCCAGGCCAGAGAGTCAGAGCCTGATATCACGGCTCCGCCGATACCGTCTGTCACCATTGTGAGTTTTGGAGATTACCTTGTAGCCTTTTTGGCATTCCGTACTATGATATTATAGAAGCCTGATGGTGATTCTTTATTAGTTGTACTTTATTATGGACTTTACTTGCACAGGTATGGATTTGACTTCTGTTATATATTGTTGGTTGGGTTGGCAATGAATGATATTGATTATGGCTGGCAGAATAGGCGTCTTGTGGTACAGACCAATACGGGTGTTGGTGCTACCGCAATGCGGCTGTTCTGTGCATACGATCCCCCCTCATGTCGTGTTTTGTTTTCCGGGAGGGGGGGTCTTACAAATGGTATCAGACTTGCGATGTTCCTGCAATGAAGAAGTCATCGAACAATTGTGCCACTTCCGTTCGGATAGTCAGTTTGGGGACAAACTGACTTAGCGGAAGCAGTGATGTGCCCATATGTAATTCATACTAAGCACGTCCAACCCTTACCTTATGATTAGCCAACATGACCCTAGTTTTTTACCTTACGTTCCCAGCGCATGTAGAACCGGTTGGGGGGCACTCCTACCCCTCCAGCACTTTCTCAGTTTCAGCAATCAAAGCTGGGACAAACGTTGACGGCCATTTTGGACGCCTTTAAATCGTAGCAAGCTCTAGTAAAACAACAGGCTCCGGGATCTAGCTGGCTAAGCACCTTCCGAGCTCTTTCCCCTTGCCTACCTTAGGGTAGAGCCAGCCGTTCGCACGGAAGAATTGCTTGATACCATACAAGAAGTGTTGGTAGGGATTAGGTGTCCGACAAACATGGCTGTGACTTTGGCAGTATCACTTCTAGAACTATATGCAAAAAGGTGGTGGAAGTCCCTCATGGGCTCCACCTTTCAAGGGCGAGTTTACACGAAAATTAGTTGGAGCGAGTTCTCAGGAGTCTCTTTAGAGCACTTTATTCCCTCGTCTTCTCGAGATGATCTCGAAGAGAGATTTTTATAGCTGAAGCAAGGATCGAAGTCGGTTACGGAGTATCAACGAGAGTTCTAACATCTCGCGAGATTTGCTGATTCATATTACTTGGATGATAGCAGATACACTAAAAGCTTCTATAAAGGGCTGCGAGACCCCCTGAGGTAGGCCCTTTTGTATATAACAGACTCCAGCTTAGCAGATATAATTGACATGGAGAAGAGATTGGAGGCAGACCACTTGAGAAGTGGTAAGATACCCGCTGAGGAGGTGATGGAAGCTGACCCTAGTAACAAAAGAAGGCATGACAATAGAGGTGGAAGATGATACCAGAGAGGTGACGGGCGTTTCCACCGAAATTTTAGAATGGAGCGCCCGATCCACAACGGCTAGCATTGCCCCTACCTCCACAGTTTCAACAATTCCAACAACCCGAAGGGCAGTTTGAGCGAATCTGCTATCAGTGTAATCAACCGGGAGCAAAACCCGTCTGTCGGACTACGTACAGAATGGCCCCAAAGGAACTCACAGAGTTTAGAGTTCAGTTATAGAAGTTGGTGGAGTCAGGGTTTGTTCGCCCAAGTTCATCGCCTTGGGGAGCCCCTGTCCTGTTTGTCAAGAAGAAGGATGACACCTTAAGATTGTGTATCGATTATCAGGAGCTCAATCGACTGACGATGCAGAACACCTATCCGCTACCCGAATTGACGAGTTGTTCGATCAATTGGTGGGAGAGCATTGGTTTTACAAGTTGGATTTGCGTTCGGGATATTATCAGCTGAGAATACAGGAAGGAGACATTCAGAAGATGACATTCAGCTCAAGGTGCGGACTATATGAATTTACCACGATGTCGTTTGGGATTACAAACGCTCCTTCGACATTCATGAGCCTGATGAACAAAGTATTTGAGCCATATCTAGACATCTTCGTCATATCTTCATCGATGACATTTTGGTCTACTCGAATACAGAAGAGGAGCATGTTGAACATCTGACCTTAGTGCTGAAAAAGTTAAAAGAGCATGCTTTGTTTGCTAAATTCAGCAAGTGCGAATTCTGGCTCCAAGAAGTTGCCTTCTTGGGCCAAATGATCAGTGGGGCTAGACTAGCTGTGGATCCGACCATGGTGCATGTCGTGAAGGAATGGGCACCCTTGAAGGAGGCAGCTGATGTGTGAAGCTTCCTCGGACTTGTTGGGTATTATCGCAAGTTCGCGAAGGGATTGTCAAAGATAGCCCTTCCTTTTACTACCTTGACAAAGAAAGGTGTGTCATACGAGTGGACACCCCAGTGTGAAGCTGCATTCCAGGAACTGAAAGATAGACTTACTACCACACCGATCCTAGCCCTTCCATCCGGGAAGAAAGGATTTCAAGTCTACAATGTCGCGTCATACCAAGGGATGGGGGCAGTACTAATGCAGCACGATCATGTGATTTCTCATGACTCACGGCAACTAAAGAAGCATGAAGTCAATTATCCAGTTCACGATTTAGAATTGGGGGCAGTGGTATTCGCCCTGAAAGTTTGGAGACACTACCTATATGGAGTCCATTGCGAGATATTTTCGGACCACAAAAATCTAAAGTATGCTCACACTCAGAAGGAACAGAATTTGAGGCAGCGACACTGGCTGGAATTGTTGTACGATTATGAGTTCACCTTGAATTACCACCCCGAAAAAGCAAACTCGGTGGCTGATGCATTGAGCAGAAAATGAAAGTCCACCTAGTGTCAGCTATGTGCACCTATGGGGGGGGGGGGAATAGGTGACGAGTAGCGCTTTTGCGGAATTTACGAACGTACCTGCACAATAAAAATAAAAAGCACAGCACACAGAATACACAGGCAATTTATAGTGGTTCCCCGACTTGGGTACATCCATTTTCCCCCTTCGACCTATCTCCCCAACAAGGGACGACTCGGTCACTTCTCCAACGGGATTGAAATCCAATCCCTGCACTACCGGAAGGAACCCTTCCACACGTGAGAGTCAACACTCCCACAAAACGGGTTGCACCCAACCCTTACAACGCGGAACAGAAGTTCCTTTACAACAAAAGTAAATATAGAAAGTACACGAGATACAAACTTCGTTTGGAGACTACGGTGTTCCTCTTCGTTCGACGACGTGTTCGTGAAGTCAACGAAAAGTTTACAACCTTGGTCTCTCTTGGAAAGGATCTTCCCGAAACCGGCGGCGGCAATCCGAGCGGCGGCTTGGTTCGGGATCGACGGCAACGACGATGCGCGGCAGCAGTACTTCTGAGATCCAATCTTCGTTGCAAAGCAAACTAGGTCTACCAACAGTCACTCTAGGATCGGTCGTCTCGATCGATTCGGACGGGGAGTTTTTCCCGGTCAACAAATCGAGAGACAAGGGATCTCTGGATAGACACGTGAGACTCAAGCTTTGCTAAGATTCTGTCGCCGGAGATCGGGAAGAAATGCGATCAGCAGCGGCGACGGACTTGCGCGAGCGGCGACGGAGGCGGCGGAGAGATTTCGCGATTTTAGGGTTGCACTCACTCGGATTCTTTCTGTCTGGGTATTCCGTTCAAAATACCCGTGTATAAATACTGTAGTAAACACCAATATGACCGTTTGTGGGACCCACAAAAGAAATCCCCAAATCCCGGTCCAGAAATTTAACAGCGGCAGAATCCGGTTCAGGAAGTTCCGGAAAACGCCAAGTCAAAATCGGTGAGAATCGAAAGTGATTCTCGCCGAGTCGCCGAGAATCAAAGGTGATTCTCGACGATTCGGCGAGAATCAAAGATGATTCTCGTCGAATTTGCCTTGGTTGCACGCACTGCTTTAAGCCAGGTCGAGACGGCGAGAATCAACCAGTGATTCTCGTCGATTCGACGAGAATCACTAGTGATTCTCGCCGAATCGGCGAGAATCACTAAGTGATTCTCGTCGATTCTTACATAGACGCAGAGGTGCTTGCTTAGAAGTTGCTGGATCGAGTTCGGCGAGAATCAACTTCTGATTCTCGACGAATCGGCGAGAATCCCAAGTGATTCTCGCTGAATCGGCGAGAATCACTTGGTGATTCTCGTCGATTCTAACTTAGACGAAATTGGTGATTCTCGCAGATCACTTGGTGCTCCTTGACCCATCCTTGCTCCTCGTCTGCTCCTGCATATTTACAGCCCTGTGCTTGAAAATAAGTGCACTCCAATAGAGAGAGTACACGTAGGCCAACACACTGATCTGCTCAACGAGGGATTACGTCGTGCAGACCCGTGTATATTGACCTACTGCACCCTGACATTGGTGTGCACTTAGCGTGGAAAAACTGCAAGCACAACTAGAAGGATTTTATCAAATACATAGTCTATTGACCTTAGCTTGTCCAGGGGCTTCTTCAAATCAGGTACATTGTGGATACAATACCCAACAATCTCCCCCTATTTGAAGAAGCCTAAACCCTACAAGCTAAGGTGAATAGAGCAAATGAGAATGAAAACCATAAACTGAAAAGTGAGTTGAGTGAGTTATCCATTACCAATACCAATTTCTTGGGAGCAAGCTTGGAGCCACCTTAGCCTTAGCCGAGAGGGTAATCTCCCCCTTTTCGGCTTCTACAAATCGGGGTCTGTAGCGTTTTACCCTTTGCTCCCCCTCAGTTCTTGCACGGGCCTGGAGCCTCTGTAGTCTTCATTCCTCATAATTGAGCATCCCCAATTCAGTCTTGAAAAGATTGAACTTGGCCTCGTCTAGGGGCTTTGTGAATATATCAGCAATCTGCTTGTCCGTGGGGACATAACAGAGAGAGATATCTTTGTTCTCCACGTGCTCCCGAATGAAGTGGTAGCGTACTTCAATATGCTTCGTTCTGCTGTGCGACACCAGATTGTTGGCAATGGCAATTGCACTGGAGGAGTCACAGTACATGGGTACTTCCTTGAACTGAAGGTCGTAGTCGGCTAACTGGTTTCTGATCCATAGAAGTTGTGCGCAACAGCTTCCTGCCGAGATGTACTCTGACTCTGCTGTGGAGGTTGCAACACAATTCTGTTTCTTGCTATTCCATGAGATAAGCCTCCTGCCGAGGAATTGACACGTCCCGGAGGTGCTTTTCCTGTCATCCCTGCTCCCTGCAAAATCAGCATCTGAAAAGCCTATTAGCTCGACATCATTGTTTCTCGGGTACCACAAGCCAAGATTAGGAGTACCTTTAAGGTATCTCAGAATTCGCTTTGCAGCGACATAGTGAGATTCCTTAGTGTTCACCTGATATCGGGCACAGACACATGTGGAGAACATAATATCCGGTCGACTGGCAGTAAGGTAGAGCAGGGATCCAATGATGCTTCTGTATTTGGTTTCATCGAAAGGTTTACCTTTCTCATCCTTATCCAGAGACATGGTGGATCCCATTGGAGTCCTCATAGAGGTTGCACTCTCCATACCGAATTTCTTAAGGAGTTCATTTGTGAACTTCGTTTGAGAGATGAAGATTCCATCCTCAGACTGTTTCACTTGAAGTCCTAAGAAATACTTGAGCTCTCCCATACTGCTCATTTCAAACTTTCCTTGTATAAGTTTAGAAAACTTTTTGCAAAGATTGTTGTCCGTTGAGCCGAATATTATGTCATCGACATAGATTTGCACCAGCAAAATCTTGCCTTTGACTTCCCTGAGAAACAATGTTTTATCTATTTTACCTCTGGAGAACTTGTTCTCAAGAAGAAAACTAGATAAAGTCTCATACCAAGCTCGTGGAGCTTGTTTCAACCCATATAAGGCCTTATTAAGAAAATAAACGTGATTGGGATAAGTAGGATCGACAAAACCTGGGGGTTGAGTGACGTATACTTCCTCTTTCAGGTCTCCGTTCAGGAATGCCGATTTCACATCCATTTGATAGACTGTGAATCCTTTGTGTGAAGCATACGCCAGGAACAACCTGATTGCCTTGAGCCTTGCTACTGGTGCGAAGGTCTGGTCGAAGTCAATCCCTTCTCCTGTCTGTAACCTTGAGCCACCAGCCTGGCCTTGTTATTTACGATGACACCATGTTCATCCAGCTTATTTCTGAAGATCCACTTCGTGCCAATCACATTCTGCTTGTATGGTCTGGGAACCAGCGTCCAAACATTGCAACGTTCGAATTGATGTAGTTCCTCTTGCATGGCTAGAATCCATGCCACATCCTTGTTCGCCTCGTCGAACTTCTTTGGCTCAACCTGTGACAGGAAGCTAAGATGCAATACTTCGTTAACTGTACCACTTCGAGTTCTGACACCAACACGAGGATCCCCGATGATCTGATCTCTAGGATGATCTCTCACGTGCCGGAGCTCTAGAAGTCTGGCGTCTGGAGCTTCAACTACTTCTTGGGCTTCTCTTTCTTCTAAGAGATTTGTTCCATCTTGATCTTCAACATTTTCAGATGACGTGGAGGTGGAAACTTTGACGTACTTGGGAGCGTCATCTTTAGCGTTCTCATCCAGACTCAGCTGTTCAAGTCTAGCACCTGCATCTTCAAGAATACTACTGGAAGAATTGCTGTTAAGCAAACTTCCTTCATCAAATACAACATTTATTGATTCTTCTACCACTAGGGTTTTCTTATTGAAGACCCTATATGCCCGACTATGGGAACTATAGCCCATGAATATGCCTTCGAAGAATTTTTCACCGAATTTAGTACGCGGGTACTTCCCATTATTCAGTACATAGCATCTGCAACCAAAAATCCTCAAGTAGGACATGGTTGGTTTCCTGCCTTTCAGTAGCACGTAGGGCGTCTTACGATGATGCTTGTTGATCAATGCTCGGTTTTGTACATGACACGCCGTATTGACACCCTCTGCCCAGAAGTATTCCGGGAGAGAAGCGTCTTTCAACATTGTCGTGCAGGCTTCAATGAGAGTTCTATTTCTCCTCTCCGCAACTCCATTTTGCTGAGGAGTGCGCGGGGAGGAAAACTCATGAAAGATACCTTGTTCTTCACAAAATTCTGTCATTGCACCAGATTCGAATTCTGTTCCATGGTCACTTCTGATTTTGACCACGGAGCAGTTAAATTCGTTCTGAACCTGCTTGACAAAATTAGTGAAGATGTCAAACGTATCTGACTTTCGTTTCAAAAAGAACACCCATGTAAACCGAGAATGATCATCAACTATCACTAGCGTATAGGACTTGCCTCCCAAGCTATGAACTTGCATTGGACCAAACAAGTCCATATGCAAAAGGTAAAGAAATCGGGAAGAGTCTTTGTCAGCGATGCTCTTAAAGGTAGCCCGAGTCTGTTTGCCCATCTGGCATGCAGGACATGGGCTATCTTTGATGCACTTGATACTGGGAGCATCCCTTACTAAGTCCTTAGAAAACAGCATACTAATTGTCTTGAAATTAATATGTGCCAATCTCTTGTGCCATTGTTCACAAAGAGATGCACTGCCTGTTGCCACAAGGCATACGGGGGTAGATGAATCTAAACTGAGAAAATCTAAACAAAAGATATTTCTGCTCCTAATGCCTGATAATACCGTTTCAGAAGAGGTACGTGAAATTATCAGACATTTATCCTTGCAGAACTTAACGTCATAACCTTTATCACATAACTGACTTACACTGATCAGGTTATGGTTTAACCCTTCAACATAAGCCACGTCGGTGATAGAGATTATACCGTTGGAAATCATACCATAACCTCTGGTGACTCCTCGATCTGACCCTCCAAAGATGACTTTGGGTCCATTCTCGACTGGAGTGTAATCACGCAGCAGGCTTCTTGTCCGGTCATATGCCGGGAGCATCCACTGTCCAAATACCAGATCGGCGTTTTGGTGGCCTTTGGACATTCCTGCAAAACAAAATTAATTTGCCTTAGGAACCCAATCGAACTTGGGTCCTAGATTCCTGGTTAGCACACTCCCCCTCGGTTGGTTAACCCTATGAGTGGTCGGTCTCGCATTGCTAACATGGGGAGTCTCGTAGTTCCTTGGATTAAACCAACAATCCACGGCAAAGTGACCGACTTTGCCACAGCACCAACAGTCAAATCTGTTGTACCTCTTCCTAGGCTCCTGCCTTACCCTGGGAACGGTGGGTACTACTGGGGCCTTGGATCTGGAGGTGGAGGCCTCATGGTGACAACAGTCACATGACTTTGTCACCTTCTGTATAACAGGCTTGGCTTTTGGTGTCTGCTTTCCATTATGGCCGCTAGAGAACGGACCATAATTTCCTATGTGGATTTCCTCATAAGGTGCCTTGAAGGCACTCTCACCGAAGTTCCGGGGAAAGTTCCAACCGTCATACCGGCTCTTTGGCTTTGCAACCGAGGGCCGGAAATGATGCCCAAATGTTGACTCAAAGTCGTGTTGGTTGCAAGGAAAGCCAGGCTTTCTGAACGCAACAGGACTAAGAGGAGCCTTACCCTTTTCATCAGCAGAGGCCTTCTTGGCGGCCTTATTCTTCCTCTGGTTCTTGTTTCTCCTAGATGAAGAACCAGATACCCCTATATGCCCCAAGCCAGCTCCTTTGGCCTGAGCAGAGAAGGTATCAACGACTGGAAGAACTGTTTTTGGCATGGAGAAGCTCTTGACGATCTTCCTTTCTGCCGCAAGTAGTTCTTCCAACTTGTCGACTTCCTCCTGCTTTAGATCAAGGAGCTTCAAAGACTCTGAATGCTTGGAAGTCAGGTCAAGGTGTTCCTGTCGGAGAGAAATCAAGCTAGTGACCTCTTCCCTTAGGGATACACACTCACCCTTAAGGAATTTTACTTCCTTCTTCTCAGCCTTCAGTCTCTTTCGGCACTCATCGAAAGTGTTGAGCAGAAGCTCATACTTCTCGAGGAGCTCAGCTTCACGGGCTGAAGGGCCATCCTCAGGTTCATCATCCTGAGACTCAGGATCAGAGTCGGAGTCGGAGAGAGGGGTGTGAGCTTTTACCTTCCCAGTAAATGGGGGACATTCTCCTTCTGAGTCGGAGCGACCCACCAGCCCGAAGTAGGCTTCCTCATCATCACTGGAGTCTGAGGAATCAGACTCACTTAGTGTCTTTGGCCTTCTTGCGATGTAGCTCCGCTCCTTCTTCTTATCTCTGGAGGATTTGAGCTCCTCTCCTTTCACTTTTTCTCTTTTGCTTTGATGGCAGTCGGCCACGACGTGTCCTGGCTTATTGCATCCAAAGCAAATAATATCAGAAGAATGATGTTTGTTAGGTTTAGATGCATACCTGTCAGAAGAATAATTTTTCTTCTGATGCCTGGAGGAGGAGCTGTCTTTCTTTCTTTGATTCCTGATCTTGAGGAACTTCTTGAACTCTCGGGTGATGAGGGAGAAATCCTCCTCCGACAGCTCTGAGCCGGAGGAGCATGGTTCAGAGTCCTCCTCCTCTTCCTTATTCCTCGCACGGTATGACATCGCACCCTTGCCCTTTCTGGAGTAACTGGCTTTTAGGGCCACAGTCTTTTCTTTTGCAGCAGCCTTCTCTGCTTCTTCCTCTTCCTTCCTGGTGTTCAGCTGAAGTTCATAGGACATCAGCTTCCCAAACAGGATTTGTGGATCAGTTTCTGCTAGTCTGCCAAATTCTCTGATGGCGCAGATCTTTGTGTCCCATTCCTTAGTAAGGGACCTAAGGAATTTGTCATTGAGTTCACCATTGGTGAACACTCTTCCGTAGCCCTTGAGGGCGTTGACAATCTTTAGGAAGTTCTCGTATGTGACTCCGATCTCTTCCTTAGGCCCTTGTCTGAAGGCCTCATATTTTTGGTTCAGGAGGGATCTCCGATCATCCCTCACTTCATCCGTGCCCTCCATTAGGATTATCAGGCACTGCCAGATCTCCTGAGCTGTCCTGCAGTTGCTGAAATTTTGTATCATGGAATCATCAACTGCGCTCACCAGAATGTTTCGTGCCTTCTTGTCCAGTCCCACGAGCACCATCTCGTCTTTGTCCATTTCTGAAAGTGTCTTCGGCACCTTCTTGGTGGGATCGATGGTGGAGGCCTTGGTGGGGACATAAGGTCCCTCCTCCACGATCATGAAGAGTCGAGGATCGACTGCTTCCATGTAAAATCTGATTCTTTCCTTCCAGATCGGAAAGTTTAGCCTGGTGCATACTGGGATCTTGCCGGAGAACTTGAGCCCGTCCATAGTAGATATTTGACTTCTTCTTGACACTAGGGGCAGGATTCAACTCAAGGTGTTGACCTTTTTGATGAGTAACCTCGCTCTGATACCACTTGAAAGTCCACCTAGTGTCAGCTATGTGCACCTATGGGGGGGGGGGAATAGGTGACGAGTAGCGCTTTTGCGGAATTTACGAACGTACCTGCACAATAAAAATAAAAAGCACAGCACACAGAATACACAAGCAATTTATAGTGGTTCCCCGACTTGGGTACATCCACTTTCCCCTTCGACCTATCTCCCCAACAAGGGACGACTCGGTCACTTCTCCAACGGGATTGAAATCCAATCCCTGCACTACCGGAAGGAACCCTTCCACACGTGAGAGTCAACACTCCCACAAAACGGGTTGCACCCAACCCTTACAACGCGGAACAGAAGTTCCTTTACAACAAAAGTAAATATAGAAAGTACACGAGATACAAACTTCGTTTGGAGACTACGGTGTTACTCTTCGTTCGACGACGTGTTCGTGAAGTCAACGAAAAGTCTACAACCTTGGTCTCTCTTGGAAAGGATCTTCCCGAAACCGGCGGCGGCAATCCGAGCGGCGGCTTGGTTCGGGATCGACGGCAACAACGGTGCGCGGCAGCAGTACTTCTGAGATCCAATCTTCGTTGCAAAGCAAACTAGGTCTACCAACGGTCACTCTAGGATCTGTCGTCTCGATCGATTCGGACGGGGGAGTTTTTCCCGGTCAACAAATCGAGAGACAAGGGATCTCTGGATAGACACGTGAGACTCAAGCTTTGCTAAGCTTCTGTCGCCGGAGATCGGGAAGAAATGCGATCAGCAGCGGCGACGGACTTGCGCGAGCGGCGACGGAGACGGCGGAGAGATTTCGCGATTTTAGGGTTACACTCGCTCGGCTTCTTTCTGTCTGGGTATTCCGTTCAAAATACCCGTGTATAAATACTGTAGTAAACACCAATATGACCGTTTGTGGGACCCACAAAAGAAATCCCCAAATCCCGGTCCAGAAATTTAACAGCGGCAGAATCCGGTTCAGGAAGTTCCGAAAAAACGCCAAGTCAAAATCGGTGAGAATCGAAAGTTGATTCTCGCCGAGTCGCCGAGAATCAAAGGTGATTCTCGACGATTCGGCGAGAATCAAAGATGATTCTCGTCGAATTTGCCTTGGTTGCACGCACTGCTTTAAGCCAGGTCGAGACGGCGAGAATCAACCAGTGATTCTCGTCGATTCGACGAGAATCACTAGTGATTCTCGCCGAATCGGCGAGAATCAATTCTCGTCGATTCTTACTTAGACGCAGAGGTGCTTGCTTAGAAGTTGCTGGATCGAGTTCGGCGAGAATCAACTTCTGATTCTCGACGAATCGGCGAGAATCCCAAGTGATTCTCGCCGAATCGGAGAGAATCACTTGGTGATTCTCGTCGATTCTAACTTAGACGAAATTGGTGATTCTCGCAGATCACTTGGTGCTCCTTGACCCATCCTTGCTCCTTGTCTGCTCCTGCATATTTACAGCCCTGTGCTTGAAAATAAGTGCACTCCAATAGATAGAGTACACGTAGGCCAACACACTGATCTGCTCAACGAGGGATTACGTCGTGCAGACCCGTGTATATTGACCTACTGCACCCTGACATTGGTGTGCACTTAGCGTGGAAAAACTGCAAGCACAACTAGAAGGATTTTATCAAATACATAGTCTATTGACCTTAGCTTGTCCAGGGGCTTCTTCAAATCAGGTACATTGTGGATACAATACCCAACAAAAAAAGTACTGGACTCGAGCTCTGAGTCTTGTTTGATGAGTATGGAATTAGCTCGAATGCTCGAAAAAATGGAGATCACTTTAGTGTATAAAGTTCCTTCGGAAAAGTATATAGAGTACTTGGCGACCATGAGTATAGTCTGTGATATTCGAGACCGAATCTGGGCAGAGCAAGGAAAAGATGCTGCTCTGGCCCTCGTGATTAAGTCAGTTGAGGGTGGATCCACCGAAGAGTATACATTAAAAGACGCCTTGTTTATTTTCGTGGCTGGCTCTACATTCCCAAGGGCGGTGAAATCTGGGAAGACATATTAAGAGAAGCACATTGTTCTAAATATTCAGTTCACCCCGGTATTTCAAAGATTTATAATGACTTACGGAAGACCATGTTCTGGCCGGGAATGAAGAAAGATGTCAAGTTTTATGTTACACACTGCGAAAGCATGTCCGAAGGTGAAGGTGAAGTGCAGAAGCCCCAGAGGACTGTTACAGTCATTGCCCATTCTTGTATGGAAGTTCGAGGATATCTCCATGGACTTTGTCCAAGGGTTACTGCATTCGCGCTCCGGAAATGATTCGATTTGGGTGATTGTAGATCGCTTGACGAAGGTGGCTAGATTTATCCCTATGAATAAGGAGGCACATGTGGATGTTTTAGTGCGACTCTTTGTGGAACAATTTGTACGATATCATGGGGTGCCAAAGACAATCGTCTTCAACCGTGATGGTCGTTTTACCTCCAAAGAATGAAGAGCGGTACAAACATACTTGGGATCGCGCCTTAACTTCAGCACCGCTTTTCATCCTCAAACGGTCGGGCAGTCTGAGAGGACCATCCAAACATTAGAAGATCGATCTACTGAGGTTGTGTGTGCTAGACAGGAGCGAGCCGTGGGAAAGGCTCTTACCGTTGGTAGATTTTCTTATAATAATAGCCATCAAGCATCGGGATGGCACCACACGAAGCTCTTTTTGGGAGGAAGTGTAGGACTCCACTATCATGGGTGCAGGATGAAGACCCAAAGGTTTTAGGAATTGAGTATATTGATGGCACTGATGCACTTGTAAGATTGATACAAGATCGTATGCTTGAGGCTCAGAGTCGGCAAGCAAATATTATAATGCAAAACATCAAATGGTGAAATTTCAAGTGGGTGATAAGGTATATTTAAAAATTAGGCCGATGCATGGAGTATCACGAGTACGAGGAATGAAGAAGCTCAGCCCAAGGTATGTGGGGCCTTATGTTGTATTGGAAAGAATTGGACCCTTAGCTTGGCGGCTGGAGCTGCCACCAGAGCTAGGGAATTTGCACGACGTCTTCCATGTGTCATCACTTTGAAGGGCGCTGCTACGGTCTGACCAACATGTTCATACCACAAATGGGGTAGTGGCGATGGATAGATCTATTCGACAAGAGCCGGTGCGGATAGTAGACAACGAAACAAGGAACTTGCGTCACAAGAGTGTTCCTTTGGTAAAGGTGTTGTGGTCTAATTATGGGAAAGAAGAATATACTTATGAGCCGGTGGACTTGATGCAAAAGCGCTATCCGGAGTTGTTTCCCTAAGGTATTTTTAAAAGCATATTTATTTCATTTCATGCTTTTCTCTCCCCATAGACTTAGCCTGATTTCGGGGATAAAATCTTTTATTTTGTTTATAGGATTTGTAACGTCCTGATTCGCGCTAGGCCCCTTGTGCACACTTTTAAGTCAGGATACCTGACTTGGGCTCAGGGTGTGCTGGCAAAAAGGCTCGCACCTAAGTAGGGGAGGAGTGTTTGGACACTATCGCAGGGCGATAGTAGCTACTATCGCCCGGCGGTAGCGGAATAGTCGAGGCGTTGAGAGCGTTGTATGGATTCAGCAGCGTTGAGTGCTACCGCGTGGTGGAAGCGAGATACCGTGTGGCAGTAGCGGAATAGTCGAGGCGTTGAGATCGTTGAACGGATTCAACAGCGTTGAGTGCTACCGCGCGACGGTAGCGGGATACCGCGCGGGAGTAGCGGGATGGTCGAGGCATTGAGAGCGTTGAATGGATTCAGCAGCGTTGAGTGCTACCGCGCGGCGGTAGCGGTATATCGCGCAGCGTTAGTGGAATAGTCGAGGCGTTGAGAGCGTCGAATGGGTTCAACGATCGTTGAACGGTGCTACCACGCTGCGGTAGCATGGTAACGCGCGGCGGTAGCCGAGCGATCGTCGAACGCCTCTACCGAGCCTGGCGTTAGTGTTACCGCGAGCGATAGGCCACTGATTTATTTTGGCAAGGTGCTCTGGAAGTTATCGCGAGGTGGTATGAGGTTATCGCTCGACAATAGAGGTACATGTGGCGACACCTGAGTGGGCAGTTTGGGCGGTGTCTTGCGAAAGAAGTCATTCTTGGGGATACTGCCTAGCGGTAGCATGCTACCGCGTGGCGGTAGCTCCCTTATCAGAAAGCCCTAATTCTATTTTGCTGCCCCTATATATAATCTTCCAAGCCTTAACCGCTGGTTACTTTCTCCGGAATTTTCTGATAGAATGACTACGACGGAGCCTTTATTAGAGACAAAGAACCGAAGGAGGAGAACGAGAGCCAAGTTCGACACCAACGAGAGAGAAGAAGTTGTCGCCAAGAAGGGTGACATGATCCATGGTTGGAAACCTCGGAAACGCCGAAACCGAGGTGAGCTTCCTACCCTCTCCCTTGGTGCTAGATCTCTAGTTATTCCTAGGAGAGATATCGACTCAAAAGAGTTTTGATTTGTGAGAAGAAGGTTTCTAGGAAGAGGTCATGCTAGGACTTGTGTCCTAGGAATTCGAGTCTTCAACCTTTCCTCACTTCAAATGAAGTTTGCGGACTGGTTTCGTGAATAAAAGTGGTCATATGAGGGTGAATAAGAGAGGAGAAATTCTGGATGTTTTTTTTGGAAAGTGTGGTTGGAGAAAGAAGACGAACCGACGTCGTTCGATCTGCTTTAAGATGTGCGCAGAAATCTGTTTTCTGCGCGCAGCAACCTTCGAGGCCGTTTGCAGACATGATGCGGCCAGATCTAGGCTTTTGTCTAAACACAAAAGTTGCAGCCCTTGGAAATACCTTTCCAACGAGGGGTTACACGCCTTCACCGGATTCTTGTAGCCTCGGGAATCCCCGATTGAAGTTGCTGTACAGTAATCTTTCCTGCACATGAAGTTCTCGAGTTTGTGTTGAATCGCCTTTGGATTTGGTAAAGAGTTTGTAGTACAATAACGTTAATGTGTGGGTGAATTTAGTCTATAAATATTTGTGATAAATATGGTTAATGACAGTTGTTGGATAAATTCTTAATGAATAAATAGTGTAGTAAAGTGTACTTGAACAAGACATGTTAGTGGAGGTGATTGGAGGAGTTTGATAGTAAAATAATTGAGATGATAAGAGGAGGTGAATGACTAAGATGCCCCGAGGTGCTCAAAGGGGTGCCATCTTGAGGTGAATATTGGGATGAAAGTCGTAGTATGGTAAGGCCGAGTGGACGGTTGGGCTTGGTCCTCGTGTTTGTTCCGAGGCTCCTTCCGGGCCACGATGATGTGAAATTGCATGCGGTGTGAGTCGACACGCGGTGTCGTAATCCTGGGTTAAGGATAGTGTGGCAGGACTATGGGCTCTCCAGTCGTTACACCGACGAGTGTTGATAGATAGACTTTGGGCGGTTGGGCTTGGTCCTCGATGTTCATTCCCGAGGCTCCTTCCGTGCCAAGTGGACGGTTGGGTTTGGTCCTCGTGCTTTTTCCGAGGCTCCTTCCGGGTCACAACATAGGCCAGTTCAGGGCTTGGTTCTCTATACACATCTACCCGAGACTGCTACTGAGCCATAGTATGCATGTGAGCTCCGATGTTGTGTTCTTAGAGTTGAGGCGTATGGAGGCCTAGGCTCGGTAGTGTGGATGCCCGCCTAGTAGTGGAGAAGCCCGCTCCACTATCACTGCTGGCCATGGCGGTTGATGCCTGAGAGGTTAGCTACCTACTCGAAAAGTGAGAACTACAAGTCTGTGTCAACATAGCAGTTGCATGTGCTTGATCATGAGTGAGTCATTGCATTGCATTTATATCATTACATACATTACATGCACAAGATTCTCATCGTATAAGTTTGTATGGGTACTCGTATACGATGAGTTATTTTACTGTTAAGCCGATCCTTAACTTATAAGTTTGTATGAGCATTCTTATAAGTTAATTTACCTTCCTGTTGTAGATCTATATGCTTAGATGGATTGATATAACTTGAGTAGAATTGCTAGAATATAATGCTGATAATATTCTTATACATTACTTCTATTGCTACTCATGACATGTATACTTATTCCACCTACTTGTAATACTGTCTTTATATACATATATATTGTACCTTGTCCTTTTCCCCGCCCGGTGCCGAGGAGCTGCCGGGGGAGAGAATGAGATAGCCACTTAGTCTTTATGACTAACGGTTGCTACGCCTTCCATTTTTAGGAGGGAATCCAGCGGAGTGAGCCGCAGCAGATCGTACAGCAGGGTTGTGACACCTCCATCTATTACATGACATAAAATAGAAGGTCCGGCCGGGGGCCCACACCATATATCACAAACAGACGGCGGGGTTACAGGTTAATATCAAAAACAATTCGCATCCTAACTCAGAGCATTCTAGCGAAAGCTTTTAAGTTATTTGAACTCAACATATTTGAATGTCCACAATATATAAACCAACATTTATATAAATCAGCACAAAGTAATGCCCACCAAACACATAACAAGTCTGGCCTTATAGACTTAAAATTAAGCTTTACAACTGTGGGTTTCATACATCGGCACATAGGCCGGCCACACATGAAAAGAACAACATGTTTCCTTCTTTGGCCTTCAGGGGCCAGCATAGCAGCGACAGTAGCAACAACAACAAGGGCTTCCGGCGCCCTATTTTCCACTCGGCACTCCTGCACCAACATGGGAACATTCCACCGCAAAGGTGGCAAACAAGCCAACGGTCAACATTCAGCTGGCCAATTTATAACGACCCTACCCCTTACCCGGGGCAGTGGTATTCCTTCCCTGCAGGCATAACATTTCACAAGAAGATATATCACAAAATGTGCACTCACGCACCATCAATGTATCACAAACATCGACCACACAACCAGACGTTTCGTGCACTCAGGGCACATTCTCGGTGTACCGAAAAACCAGGGTCCCACCACCGTTGCCAACAAAAAACTTGAGCATTTCGATCCACGACCTTCAGCCAGAGACTTTAGTCTTAATGGCGCGCAGGCCTAAGACTCTCATTATGTGAACCTAACGAACGTCAATATCTCAGGCACTCATGACAGACAACCATAATGCGGATATAGTTCAGCCCTTGCTCGTTGCTCAAATCGTCAGTTCAATGACTAGACTGACACGGGTCGGCATCCCCTTGTCCGTTTGGCACGGAGCCTTTTTAAGAGCTCACATAGCTCATACTAGCCACACTGTCCCCTCAGGATTGGTTTCACAATCACAAGTTAGCTAGGAGCCATCGCCAGCGACACTCACTATCGCCCGACGTTAGCGATAGAACTCTCTTTTCGTCCCCAGCCCTAACCTTATCTGGACCAACCATCCAGAAAGCCCTGCAGCCGACTGCAGTGTCTGAAACACTAGTCTTTCATAGCATACAACACATGCACGTTGCGGGTATTTTCCTAGAATTCCACACCAGTACTTCCTGCTTACTGCCCTTCACAGGCACAACCCACCGACTCCACAAAATACTCATTTCAACTCGGAGTCTTCTCCGGTGCGCAAAATAAAACATCACCAATCCAGACCAACCAGTCCAGATGGGCTTCACACAGTATGTCTATTCCGTACTACACATTTCCAGATCTATATGCAAGACCTCTTGGGGATATCACGAATTACCAAATGTAAATCCCTCAATCATCCACCTTTTGGTGGGGGAAATCCATATGTATTCCAAACAATAAGGACTTCACTTGTCCAAGGAAAAGAAAGAATGTTACCCTTGACGACCTCTTTGGAGCCATGACAAAGCGCTTCTACACAGTTATAAAGGATCGTCGCACTTTCCCCTTCGTGATTCTAGTTTTGTCTTTCAATTCCAGCCTCAAGCCCAACTTCAGCACTTCTACCCGAGATTGCACCTTCAACCCAAATGGGTTTGCTCCTGCTCTCGGGAAAAAAGAAAAAGAGAGAAAATAAAAGGAAATAATAATCTCCTCTTTCCATCCCTGCAGATAAGGCTCGGTATTAAGTTGACCACGTCAACCACTGCTCAAAGGCCATAACATAATGACCTGACACACAACACCACCTCAGCATTCTCAGCCTTCCGCATTTCGTCGACGGGCCCAAATTTCGTTGAATGAAATTCGTCAAACTGACTAGCCTTCGTCGAACGGGCTGAACTCGTCGAGCTGGCCATCACAACACTCGACGATGAGCTGTTCGACGAACAGCTCATCGTCGAGTGTCGTTCGACGAGTGTCGTTCGAAACGTCGAGTTTGATGTTTCGTCGAACGACACTCGACGATGAGCTGTTCGTCGAGTTCAGCTCGACGATATTCGTCGCGCTCCGCTCGACGATTTTCGTCGCGCTCCGCTCAACGATTTTCGTCGAGCTCAGCTTATGCCTATGTTATGCGCACGACAACACACACGGCTAGGTAACTACCCATGTGGTGCTCGGTATGAGTATAAGAGGAAATGAGCAACCCGACACGGCTATGCGCACGGGCGTGCGTCCGCCCATGTTGTGCTCGGGCAACTCATGTCCTTGTTGGGGTGTTACAAGGGTAGCCAGGCCAGAGAGCTAGGGCCTGGTATGACGGCTCCGTCGATGTCGTCTGTCACAGATGCGAGTTTTGGAGATTACCTTGTAGCCTTTTTGGCATTCCGTACTCTGATATTATAGAAGCCTGATGGTGCTTCTTTATTAGTTGTACTTTATTATGGACTTTACTTGCTCATGTATGGATTTGACTTCTGTTATATATTATTAGTTGGGTTGGTAATGAACGATATTGATTATGACCGGCAGAAAAGGCGTCTTGTGGTACAAGACCAACACATGTGTTGGTGCTACCGCAAGACAGCTGTTCTGGGCATAAGACGCCCCTTGTGTCGTGTTTTGTGTTCCGGGAGGGAGGGGGGTCTTACAGCGCGGATGTAACACCTCCCCTGTAATGGACGTATAATATGGGTCCGGCCGGGGCCCCACAACATACGAACGCCACAGCTTTAGTATTAAAAGTTGATATAGCTACCCAAACTCAAAACACTTGCACAACACAGCGGAAAACCAAGCACAACTAGAAGTTATCCACTAACCCAAAAGAGTAAACAAATGGCCTTAAGGCCTTACATCAAATGTCCAAAAGGTAAACAGTACAATCAAACATGAATGTGCTCAGCACTCCTAGTCTACCTCGGCATGCAAGCCGGACAAAATAGTCTCAAACATACATCATCAAAAAGTAGTGCTACAAAAGAGAAAACACTTCATGGGCTTAGGCCTTTTTGGCCGGCGTGCTAGCTCCTGCGTGCGATCCTTGCCCTGTAAAAATTATTAGTAACGTGGGTCAGCAAAGGCTGACCTCAAACTGTGTAACAACACATCTCCTCCCGGCCGCCCCTAACGGACCCCGGGGAACCCTCCAACCTGCAAGTCAGCACTTCATATGCAATATAAATTTCTATAAATAGAAAAACATTAAAACAGGCTTGGATGTCTCAATCAACAAACATGTTCTCTACTGGTTGAGCATATAAAGAAAGGGCCTACTATGCAACATGAATGCAACACCCGGGCTTCACCCAAGGTACCCTACACCGTATGCATCTAGCACAACATCACATCAGTTGGGTACTCACATTTCCCCAATTGGCATAAAGCCTCAAACATTGAGGGAGACACAACTCCCTCACACGGCGCACAGGCCGCCACATGGAATTCTTGCCAAGGCCCCACCCGCTCGTGGGCTTAGCCCCGGGCTTGCCTGCAAGCTCTGACGTCTCATGTCAGGATTCCAACAACCACAGACTGACCGATTCTAAGAAGCCTTGCTGGACCCCACCCGCTCATGGCCTCTTTGCCCGGGCTTGCCCCAAGCTTGGCATTCTCGTCAGTCTCACAGAAGGGGACTAGTCTCGCCGGGACACTCTCCACACATGACGCACATGTCACGGGATAGCCAGCCGACCACGGAGACATAGCCACGCCTTGGCACAACACAACCAAGACTAAACACATCGCAATCCCTCTTTGTACCGCAGCGTTCCCGCGCACCAAGGAAAACATCTCCAACTCGTGCGGAGCTAACCTTGTCCACCAAGGAAACCATCTCCATTCTCATACGGAGCTAACCTTGTCAAGGAAACCATCTACCACCACGAGGAGCTAACCTTGTCCGGGTTCGACTACATGTACTCTTTTCAAGCAAACGGGACAATCACCACCACAACACAAACGGCATCTTGCCGCAACGGAAATCTCTACGAATCCCTAGTTCGTATGCAACATCACCGAGTCGGACTAACGGTCGCGACTACGGCTTCACCCACCATGCCTAATCCACTAGCGAAGCGGATCTCTAATGCAAAGATATGCCGGGGACGGACTCAATCGACCCGGAAGTTCCTCTTGAAACTTGGCAAGCCAAAACCCCTCTCATTTGAGAGTTTGGTGCCCAAAAATTAGAGAAAAGAAAACTAGATGATGCTAAAACGTGCATCCTAAAGACCGAGAGGAGAGATGTCGTTACCTTCCGACTCCTCTTCCTTGCCATGGCAAAATAGCCGGATGGAACACTTCGCAATGCTCCAAGCTTCACGGATCCGGACTCGGCTCGCGATTCGGAGCTCCGAAACCCTTCCTACAGCCCAAGAGTTCTTCTTCTTCCTCCTTGCTCTAGTTTCTCTCAAGAACTAAGAAAGAGAGGACTTGGAAAAAAAATGAGGATCTGCAACCCTAACTTCGGACTTAAATCCCCAGGAGATGGCCTGAACCGCTAGATCCCAAAACCAGAAAAAGAATGGCTGCGATTCGCCTGGAAAACAGAAGACCTGGGCCGAACACGGCCTGGCACACGCCCGTGTCCAGGGCCGTGTGCCTCATTCGCCGTCTCAAATCGACGCGCCTGGAATCAGACACGGGCATTCGACACGCCCGTGTTCAATCCGACACGCCCGTGTCCCCAGCGACACGGCCGTGTGGCCTGCCGTGTGTCTCCAACGACACGGCCCCAACACCAACCCGAGAGGTGACACGGCCTGGGACACGCCCGTGTCCCAAGCCGTGTGCCAAGTCTCGACACCCGTCGACGGGCTTTGTGTCGACACCGCGGAAAAACGTCGAGCGAAGATCGTCGACCAGGCGGGACACGCCCTGTTACACGCCCGTGTCACAGGCCGTGTGCCCCAGTCTCGACACATTGTCGAGCGAAAGTGTCGACACTTGGGCCGAGTGTCGACACGGCCTCGACACGCCCTGCGACACGCCCGTGTCGCAGGCCGTGTGCCCCACTCTCGACACTCTGTCGAGCACAAAGTGTCGACACTTGGGCCGAGTGTCGACACGGCCTCGACACGCCCTGCGACACGCCCGTGTCGCAGGCCGTGTGCCTCACTCTCGACACTTTGTCGAGCGAAAGTGTCGACACTTGGACCGAGTGTCGACACGGCCTCGACACGCCCTGCGACACGCCCGTGTCGCAGGCCGTGTGCCTCCTTCCAGAAATCCAAAAATTTTCCAGAACTGCAGACTGACCCTGAAGCAAAAACTGGGGTGTTACAACTCTCCCCCACTTAACAGAATTTCGTCCCGAAATTTTCAAAACGAAAGGGTACAAAACTTAAATTGTACCTGACAAAAATAGTTCTGGATAGTCTTCTAGCATGGCCTGTTCTCGCTGCCCACGAGAACTCCTCACGACCGCAGTTGTCCCAACGAACTTTCACGAGCTTGACTTCTTTATTCCGCAACTGCCGAGTCTCCGAATCTTCTATAGCGATTGGAAGGACTCGCGTCCTCAAGTCTTCGTCAATCGGCACCGATGCCGGCTCCATCACCACGCTAGCCTCCACCAAGGCTTTCCTCAATACGGAGACGTGGAAGACGTCATGTAATCCACTCAAATCTGCGGACAATGCCAGACGATAGGCTGCTTCTCCTACCCGCTCAACAATTTCAAAAGGCCCCAAAAACCTCGGACTCAACTTCTTGAGTCGGCGAATCCGCGAGACGCCTTTGAACGGCTTGACCTTCAGATAAACCCAATCACCAACTGCAAATTCTAACTTCCGGTGACGAGCATTAAAATATTTCGCTTGCCTGTCTTGTGCCACCTTCATACGCTCTTGGATGGTCCGTACCATCTCACAAGCGTCAACTACCGCATCCTTTCCCAAAAGTTTGGTGTCTCCCGCCTCTGCCCAAGACATTGGCGTTCGACACCGCCTCCCATACAAAGCTTCGTAAGGCGCCATCTTTATACTAGCTTGAAAACTGTTGTTGTACGCAAATTCTACCATGAAGAGGTGATCCTCCCACCTCTTGCCAAAATCAAGAACGCACATCCTCAACATGTCCTCCATAGTACGGTTCGTTCTCTCCGTTTGCCCATCAGTTTGAGGATGGAACGCCGTACTAAACCTTAGCTTCGTGCCCAAGCTTTTCTGTACCAATCTCCAGTCCTTGGACGTAAACCGTCCATCTCGATCACTGACTATGCTCTTAGGAATTCCGTGCAGTCGCACAATGTTGCGAACATACAACTCCACCAGCTTCTCCACGCTGTCCTCTTTCCGATTTGGGATGAAGTGAGCCACCTTGGTTAGGCGATCCACGATCACCCAAATAGCATCATTCCCATGCTGCGATCTAGGCAACCCATGCACGAAGTCCATGGAGATGTCCTCAAATTTCCATTCAGGAATTGGAAGGGGCTTCAGGAGCCCGCCCGGTTTCTGACATTCGGCCTTCACCAAGGCACATGTTTGGCAACGACTCACATACAAAGCTACATCTCGCTTCAACCCCGGCCACCAAAAGGATTTCTTCATATCCAAGTACATCTTTGTACTGCCCGGGTGAATGGAGTACTTTGAGAAGTGGGCCTCAAACATCAACTCCTCACGGAGATTGCCAAACTGCGGTACACAAACCCTTCCGCCCTTCCTCAGAATCCCATCAATCATCTCCCAGGTGCTGCTCTCGCCCGTTTGAGTCTCCAACACAAAAGGTTGAAACTCCACATCTAATCGAGTCGCTTCCCGAATACGATCGGACAAGTCGTTTTGCACTTCAATCCAGTTTAACCGAGCCACGCTAGACTCGCCTCTCGCAACACATTCCACTCCAAGGGACTCCCATTCCCGTACCAACCGCTCATCATGAGCTTCGATCCAATTTCCTAGCCCCGAGTACTTTCTACTCAACGCATCCGCCACCACATTGGCTTTACCCGGCGTATACTGGATCGCCACTTCGTAGTCTCCAAGAAACTCAACCCATCTGCGTTGCCGCATATTCAAGTCCTTTTGATCCAAGAGATACTTCAGGCTTTTATGGTCCGTGAAGACCTCCACTCTTGCGCCATAAACATAATGCCGCCAAATTTTCAGCGCGAAGATTACCGCCGCCAACTCCAAGTCATGGACGGGGTAATTCCTCTCATGAGGTTTCAGCTGTCTAGACCCAAAAGCTATCACCTTGCCATGCTGCACTAACACGCAACCCAAACCGCATCCCGATGCGTCACTGAAAATTTGAAATCCATCGGTCCCTTGCGGTAAACTCAAGATCGGAGCCATCATAAGCCTCTCCTTTAGGGCCTCAAATGCTTGACCGCACTCTTGGGTCCACACAAATTTATGGTCTTTGCGAGTGAGAGAGGTGAGGGGTAGAGCTATCTTCGAGAAATTCTCCACGAATCTCCTATAATACCCGGCTAGTCCAAGAAAACTTCGGACTTCCGCCACGGTCCTTAACACCGGCCAATCTCTGATGGCCTCCACCTTCGCTGGATCCACTGCCACCCCATCACCACTAATCACGTGGCCCAAAAATGCCACCTTCTCCAACCAAAACTCGCATTTGGAGAATTTTGCATACAACTCATTCTCCCTCAACACTTGCAAAACTATTCTCAAGTGGGTCTCATGCTCCACTTCCGATTTGGAATACACCAAAATGTCATCAATGAAAACAACCACAAAAGAATCCAAGTATTCCCGGAATACCCGATTCATCAGATCCATGAACACCGATGGTGCGTTCGTCAATCCGAACGGCATCACTGTAAACTCAAAGTGTCCATACCTTGTACCAAAGGCAGTTTTGGGTATGTCCTCATCTCGAATTCGTAGCTGATAGTAGCCTGACTTCAAGTCCAACTTCGAATATACCATTGACCCCACCAATTGGTCAAACAAATCGTCTATCCGAGGAATCAGATACTTATTCTTGACGGTCAACTTATTGAGCTCTCGGTAGTCTACGCACAGGCGCATGCTACCGTCTTTCTTCTTTACAAACAACACCGGTGCGCTCCACGGTGAAGAACTGGGTCGAATATACCCTTGCTCCAACAGTTCCTGTAACTGTACCTTAAGTTCCGCCAACTCCTTTGGTGCCATCCTAAAAGGAGGACGTGACACCGGTCTAGCCTCCGGCACTAACTCGATCGAGAAGTCGATCTCCCGCCGAGGAGGCGCTCCAGGAAGTTCATCCGGAAACACATCCTCGAACTCTGCCACCACAGGCACTTCCTCAATAGACAGTTGGGAGAGACGAACCTCCAATAACGCTACAAGCGCTACACCACCCTGGTTAACCGCCCGCACCAACTGCATGGCCGAAATCAGGGAACAGGCCACTCCACAAAGGCCCTCAAATTTGACTTCTGTTTGCCCTTTACTCCTTAAGGTCACCACCTTAGAAAGGCAATCAATACTGGCGCGCTGCTCTGCAAGCCAGTCCATGCCCAAAATGACATCGAACTCCACTAATGGTAACACTGTCCGCTTCCAAAGCGAAGACAACTCCGTCAAGCTCCCAACAAATGCGCCCTTTAGCCCCGGTGGTCATAGATGACCCATTGGGCATGCGCACTTTCAGCTCTGCTCCCGACGAGAAAGACTCAACTCCTATTCTCCGGATGAAGCTCTCCGCAAGAAAGGAGTGCGATGCTCCCGTATCAAACAATACCCTAGCGGGGTATCCGGAAACTAACACGAAGCCTACAACATAGACATTACACAAAAGTCTAAAAGGATGAAGCACAAAATTTAAACTCAAATTCTCTTCATACCTGTCACCACATCAGTTTGGCGGATCGCTTCTTGTTGTCCAAGGTTGTAAGCCCTTGGTTGCACTAGTTGGAACCGAGAAGCGCTCGACTCCGCCATCTTTCCTTTTTCTGCAGCACTGGGGCCCGAGCGCACAGACTGCTCCTGCTTTGACTCTTGCCCCGCTCCCCCTTGCTGACAAGTACGGGCTATGTGCCCAACCTTCCCGCAGTTGTAGCACGTCAGCGGTCCCCTAGAGTGGGAACCCCCAGGCGTCCAATTGCTCCTCTCACCAGATCTGGGAGTGTGAGGCTTCTTCCTCCACCTACTCCCATCAGATTTTCCTTGAGATTGGGAAGGCTTCCCTTCCCCGCTCTTGGGAGTAAAACCCTTACGGCGCTGGGTTCGCTCCAGATCATTCTCCAAACTCCTGGCGGCTTCAACTAGCTCATTAAATCCCGCCCTCTTCATGGAGATGAGGGGTTGTCTCAGATTTTCCCTCAACCCTTGGTAGAAGAGGTTATCCCTCTCTACATCATCCGCCATTGTCGTTCCCGCATAACGACCCAAACGGGTGAACTCTTGCACGTACTCATCCACTGTCTTGTCTCGCTGCATTAGATGCAGAAACTGCCTCTGCAGGGCCAACCGAGTTGAAACTGGGATATACCTCTTAAGAAAAGCGTCCCCGAACTCTTCCACTGATGGGGTGCGTCCCGGAAACTGGCGGCCGCTATGGCTCACCCACCACAACTTGGCGTCTCCTTCCAACATGAACGCCGCATACTCAGCTTTCTTTTCCTCTGGCGTCTCTGCCGCCCTTAACAGTTCTTGAATGCGAACCCACCAGTCCTCCGCATCCGTTGGCGTTCCAACACCCTTGAAAGACGGGGGATGGAAACTCAGGAAATACTTCATGTGTCGGTCTCCATGTCCGACAACTACCCTCTCCGCCAAAGGCTCCACTCGCCTGGCTTCTGCTCCTGGCACGGCCGTTGCCGTATCTGGTGTGGCAGGGGCTGCCACCTGAGCTGCTGCTGCAGCTTGAGCTGCCACCATCGCTTCTGCAAGCATGCGGCAGAAGTCGGCCGGGTCTACACCCGTGCCCAAAAGACCTGGAGCAGTAGCACTGCTCGCTGAGAGATCATCCCTTGCTCTTGAAGTGCCCGCCTCGTTGCTTGCACTCTTCAGGAAGACAAGAAATAAGGGATTAGTCTCCAATCTCAAGACTAAAACATAAGGACACTCATGGTCCCGCGTTACTCTTATGTGGATAACTTCTCTACGCACTGACCTTGAATCAAACCTCCCTTTGATACCAAATTGTAACACCTCCCCTGTAATGGACGTATAATATGGGTCCGGCCGGGGCCCCACAACATACGAACGCCACAGCTTTAGTATTAAAAGTTGATATAGCTACCCAAACTCAAAACACTTGCACAACACAGCGGAAAACCAAGCACAACTAGAAGTTATCCACTAACCCAAAAGAGTAAACAAATGGCCTTAAGGCCTTACATCAAATGTCCAAAAGGTAAACAGTACAATCAAACATGAATGTGCTCAGCACTCCTAGTCTACCTCGGCATGCAAGCCGGACAAAATAGTCTCAAACATACATCATCAAAAAGTAGTGCTACAAAAGAGAAAACACTTCATGGGCTTAGGCCTTTTTGGCCGGCGTGCTAGCTCCTGCGTGCGATCCTTGCCCTGTAAAAATTATTAGTAACGTGGGTCAGCAAAGGCTGACCTCAAACTGTGTAACAACACATCTCCTCCCGGCCGCCCCTAACGGACCCCGGGGAACCCTCCAACCTGCAAGTCAGCACTTCATATGCAATATAAATTTCTATAAATAGAAAAACATTAAAACAGGCTTGGATGTCTCAATCAACAAACATGTTCTCTACTGGTTGAGCATATAAAGAAAGGGCCTACTATGCAACATGAATGCAACACCCGGGCTTCACCCAAGGTACCCTACACCGTATGCATCTAGCACAACATCACATCAGTTGGGTACTCACATTTCCCCAATTGGCATAAAGCCTCAAACATTGAGGGAGACACAACTCCCTCACACGGCGCACAGGCCGCCACATGGAATTCTTGCCAAGGCCCCACCCGCTCGTGGGCTTAGCCCCGGGCTTGCCTGCAAGCTCTGACGTCTCATGTCAGGATTCCAACAACCACAGACTGACCGATTCTAAGAAGCCTTGCTGGACCCCACCCGCTCATGGCCTCTTTGCCCGGGCTTGCCCCAAGCTTGGCATTCTCGTCAGTCTCACAGAAGGGGACTAGTCTCGCCGGGACACTCTCCACACATGACGCACATGTCACGGGATAGCCAGCCGACCACGGAGACATAGCCACGCCTTGGCACAACACAACCAAGACTAAACACATCGCAATCCCTCTTTGTACCGCAGCGTTCCCGCGCACCAAGGAAAACATCTCCAACTCGTGCGGAGCTAACCTTGTCCACCAAGGAAACCATCTCCATTCTCATACGGAGCTAACCTTGTCAAGGAAACCATCTACCACCACGAGGAGCTAACCTTGTCCGGGTTCGACTACATGTACTCTTTTCAAGCAAACGGGACAATCACCACCACAACACAAACGACATCTTGCCGCAACGGAAATCTCTATGAATCCCTAGTTCGTATGCAACATCACCGAGTCGGACTAACGGTCGCGACTACGGCTTCACCCACCATGCCTAATCCACTAGCGAAGCGGATCTCTAATGCAAAGATATGCCGGGGACGGACTCAATCGACCCGGAAGTTCCTCTTGAAACTTGGCAAGCCAAAACCCCTCTCATTTGAGAGTTTGGTGCCCAAAAATTAGAGAAAAGAAAACTAGATGATGCTAAAACGTGCATCCTAAAGACCGAGAGGAGAGATGTCGTTACCTTCCGACTCCTCTTCCTTGCCATGGCAAAATAGCCGGATGGAACACTTCGCAATGCTCCAAGCTTCACGGATCCGGACTCGGCTCGCGATTCGGAGCTCCGAAACCCTTCCTACAGCCCAAGAGTTCTTCTTCTTCCTCCTTGCTCTAGTTTCTCTCAAGAACTAAGAAAGAGAGGACTTGGAAAAAAATGAGGATCTGCAACCCTAACTTCGGACTTAAATCCCCAGGAGATGACCTGAACCGCTAGATCCCAAAACCAGAAAAAGAATGGCTGCGATTCGCCTGGAAAACAGAAGACCTGGGCCGAACACGGCCTGGCACACGCCCGTGTCCAGGGCCGTGTGCCTCATTCGCCGTCTCAAATCGACGCGCCTGGAATCAGACACGGGCATTCGACACGCCCGTGTTCAATCCGACACGCCCGTGTCCCCAGCGACACGGCCGTGTGGCCTGCCGTGTGTCTCCAACGACACGGCCCCAACACCAACCTGAGAGGTGACACGGCCTGGGACACGCCCGTGTCCCAAGCCGTGTGCCAAGTCTCGACACCCGTCGACAGGCTTTGTGTCGACACCGCGGAAAAACGTCGAGCGAAGATCGTCGACCAGGCGGGACACGCCCTGTGACACGCCCGTGTCACAGGCCGTGTGCCCCAGTCTCGACACATTGTCGAGCGAAAGTGTCGACACTTGGGCCGAGTGTCGACACGGCCTCGACACGCCCTGCGACACGCCCGTGTCGCAGGCCGTGTGCCCCACTCTCGACACTCTGTCGAGCACAAAGTGTCGACACTTGGGCCGAGTGTCGACACGGCCTCGACACGCCCTGCGACACGCCCGTGTCGCAGGCCGTGTGCCTCACTCTCGACACTTTGTCGAGCGAAAGTGTCGACACTTGGACCGAGTGTCGACACGGCCTCGACACGCCCTGCGACACGCCCGTGTCGCAGGCCGTGTGCCTCCTTCCAGAAATCCAAAAATTTTCCAGAACTGCAGACTGACCCTGAAGCAAAAACTGGGGTGTTACAGCGGACACAGTCTCGAATCTACTAACTATCTCAAAGGGGAGTCTCTACTGCTCATAGGATACCATATGTCTTATGAGAAAGATAGTGCGTCTCTACCTAGCACGAGAATACTTATGGGTGTTTATTGATCCTTTTAGATCTGACGCTACTCTGCGTGGGACATCTCTTTTGGTGTACTACTGAACGACCCTTGATTTCCTTGTGGTCGGATAGAAGGGACGTTCACGCCCATAATTAGACAAATTCCCAAACTTATGTACACGTGTAAAGGTATCTTATCTAACGTTAGTATACATGACCTGACTATCCAGGTCTTGGAAAAGGGTGTTATCCTACAACTAATTCCGCGACTGTTTTCTTACCGCCACACCTTTCTATACATGGTTATGATGCTTGTACGAAACTTACACATGTGTACATAAAATAACTCCTTAATATGTCTAACTAAAAAGAAATAGAATTCCTTACAGTAGCGTTGCGACGCTCGTACACTCGATGTGGTGCCATGGTGCTCCTTTCCAACAGATCTGACTACTAAGGACTTCAAGAACTTTCCCCCGAGGCCACCAAAAATCTGTAATTCATGATAACTCTAAATTACGCGCTTTTCCCTTTACGATTATCGGTAAAGGAACTCAAAATGACTCGGGTAATAATATGAAGAACAAAATGGTGCAGTACCTCATCGTGAGAGCTATTAAGACTCAACTATGAGATCAACTCCAGATTGCGGTAGATCCAGTACTCCGATCCCTAATTACGGCATGAAGGAAAGAGAAGATAGTTAGAATCGACTTCCAATTAGAAGGATTTCCACCAAGTAACGAAGACAAGTGAGAAACAAAACTCACCGGGACCAAAACGATGCCTCAACACTCTTGACTCCCACCGATTAGGGATGAATCCGGCTCTCCTACGACACAGGAAGGGAGGTGAAAACTCGTCGGCGCATGCAGAGGAAGGAGGGAGGGTCAGTGCTGAGAATCAGAGCGGGGAGAAGCGTCGGCTAGGGTTGCGGGAGGCGGAGCGCACGGTTTGCGGAAATACCGAAGTCGGGAGGAGCGAGCGGCAGTTTCCGCAAAGTAGGATTACAGGATTTAGGATTTATGGGGTTTGCGGGCTTTTAACGTTCGGGAAGGCACGGTTATGATAACCGCTGGGATGATTCGACCCCTTTTCTACCCAAAGAGGTGAAAATTTCTATACACACCCCACTTCCAAAGTGTCATTCCACATTAATCCTTACAAAAAATTTGTGCTACGTTTCCCTATTAAAATAAAATGCGTCACACAAACTTTATGACTGATATAAATCAACTAATTTACGAACGCGATTTTAAACATACTAATATTGTACCTCGACGACGCGTTGTCTCGATCAAAATCATTCGTGATTTGACACTGCAATTTAATTAAATCTTTGCGTCAAAGATATGGATGTTACACTTCAAATATTAACCCGGTCCACAAACAACAAGGAACGACACTACATCAGCCTCCCCTGCGAGCAGTGTCCCGCTACCTAGTAGACCAAAGATTAGCTCAAATCTTTGCAAACCTAAAGCAACGAATGCACACAACATACCCCGTGTAATGACACACACACACACAAACACCTCGCACATTGCGTCCCGCGCACACACTGCGCACAGTGCGCCGTGCGCGCACATCACACACATTGCGCCCCGCATTGCACACATTGCGCCTCGCGCACTCATCACAAGCACTCCGCAAATTGCGCGCTCTTTATGCCTAATACCTATTACGTCCAGCGCACGCTGCTCCAATTGTGCATACCACTCCAAGCAAACAAAACACACTTCACAAATTCTACACTACACACCTCACGCGCGTCTTGTCATGCGCACACCGCTGCAAACCGTTACACACCAAGACAGACTTTGGAGTAGAAGTTCCCGCCCTTCATTTGCTACGACTCAAAGCTGCGAGGACTTAGGGGTCAAATAATATGTTCCTCTTGAAATAATTCGGGTTGCGGGTAGCCGCAATCATCTTCATTATCACCTCCGTCGAAGTGGTGACAGTCTGCATCACCGAGGCAACCGCCTGCATCACCGCGGCAACCGCCACCATCGTCGTGGCAATCGTCGTCATCGCCGTCATCGCCGTCATCATCTTCATCACCACGACCGTCACCATCATCGTCGCGACAACCACTGCTGTTGTTTTTCTCATTCATCGATTTCGCCGCCATCGCTCCTCTCTCCTGTGGCCGCCGCCGCCGTCGCTCTTCTCTCCCGCAGTCGCCGCCGTCGTCTCCCCTCTCTTCCTTGGATGCCGCTGTCGTTGCTCCTCTCTCTCGCGACCGCCGCCGTCACTCTTATCTTGGTTGTCGTCCTCCACCGGTCGGATTCTTGGTCGTCGTCAATTCTCCACCATCCAATCACACTCATGTCATCGTCGTCGTCAGTTACATGGGTAACCACCCACACAACCGCCCATATAACCTCCCGTAGTGGGAGAAATGCGTAGCCAAAAATAGAATTGGGTTGCGTCTAGTAAAATTGTAAAATAATATGAGCATAAATACGTCATTACATCGGCCTATAAATAACGATCATGATGATTATGGGCTGCGGATAGCCGCATAACCACCATAACCACACATGAAGTCTATAAATAGGGCCCCAAAGCCTCCTTAATTCTCATTCTCTTCTTAATCGGAAAATCCTCCTACGGATTTTCTCTCTACTTCCTCTGTTTCCTTCATTTCCTTCTAACACTTCAAAGATCTTCAAGCGCTCCTTGAAGATCTCTTTTGTCTTCGATGCCGTCTTCTAAGATCTTCATCTTCTTTGCCCGGCAAATCCTACTATGGATTTTCTCTCTTCTCCTCCAACGGATTTTCTCCCTTCATTGCATGCTCCCGCGCGCACCGCCTCCCTGCGCTCTCTCGCGCGCATCCCTTCCTTGTGCGCTCATACGCACGTTGCCTCTTTGCGCGCTCTCGTGCGCATCCCTTTCTTGTGCGCTCCCGCTCGCGCCGTCTCCTTGCGCGCTCTCGCGCACATCCAATCCATGCGTGCTCCCGGGCTCGCCTCCTCCATGTGCGCTCTCTCGTCCATCCCTTCCTTGTGGGTTCCTACGCGAGCCGCCTCCTTGCGCGCTCTTGCGCACAACCCTTACTTGTGCTCTCCCCTCGCGCGCCGCCTCCTTGTGCGCTCACGCGTGCATCCCTTCCTTGAGCGCCTTCAAGCGCGCCGCCTCCTTGTACACTCTCGCGCGCATCTCATCCTCGTGCACTCCCCGCGTGCTCCGAATCCCAGCGCGGCCTCACGCGCTCCGCTTCCTTGCATGCTCTCGTGCACGCCTCTTCCTTGCTCGCACTTGTGCACGTCACTTCCTTCCACGCCCTACGCACTCTCGTGCACGTTGCTTCCTTGCCCACACCTCTTCCCTCCGCGCTCCGCGCGCTCCCCTCAAGTAAGTGTTTCGCATGCTCTCCTCTAATAAGCGCCATGCACGCTCTCTACCAGCAAGCGCTCTGTAGTGCCCCCTGAACCTTTTTCCCGGGTCGGCCGAAGGGGTACTACTGGCCCAAGACGTCCACCCAGTACTCTTAGGGGAAACGGTCCACCCTATCCAAGCACTAGATGTCTGCCTTGCTCGGCTCGAATCATAACATCCGCAACCCATCAAAGTATAGCGGAAGCATTAACAGGAAACCATTACAGATATATATTAACATATCAATATCAAATAGGTTCTAGGGTCGAAGCCTAAGTCCACCCCGACCGACGCGCCGGGGGTCGGGCTTCTTGCCGGCGGTGGTCCGGCGGCCATGGGCCGCCGGCCGCCGGTTTTAAACAGAGGAATTCTCTGTTTTTGCGGGTACCGCCGGAACTGCGTTTTCCGGCGGCACCGCCGCTCTCCGCCACTAGGGGCCGCCACCCCTAGTGGGATAACAATCCCCAGTGCCACCACCGGCGCTGGGGGAGGATCCTTCCTCTTGGGTGCCACCCTGCCTGGAACAAGGCTCGGGTGGCGCCGGGAGGGCCATGCACCACATCCAGAATGGGGAGGGGGAGGGAGAGAAGGTTCCACCTGGGTTTGGTGGGCTCGGGAGGGGCCGTCCTGGTCGGCCATGGCTTGGTGGCGGTGGTGGTGGAGGGAGAAAGGCTCCTCGGCTTGGCTTTTTCCGGCCACCTGAGCTCCGACAAGGGTCAGACAGGGGGGAGGTTGCTCTGAGGCTTGAGGGAAGGAGAGGTGGGGGGGGATGGGGTGGCCTTTTATAGGGTTGGGGAGAGGGAGCTCCCTCCTTTGGATGGTGTGGGACTAATCCCTCCTTAGGGAGGGATTAATCTCACCCTCCAGCTGTCCAAGGACAGCTGGAGTGTATGGATTTTCCCCACATGGAAAAAGGTAAAGCCCTCCCTTTGGGCTTGGGCTTTTGGGTGGGAATGAGAGAAAGGAAAAGAGAGGGGAGGGGGATAGGGTGGGCCTCCATTTAATCTGTAACACCTCTCCTGTAATAGACGTATAATATGGGTCCGGTCGGGGCCCCACAACATACGAACACCACAGCTTTAGTATTAAAAGTTGATATAGCTACCCAACTCAAAACACTTGCACAACACAGCGGAAAAACCAAGCACAACTAGAAGTTATCCACTAATCCAAAAGAGTAAACACATGGCCTTAAGGCCTTACATCAAATGTCCAAAAGGTTTACAGTACAGTCAAACATGAATGTGCTCAGCACTCCTAGTCTACCTCGGCATGCAAGCCGGACAATAATAGTCTCAAACATACATCATCAAAAGTAGTGCTACATAAAGAGAAAACACTTCATGGGCTTAGGCCTTTTTGGCCGGCGTGCTAGCTCCTGCGTGCGATCCTTGCCCTGTAAAAATTATTAGTAACGTGGGTCAGCAAAGGCTGACCTCAAACTGTGTAACAACACATCTCCTCCCGGCCGCCCCTAACGGAACCCCGGGGAACCCTCCAACCTGCAAGTCAGCACTTCATATGCAATATAAATTTCTATAAATAGAAAAACATTAAAACAGGCTTGGATGTCTCAATCAACAAACATGTTCTCTACTGGTTGAGCATATAAAGAAAGGGCCTACTATGCAACATGAATGCAACACCGGGCTTCACCCAAGGTACCATAAACCGTATGCATCTAGCACAACATCACAACATTTGGGTACTCGCATTTCCCCAATTGGCATAAAGCCGCAAACATTGAGGGAGACACAACTCCCTCACACGGCGCACAGGCCGCCACATGGAATCTTGCCAAGGCCCCACCCGCTCGTGGGCTTAGCCCCGGGCTTGCCTGCAAGCTCTGACGCCTCATGTCAGGATTCCAACAACCACAGACTGACCGATTCTAAGAAGCCTTGCTGGACCCCACCCGCTCATGGCCTCTTTGCCCGGGCTTGCCCCAAGCTTGGCATTCTCGTCAGTCTCACAGAAGGGGACTAGTCTCGCCGGGACACTCTCCACACATGACGCACGTGTCACGGGATAGCAGCCGACCACGGAGACATAGCCACGCCTTGGCACAACACAACCAAGACTAAACACATCGCAATCCCTCTTTGTACCGTAGCGTTCCCGCGCTCCAAGGAAAACATCTCCAACTCGTGCGGAGCTAACCTTGTCCACCAAGGAAACCATCTCCATTCTCATTTGGAGCTAACCTTGTCAAGGAAACCATCTACACCACGAGGAGCTAACCTTGTCCGGGTTCGACCACATGTACTCTTTTCAAGCAAACGGGACAATCACCACCACAACACAAACGGCATCTTGCCGTATCGGAAACCTCTACGAATCCCTAAGTTCGTATGCAACATCACCGTGTCGGACTAACGGTCGTGACCACGGCTTCACCCACCATGCCTAATCCGCTAGCGAAGCGGATCTCTAATGCAAAATATGCCGGGGACGGACTCAATCGACCCGGAAGTTCCTCTTGAAACTTGGCAAGCCAAAACCCCTCTCATTTGAGAGTTTGGTGCCCAAAATCAGAGAAAAGAAAACTAGATGATGCTAAAACGTGCATCCTAAAGACCAAGAGGAGAGATGTCGTTACCTTCCGACTCCTCTTTCTTGCCATGGCAAAATAGCCGGATGGAAATCTTCGCAATGGTCTAAGCTTCACGGATCCGGACTCGGCTCGCAATTCGGAGCTCCGAAACCCTTCCTACAGCCCAAAAGTTCTTCTTCTTCCTCCTTGCTCTAGTTTCTCTCAAGAACTAAGAAAGAGAGACTTGGAAAAGAATGAGGATATGAAACCCTAAGATCGGACTTAACTGTCCAGGAGATGGCCTGAACCGTTAGATCCCAAAACCAGAAAAAGACTGGCTGCGATTCGCCTGGAAAATAAAAGACCTGGGCCGAAACACGGCCTGGCACACGCCCCGTGTCCAGGGTCGTGTGCCTCATTCGCCGTCTCAAATCGACGCGCATGTAATCAGACACGGGCATGAGACACGCCCGTGTTCAATCCGACACGCCCGTGTCCCCAGCGACACGGCCGTGTGGCCTGCGTGTGTCTCCAACGACACGGCCCCAACACCACCCCGAGAGGTGACACGGCCTGGGACACGCCCGTGTCCCAAGCCGTGTGCCCCAGTCTCGACACCTGTCGAGCAAAAGTGTCGACACTTGGGCCGAGTGTCGACACGGCCTCGACACGCCCTGCGACACGCCCGTGTCGCAGGCCGTGTGCCCCACTCTCGACACTCTGTCGAGCACAAAGTGTCGACACCTGGGCCGAGTGTCGACACGGCCTCGACACGCCCTGCGACACGCCCGTGTCGCAGGCCGTGTGCCTCACTCTCGACACTTTGTCGAGCACAAAGTGTCGACACTTGGGCCGAGTGTCGACACGGCCTCGACACGCCCTGCGACACGCCCGTGTCGCAGGCCGTGTGCCTCACTCTCGACACTTTGTCGAGCACAAAGTGTCGACACTTGGGGCCGAGAGTGTCGACACGGCCTCGACACGCCTGCGACACGCCCGTGTCGCAGGCCGTGTGCCTCCTGCCAGAACCCAAAAATTCTCAGATCTGCACACTGAACCCTTGCAAAAACTGGGGTGTTACAGCGGACACAGTCTCGAATCTACTAACTATCTCAAAGGGGAGTCTCACTGCTCATAGGATACCATATGTTCTTATGAGAAAGATAGTGCGTCTCTACCTAGCACGAGAATACTTATGGGTGTTTATTGATCCTTTTAGATCTGACGCTACTCTGCGTGGGACATCTCTTTTGGTGTACTACTGAACGACCCTTGATTTCCTTGTGGTCGGATAGAAGGGACGTTCACGCCCATAATTAGACAAATTCCCAACTTATGTACACGTGTAAAGGTATCGTATCTAACGTTAGTATACATGACCTGACTATCCAGGTCTTGGAAAAGGTGTTATCCTACAACTAATTCCGCGACTGTTTTCTTACCGCCACACCTTTCTATACATGGTTATGATGCTTGTACGAAACTTACACATGTGTACATAAAATAACTCCTTAATATGTCTAACTAAAAAGAAATAGAATTCCTTACAGTAGCGTTGCGACGCTCGTACACTCGATGTGGTGCCATGGTGCTCCTTTCCAACAGATCTGACTACTAAGGACTTCAAGAACTTTCCCCCGAGCCACCAAAAATCTGTAATTCATGACAACTCTAAATTACGCGCTTTTCCTTTACGATTATCGGTAAAGGAACTCAAAATGACTCGGGTAATAATATGAAGAACAAAATGGTGCAGTACCTCATCGTGAGAGCTATTAAGACTCAACTATGAGATCAACTCCAGATTGCGGTAGATCCAGTACTCCGATCCCTAATTACGGCATGAAGGAAAGAGAAGATAGTTAGAATCGACTTCCAATTAGAAGGATTTCCACCAAGTACGAAGACAAGTGAGAAACAAAACTCACCGGGACCAAAACGATGCCTCAACACTCTTGACTCCCACCGATTAGGGATGAATCCGGCTCTCCTACGACACAGGAAGGGAGGTGAAAACTCGTCGCGCATGCAGAGGAAGGAGGGAGGGTCAGTGCTGAGATCAGAGCGGGGAGAAGCGTCGGCTAGGGTTGCGGGAGGCGGAGCGCACGGTTTGCGGAAATACCGAAGTCGGGAGGAGCGAGCGGCAGTTTCCGCAAAGTAGGATTACAGGTTTAGGATTTATGGGGTTTGCGGGCTTTTAACGTTCGGGAAGGCACGGTTATGATAACCGCTGGGATGATTCGACCCCTTTTCTACCCAAAGGTGAAAATTTCTATACACACCCCACTTCCAAAGTGTCATTCCACATTAATCCTTACAAAAAAATTTGTGCTAGCTTCCCTATTAAAATAAAATGCGTCACACAAACTTTATGACTGATATAAATCAACTAATTTACGAACGCGATTTTAAACATACTAACATTGTACCTCGACGACGCGTTGTCCTCGATCAAAATCATTCGTGATTGACCCTGCAATTTAATTAAATCTTTGCGTCAAAGATATGGATGTTACACTTCAAATATTACCCGGTCCACAAACAACAAGGAACGACACTACATCAGCCTCCCCTGCGAGCAGTGTCCCGCTACCTGGTAGACCAAAGATTAGCTCAAATCTTTGCAAACCTAAAGCAACGAATGCACACAACATACCCCGTGTAATGACACACACACACACAAACACCTCGCACATTGCGTCCCGCGCACACACTGCGCACAGTGCGCCGTGCGCGCACATCACACACATTGCGCCCGCATTGCACACATTGCGCCTCGCGCACTCATCACAAGCACTCCGCAAATTGCGCGCTCTTTATGCCTAATACCTATTACGTCCAGCGCACGCTGCTCCAATTGTGCATACCACTCCAAGCAAACAAAACACACTTCACAAATTCTACACTACACACCTCACGCGCGTCTTGTCATGCGCACACCGCTGCAAACCGTTACACACCAAGACAGACTTTGGAGTAGAAGTTCCCGCCCTTCATTTGCTACGACTCAAAGCTGCGAGGACTTAGGGGTCAAATAATATGTTCCTCTTGAAATAATTCGGGTTGCGGGTAGCCGCAATCATCTTCATTATCACCTCCGTCGTAGTGGTGACAGTCTGCATCACCGAGGCAACCGCCTGCATCACCGCGGCAACCACCACCATCGTCGTGGCAATCGCCGTCATCGCCGTCATCGCCGTCATCATCTTCATCACCACGACCGTCACCATTATCGTCGCGACAACCACTGCTGTTGTTTTTCTCATTCATCGATTTCGCCGCCATCGCTCCTCTCTCCTGTGGCCGCCGCCGCCGTCGCTCTTCTCTCCCGCAGTCGCCGCCGTCGTCTCCCCTCTCTTCTTGGATGCCGCTGTCGTTGCTCCTCTCTCTCGCGACCGCCACCGTCACTCTTATCTTGGTTGTCGTCCTCCACCGGTCGGATTCTTGGTCGTCGTCAATTCTCCACCATCCAATCACACTCATGTCATCGTCGTCGTCAGTTACATGGGTAACCACCCACACAACCGCCCATATAACCTCCCGTAGTGGGAGAAATGCGTAGCCAAAAATAGAATTGGGTTGCGTCTAGTAAAATTGTAAAATAATATGAGCATAAATACGTCATTACATCGGCCTATAAATAACGATCATGATGATTATGGGCTGCGGATAGCCGCATAACCACCATAACCACACATGAAGTCTATAAATAGGGCCCCAAAGCCTCCTTAATTCTCATTCTCTTCTTAATCGGAAAATCCTCCTACGGATTTTCTCTCTACTTCCTCTGTTTCCTTCATTTCCTTCTAACACTTCAAAGATCTTCAAGCGCTCCTTGAAGATCTCTTTTGTCTTCGATGTCGTCTTCTAAGATCTTCATCTTCTTTGCCCGGCAAATCCTACTATGGATTTTCTCTCTTCTCCTCCAACGGATTTTCTCCCTTCATTGCATGCTCCCGCGCGCACCGCCTCCTTGCGCTCTCTCGCGCGCATCCCTTCCTTGTGCGCTCATACGCGCGTTGCCTCTTTGCGCGCTCTCGTGCGCATCCCTTTCTTGTGCGCTCCCTCGCTCGCGCCGTCTCCTTGCGCGCTCTCGCGCACATCCAATCCATGCGTGCTCCCGGGCTCGCCTCCTCCATGTGCGCTCTCTCGTCCATCCCTTCCTTGTGGGTTCCTACGCGAGCCGCCTCCTTGCGCGCTCTTGCGCACAACCCTTACTTGTGCTCTCCCCTCGCGCGCCGCCTCCTTGTGCGCTCACGCGTGCATCCCTTCCTTGAGCGCCTTCAAGCGCGCCGCCTCCTTGTACACTCTCGCGCGCATCTCATCCTCGTGCACTCCCCGCGTGCTCCGAATCCCAGCGCGGCCTCACGCGCTCCGCTTCCTTGCATGCTCTCGTGCACGCCTCTTCCTTGCTCGCACTTGTGCACGTCACTTCCTTCCACGCCCCTACGCACTCTCGTGCACGTTGCTTCCTTGCCCACACCTCTTCCCTCCGCGCTCCGCGCGCTCCCCCTCTAGTAAGTGTTTCGCATGCTCTCCTCTAATAAGCGCCATGCACGCTCTCTACCAGCAAGCGCTCTGTAGTGCCCCCTGAACCTTTTTCCCGGGTCGGCCGAAGGGGTACTACTGGCCCAAGACGTCCACCCAGTACTCTTAGGGGAAACGGTCCACCCTATCCAAGCACTAGATGTCTGCCTTGCTCGGCTCGAATCATAACATCCGCAACCCATCAAAGTATAGCGGAAGCATTAACAGGAAACCATTACAGATATATATTAACATATCAATATCAAATAGGTTCTAGGGTCGAAGCCTAAGTCCACCCCGACCGACGCGCCGGGGGTCGGCTTCTCGCCGGCGGTGGTCCGGCGGCCATGGGTCGCCGGCCGCCGGTTTTAAACAGAGGAATTCTCTATTTTTGCGGGTACCGCCGGAACTGCGTTTTCCGGCGGCACCGCCGCTCTCCGCCACTGGGGGCCGCCACCCCTAGTGGGATAACACTCCCCTAGTGCCACCACCGGCGCTGGGGGAGGATCCTTCCTCCTTGGGTGCCACCCTGCCTGGAACAAGGCTCGGGTGGCGCCGGGAGGGCCATGCACCACATCCAGAATGGGGAGGGGGAGGGAGAGAAGGTTCCACCTGGGTTTGGTGGGCTCGGGAGGGGCCGTCCTGGTCGGCCATGGCTTGGTGGCGGTGGTGGTGGAGGGAGAAAGGCTCCTCGGCTTGGCTTTTTCCGGCCACCTGAGCTCCGACAAGGGTCAGACAGGGGGGAGGTTGCTCTGAGGCTTGGGGGAAGGAGAGGTGGGGGGGGGGGGGATGGGGTGGCCTTTTATAGGGTTGGGGAGAGGGAGCTCCCCTCCTTTGGATGGTGTGGGACTAATCCCTCCTTAGGGAGGGATTAATCTCACCCTCCAGCTGTCCAAGGACAGCTGGAGTGTATGGATTTTCCCCACATGGAAAAAGGTAAAGCCCTCCCTTTGGGCTTGGGCTTTTGGATGGGAATGAGAGAAAGGAAAAGAGAGGGGAGGGGGATAGGGTGGGCCTCCATTTAATCTAGGGTTGTATGCTGGTTGGGGGCCCAAGAAGAGTGAGGGGGGCATGGGTCATCCTCCCTTGGAGAGGAGGTGGGCCCCTTCTTGGAGAAAAATCCAAAAATAGGTTTTTAGGGGGGTTGACCAAGTCAACCCTAGGGTGGGTCCCCCTTGCTGGTCAAAGTCAAAGTGGGCCCCCCTTGCTGGTCAAAGTCAAAGGGGGTCCAAGTCATCAGGGTCTGGTCAAAGTTCGGGTGTCGTGTCGTAATTGTTGTGCGCACGCTTTTCGGTGCACGACAACACTTGATTTGACCATAGGTTGACCAATTGTCGTCAAAATTGACTGGGACGACCTCCGTTGATTTCGTATTGACCACACGAGTCCAACGCTACTAACTGGGGTTGAATCAGAGTCTGTTTGGCGAAAGTCCAAAATTTGCGCATTGCAGTGCGCTAAAATGGTCGAAGTGTGTAAAACTGTCGTTAGACCTCAGATTGTGACGTGACGGGTTCCGATGCACCTGTTTAGATTATATGAGGTCACAGAAATCGACAGAACTCAATTCGAAGTTCTCTAGGTCGATATCCAAAATCTGCTCTCGTTGCGTTTTATGAGGAATGGTCACATTCATTATATGGCCTCGGGGTCCAACTGAACGAGTTCTGATGCATTCATATTGACTATACGAGGTCACAGTGACTGACAGAACTCAATTCAGAGTTCTCTAGCTTTATTTCCCGCTTAGCGTTATGTAACGGCCTCCCCAGCCAACGCTCGCAAGGACGGCCGCCGGCACCCTCAGCACCATGCTCGAAAGGGTTCAGCCTAACTAGGTCTGCAGACCATGCACCCCAACACCTCTCCGCACCTGTTTATCAGCACGGCGGGTTGTTGCCACTGGGGATCGAACCCAGGACCTTGATAAGAGACCCAAAAATTTCTCCATAGTAGTTGTACGAACTCTACTGGTTTTTTTTTGAATTTTAATAGATTTTAATCATTACTTTTATTTTATGACACTGTAATTACTTGAATAGAATTTGTATTTTAATTTTTTTTCAAATAGATTATAATATATGTCAAATCATTAAAATATAAAAATGACGGTATAATTGACATTTTTGAATGTTTAACAAAAGACATTTTTTTCCTATATTTGAGGCTCTATTTGTTTGGTCGTTTCGCAACTCCGTTTTGGACAAACGTCGCAGGAAGGAGGGTAAACAAATGAACCTCTGGCGGCGTTTGCTCCGTTTTCACCCGCCCGCCCACCTTGAGAAACGCCCCAAAAAGCTCCGTTTGGAGCAGCCACCTCCCCCCTCCGGTTCGAAATCTCCGTTTCTACCCGCCAGATCGACCCGCCACCGCTAAAACAAATGAAGCCTCAATCTCTACTATATATAAAGAGATACTTTCATGTTATACATGTAACCCTGATATACCATCCAATAAATTCGGACCGTCAAATTTGGTTAGATCATAACATCTCAGTTGTTCAATCATATAAACGAAACATGACCTTCCATCTACATTTTCGCAGGTCTTCTAAATCTAAAATAATAGGACATCCAAAACCTATAAATTTATTAGGGTTCGTACCCTACAATGTAAAATTACAGATTTACTGTTTTAAATTTGAAAAAACACATATTACGCCTGTCATGAACCGCATCATCAACCGGAAAAATAAACTAGATGCCAGGTTATCCAAACCCAACATCACCCAAACACAACAAGTGACACTTTTAATCCACTGCAAAAAAATATTGTCTCTGTTTGGGATAACTTATGATGATGAATAAATAGCAAATTGAAAATTGAAATTTGGATAGAGATTTTATAAAATCAATGATAAATGAGTAGTAGACTGTTGGTATAGTTTGTCCATAAATGTTTATCGAAAGTTTCATTCATTCATAAAAGTTTGTTCATTGGGACACGTTTTTTTTCCCTCTGAATGCGATTTTTCAATCAGACATATTTCTTCGCCTGGGCGCGAATTTTTATCCCGGACGCGATTTTTTTTCCTGAGCGCGAATATTTCGCCCGAACAATGTTTTTTTTCTTTCGGACACCGTTTTTTCACCAGGGCGTTGTTTTTTCGCCTCAACGTAGTATTTTCGCCCGAGCGCGAATTTGTCGTCCAAGATCGAATTTGTCTCCCGGGAGAGAATTTGTCCCCAGACACTGTTTTTCGCTCGGGAGCGGTTATTTCGCCCGGACGTGATTTTTTCCCGGAAGCGTTTTTTTGCCCGGAAACGAATTTTCCGCCTGACAGCGAATTTTTTGACCGGGGAGAAAAAATGTGCCTGGGTGAAAAAACACGCCCGGGCGAAAAACACCACGGGCAAAAAAATAAGGCTTGGGCGAAATAAATAGCACCCAGGCGAAAAAATAGCGCCCCGACAAAATATTCGCGCCCGGGCAAAATATCCCCGCCCGGGCAAAAAAACGCGCCCGGGCAAAAAATCGCGCCCGGACAAAAAAAAATGCCATCGGGCGAAAAAATCGAGCCCGGGCGGAAAAAATGCGTTCAGGCGAAAAATTCGTGCCCCGACAAAAAATGCACGTCATGGCGAAAAATTCGCTCACAGGAGAAAAATACGCTCTCGGGCGAAGAAATAGCGCCATAGCGAAAAAATCACGTCAAAACGAAAAAATCGACATGAGGCCTTTTTGAGGATAAGCGCTTATGAGAAGTCATAAGCTGAACCCGAATAGTTTATGAAAATCAACTTATCATCAATTTTAAAATAAGTGATTTTCTATAAACTATATGAATAAACAGCTAAAAAACTGCATTTGTGTTTTGAATAGAAATTATTCACCAGCATAAGCTGCTCCAAAAAACACCTTAGGGCTTGTTTGGCTAAGCTGTGACGGTGCATGAAGCAGTTGTGGGAAACAGTGGTGCAAGTATCAGTTTTTTTGCAGTGCTGAAAAATTTATGAAATTGTTTGGAAAAATATGTTTGCAGTGTTGTGTGAAACAGTAGTGCAGAATTAAATAGTGATAGTAATAATTAAACAACCAGAAAAATTTACGAAATCTAAAAATAAATAAAAAATTTGCTAAACATTTATTTTATATATTTGTAAAAGTAAATATATTAATATTGATCGGGTTCCCCCAAAATATGTTCGGACGAGCCGACGATTTTTTTTCGCGATCTCGTCTGGCTCGACACTACAATTCCAACGGTCACATTCTCAAACAATTTCGATGCCGTTTGATATTTCAAACGGACGTCATAACACACGTATGCGCGCTCACGAGCTAGGGCGATTAATTTTTGACCGATTTACGAGCGCCTCGATTTACGCCCGGGCCGCCCCCTCCCTCGGCCGCTCGTGCGGCCCAGGGGGCGGCCGCCCGGGCCGTCTCCTCCCCCGGCCGCCGACGCGCTGGCAAGGGGAGCGGCCGGTCCTCCCCGGACGCCGTCAGCGGTCCTCCCCTCGCCGACAAACATGGCGGCAAGTTCTCCGACTGCCCGTGTAGCCCGCTCCCGTCGTCCGATCGATGGGGAGCATCCTCGATCGTCTGATTCACACATAACCACCCACTAATCACCAGGTTAGTGAGAGAGATTTAATTAATATTTTATAATTTATTTATAATGGTCTCTAAATAGCAAAATATGCGCATTTAAACTATACTAAAAATAATCATGATGGTGGTTTTGGTGTGCGGATAGCCGCGTAACCACCTGTTGGGTATTGTATCCACAACGTACCTGATTTGAAGAAGCCCCTGAACAAGCTAAGGTAAATAGACAATGTATTTGATGAAATCTTTCAAGTTGTGCTTGCAGTTATTCCACGCTAAGTACACACCAATGTCAGGGTGCAGTAGGTCAATATAAACGGGTCTGCGCGACGTAATCCCTCGTTGAGAAGATCAGTGTGTTGGCCTACGTGTACTCTCTCTATTGGAGTGTACTTATTTTCAAGTACAGGGCTGTGATAATGCAAGAGCAGACAAGGAGCAAGGATGGGTCAAAGAGCAGCTCATTGGTGGAAAGACGAAAAATCGTCCAAGTATTAATCGACGAGAATCACTAGTGATTCTCGCCGAATCGTCGAGAATCACTGGCTGATTCTCGCCGTCTCTATCCGACTAAATCAGAGCGTGTAAACAAGTCAAAATCGGCGAGAATCACCTTTGATTCTCGCCGAATCGACGAGAATCACCTTCGATTCTCGCCGATTTTGCCTTAGGCGAATTTCTGAGCACGCTGGACCGGATCAAATGTTAAGGCTCTGTTTTGAACCGGTTTTAGGGTTTCTTCTGGTGGGACCCACAACGGTCATAAAGAGGTATACTACTGTATAAATACTCGCTTATTTTTGAACAGCAATACGAGACAAAAAACGAATACTCCGAGCCGACCGACGTGACCTAGATCGCAAAACCTGCTCCGCCGCCGTCGCCGCTCGTGCCAGTTGATCGCCGGCTTTTGATCGTGGTTTCTTCCAGATCTCCCGGCGACAGAAGCTTAGCCAAGCACAGCGTCTCACGCGTCTAACCAGAGATCCTTTGTCTCTTGATTCGTTGATCGGGAAAACCTTCCCTTTCCGAATCGATCGAGACGATCGATCCTAGTGTGACCGTTGGAAGACCTTGCTAGCTTTGCTACGAAGATTGAATCTCCAAAGAACAGCAGCAGCACGCCGTTGTCGCTGCCGATCCCGAGAACCAAGCCGCCGCACTACGTGTCGCCGCCGGTTTCGGGGAGATTCTCTCCAAGTGAGATCTAGGGTTGTGGACTCTTCGTTGACTTCAAGAACACGTCATCGAACGAAGAGGGACACCTTAGTCTCCATAAGTTGTTTGTATTTCTTGTACATTCTATTTTCAATTTTGTTGTAAAGGAACGTTGGTTCCTAGTTGTAAGGGTTGGGTGCAACCCGTGTTATGGGAGTGGTGACTCCTACGTGTGGAAGGGTTCCTTCCGTTAGTGCAAGGATTGGATTTCAATCCTGTTGGTGAAGTGACCGAGTCGTCCCTGGTTGGGAGATAGGTCGAAGGGGGAAAGTGGATGTACCTAAATCGGGGAACCACTATAAATTGCTTGTGTCCTTTCTGTGCTGCGTTGTTTAGTTTTTGTGTGCAGGTACAATTTTAATTCCTCAAACTCACTGCAAGTCACCTATTCCCCCCCCCCCCATAGGTGAAGGTAGTTGACACTAGGTGGACTTTCAAGTGGTATCAAAGCGAGGTTACTCATCAAAAAGGTTCAAACCTTGAGTAAGTTCCTGCCACTAGTGTCAAGAAGAAGGCAGACTTCTACTATGGACGGACTCAAGTACACAGGCAAGATCCCAGTCTGCACCAGGCTAAACTTTCCTATCTGGAAGGAAAGGATTAGGTTCTACATGGAAGCGGTCGATCCCCGACTCTTCATGATCGTGGAGGAGGGACCTTATGTCCCCACTAAGGCCTCCACCATTGATCCTACCAAGAAAGTGCCAAAGAAAATATCTGAAATGGACAAGGACGAGATGGTGCTGGTGGGGCTTGACAAGAAGGCGCAGAACATTCTAGTCAGCGCGGTCGATGACTCAATGATGCAGAACTTCTGCAACTGCAGGACAGCAAAGGAGATCTGGCACTGCCTGATTATCCTAATGGAGGGCACTGATGAAGTGAGGGATGATCGGAGATCCCTCCTGAACCAGAAATATGAGGCCTTCAGACAAGGGCCTAAGGAAGAGATCGGAGTCACCTTCGAGAACTTCCTCAAGATTGTCAATGCCTTAAAGGATATGGAAGAGTGTTCACTGATGGTGAACTTAATGATAAATTCCTTAGGTCCCTTACTAAGGAATGAGATACAAAGATCTGCGCCATCCGAGAGTTTGGCAGACTTGCTGAAACAGACCCGCAAATTCTGTTTGGGAAGCTGTTGTCCTATGAGCTTCAACTGAACACCAGGAAAGCAGAAGAAGAAGCAGAGAAGGCTGCAGCCAAGGAAAAGACTATGGTCCTAAAAGCCATTCACTCCAGGAAGAGCAAGGGTGCGGTTTCATACCGTGCCAGGAAAAAGGATGAGGAGGAGGACTCCGAGCCATGCTCCTCCAGCTCAGAGTTGTCTGAGGAAGATTTCTCCGTCATCACCCGAGAATTCAAGAAGTTCCTCAAGATGAGAAATCAAAGAAAGAGAGACGGCTTCTCCTCCAGGCATCAGAAGAAAAATTACTCTTCTGACAGGTATGCTTCTAAACCGAACAAACATCGCTCCTCTGATATTATTTGTTTTGGATGCAATAAGCCAGGACACGTCGTGGTCGACTGCCACCAAGGCAAGAGAGAAAAGGGGAAGGGAGAGGAGCACAAGTCCTCTAGAGATAAGAAGAAAGAGAGGAGCTACATCGCCAAAAAACCAAAGACACTGAGTGAGTCTGATTCCTCAGACTCCAGTGATGATGAGGAAGCCTACTTCGGGCTGGTGGGTCGCTCCGACTCAGAAGGAGAATGCCCCCCATATACTGGGAAGGTAAAAGTTCACACCCCTCTCTCCGACTCTGAATCTGATCCTGAGTCTCAGGATGATGACCCTGAGGATAGCCCTTCGGCCCGTGAAGCGGAGCTCCTCGAGAAGTATGAGCTTTTGCTCAACACTTTCGAGGAGTGCCGTAAGAGATTAAAGGCTGAGAAAAAGGAAGTGAAATTCCTTAAGGGTGAGAGTGTCTCCCTAAGGGAAGAGATCACCAGTTTGATCTCTCTCCGACAGGAGCACCTAGACCTGACTTCAAAGCATTCAGAGTCTCTTAAGCTCCTTGATCTTAAGCAGGAGGAAGTCGACAAGTTGGAAGAACAACTTGCGGCAAAAAGGAAGATCGTCAAGAGCTTCTCTATGCCAAAAACAGTTCTTCCATTAGTTGATACCTTCTCTGCTCAGGCCAAAGAAGCTGTATTGGGGCATGTAGGGGTATCTGGTTCCTCATCCAGGAGAAACAGGAACCAGAGAAAGAATAAGGCCGCCAAGAAAGCCTCTGCTGCTGAAAAGGGAAAGGCCCCACTCAGTCCTGTTGCGTTCAGAAAGCCTAGATTTCCCTGCAACCAACATGACTTTAAGTCAACCTTTGGTCATCATTTCCGGCCCTCGGTTGCAAAGCCAAAGAGCCGATATGATGGTTGGACCTTTCCCCGAAACTTCGGTGAGAGTGTCTTCAAGGCACCTTATGAGGAAATTCACATGGGAAATTATGGTCAATTCTCTAGCGGCCATAATAGAAAGCAGGCACCAAAAGCCAAGCCTGTTATACTGAAGGAACAGAAGGTGAAGAAGTCATGTGACTGCAATCACTATGATGCCTCCACCTCCAGATCCAAGGCCCCGGCTGTACCCACCATTCCCAAGGTAAAACTGGAGCCTAGGAAGAGGTACAACAGATTTGACTGTTGGTGTTGTGGCAAAGTCGGTCACTTTGTCGTGGATTGTTGGTTTAATCCGAGGAATAACGAGACTCCTTATGTTAGCAATGCGAGGCCGACCACTCGTAGGGTTAACCACCCGAGGGGGAGTATGCTAACCAAGAATCTAGGACCCAAGTTCGATTGGGTTCCTAAGGGAAATTAATTTTGTTTTGCAGGAATGTCCAAAGGCCACCAAAACTCCAATATGGTACTTGGACAGTGGATGCTCCCGGCATATGACTGGGACAAGAAGCCTGCTGCGTGATTACACTCCAGTCGAGAATGGACCCAAAGTCATCTTTGGGGGGTCAGATCGAGGAGTCACCAGAGGTTACGGTATGATTTCCAACGGTATAATCTCTATCACCGACGTGGCATATGTTGAAGAGTTAAACCATAACCTGATCAGTGTAAGTCAGTTATGTGATAAAGGTTATGACGTTAAGTTCTGCAAGGATAAATGCCTGATAATCTCATGTGCTTCTTCTGAGACGGTGTTAACAGGCATTAGGAGCAGAAATATCTTCTGCTTAAATTTTCTTAGTTTAGATTCATCTACCCACGTATGCCTAGTGACAACAGGCAGTGCATCTCTTTGTGAACAATGGCACAAGAGATTGACACATATTAATTTCAAAACAATTACTATGCTATTTTCTAAAAACTTAGTAAGGGATGCTCCCGTTATCAAGTGCATCAAAGATAGCCCCTGTCCTGCATGCCAGATGGGCAAACAGACTCGGGCTACCTTTAAGAGCATTGCAGACAAAGACTCTTGCCGATGTCTTTATCTTCTGCATATGGACTTGTTTGGTCCAATGCAAGTTCATAGCTTGGGAGGCAAGTCCTATACACTAGTGATAGTTGATGATCACTCTCGGTTTACATGGGTGTTCTTCTTAAAACGAAAGTCAGATACGTTTGACATCTTCACTAGTTTTGTCAAGCAGGTTCAGAACGAATTTAACTGCTCAGTGGTCAAAATCAGAAGTGACCATGGAACAGAATTCGAATCTGGTGCTATGACAGAGTTTTGTGAAGAACAAGGTATCTTTCATGAGTTTTCCTCCCCGCGCACTCCTCAGCAAAATGGAGTTGCGGAGAGGAGAAATAGAACTCTCATTGAAGCTTGCACGACAATGTTGAAAGACGCTTCTCTCCCAGAATACTTCTGGGTAGAGGCGGTAAATACGGCTTGTCATGTACAAAACCGAGCATTGATCAACAAGAATCATCGTAAGACGCCTTATGAGCTACTGAGAGGCAGGAAACCAACCATGTCCTACTTAAGAATCTTTGGTTGCAAATGCTACGTACTCAATAACGGGAAGTACCCGCGTACTAAATTTGGTGAAAAATGCTTCGAAGGCATATTCATGGGCTATAGTACCCACAGTCGGGCATATAGGGTCTTCAATAAGAAAACCCTAGTGGTAGAAGAATCAATTAATGTTGTATTTGATGAAGGAAGCTTGCTTAACAACAATTCTTCCAGCGGTATTCCTGAAGATGTAGGTGCACGACTTGAACAGCTGAGTCTCGATGAGACCGCTAAAGATGAAACTCCTAAGTACGTCAAAGTTTCCACCTCAACGTCAACTGGGAATGTTGAAGATCAAAATGGAGCAAATCTCTTAGAAGAAGGAGAAGCCCAAGAAGTAGTCGAAGCTCTAGACGCTAGACTTCTAGAGCTCCGGCACGTGAGGGATCATCCTAGAGATCAGATCATCGGAGATTCTCGTGACGGTGTCAGAAACTCGAAGAGGTACTATTAACGAGATTTTGCATCTTAGCTTCCTGTCACAGGTTGAGCCAAAGAAGTTCGACGAGGCGAACAAAGATGCGGCATGGATTTTGGCCATGCAAGATGAACTGCATCAATTCGAACGATGCAACGTTTGGACGCTGGTTCCCAGACCACAAAAGCAAAATGTGATTGGTACCAAGTGGATCTTCAGAAACAAACTGGATGAACATGGTATCATCATAAAGAACAAGGCCAGGCTGGTGGCTCAAGGTTACAGACAGGAGGAGGGGATTGACTTCGACCATACCTTTGCACCAGTAGCAAGGCTCGAGGCAATCAGATTGTTCCTGGCGTATGCTTCGCACAAAGGATTCGCAGTCTATCAAATGGATGTGAAATCAACATTCTTGAACGGAGACCTGAAAGAGGAAGTATACGTCGCTCAACCCCCAGGTTTTGTCAATCCTACTTATCCCAATCATGTATATTTTCTTAATAAAGCTCTATATGGTTTAAAACAAGCTCCACAAGCTTGGTATGAGACTTTATCTAGTTTTCTTCTTGAGAACAAGTTCTCTAGAGGTAAAATAGATAAGACATTGTTTCTCAGGGAAGTCAAAGGCAAGATTTTGCTGGTGCAAATCTATGTCGATGACATTATATTCGGGTCAACGGACAACAATCTTTGCAAAAAGTTTTCTAAAGTTATGCAAGGAAAGTTTGAAATGAGCAGTATGTGAGAGCTAAAGTATTTCTTGGGACTTCAAGTGAAACAGTCTGAGGATGAAATCTTCATCTCTCAGACGAAGTTCACAAATGAACTCCTCAAGAAATTCGGTATGGAGAATGCAACCTCTATGAGGACTCCAATGGGATCCATTATGTCTCTGGATAAGGATGAGAAAGGTAAACCTTTCGATGAAACCAAATACAGAAGCATCATTGGATCCCTGCTCTACCTTACTGCCAGCAGACCGGATATCATGTTCTCCACATATGTCTGTGCCAGATATCAGGTGAACACTAAGGAATCTCACTATGTCGCTGCAAAGCGAATTCTAAGATACCTTAAAGGTACTCCCAATCTTGGCTTGTGGTACCCGATAAACAATGATGTCGAGCTAATAGGTTTTTCAGATGCTGATTTTGTAGGGAGTAGGGATGACAGGAAAAACACTTCCGGGACGTGTCAATTCCTCGGAAGAAGGCTTATCTCATGGAACAGCAAGAAGCAGAATTGTGTAGCAACCTCCACAGCAGAGTCTGAGTACATCTCGGCAGGCAGCTATTGCGCACAACTCTTATGGATCAGAAACCAGTTAGCCGACTACGACCTTCAGTTCAAGGAAGTACCGATGTACTGCGACTCCTCCAGTGCAATTGCAATTGCCAACAATCCGGTATCGCACAGCAGAACGAAGCATATTGAAGTGCGCTACCACTTCATTCGGGAGCACATGGAGAACAAGGACATCTCTCTCTGTTATGTCCCCACGGACAAGCAGATTGCATATATTTTCACAAAGCCCTTAGACGAAGCCAAGTTCAGTCTTTTCAAAACTGAATTGGGGATGTTAAACTATGAGGAATGAAGACTACAGAAGCTCCGGGCTCGTGTCTCAAGTGTGAGCACAGGTGCACGCACTGAGGGGGAGCAAGGGGTCAAATGCAACATACCCCGATTTGCAGAAGCCGAAAAGGGGGAGATTACCCTCTCGGCTAAGGCTAAGGTGGCTCCAAGTTTGCTATCACGAAATTGGTATTGGTAATGAATATCTCTCTCAACTCAATTTTAAGTTTCTGATTTTCATTCTCATACGCTCTAATCACCTTAGCTTGTAAGGTTTAGGCTTCTTCAAATAGGAGGAGATTGTTGGGTATTGTATCCACAACGTACCTGATTTGAAAAAGCCCCTGAACAAGCTAAGGTAAATAGACAATGTATTTGATGAAATCTTTCAAGTTGTGCTTGTAGTTATTAAACGCTAAGTACACACCAATGTCAGGGTGCAGTAGGTCAATATACACGGGTCTGCGCGACGTAATCCCTCGTTGAGCAGATCAGTGTGTTGGCCTACGTGTACTCTCTCTATTGGAGTGTACTTATTTTCAAGTACAGGGCTGTGATAATGCAAGAGCAGACAAGGAGCAAGGATGGGTCAAAGAGCAGCTCATGGGTGGAAAGACGAAAAATCGTCCAAGTATTAATCGACGAGAATCACCAAGTATTCTCGTGATTCTCGCCGAATCGTCGAGAATCACTGGCTGATTCTCGCCGTCTCTATCCGACTAAATCAGAGCGTGCAAACAAGTCAAAATCGACGAGAATCACCTTTGATTCTCGCCGAATCGACGAGAATCACCTTCGATTCTCGCCGATTTTGCCTTAGGCGAATTTCTGAGCACGTTGGACCGGATCAAATGTTAAGGCTCTGTTTTGAACCGGTTTTAGAGTTTCTTCTGGTGGGACCCACAACGGTCATAAAGAGGTATACTACTGTATAAATACTCGCGTATTTTTGAACAGCAATACGAGACAGAAAACGAATACTCCGAGCCGACCGACGTGACCTAGATCGCGAAACCTGCTCCGCCGCCGTCGCCGCTCGTGCCAGTTGATCGCCGGCTTTTGATCGTGGTTTCTTCCAGATCTCCCGGCGACAGAAGCTTAGCCAAGCACAGCATCTCACGCGTCTAACCAGAGATCCTTTGTCTCTTGATTCGTTGATCAGGAAAACCTTCCCTTTCTGAATCGATCGAGACGATCGATCCTAGTGTGACCGTTGGAAGACCTTGCTAGCTTTGCTACGAAGATTGAATCTCCAAAGAACAGCAGCAGCACGCCGTTGTCGCCGCCGATCCCGAGAACCAAGTCGTCGCACTACGTGTCGCCGCTGGTTTCGTGGAGATTCTCTCCAAGTGAGATCTAGGGTTGTGGACTCTTCGTTGACTTCAAGAACACGTCATCGAATGAAGATGGACACCTTAGTCTCCATAAGTTGTTTGTATTTCTTGTACATTCTATTTTCAATTTTGTTGTAAAGGAACGTTAGGTTCCTAGTTGTAAGGGTTGGGTGCAACCCGTGTTGTGGGAGTGGTGACTCCTACGTGTGGAAGGGTTCCTTCCGTTAGTGCAAGGATTGGATTTCAATCCTGTTGGTGAAGTGACCGAGTCGTCCCTGGTTGGGAGATAGGTCGAAGGGGGAAAGTGGATGTACCCAAATCGGGGAACCACTATAAATTGCTTGTGTCCATTCTGTGCTGTGTTGTTTAGTATTTGTGTGCATGTACAATTTTAATTCCGCAAACTCGCTGCAAGTCACCTATTCCCCCCCAATAGGTGAAGGTAGTTGACACTAGGTGGACTTTCACCACCATAACCACCCCCCCAGAGACTATAAAAGGAGTCTCAGGTCTCCTCATTTCCCACCTTTCTCTTCTGAGTCTTCTTCTTGCTCAGGTGGAAGCTCTGCTGAATTCCTCCTACGAGCATCATTTGAACCTGAGCCGCACCCGAGTCGCACCCGAGCCGCACCCGAGTCGCACTCGAGCCGCACCCGAGCTACGAGCGGGTCAAGCCAAAGCCATCCGACGAAGCCAAATTGTTCAAGTTCCAAGCAGCCCCTGCAACTGAAAGTCCAGGCGCTCCGCCCCTACCCAGAATCAACAAGTCGCTATCCGAAGACCACCAGCGCGAATCACAATTTGTAACAACTCCCAGCGCGACAGCTTGTCGTCCGCCGTGTGCAAAGTGTTCTCTTACCCCAAAATTGTAACGAGAGATGGTCGTCACGCTCGACTTCACAAATAATCTGTAACCGCCAGAAAATAGTGGACTTTGACCGGCACAGATCCGGTCACGTGATTTTTATCCAGTTGAGGGTTTTTTCACGTCAAAATTGTTTGTGTACAATCAACCTACTCTTTTGACTGTGTGCGCACTTGACCGTTCTGAGAGCTAAGACAGTCCAAGTATTCTGGTCTGACCGGACGTCGAGTTAGTCCACAACAACACGTAAAATAATTAAATTGTAATTACACATTATAGGGTAGGTGTCATATAAAAAATATTGCTTGGAACACCTTGCTATTCTAGGTTTAGGTGATCTACGAAAATATAGACGGACAATCGTGATTCATTTGTATCATCAAACATATAAGATATTATGATCTAATCAGATCGGACGGTCCATATTGATTGGATGGTATGTTAGGGTTGCACGGTATGACATTAAACTATTCCTTTATATGAGGTTGAAAAAATTTAATCATTTTAATTGGTGAAATTTTTTTAATTCACTATGGGCAGATACCCACACTAAGCCCAATATGATATGCCATAGTTACACGATATGACATGATTTTGTGAGATTTTTACACCCTTCAAAAAATAAAATTGTAATTTCACAATATATGGTAGGTGATCTATAAAACCTATAGATTCAAAACACTCTACTATTCTAGGTTTAGAAGACCTATGAAAATATAAACGGACAGTCATTATTCATTTGTAATATTGAACAACTGAGATGTTATGATCTAATCAGATCGGACGGTTCAGATTGATTGAATGGTATGTCAGGGTTACATGGTATGACATGAAACTATTTCTTTATATAAGGTTGAAAACAATTCTAATTTAATTTTTATTGGGGAGTTTTAAAAAAAATTCACCATGGGCACACACCCATACTAAGCCCTACATGGTCCGCCCATGTTTATATTTGAGTCAATGATCAGGCCAAGTTTTGGTTTACAACTTTGTTTGTTTGGGCTCCAATCAACCCGATCTTCAAACAATCCACTACACATTTTAGACATTCAGCAACATTTGAATTTTCATTGGTCCCCTGCGCCAACTGTTGTTCAGGACCTGAACCCAAAAATTATCTCCCCGTATGAACAAATAAAGAGAATCTTAATTCACATACATCACAAGTTCACAATGCTCAATACCAAACTTCAAGAAATTTATTAACATGGGGTTAAATTGTCATTTGTTAACGCTCATCCAGGAAACTTCATCCAATTTTATGCCCAAATGGATCATGTTTGTTAGGTGATCCTTAACGAATGACCGTCACTGCAACAGACATGGTGGTGACGATCATGAACATGGGGGCTTTAATTGTCATTTGTTTACGCCCACCTAAGAAACATCATCCACTTTTATGTGCAAATGGATGATGTTTGTTAGATGATTCTTAACGAATGACGGTTTAACCCGTGCATTTACGACCGCCACCACCGTGCCAAACGGAGGCTTAACAACACGAGAAAGACATCAACTTTGTCCTTCAAGAATGGTCCAAACTAGCCGTGCTTTCCCGGTTTGTCATATAAGAAAATCGAGAATTGAATTGAAGCATGATGGTTGAAATCTTAGTGTATCATACAACTTACATTTCAATCTCAATCTCAATACTAATTTGTGGATCCCGGATCCCGGTCCCGGTCTCAGACCCAAATTTTTCTAGGTCAGGATCCCAGTCCCGGTCTCAGACCCAAATTTTTCTAGGTCAGGATCCCAGTCCCGGTCTCAGACCCAAATTTTTCTAGGTCAGGGACACCTCAAGATAAGTTTTTGAACTAGGCGGGATATCTCGACAACATCTCATGAACATGTCGAATGTGACATCTTTCCAATCTTAAACGTGAGAAAATTGAAACTTTTTTTTATACATGAAAAATGATTTATCATACAACTAATTATGTTCTTCCCTCACAATCCCAAGAAACCAAAGAAAAAAAATGAATGTGTTAGAAGAAAAAGCTATTAAAAAAACATCAAAAATAGAAATCGCCTGCATTCGAGATGTGGACAATGGGGAAGAAAGGCCGGTCAAAGCCGGCGGACGTGAGATTTGCTAATCGCCTGGCGCCGGAGCCGATGAGATTAACAGGGTCGATGTCGCACCGGAGCGGCTTCCATTCAAAGAATTCTCGAAGAACTTGCCGGACCTCGGGGATATAGGTCGAAACTCCGGCGAGGATGACCTCGTCGACGTCTTCTTTCAATACTCCCCCTTCCCTCAAGCACTTCCCGATGCCGTCGCGAAGAGCTCTTAGATTCATCTCTACCACCTCTTTACTGGAGATCTGTCTTAGCAATCTCTTATCTCGCCGCTGAAATTTCAAAACGCCGCTGCCGGTGCCGGAGCAGAAGGCGGATTTGGCGAGTTCGCAGGCTTTTCCGAGGCTGAAGAGAGCGTCGGAGTTTGCACAGATGTCGATCCCCGTCCTATGCAGGGTTTCTTGGACCATTGTGTTCAAAAGGGGGCAGCCCAAATAGGCGACGCTGGATTTCACCCTCAGGAAGGGAACGAGCAGGGAGATTTCAAGAATGTCGGAATCGAGCTCGAAAACGAGGTAGGTTTTAGGCGGGGAGAGGTATTGGTAGCGGAAGGCGGCGATGACGGGCCTCTCCACAACCAGAAAGCTTTGAAATCCGGCCGAGGCGGCGGCGGAGATGAACGTCGAGTAACGGTGTTTTAGGGTAGCGGGGACGACGGCGATGGCGTTGTCCAAGGCGCGGCCAAAGATGATCTCGGTGCTGGATTTTAAAGAGGCGAATAGGGAGGCGAGGATTTCGAGTTCGGTGAGGAAGAATGTCTGGTTATTGCGGATGATGGGATACCGGGGGATGCCGTCGGGAAAGATTTTGATGGAAGGGGCGGATGCGGCGGAGCAGCCAGGCATTGCCGGCGGCGGAGTGGAGGTGGAAGAGGCAGTTACCTTCCCGGCGGCAGGCGTTTCGTGGGGGAAGTTCCATGGAGACTGCCTTCCTCGCTTCCTGGTTAATTTTCCTTGCTCTAATAAGAGAAGGAAAAATCCTTCTCCGTTGGAGGGCTGCCGGTCGGCCACACGAAAGTATTTTTTGGGAGAACGCCGAATGACGGGTTTCGGCGAGCTTTTTCTTGAAATATATAATAATAATAGCGATTATATTATTAGGCGATTTTTAGTCGCAACTGCTTATTGACTAGTACTACTTTAAAATCTCATAATTTTTCGCGTCTTTTTAAAATACGCTTTCTACATATAATTTTAAGAAAAATGCTCGACACGAAAGTTGTAGATCAACAACTTTTCTTTCGAGCACTTTTTTCTAAAAATGCATGTACAAGGCGAACTTTGTAATTATGCTCAGATTTTGCGTCTTTCAGAAATACGTTTTGTACATGCAATTTCAGGAAAAGTGTTCACCACGAAAGTTGTATATCTCGTCGAGATCTACAACTTTCGTGTTGAACACCTTTCTGAAATTACATGTACAAGACGTATTTTGAAAAGGCACGAATAATTAGGAGATTTTGAACTTAACAATCGCCTATTATTATATATAATAATAAAAAAGAGCAATATATATTATTATATTAATAAGGAGCAAAAATGAATCACGGAACCGCTGAAGTAGTGATAATAAGAGAACTAAGATGAAACAACCTTACCTCAAATCGCAAGCATAACATCGTCGGCTCCCAAAAACATGAGCAGAGAGAAGAAATAGGAGCAATTTCTGTTGAAGATCACTTCAAATTGGTAGCATTGATGTATTCAATTTAAACTTTTGACTTCTTATTCGTACATTAACATGACGAACTCTATATGCATGCATCATAGATTTATTTGGCAGCAACACATCCGATCTATCTTTTGACATGAAAGAAGACACTTTAATATGCAGTACGAAGTCCTCAAATAGAATGGAGTAGGAAGCTTCAGTGTCAAACAATGTTCTTGTCGGAGAATTCAGAATTAGGACAAAGTCTAACAAAAGCAAGTTATACAAGCAGTCGTACACAAGGTATAAAGTACATAAAGCTATAAAAGTTTAATATTAAATTCATATCTGTCACGACATCACTTTGTTTGATGGCCTCTTGCTGGCCAAGAATATATATTATGCGTTGACTTGCAGTATAATGAGAGGCAGATGACTTCACTACTTTTTCTCTCTTCGTATACGACGCATCCGTCCTTTTCTCAGTATTCTTTTTCTCAGATTCTGGACCATCGTGACAGTATCGGGCTATGTGTCCAGGCTTGTTATAAGTATAGTAAATGATCAGATCTCGCCATGTCGTCGCTCCGAAACAAAAGAGAAATCTAGCTCCGAAAACCTAGACTTCTTCTTAAATCTTTGGTACTAAGACTTGGCAGAGTCCGTGTAACACCCCAAATTTTCTTAATCGAAACTGGAGTTGTCGTCCGACGGTATCCCTACCATCGGCGATAGCATACCGTTGAGAATGGGTATCTCGACGTTACCGTCATGAGGGCTGGACAGAACGAGTTGGTGGTAGTCGGGAAGCTACCGTCGGCGATAGTGTACCATTGAGAATGGGTATCTCAATGGTATCGTCATGAGGGCTGTGCAGGACGAGTTGGTGGCAGTCGGGAAGCTACCGCCTGACGGCAGCGCTACTGCCGACGGTAGCGCACGGTTGAGACTGAGGGTGGTTCTCGACGATATCGTCAAGAGAACCTGGGCTACTCAACGGTATGAGTCAGAGAACAGTTTTGCGCACCGATTTCGCAAATTCTAAATTTTTTGAGCGTCCGAACTTCCTGAAACTTGATCTGATAGCCCAGATATTTCCATGTCAATCCTATTTAGGGCAGAGGAGATCATTCCCCTCATTTGGGCTGAAAGTTCTTGACACTTGACGGCTTGTGAGAGGAATGAGTGGAGGAGGAAGGTGACCTAATTTTCACTATTGTTGGAGCTTCAGAGCTCTGATTGATGACACGAGACCAGATCTGTGGAGAGGGCGTAGAGGCGAACAGATTCATCTATTCTTCTTCAAGGTCTCCATGGCTAGGAAGAGGAATCATAAGGTAACGACATCTCTCCTCCCGGTTTTAGGATGCATACATAACATCTTTTCCTCATGCATTTAGTTTCTGTAATTTTTCGACACCAGATCTCTCAAATGAGAGGGATTTGGGTTGTATTGGTTCAAGAAGAACCATTGGGTCAATTGTGTCCGTCCCCGACATATTTTGCATGAGTGATCTACTCCGCTAGGGGATTAGTCATGGTGCGTAAAACTAAATTTGAGACCGGTGGTGCGATTCTGTGATGTTTGATGTGCATTTTAGAGATCTTGCTAGAGATCCGTTTTGCTGCAAAGACTGTTGAAAATGGTGAAGTGAAAGTGGCGACTGGGCAACTTGTCCGCGCGGTCTATGCAGACAGGACTGACGTTAGCCAGGTCGGCAGAGTTGCTTCAGTCAGCTTGTTCATTGGCAGCCTGAGATGTAACACCTCCCCTGTAATGACCGTATAATATGGGTCCGGCCGGGGCCCCATAACATACAGACTCTACAGCTTCAACATTAAAAGATGATATGAAAACTACATAAACTCAAAACTCAGACATCAACAACGGAAACATACAATCAAGACTAGAAGTTATCCATCAAACCAAGAGTATCAAAATGGCCTTAGGGCCTTACACATCATAAGTCCAAGACTTAAGCATCATTAAACAATAGTAACATGCACATGAACACCTAAGCTACCTTGGCATGCAAGCCGGATTACATTTCATGGAGCATAACATTCAATCAAAATACATGCAAATAATAGAAAGATCACTTCATGTGGCTTATGCCTTTTAGGTCGGCGAGCTTGCTCCTGCTTGCGATCCTTGCCTTATAAAAATTTGGTTGTAACGTGGGTCAGCAAAGGCTGACCTCAACTGTATAACCAACATATCTCCTCCCGGCCGTCCCTAACGGACCCCGGGGCACTCCATCACCCTGCAGGTCAGCACTTCGTATGTAACAATACAAATAAATTTAAAGATGTAAAACATGTTTGAATGTCTCATACAACAAACACGTTTATACGTTGAGCATATAATAAAAGGGGCCTACAATGCAACATGAATGCAATCACGGGTTTCACCCAATGCACCCTAAAGCGTATGCTTCTAACACGTCATCACATCAGGTACTTCCAATTTTCCCATCGACGTTTAAGCCGCAAACACAAGGTACTCTAAATTCCCCCAAACGGCATACAAACCGCAAACACAATGATACTCTAAATTCTCCCACTTCTTATAGGGATGAGACTTCATTTTCCACTTACTCCCATCAGTTATTCCTTGAGATTGAGAAGACTTTCCTTCTTCCTGCTTGTCTGCAAAACCCTTTTGACATTGGGTTCGCTCCAAATCGCTCTCCAATGTTTTGGCAGCCTCAACCAGCTCATTGAAACCAACATTCTTCATAGATATGAGGGGTTGTCTCAGATTCTCCCTCAGTCCGTGGTAGAAGAGTTTGTCCTTCTCCACATCATCAGCCATGGTCGTTCCAGCATAACGACCCAACCGAGTAAACTCTTGAGTATACTCATCCACTGTCTTATCCCGTTGTACCAAGTGCAGAAATTTCCTCTGAAGGGCTAGCCTTGTCGACACAGGAATGTACTTCTTCAAGAAAGCATTCCCGAATTCTTCAATGGACGGGGTGCGTTCAGGAAACTGGCGACCACTATGGCTCACCCACCATAACTTAGCGTCTCCTACCAACATGAAGGTCTCAAACTCAGATTTCTTTTCCTATAGCGTCTCTGCCGCCCTCAGAAGTTCTTGAATCCTTACCCACCAATCCTCCGCATCGGTCGGTGTGCCGACTCCCTTAAACGTTGTAGGATGGAAGCTTAAGAAATACTTCATTTGCCGGTCTCTGTGCCCGACAAACACTCGTTCAGCTAACGGCTCTGCTTGCCTGGCTCCTCCACTTGGCACGACTGTTGCCGCATCCGAGGTAGCGGGGGTTGCTACCTGTGCAACAAGGGTCACAACTTGGGCTGCTGAGGTAGCTTGGGATGCCACCTTGCTTCTGCTTAGGGTGCAAGTGACGAGGCGGGGACGTCGGGGCCACGGGAAGAGCCTTCGGTGAGCAGTGTTATTGCTGCAGGTCTGTTGGACATGGGGGTAACCCGACCGATTTCTGTCACATGCTCGCAGAAGCATTTTGTGGCAGCCCACAGCTCAATTGGTGATGAGATATTAAAGAACTCCATAGCTAAGCGTATTTGGGCGAGAGTAGTACTGAGATGGGTGACCTCCTGGGAAGTCCCTATACGACCCAACTTAACTGTCGAGTTCGCTCATCAAAGGGAGGTTGTCGCCACCAACAACCCACCTGTGGAGGGAGAGGGGTTGGGGTACTTGTGTAACACCCCCTATCCGTCGCATAGCATATAACAGTAGGTCCGCCCGGGGCCCGACGTCATATACTACAGACAGACTGGGTGGTTACTCGATGGAAACCATCCAACTAATCATAACGTCCTACGCAGAGCATTCTAGCGGAAGCAGTTTATAAAAGTTGCAATAAAGAACCCAGCACTAAAGCATGAATGTCCACTGAAATAGCCAACCAGGAATGAAGTACATACACCAGTACTGCCTTAAGGCCTTACAAAATGGTTTACTTAATGTTACATGTTTTACAAACCACGGCACGTAGGCCGGTCATACATGAATAAAGCAGTAAACACTCCAAACAAGCCTTCAAGGGCCGACTTCGCAATTTGGGCTTTAGCCCACTATTGACCGCTTGTCCAGCAGCACCTGTAAGAAACATAACCACCGCACGGTGGCAAACAAAAAGGCAATGGTCAGCAATGCTGACCAAATTATAACGATCCCGCCCCCAACCCGGGGCGGCGATGCTCCTTCCCTGCAATTTTATTAGCACAAGCGAGCAATAAATAATATTCATTTCATCACAGGCGTAGGCTCAAACGGCCACACACCCCCGTGCACTCAGGGCACATTCTCAGTGAACCGGTCGATGTCACGTCAGTTAAAGCCATAGACATTCCGGACCCACCACCGCCACTTTGACGGCCAAACATATGAGCAATTTGTCTTCCTGGCATGGGTCACGTCAATTTAAGCCATTGACCGCCGAAGACTCTCATCTATGCCAACGACAAGTGCCACGTAACTTTAGGTCTCTTTAATCCAAACGACATAAAAGTGGGTACGGTTCCATCTAACCCGTGCTCACGTCGTAACGACAATTTAAGCCATATGTGCAGGTCAAACTTCTCCCGAGTCTCATTTTCGTCACACAATTTCACATAACTCGGTTATGTTCAAGTTGGCTCTCAGGCCTCCATGTTGGCAAGATCACGCATCCGCCCAATTTTCCGGGTGCACCTTTGGGTTAATCCCCAAGACTCCCTGTTGCAATCTACTGTGTAGAAAACCCGAAAAACAACCAATCGCACGGAGTATTCTCCGGCATTTATGCAATGCAACATCACCGATCCAGACTAACATGTCCGGGTAGGCTTCACACAACATGCCTATGTCCGTTCTCGCTTACGGACTCTAACAACGGGGACTATTCATGTCTACCCGAAGGAACGCCTCCGACTCACCGCAAACTCGCGAGAGCGGGCTTCCCTTTTGCAAAAGAAGTAGAGCTTAACATACTCAAGAAGAGGATCGTTACCCTTGCGTTCTTCTTTGGCGCCATGGAAAAGTAAGCGGATGAAAATCACCGCACTAGCTTTGCCTCCGTGGATCCGGAGTCGGCTCGCGATTTGGAGCTTCGAAGCTCCTCCAATGGCCGAATCTAGCTTCTTCTTCCTTCCTTGGCTCTCCTCTCCCTCTAAGCTTTTAGAAAGATAACCACTCATGAAAAGTGAGGGTTTCTAAGTCCAAACCCGGGTATAACTCATCAGGAACAACCCCCAGCCGTTGGATCCCAGAATAAAGAAACGAACGGCTTTGATTTGGGACTGAAATGCCCAATCTGGATCGCACACGGCTTGGCACACGCCCGTGTCCAGGGCCGTGTGCCTCATTCGTCGTCAAAATCGACTCACCTGGAACAACATACGGGCATCGAACACGCCCGTGTTCGACCTGACACGCCCGTGTTCCACTTGACACGGCCGTGTGGCCGGCCGTGTACCCCATCGATTTATTTCGAAAACAACCCGAGAACTACACGGGTTCCTGGACACGCCTGTGTCCTAACCCATATCCACTCAACACGCCTAGGCTCCAGGCCGTGTTCACGGTCTCGACACTCGACACTTCGTCGAGCGAAGTTCATCGAGCTCACGACACGGCCTCGGACACGCCCGTGTCCTAGGCCGTGTGCCTTATCTCGACACAGCGTCAAGCGAAATTCGATGACTCCCGGGACGAGTGTCGACACGGGTCGACACGCCCTGCGGCACGCCCGTGTCGCAGGCCGTGTGCCATGTATCGACACTTCGTCGAACGCAAAGTGTCGACTTCGCGGGCTAAGTGTCGACATGGGTCGACACGCCCTACGACACGCCCGTGTCGCAGGCCGTATGCCCAGTCTCGACACAATGTCGAGATCAAAATGTAGACTTCCCGGCTGAGTGTCGACACAAGCTTGACACGCCCTGGGACATGCCCGTGTCCCAGGCTGTGTGTCTGCAGCCAGAACCCAAAACTGGCCCAAAACGTCCCTCATCGCTCCTTTGAGTTTCGGGGCATTACAACTCTCCCCCTCTTAAAAGAATTTCGTCCATGAAATTATATAAAGGAAAGACATGTACAAAAACCAAAATTTGTACCTGAGTGGAACAACTCCGGATATTCGTCAAGCATAGTCTGCTCCCGTTGCCAAGAGAGCTCCTCACGACCGCAATTGTCCCACCGGACCTTGACCATCCTGATCTCTTTATTGCGTAGTCGCTTGACCTCCGAGTGCTCAATCCGCACGGGCTTGACCTTCGTCATCAATCCACTGTCAATCGGCGCTTGATCGACCGCGATCACTCGCGTAGGCTCTTGCATTGCCTTCTGTAGCACCGAAAGATGGAACACATCATGTAGACCACTAAGCTCCACTAAAAGCTTCAATTGATAGGCATGCTTCACCAACACGCTCCAGAACCTCAAACGGCCCAAGGCACCTCGGGCTTAGCTTTTTCAATCACCGCACCCGCGAGACACCCTTGAATGGCTTGATCTTTTAGAAGTACACCCAGTCGCCCACAACGAACTCCACGTTCCTGTGCTTGGCCTTATTGTACTTCGCTTGCCGGGCCTGAGCGTTAAGCAACCTCTCCCGAATGCTTCGCACCAACAAAGTAGCATCCTCCACTTCGAATCGCTTATACAACTTGACTCACCCGTTTCCAGCCAGGACGACGGCGTGCGAGATCTTCTACCATATAAAAATGGTCTTCCCATTGCTTTTCAAAGTCCAAGACGCACATGTGGAGCACGCTTTCCATAGTTCTATTGACCCTCTCGGTCTGCCCATCCGTTTGCGGATGAAAGGCTGCGCAGAATTTCAACTTTGTCCCCAACATTCGCTGCACAAGTCTTCAATCATTGAACGTGAACCGCCCATCTTGGTCACTCACGATGCTGCGGGGCACACCGTGAAGCCGTACTATATGATCCACATATAGTTTTGCCAACTTCTCCACCGGATCATCCTTCCTATACGGGATGAAATGCGACACCTTTGTTAACCAATCCACGAGCACCCAAATGGTGTCGTTCCCCTTTTGCGACCTTGGAAAACCGTGCACAAAGTCCATAGAGATATCGTCGAATTTCCACTCCGGAATAGGCAAGGACTTACGAAAATCTGCCGGCTTTTGGCACTCCGCCTTCACCAAGGCGCAAGTTTGGCACTTCGCTACGTATAGCGCCAACTCCTTATTCATACCCAGCCACCAAAACAGTTTCTTTACATCGCGGTGCATCTTCGTGCTCCCCGGGTGAATCGAGTACTTGGTATGGTGTACCTTGTACAACAATTCCACCCGCAAATTTCCCACACTTGGGATGCACAGACGACCGTCTTACCAAAATAATCCGTCCTCCACAACGAATTAGGAATTTGACCCATCCAGAGCCTCTACCATGAACTGCTTCATATGAACATCCATATCCAAAGCCTGCCGAATCCGATCAGCCAGGTCATATTGGACTTCAGTCCAATGCAGTACTGCTTCAGCACTTGATTGCCTATCCACACAAACAATCTCCAACGCCTCCAACTCCCGCACCAACCGCTCATCATGCACCGATAGTCAATTGTCTTGAGCTGGGGCTTGGCGACTCAACGCGTCCGCAACCGCATTCCCTTTACCTGGCACGTAGTGGATCTTGAATGTATAGTCTCGCCAGAGCTCCATCCATCTACGCTGCCGCATATTCAAATCCCTCTAATCAATCAGATACTTCACGCTCTTGTGATCGGCGTAGATATCCATTTTCACACCGTACAAAATTATGCCTCCACAGCTTCAAGGCAAAACTCACGGCCGCTAACAACAAGTCATGGACCGGATAGTTCCTCTCGTGCACTTTTGTCTGTCTTGCGCCATAAGCTATTACACTTCCGTGTTGCAGTCGCACGCAACCCAAACCATTGCCCGAAGCATCGCTATTAAATCGCATAGCCTTCGGTCCCACTTGGCGAAGTCAGCACAGGCGTCGTGGTCAACCGACATTTCAACTCCTCAAAAGCTCGCGCGCACTCCGGCGTCCAAAAGACCTTCTGCTCCTTCCTCGTCAAAGTAGTGAGGGGTAACGCTATCCGTGAGAAGTTCTCTACGAAGCGCCAATAATAGCCGACAAGCCCCAGAAAGCTTCGGACTTCCGCTACCGTAGCAAGCTCAGGCCACCCCCGTATCGCAACAATATTCGTCGGTCCACAGCAATACCCTCTCCACTCACTATAAGACTGAGGAACACCACTGAGGATAACCAAAACTCGCACTTCGAGAACTTGGCATACAGTTGATTCCTCCTTAGCGTCTCCAATACTAAATGAAGATGCTTGAAGTGATCTTCCTCACTTTGCGAGTACACCAAAATATCGTTGATGAAGACGATCACAAAATGGTACAAGTACTCCGGAAGGTCCTGTTCATCAAATCCATGAATACTGACAGCGCATTAGTCAGCCCAAACGGAATCACCGTAAACTCGTAATGACTGTATTCTGTACTGAACGTTATCTTAGGGATATCACTCTCCCTTATCTAGTTTATAGTAGACTGTTGACCCGGCCAACTGATCACATAGATCATCGATCCTTGGGATTGGGTACTTGTTCTTTTACGTTAACTTGTTGAGCTCCTGATAATCCATACATAGCCTTAAGCTTCCGTCCTTCTTCTTAATAAAGACGGTCGGTGCGCTCCAAGGCGAAGGACTTGGACGCACATACCCTTGCTCCAACAACTTTTAGCAGTTGCACCTTCAGCTCCGCCATTTCCTTAGGCGCTAGCCGATATGGAGAGCGTGACACAGGCTTGCACCTGGTACTAGCTCAATCATGAAATCTATCTCCCGTTGAGGCGGGGCTCCAGGAAGATCTCTAGGGAACACATCAGGGTACTCCGATACCACTGAAATATTAACCAACGCGGGCTTCGACTTTGCAACCACCACTCATGTACAGAACAACTCTGCACCAGCACGAACCGCCTTCACCACATGAAGGGTAGACACCAACGTCTTGCTCGACCTCTTCGAGCCCGTAGAGGTCGTCTCACGACTTGCTCCCAGCTTGACTTCCTTGCAACCGCAATCTATATAGGTTTGCTGCTCCGAGAGCCAGTCCATGCCAAATATAACGCCGAACTCCACCAACGGAAGTAACGACGCTTGCAGATCGAACTCCTTATTCCCAATCCAAAACTAAGCGCAACAAATTCTACCCGCGCACAATGAGCACCATTGGACTATAACGCATCCAATTTGTCTCTTACCATCATAGGAGGTACTCCGACGCACAATTAAATTCCTAATAACGGAATGCGAAGCTCCCTAAACGAACGGTGCTCTCGCAGATAAAGTAAAGTCATAACAAAGCTTAGCACCAGTAGTTCTAAGCTAACATGCACAAGGGCGACAAGTATTTAAGGCAAAACTATATTTAAACCATACCTGCCCTTACGACGGCATGCATCCTCCAGGGCTTTAGGCACTCACGGGCATAATGCCCCGGCTCCCCACATTTGAAACATGTGCCCGGGGTCCGACCCGTATGTTGAGATTATATTAGCCAGCAGGACACGTGTGTGTGGGACCGCATGTTTGGGCTTTCCCCATCGCGTTCCAGGTCTGGGTGTTGACCCCGGTGGGCCCCCTTGTGTGGCGGAATATCCCCGCGGTCCTGTGGTTGGGGTTAGTCCCACATCGCCTGCAGTGGGCGATCCTTTGTGTTCATGTACCCCCGTCCCCCCTTACCATTACCTCGGAGTTTTGGGAAGATGTGTGGTGACGGGTGGTTTCAACATGGTATCAAAGCGTGGTTGTCCTGCTGCGGGGGTGTGTTGAGATTATATTATCCAGCAGGACACGTGTGTGTGGGACCGCATGTTTGGGCTTTCCCCATCGCGTTCCAGGTCTGGGTGTTGACCCCGGTGGGCCCCCTTGTGTGGTGGAATATCCCCGCGGTCCTGTGGTTGGGGTTAGTCCCACATCGCCTGCAATGGGTGATCCTTTGTGTTCATGTACCCCCGTCCCCCCTTACCATTACCTCGGGGTTTTGGGAAGATGTGTGGTGACGGGTGGTTTCAACACCGTAGTCGCCCCAGAAGCACCAGAAGGAGCTGGACCCGAAGTCCTATGCTTCTTATATCATTTTCGATATACAGACTTTGAGGTGTTCGGCACTTTAAATGCCGTCTCCTTTGCACTAAAGTCCTTGACTGCTCCTGACATAGCTTTCTTGGCCTTCTAAGCACCTTTCCAACAATCTCGGGCAAAGTGCCCTTTCTTACCACAAGTACAACATGTGTAAGTAACTTTGCTAGTCGATGTCATAGCCCCTTTCTCCAGCATTCCAACGGACGCAACCCTTATGGGGTTTGCATAGTTCGATACCATGGTCGCTGGCATCGGAAGGGTCTTCCTCAAATCTGCCTCCAAAGATCTAGCTGATTCCACCAAGGCTCGGAATCCCAATAACTTTGGTCCTAGCAGTAGAACTCGTAACTCGGCGCGCAGGCCATTATAAAATCTATCGACTGTAACTTTCTCATTATCCAACTCAAAGCATGGGTAGCGGCTTATCCTAAGAAATGCTTGCAAATATTCCTCAACTGTGTGCGCTCCCCGCACTAAGTGCATATTCAGCTGCTGCCCCGATGGTCTACCAAAGGTCATCTGCTCCATCACGCCAACCGGCGTTGAAGCCACAACAGGGGCGCAGGGTTGTACATTTCCTCCAAGCTGTGCACCAGTCACAGCGAACACCGCTTCTACGATCCTTCTAACGGTTTCATGCAAAGGAGGAGTCTCAAACACCTCACTGGGTGCACTATGCTCCTCAGAAACCGGACATTCTGGCGGTCCAACACCGCTTCCGGTCACCTATAGTGGTACAAAACACCGTTAAGCGACCAAATAAAATTGAAAACAACAATTATAGGAACGCGCAGGTTCCTCAAACACGTGTATTTTCATTCCTAAAGTGGACATTCATGGGTTCTTTTGTTGTTATAACGATGACGCACACACATGTGCTCACCACCCCTTAAAAAGAATTCGTCCATGAATTCATTTTAAGCCCGACCAAAACAGTAGTCTGATACCAAATTGTAACACCCCTATCCGTCGCATAGCATATAGCAGTAGGTCCGGCCGGGGCCCGACGCCATATACTACAGACAGAATGGGTGGTTACTCGATGGAAACCATCCAACTAATCATAACGTCCTACGCAAAGCATTCTAGCGGAAGCAGTTTATAAAAGTTGCAATAAAGAACTCAGCACTAAAATATGAATATCCACTGAAATAGCTAACCAGGAATGAAGTACATACACCAGTACTGGCCTTAAGGCCTTACAAAATAGTTTACTTAATGTTACATGTTTTACAAACCACGGCACGCAGGTCGGTCATACATGAATAAAGCAGTAAACACTCCAAACAAACCTTCAAGGGCCGGCTTCGCAATTTGGGCTTTAGCCCGCTATTGACCGCTTGGTCCAGCAGCACCTGCAAGCAACATAACCACCGAACGGTGGCAAACAAAAAGGCAACGGTCAGCAATGCTGACCAAATTATAACGATCCCGCCCCCAACCCGGGGCGGCGATGCTCCTTCCCTGCAATTTTATTAGCACAAGCGAGCAATAAATAATATTCATTTCATCACAGGCGTAGGCTCAAACGGCCACACACCCCTTGCACTCAGGGCACATTCTCGGTGAACCGGTAGATATCACGTCAGTTAAAGCCATAGACATTCCAGACCCACCACTGCCACTTTGACGGCCAAACATATGAGCAATTTGTCTTCCCGGCATGGGTCACGTCAATTTAAGCCATTGACCGCCGAAGACTCTCATTTATGCCAACGGCAAGTGCCACATAACTTTAGGTCTCTTTAACCCGAACGACATAGAAGTGGGTACGGTTCCATCTAACCCGTTCTCACGTCGCAACGACAATTTAAGCCATATGCGCAGGTCAAACTTCTCCCGAGTCCCATTTTCGTCACACAATTTCACATAACTCTGTTATGTTCAAGTTGGCTCTCAGGCCTCCATGTTGGCAAGATCACGCATCCGCTCAGTTTTCTGGGTGCACCTTTGGGTTAATCCCCAAGGCTCCCTGTTGCAATCTACCGTGTAGAAAACCCGAAAAACAACCAATCGCACGGAGTCTTCTCCGGCATTTATGCAATGCAACATCACCGATCCAGACTAACATGTCTGGGTAGGCTTCACACAACATGCCGATGTCCGTTCTCGCTTACAGACTCTAACAACGGGGACTATTCATGTCTACCCGAAGGAATGCCTCCGACTCACCGCAAACTCGTGAGAGCGGGCTTCCCTTTTGCAAAAGAAGTAGAGCTTAACATGCTCAAGAAGAGGATCATTACCCTTGCATTCTTCTTTGGCGCCATGGAAAAGTAAGCGGATGAAAAGTACCGCACTAGCTTTGCCTCCGTGGATATGGAGTCGGCTCGCGATTTGGAGCTTCGAAGCTCCTCCAATGGCCGGATCTAGCTTCTTCTTCCTTCCTTGGCTCTCCTCTCCCTCTAAGCTTTTAGAAAGATAACCACTCATGCAAAGTGAGGGTTTCTAAGTCCAAACTCGGGTATAAATCATCAGGAACAACCCCCAGCCATTGGATCCCAGAATAAAGAAACGAACGGCTTTGATTCGGGACTGAAATACCCAATCTGGATCACACACGGCTTGGCACACGCCCGTGTCCAGGGCCGTGTGCCTCGTTCGCCGTAAAAATCGACTCACCTGGAACAACACACGGGCATGGAACACGCCCGTGTTCGACCTGACACGCCCGTGTTCCACTTGACACGGCCGTGTGGCCGGCCGTGTACCCCGTCGATTTATTCCGAAAACAACCCGAGAACTACACGGGTTCCTGGACACGCCCGTGTCCTAACCCGTGTCCACTCAACACGCCTGGGCTCCAGGCCGTGTACACGGTCTCGACACTCGACACTTCATCGAGCGAAGTTCATCGAGCTCACGACACGGCCTCGGACACGCCTGTGTCCTAGGTCGTGTGCCTTGTCTCGACACAGCGTCGAGCGAAATTCGACGACTCCCGGGACGAGTGTCGACACGGGTTGACACGCCCTGCGACACGCCCGTGTCGCAGGCCGTGTGCCATGTCTCGACACTTCGTCGAACACAGAGTGTCGACTTCGCGGGCTAAGTGTCGACACGGGTCGACATGCCCTGCGACACGCCCGTGTCGCATGCCGTGTGCCCAGTCTCGACACAATGTCGAGATCAAAATGTCGCCTTCCCGGCTGAGTGTCGACACAAGATTTACATGCCCTGGGACACGCCCGTGTCCCAGGCCGTGTGCATGCATCCAGAACCCAAAACTGGCCCAAAACGTCCCTTGTCGCTCCTTTGAGTTTCGGGGCGTTACAACTTGGGCTAAAGCCTGGTAGCGTCGCCTAGAGAAGAGCTGTGACATCATCTCGTTGGATCGGCTAGGGGCATTACATAGGCGGTCTGTTCGCGTGGTCTATGCGGACAGAGGTGGCGGACAGCCAGACCGATTTATGCTCAGCCAGCAGTTTGTTCCCAGAAGGTAACCAGGCGGATAGCATCTCTATCCGCAGAGTACGACAAGATACGGACTGGACAAGAGCTCGGGAGACTAGCATGACGGGTGCCTTGGTCTAGCTCTTGTGGCACAACAAGTGGAAGCCGTGGAGTTCACCGGTTAGAGCAGACAGGTGCTGGAGTTCGCTGGGATTGGCGGACTGGTGCCAGTGTCCGCCAATAAGCGCGGACTGGCCCTTGTGGCCGGTGGTGTGGACTTGGTTGGTTCTGAACCAAGTTTGAGTTTGCTTAGTCCGGGTGATTGCGCGGTTAAGCGCAAACTGCTTCTCATTCCGCCAAGCTCTGCAGTAGTTAGCCTTGTTCCTTGGCTGCGAGCTTGGGGAGTGCGAACTGGAGTTGCATCCACAGGGCATGCACACTAGAGCATTCTCCACTGGCATGTAGATAGGTGGTGTTGCCGCAGGGTCTGCTGGTGGCGGCTTGTCTTGGTTAGCCTTTGGTGACAAGGCGGATAGGGTATCTATCCGGCCTTGGTGATGCTATTGGCAGTCTGGCTATCCTGCACAAGTCGCGATTGACTGGTTGTGTATCCACGGCTTGCAGATACACTTGGTGCTCGTCGCGAGATAAGGCCGTTATCCTATCGGTTAGAGCGGTGACCACACTCCCCATCGTGCCTATAAATAGGACCCTTTGTCACATCAATCATAAGCCAACTGAACAATAATTGAGCTAGTGGATAGTTGCTGCGGTTAGGATTTTGTATCCGTGCGATTTAAGGAGGTTGATCGGTTTGTGATGTGCTAGTTATGCGGATAGCGCTGGAAGCCAGGGTCTTGGTTCTGACAGCAGTCAGGGACAGTGCGGACTTTGTGGATAGCAACCATCAGTTAACAACATGTCGCGGATTGCGGCTAGACGGTCTCTCTTCTGCAACTAGTTTCCCGGTTCAATAAGTTGTCCACATCTGGCGGCTTGGTTCAGTTCGGTAGCAGCTCGCATAGTTTGGCGGCTAACAACCTAGAGGTTATGCGGCTTGCAGATCGGATGTTAAAGTTCAGCATCAGAATAACGGGTAGTCCACGTGGCTTGGTTGTGGTCTGGCAACTAGGCGGGTTGAGCGGACTCCGTAGCAGTTAGTAGTTGAGTCGGCGGCTACCTTTTGAGTCCGCGCAGCTAGGATTTTTCCTTGTATTTTATCTCTTTTCCTTTGTGTACATTGGCGAATCATGTCTCCCCATGTATGCCTCGCTTTATAAAGATTGTTTAGTACAAGATTCTTGCTCTTCTGGTTTGCATCTGATTTATTTGGGATCGGATTGGTTGAGTGTTCCTACGCGTGGTTTCCCGTCTTCCGCTATATCAAATTTTTAACATGGTATCAAAGGGAACAAATGCTTGAGCAGCAGATTAACTAGCAGCTTGCTTCATTGCTTCTATGAGTATAAGTGAACCAGGGTTAAGTGTAGTGGAAGGTGATTTAGCAAGAGATCTTGGAATGGAGCTGTGTACAGTGACTAACTTTGAAAAGTGAAAGTCATGTATGGAAAGCTATCTTATTGATGAGGACCTTTAGGAGGTGGTTTACAGAGATAGAAGGCAAGTGGTTACTGCTATTACTGGCAATGCTGAAGCGATGAGAGCTTGGAAGGAGACAAACATGAAAGCAAAGTTTATTCTCAAGCAGGTTATCTCATCGGAACTCTTGCACCACATCGGCGGATGTCGGTCAGCTGTAGAGATTTGTACTTCATTTGATGGGTTGTTCAACAAGGAGGTGAAGTTGGCTACTAAGGTTGGTCCCTCTACTTCTGATTAGCAAGAAAGGAGTGTTTCTTCTTGGCGTGATGGGAAGAGGAAGGAGGGACCAAGGTGTTATATATGCAAGTAGCCTGGTCACTTCAAGAAGGAGTGTATGGTTGTCCTGCACTCGGTGAACGTTGCTCTAGTTGGGAGTAAGGAAAAGAACTTGGTTGGGCCGTCAACAAGTTCTGATGCTGATCAGATGAAGGACAATGATAGTGAAATTATCTAACATGAAAGACTGGGACATGTCAGGATGGACAAGCTAAAAGCAATGGTGGAAAGGATCCCTGTGAAAAGGCTTGCCTAGATTGTCATCCTTCGGTGACGGTCAAGCTTGCACGGGATGTCAACATGGTGAAGCTTATCACTTTACGTTTGATAAGGCGTAGTCCAGGTGTAAGGCACTGTTGGAGGTTATCCATGGTGAGCTGTTGGGACCAACCGTCACCGCCATTCTTTGAGGCAACAGGTATATGCTGATATTGGTTGATGACTATACGAGGTATACTTGGGTATACTTTATGAATTAGAATTCGAACATATTCCGCTTTTTTGTGGAGTTCAAGAAGCTTGTGGAGGGCCAGCTTGGACTGCAGATTAAGAAGTTGAGAACGAGCAACACATGTGAGTTCAGCTCAACCGTGTTCTCCAAATTTTGCAGGAATCATGAGATCTGAAGGGAGCTATCTCGTGGACATACTCTACAAAAAAGTGGTGTTGCAGATTGGAAGATTCATCTTTTGACGGAGACCTGCAAGTGTTGGCTTCGGTGCAAAGACATTCCTAAGGCATTTTGGGCGGAAGGAATGACCTGCACGACACATGTCTCAATTGTATGCGTCTAAGTCCGATAAACATGAAGACTCCATATGTGTTGATGTTCAGGGTGAAGCCCAGCATGAAGCACCTTTGGGCGTTTGGTTATATCTGCTATGTACACTCTCCCGGGGCTCTCAAGATGAAGTTAGTCTTCGTTGGGTATGATGAGCAGAAAAGGAGATGGAGGTGTATGGATCCTGAGACGAAGAGGTTCATTGTGTAAAGAGACGTTGTCTTCGATGAAATGATGTCATGTTGGGGTAGCTCATATATGGAGCTAGAGGAGAGTAGGCCAGACAGTGGGCAAAAGGAGGCTGCTGCTAAAGAAATTCTAATGGAGTTGCATGTATCATTAGGAGCTCCAGGTTGTTCTAGCTCCGGGGCAGAGGATTCTGGTTCAGGAAGCATAGGGAGTGATGTTCCATGTGTTTCTAGTTCAAGAGCGGAGGCCTCTAGTTTAGGAAGTAGGGGGAGCGATGCTCTAGGGGCTTCTAGTTCTAGAGCGGTGACATCTTGTTTAGAAAGCAAGGGGAGAAATGATCCGGCTTTGCACGAGAATGGAGCTAGTTCAAAAGGAGCAGCAGAGGTGGTTAGCCGTGATTAAGCTATTCAGTAGTCGAAGAGGGTCACCAACCCACCAGCTCAATATAGCGGAGGAAACACGATGAGCTTGGTCTCATGTTTCCTTGCAGGCCCTCAGATCGAGCAAGTGTCTTCTAGCTATGATGACACCATTGGAGTCAAGTAGGTGGTTAATGCCAAAGATGAGGAGGTGAATACCCTCAGAGGTGACGAGGCTTGGGACCTTGTGTCCAAGGTCGTTAGTGTTACTCTTGTGGCATGCAAGTGGAGGTCAAAGCTGAAGAAGAAGGCAGAGGGAAGCATGACTCCTTTTGGGAGATGCTGGAGGGATCCCTTATGGTCCATGATATGCAGGGCGTCTTCTCGATGATGCTATCTGAGGGACCATATACATGGTTACAGGAACTGCTGGGGTTGCTCACCACTTCTCACTTCAAGGGGGAGTGTTGAAAATGGTGAAGTGAAAGTGGCGGACTGGGCGACATGTCCGCGCGATCTATGCAGACAGGACTGGCAGTTAGCTAGGTCGGCAAAGTTGCTTCAGTCGTCTTGTTCCTTGGTGGCCTGGGCGGTCTGTTCGCATAGTCTATATGGACAAAGGTGGCGGCCAGCCATGCCGGTTTATGCTCAGCTAGCAGTTTGTTCCTAGAAGGTAACTAGGAGGATAACATCTCTATCCGTGGAGTCTGGCAATATGCTGACTGGACAGGATCTCGGGAGACCAGCATGGCAGGTACCTTGGTCTAGCTCTTGTGGCACGATAAGTGGAAGTCGTGGAGTTCGCCGGTTAGAGTGGACATGTGCTGGAGTTAGCCGGGATTGGCGGACTGGTGCTAGTGTCCGACAGTAAGCACGGACTGGCCCTTGTGACCAGTGGTGTGAACTTGGTTGGTTTTCAACCAAGTCCAGGTTTGATTAGTCTGGGTGATCATGCAGTTAAGTGCGGACTGCTTCTCAGTCTGCCAAGCTCGGCAGCAGTTAGCCTTATGCCTTGGTTGCGAGCTTGGGGAGTGCGGACTGGAGTTATGTCCGCAGGGCGTGTAAACTGGAGCAGTGTCTGCTGGCATGCAGACAGGTGGTGTTGCCACAGGGTCTGCTGGTGGCAGCTTGTCTAGGTTGGCCTTTGGTGACAAGGAGGATAGGGTTGCTATCCAGTCTTGGTGATGCTATTGGCGGTCTGGCTATCCTGCACAGGTCGTGGCGGACTGGTTGTGTATCCGCGGCTTATTGATACACTTGATGCTCTCCGCGAGATGGGGTAGTTATCCTATTTGCTAGGGTGGTGACCAAACTCCTCACCGTGCCTATAAATAGGACCCCCTATCAGATCAGTCATAAGTTAACTAAATAGTAAGTGAGCTCGCGAATAGTTGCTACAGTTAGAATTTTATATCCGTGGAGTTTGAGGAGGTTGACCGGTTTATGCCGTGTCAGTTGTGCAGATAGCGCTGGAAGCCAGGGACTTGGTTCTGACTCCGGTCATGGACAATACAGACTATATGGATAGCAACCATTGGTTAATAGCAGGTCGCAGATTATGGCTAGACGATCTCTCTTCTGTAACTAGTTTCCTGATTCAATAAGTTGTTTGCATCTAGCGGCTTGGTTCAGTTTGGCAGCAGCTCGTGTGGTCTGGCGGCTAGCAACCTAGCGGTTAGGCGGCTTGCAGATTGGCGGTTAGAGTTCAGCATCTGAATAACGGGTAGTCTATGCGGCTTAGTTGCGGTCTGGCAACTAGGCGGGTTGAACGGACTCCGTAGCGGTTAGTAGTTGAGGCGGCGGTTACCTTTTGAGTCCGCACGGCTAGGATTTTGCCTTGTATTGTTTCTGCTTTCCTTTGGGTACATTGGCGAATCATGTCTCTCCATGTATGTCTCTCCTTGTAAAGTTTGTTTAGTATAAGATTCTTGCTCTTCTGGTTTGCATCTGGTTTATTTGGGCTCGGATTGGTTAAGTGTTCTCGCGCCTGGTTCTCGTCTTTCGCTATATCAAATAATAATTTAGGACCGGGGAGATATATGCTTGTTGAATTCATTTCTAAGGCGTGACTTTGTCTTTATGGTCGGCCGGTTCACCCTGTGATGTTGTGATTCATGTGTGGAGGGTGTCCCAGCAAGACAAGTCCATTTTGTGAAAACTGACAAGGACGCCAAGCTTTGGGACAAGCCCAGGCGATGAAGCCCATGAACGAGAAAGGTCAAGCAGGGGTTCTTAATATGGGTTGTGCTTAAATTAGTGAAATTGGCAAGAATGATGGAGCTGATGGACAAGCCCGGTAGTTTTGTGATCCATATGTATGTGGGGTCTTTGCGAGAGTTCTTGGCCTTGGGCTTGTATGTCTTTGGGAAAATGAGAGTACTCATGTGATTGATGTGATGTGATGATGTGTGATGATGCGTTAGAATCATACACGCTATAAGGTGCCTTGGTTTAAACCCAAGCTTTCATACATGCTGCATTGTAGGTCTCTTTTATTTATATGCTCGACATAGAAACATGTTTGATGTTGAGACACCAAAACATATTGTTTTATGTTAGTTTATGTTTTATTACATACACATATGAAGTGCTGACCTATAGGGTGATGGAGTGCCCCATAGTCTGCTAGGGATGACCGAGAGGAGGGGTGTTGATTATACAGTTGAGGTCAGCTTTTGCTGACCCACGTTACAACCAATTTTTTAGGGCCAGGATCGCAAGCTAGTGCTAGCTCGCCGGCCAAAAAGGCTTAAGCCTCATAAAGTGTACATTCTCTTATTGTTTCTTGCTTGTTTGCATGTCATGTTTCTTTCGCTATTTTTCAACCTGCATGCCGAGGTAGCCTAGGAGTGCTTTTGCATATTGCTAATTAGTATTGGTGATATTTTCTACATCTAATTACTGTAAGCCTATTTAGAATCTTATGTTTTGTGGACAACTTCTATTTTCTATTTTAGTGTTTTCATTGTATTGTATTTTGAGTTTTGAGATGAGTAGTACTTTTGTATCACTTTATAATACTAAATTGGGGTGTCTATATGTTGTGGGGTCCCAGTCGAACCCATATTATATAGCTATTACAAGGGAGGTGTTATAATTTAATATCAAAGAAAAGTTGTGTCCAGGTTGAGGTAGTGATCGATTTAGATAAATCAAATCGTGTAAAGAAGTTGTCCATATAGGCGTATGTTGTGGGAACATGAGTGTCCATGTGTTCCAGTTTCGTGAATAGAACATGATTCGTTTGTTATCATGCTTATGATAGGGTTGAAGCGACAATGCGGGAACGACCATGACCAATGATGAAGAGAGGGTAACCTCTTCTATCATGTGTTGAGAGGGAACTTGAGGCAACTACTCATATATCTAAAGAATGTGGGTTTCAATAAGTTAGTTGAAGTCACTAGGATGTTAGAAAATGACATGGAGAGAACCCAATGCCGTAAGGGTCATGCAATGAAGTAGGGAGAAGGAAAGCCTTCTCGGTCACAGTGGAAGTAAGAAGGGAGTAGGTGGAAAAAAATCCTCATCCTTTCAGGTCAGGAGAGAAGAGCGGTTCTATGTTGGGAGAGTCTTGTTTCAAGGGACCACCGATGTACTACAAGTGTGGCAAGCTATGTCACATATCACGAAATTGTACTGAAAATGGTGCTGATCCAGAGCCGAGATAGGATCAGTCAGTGCATTCTGGTCCTAGTTATGCAGATAGTGGGAAGGAGGCGGAGTCCAGTGCTTCATGTTTCCCTCTAGTGCAACCCAAAGCTTACAACCTTGGGCAACAAGAAGCAATTCATCAGCCCGATGTGATGGCAGGTATGAATGGTCTGAGTTCGTTTACTTGTTTAAAATCATTTGTGACTTTTTGTGTTTATTGCAAGTATGCTAGGCTTCATGCTAGTTGTAACACCACCTATCCGTCACATAGCATAAAAAAGTAGGTCCGGTCGGGGGCCCACGCCATATACCACAGACAGACCGGGTGGTTACTCAATGGAATACCATCCAACTAATATCCAACATCCTACATAGAGTCATTCTAGCGGAAGAAATTTTAAAAGTTGCAAAGTAAAGAACCCAGCCACATACATGAATGTCCACTACTCAAACCAACATGAATGAAGGTACAATACACAAGTACAATGACCTTAAGGCCTTACATTTGCTTACTCAAATTACATGTTTTTCAAACCTCGGCACGCAGACCGGTCACACATGAATAAAACAAGTAAACACTCAATAATTAGGCCTTTGAGGGCCAGCTCAGCAACTTGGGCTTTTGCCTGTTGATGACTAGTTTTAGTCATCCCTTTTGGGGTAATTTAGTATTCATAATTCTTAGGTTTTATTTTACTTTTATGTATTTATATGCTTGTTATGTTGTTATTTTTTTTTAATGTTTTGTTATGTTATGATAATTCATAATTTTATATGTTTTATGTATTTTCACTTTTATTATTTTATGTTCTATGTTTATCTATGTTATGATTATAACTAATATGTGTATTATTTTGTTTTATTTGTAGGTTCATGGCCCAACTACATGCAACATGAATGCAGCCCTTGTACATGAATGCAGCCCACATTACAACAAGTGCAGCCCACATTACAATAAGTGCAGCCCACATGAAGCAACCATGCAGCCCACATGAAGCAACCATGCAGCCCAAGATTCTCCTTCAAGTGAAACCCGAGCAGCCCACTTCAAGCAAGCAGCCCGACCCTCTCCTATGGTACAGCCCGGCCTCCTCCCCACTTAAGGATGCAACCCACAAAGAGCAGCCCGGCCCCCTTCAAGTGCTGCCCAAGTCTCCCTTCATGCATGGCCGGCCATCCTCTCTCTCTCCCATTTATTGTTTTCTTCTCTTCTTTATTCCTTATGTATCTCCTCACTCACTCCTTCTCTCTTATTTATTTCTCATTCACCCTTCTTTTCCCCTCTCTCTCATTATCATTTAAACCCATACACCCCCTCTTATATTTTATTTTGTTCTTTTTCTATTTTCCAAAATGAAAAATGTATATGCATGCATGTAGCCACTCCCTCTCTCCACCTTATTTAATATCATGCATGCATCCTCTTCCCTATGCATGGTCGGCCACCCCCCTTGTCCCCTCATCTTCAATTCATTCTAGAACCTTCTCCCTCTCCTATAAAAGGAACCCATGTATCATGCTAGAGGAGGATTTTGGAGAGAGCAAGTGAAGTACTAGTTCAAGAGAGAGTGTTTTCTTTCATGTTTCTTACATGTTGTTAAGTTTTCATTAGTGTAACCTTTGCTTTTGTTAGTGTAATCTTTTCTTTGGTAGCATAATCTTGTCTCTTTATTATTTTGTACTTCTCCATTTTTATTAATCAGTGAAAATGAATTTTCTTCCTTTTATTGTGTTTTCTTCCTCAACTATGCGTAGCTAATCTTCTTTTAGCATTTGATCATGAGGATCCATGATTTGAGATAAGAATTCTTTTTTACTTCGTAATTTTATTTTTACTAAATTTCGCTCGATCCCACTTTGATTTATTTTGAGCCGACTCCGTATTTCCGGTATACGGTAGTAGGCCTTTGATCTCATTTCATAGTAGTCGAGAGACTCGTTGATTTGAAAGATGACTCAAAGAAGGAAGGAGTTGCACGCAATCCTAGAGATAGGACGACGTAAATCCTCCGGATTGGAGTCAAATCCAATAGTGCAGATCGCCTCGATAATACAACTTTAGGCCTCTTTGATTTGTAAAGAGATTTCGATCAAAGCGTCTATAAGTTAGGAGACTTAATGCTCTAGCGAGATTTTGTCTTATTTTCGGATCCATCACGGTCGAGTTTAATTCGCAATTATGAAATTATATTTTTATTTCTCTTATCTCTTTTCATGGTGAATCATAGATCAAGTGCTATCTTTTAATCCATAGCTTCATTTTAATTTCGTTTCATTTTAATTTTAAAACTCTCAAGACCCAACAATCTTTCGGTAGGATTATAGTTCAAGCGTGAGTAGCAGTACTTGACAACCCCGTGTTTAAATACGACCTTGATACTACAATTCGACAGGTACACTTGCATGTTCGGGTTTTAGCCCATCACCTGTTATTTACCGCTTGGTCCTGCAGCACCCGCAAGCAACAATCCACCGTAATAGTTGCAAACAAAGGCGACGGTCAGCTATGATGACCAAATTATAACGATCCCGCCTCCAAACTCGGGGCGGCGATGCTCCTTCCCTACACTTTATTAGCATAACCAAGCATTATAGAGCAATAATACTACATCACAGGCGTAGACAAGCACGACCACACACCCCGTGCTCTCAGGACACATTCTCGGTGAACACGGTCAAAACCGCGGTCTCACCATCGCCACTTGGACGACACAACTCGTGAGCATTTGAGTCTTTCAGGCAGAAGTCACGTCACTTGAAAACATCGATAGCCTAAGACTCGATCTTTATGCCCTCGGTAGGCCTCTAACACCGAACTGCATAGAGCAGGAACGGTTCCACTCAACCCGTTGCTCACTTGCCACGACAATTAAAATCATCGGTACGGGTTAAGCCTCCCCGAATCCCGTGAATCGAACACACAATATTACATAACCCAGTTATGTACAAGTTGGCTCCCAGGCCACCAAGACGGCAGAATCACGCATCTGCCCAATTTTTCGGGTGCAACTCGAGGTTAGTCCCCAAGGCCCCTGTTGCAATCTACCGCGTAGAAAACCCAAAAAACAACCAATTGCTCGGAGTATTCTCCGGCCATTTATGCAATGCAACATCACCGATCCAGACCAACTTGTCCGGGTAGGCTTCACACATTATGCCTATATCCGTTCTCGATTACGGGCTCTACATGTACACAACGGGGACTATTCATGTCCACTCGAAGGAATGCCTCAACTCACTACAAACTCGCGAGAGCGGGCATCCTATACAAAGGAAAAGAGGACTTCACATGTCCTAGGATGAGAATCTGTTGGGTCCATAGTTCTGATTTGGGCAAGGATCACTATTAGATTTGCTTAGATTGACACAAAATGTATAGTCATGGGTCATAGGTTTATTTCCAGGATTTGCCTCATAAGGACTCTCTAGAATTGCTGAAAGAATTCTGAGAAATGCAGTTAAGACAAAGTCAGTAAATCAGTTCGACGATCGTCGAATGTAGTTCGACGAATGGCGAACTCAGGTCGACGAATTCTGAGTTCCTTCTCTGAACTCAGGTCGACAAACTCTGATCTCAAGCAAGAAGTTTAGCTCAACGAATTCTAGCTGAGCTCGACGAACTTCGAGCTTAGGTCGACGATCGCTAAACTCAAGACAGATTCCCAGCTCGACGAAATAGAAGCTGAGCTCGACAACCCGCGAGCTCAGGTCGACGAATTCTGTGCAGTTGGCAGAATTAATTACAGTCAATGACCAGGCCTATTTATTTACAGTTGGCAGATCAACTCAAGAATTAATCACAGTCAATATGGAAATAGCCGTTCAAAGGCAACGTTAAATGGGGCTATTACAGAAGATTAATTCAGGATTAATTCCCAGGGCATATTCTATTCTCGGGAATGATTCTGCCGTCTTCAAGATTAATGAATCCAGTTGTTTGAATCAGATATAAGAGATTCACAAAAATATACATAGAGATATATAGAGCACTACAAAAAATAACAAGACTAAGAACAAGAACACAGTGAAGGCTTTTCAGTTTATAGTGAAGGAGCAACTCTACATCAACATTTACACAGAGTTCTTCATCTGCTCCAAGATTCTCAAGAGACATACATTCATATCAGTCTAAGAAGCTTGTTGGAGACATCATCATTCTGAAGGCCTATCACCCTGAAGCAAAGCTCCATCTTCCTGAACCATCAACATATCAGGGGGAGCCTTTGCTAACATCAACATCCACTAAAGTCTTCTCAGTTGTATATTGAGAAAGAGAAGACAACATCACTTCTTTCCCTTTCCTATGTACAGGGTTATAACTCCCTTCAAAAGTTATTTCCTGGTTGCAAGTCACCCGACCAAAAGACTTGAGGTTTGGTTTTTGAGCAACTGATCAAAAGCTCTTTGGTGTCAGACACCTGATCAAAACTCTGAGTGGATTCCTACCAGTGTGGTAGAAGAGTGGATGTATCCAGGTTGGGGAACCACTATAAAATCCTTGTGTCTTCTGGTTGCTTGCTCTCTTTCTTTATTTTCTTTGTGCTGTGATCTTCTGCTCTCTATAGTTATATATATATATATATATATATATATATATATATATATATATATATATATATATATATATATATATATCTAATTAGTGTTAGTTAAGATCTATCCCCCAAACTTTCAATTTGTATCAGAGCGGGTTATCTTGGTCGTACAGGCTAACACCTGAACCAAAATGATTTGATAGATCTTATCCATCTTTAGAGTTTATCATGGCACAAAATGAAGAGTTTTCAAGCACCAAACTACCTATGTGCAATCTAAATATGCTTGCATCATGGAATACAATGATTAGGTTTTATATGAACTCCATTGATGAAAGCATTTTCAAATCCATCTTGACAGGTCCAGCTCAACCTCAAGAAACAACAAGTCCCAATGTTATTCCATCATCTCAATGGACAGATTCCCAGAAAAGGCTGAAGATTACTGATGCATAAGCAATGAACATTCTTTCACAATCAATGTCTGATGACATTTTTCTGGAAATTACTGAATGTTCATCTGCAAAAGATATGTGAGACTCCCTCACAGCAATGGCTGCTGGATCAGCTAAAGAAAGAATAATTGATGCTGAAACCTGGAGTGACTCTGAAGCTTCATCCTGCACAACAAAAGATGAAGAAGAGTCAAGAGCAAGAGAGTTTTGCCTATGACAATAAATGCCTCGTGCAGCAACCTTGATGAAGAATCAGACTATGATGAAGAATCAGAATGTGAATCAAAAGATCAAGTAATCTCTACCCTTGATCTTTCATCAAAAGAATTTAAAACTGAGTTTAAATTATCTTGTAAAGACTTGATTCAATCTGAAAAAGAAATAAAACTTCTCAAAGAGAAATTAAATATTGCATCTTCTGAAAATATAAAACTTAAAGAATATTTAATGAATGCCCTTGAACAAATAAGTCATCCAGAATCAATTAAAGGAAAAGATAAGTTAGAAAACATAGACAAAATAACTGAAGTTTTACCAAATCAAACCAAAAACCTTCAGAAAATTTTAGTACAAAATAATTCGTCGAAGCGAGCTCGACGAAAACAACATCATTCGTCGAACAAAGCTCGACGAAATATGAACAAAGATTTCAACCTTAACTGGTCTAAAATCTATGCTCGATGAAATAGATATAATTCATCGAACAGAGGTCGACGAAAATGGAACAGAGAAAACAATTTCCATTGTTCTCTGGGCAGAGATCGACGATCTCAATACCATTCGTCGAACTCAGGTCGACGAATTTACTTTAATTCATCGAACTCAAGTTTTGAGAACAGAAATTTTTATTCCTTTCAAAATTATAATCAACCTCAAAATCCTTTCACTGAGTGGATAATCCCTCTTAGGAAATATCATCCACTTGATTATAAAAGTCACCTGAATGTTCTTTTATTTCTAATTATTATAAAAAAGAACCAGGACCCAAGGTAATCTGGGTCCAGAATTTCTAACCTCTCTTTTCAGGAAAAGACCTATCTTGCCACAGAGGAACATTGGTATTTGATAGTAATCAAAAGCTATAATCTCAGCCAACACAGATGATACATCAGTGGTTGTATAGTGAGAGATTATTTGAAAGACTACAGCTGTCGAGAGCTATAAATTCTACTCAGATTTGGCCAAGGAATTTGAGCAAGGAAAAGTAAATAGGGGAGATTGTTTGTTTTACAAAGAGAAAACTGCTTTGAAGGATGCAGCAATATATTTCTTTTATTTAATTTATTTCTCAAAGCACCCTTGTACATCTGCTGAAATTTTTTATAAATCAGGCAGATTGATTTTGCTTCGTATTATATTTGTTTTTATGTAAATAGTGTCCTCACCCAAATAGGGAGAGATTGTTGGAACCCAAGTTCTGATTTGGACAAGGATCACTATTAGGTTTGCTTAGATTGCCCCAAAATGTATAGTCATGGATCATAGGTTTATTTCCAGGACTTGCCTTAGAAGGACTCTCCAGAATTGCTGAAAGAATTCTGAGAAATGCAGTTAAGACAAAGTCAGTAAATCAGTTCGACGATCGTCGAACGCAGTTGGACGAACTGTGAACTCAGGTCGACGAATTCTGAGTTCCTTCTCTGAACTCAGGTCGACGAACTCTGATCTCAAGCAAGAAGTTTAGCTCGACAAATTCCAGCTGAGCTCGACGAACTCTGAGCTCAGGTTGACGATCACTAAACTCAAGACAGATTCCCAGCTCGATGAAATAAAAGCTGAGCTCGACGACCTGCGAGCTCAGGTCGACGAATTCTGTGCAGTTGGCAGAATTAATTACAGTCAATGACCATGCATATTTATTTATAGTTGGCAGATCAACTCAAGAATTAATCACAGTCAATATGGAAATAGCCGTTCAAAGGCAACATTAAATGGGGTTGTTACAGAAGATTAATTCAGGATTAATTCCCAAGGCATATTCTATTCTCGAGAATGCTTTTTTCGTCTTCAAGATTAATGAATCCAATTTTTTGAATCAGATATAAGAGATTCACAGAAATATAGATAGAGATATATAGAGCACTGCAAAAAAAAAACAAGACTGTGAACAAGAACACAGTGAAGGCTTTTCAGTTTACAGTGAAGAAGCAACTCTACATCAACATTTACGCAGAGTCCTTCATCTTCTCCAAGCTTCTCAAAAGACATACATTCATATCAGTCTACGAAGCTTGCTGGAGACATCATCATTCTGAAGGCCTATCACACTGAAGCAAAGCTCCATCTTCCTGAACCATCAACATCTCAAGGGGAGCCTTTGCTAACATCAACATCCACTAAAGTATTCTCAGTTGTATATTGAGAAAGAGAAGACAACTTCACTTCTTTCCCTTTCCTATGTACATGGTTATAACTCCCTTCAAAAGTTATTCCTGGTTGCAAGTCACCTGACCAAAATACTTGAGGTTTGATTTTTGAGCACCTGATCAAAAGCTCTTTTGTGTCAGGCACCTGATCAAAACTCTGAGTGGATTCCTACCAGGGTGGTAGAAGAGTGGATGTATCCAGGTTGGGGAACCACTATAAAATCTTTGTATCTTCTGGTTGCTTGCTCTCTTTCTTTATTTTCTTTGTGCTGTGATCTTCTGCTCTTTATAGTTATATATATACATATATCTCTAATTAGTGTTAGTTAAGATCTATCCCCCAAACTTTCAGAATCGTTACCCTAGCGTTTTTTCCTTGGCGCCATGGAAATGTATGCAGATGGAAAGCACCGCAATCTCCTTGCCTCCGTAGATCCGAAGTTGGCTCGCGATTTGGAGCTCCGAAGCTCCGTTGGTGACCGGATCTAGCCTCCTTCTTCTTCCTTGCTCTCCCCTCTCTCTAGATTTTTAGAAAGAGATTGGTAGGATGAAATGAAGGATTTCCAACCCTAAACCCGGGTATATCCCATCAGGAACAACCCCCAGCCGTCGAATCCTAAAGTAAGGAAATGGACGACCACGATCCAGATCTGAAATCCAAAATCTGGGCCGAACACGGCCTGTGATACGCCCGTGTCCAGGGCCATGTTCCCCATTCGCCGTCGAAACCAACGCATACCGAAAAGCACACGGGTTCTAGACATGCCCATGTTTGACCTGACATGCCCGTGTCATACAGTACACGCCCGTGTTCCCAGACGTGTTCCTCCATCGACACAGGACCAACACCAACCTGAGAAGCACACGGGTCTTGGACACCCCCGTGTCCCATTTGACACGCCCGTGTCATACCAGAACACGCCTGGGCTCCAGGCCGTGTTTCGTACCCAACTCAACTCGGCCAACCACCTGAGATGGACACGGTCTGGGACACGCCCGTGTCTCAGGCCGTGTTCGCTGCTCGACGATCGTCGAGTCCAAAATTCGTCGACCTCTCGACCAGATCATCGACCCGAGCATGACACGCCCTTGGGACACGCCCGTGTCCAAGGCCGTGTGCCCCCTGCCAATTTCCAAACTTGGCTCAAAACGCCTCCCGTCGCACTCTTGAGTTTCAGGGCATTACAACTCTCTCCCTCTTAAAAGAATTTCGTCCCTGAAATTACATAAAGAAAAGATAAACACAAAACTTAAACGGTACCTGAGTGGAATAACTCCGGGTACTCCTCAAGCATGGTCTTCTCTCACTCCCATGAGAGCTCCTCCCGACCGCAATTGTCCCAACAGACCTTGACCATCCTGATATCTTTGTTGCGTAGCCGCTTGACTTCCGAGTCCTCAATGCATATAGGCTTGACCTTCGTCGTCAACTCATTATCCACCGGCACTTGATCCACCGCGATCACATGCGAAGGATCTTGCACCGCCTTCTGTAGCACCGATATATGGAATACATTGTGTAGACCACTAAGCTCCACTGATAGCTTCAACTGATACACTGCTTTGCCAATCCGCTCCAGAACCTCAAATGGTCTAAGGTACCTCAGGCTTAGCTTCTTCAGGAGCCTCACCAGCGAGACGCCCTTGAATAGCTTCATCTTCAAGTACACCCAGTCGCCAACAGCGAAGTCCACGTTCTTGTGCTTGGCACTATAGTACTTAGCCTGGCGGTCCTGAGCGATTAGCAACCTTTTCCGAATGGTTCGCACCAACGAAGTAGCATCTTTCACCTCTTATCGCTTGTATAACTTTGACTCGCTCGTTTCTAACCAAGACAACGACGTGCGATATCTTCTACCATAAAGGGCCTCGAAGGGCACCATTTGTGTGCTTGCCTGGTAGCTATTGTTGTACGCGAATTCCACCAACCATATGTGTCTTCCCACTGTTTCCCAAAGCTCAGGATGCACATGCAAAGCATGTCTTCCATTATCTTATTGACTCTCTCGGTCTGACCATCCGTCTGCGGATGAAAGGCCGTACTGAAACACAGCTTTGTTCCCAATATCTGTTGCACCAATCTCAAATCATTGGATGTGAACCACCCATCCTGGTCACTCACGATGCTGCGAGGCACACCATGAAGCCGCACAATATTGTCCATGTACATGTTTGCCAATTTCTCAACCAGATCATCCTTCCTATGCGGAATGAAGTGTGACACCTTCGTTAGACAATCTACGACCACACAAATAGCGTCGTTCCCCTTTTGAAACCTTGGCAACCCGTGCACAAAGTCCATAGTAATGTCATCGAACTTCCACTTTGGAATAGGTAAGGACTTCAAGAATCCTCCCAACTTTTGGCACTCCATCTTCACTAAGGCGCATGTTTGACACTTCGCCATGTACATTGCCACATCCTTCTTCAGTCCTGGCCACCTGAACAATTTCTTCAAATCGCGGTACATCTTCGTGCTTCCCGGGTGAATCGAATACTTGGTATGATGCGCATCGTACAATAATTCCACCCACAAAGTGCCTACATTTGGGACGCACAGATGACTGTATTTCCAAAGTAATCCATCCGCAATCTCATATTGAGAATTTGACCCATCCAAAGCCTCTATCATGAGCTTCTTCATGCTGCTATCCACATCCAAAGCCTGTCGAATCAGATCAGCCAGGTCATACTTAACTTCCGCCCAATTCAATAGCGCATCAGCACTTGACTGCTTGTCTATGCAAGAGATCTACAACGCCTCCAACTCCCAAACCAACCGCTCGTCATGAGCCGACATCCAATTGGCATGAGCTGGGGCCCAACGACTCAACGCGTCCGCAACCACAATGCCTTTCCCAGTCACATAGTGGATCTTAAATGTGTAGTCCCACAGGAACTCCATCCATCTCCTCTGACACATGTTCAGATCTTTTTGATCCAACGTGTATTTCAGGCTCTTATGGTCGGTATAGATATCAACCTTCACTCCATACAACTAGTGCCTCCACAGCTTCAAGGCAAAAATCACGACCGCTAACTCCAAGTCATGGACCGGATAATTTCTCTCGTGCACTTTCAGCTGTCTCGAGCAATACGCTATCACACTTCCATGCTGCAGTAGAACACAGCCCAGTCCACTGCCCGAAGCATCGTTGTAGATCTCAAAACCTTCGGTCCCACTCGGCGAACTCAGCACAGTCACCGTGGTCAACCAACATTTCAACTCCTCAAAATCTCGTGCGCACTCCGGCGTCCAAACAAACTTCTGCTCTTTCCTTGTCAGAGTCGTGAGGGGTAATATTATCCACGAGAAGTTCTCCACGAAGCGCCTGTAATAGCCGGCAAGCCCTAGAAAGCTCCGGACTTCCGCTACCATAGAAAACACAGACCACTCTCGTATCGCAATAATCTTCGCAAGATCCACTACAATTCCCTCTCACTGACTATGTGACCAAGGAACGCCACTGAGGATAACCAAAACTCGCATTTGGAGAACTTGGCGTACAATTGATTCCTCCTCAGCGTCTCCAGCACCAAATGCAAATGCTTAAAGTGATCCTCCGCACACTGCGAGTACACCAATATATCGTCAATGAAGATGATCACAAAACGATCTAGGTACTCCCTGAAAGTCCTGTTCATCACATCCATGAACACCGACGGCGCATTAGTCAGCCCAAATGGCATGACCGTAAACTCGTAATGCCTATATATTGTACTGAACGCTGTCTTAGGGATATCACTCTCCCTTATTCTCAGCTGATAGTAACCAGACTTAAGATCCAATTTAGAGTACACAGATAATCCGACTAACTGATCGAATAGATCATCAATCCTTGGGATCGGGTACTTGTTCTTCTCTGTTAGCTTCTTCAGCTCTCGATAATCAATACAAAGTCTCAAGCTTCCGTCCTTCTTCTCAAAAAGGACTGGTGCGCTTCAAGGTGACGAACTTGGACGCACACAACCTTGCTCCAACAACTCTTGAAGTTTCACCTTCAGCTTCGCCATCTCCTTAGGCGCTAGCCGATATGAAGAGCGTAACACCAGTTTGGCATCACACTGAACTGCCTTAACCATCTGAAAAGAAGACATCAACGTCATGCTCGACCCCTTTCAAGCCCATAAATGTCGTCTCACGACCAGTTCACAAGTTGACTTCCTTGAGATTTCGATCAATGTATGCTTACTGCTCCGAGAGCCAGTCCATACCAAAGATCACGTCGAGCTCCCCTAGCGGTAGTAATGACGCTTGTAAGTCAAACTCTTGACTCCCAATCCACACCTAAACGCAACAGATTCTACTCGCGTGCATTGAGCACCAGTAGACAACAACGCATCCAATTTGTCTTTTGCCATCGAAGGAGGTACTCCAACATGCAATACAAATCCTTTGGTCAAAAGGGAACGCGAAGCTCCCTAAGCGAACGGTGCTCTCACCGAATTAATCGAAAATTAGAACAAAGCTTAGCACAAACAGTTCTAAGCTAACATGCACAAGGGCAATAAGTATTTAAAGCTAAACTGCTATAACTTTAAGCCGTACCTGTCATCACGACAGCGTGCTTCTTCTCGGACTTGGGACGTCCGCTCGAGCAGTCTCGGGCAAAGTGCCTCGGCTTTCCACAATTAAAGCATGCGCCCGGGGTTCAACCCATAGTCGCCACAGAAGCACCAGAAGAGGGGGCTGGACCCGAGGTCCTAGCCTTCTTGTAGAACTTACGATAGCCAGACTTCGAAGTAGTCGGCATTTTAAACTCCGTCTTCTGCATATCCAAGTCTTTGCCTCCTTGGATTCGATTCAAATCTCTGGCACTTTGTCCTATACCAGCTCCTGACGTAGCTTTCTTTAACTTCTGAGCACCATTACGACAGTCTCGGGCAGGGTGCCCTTTCTTGCCATAAGAATGATAGTTGTAAGTGACTTTGCTAGTCGATGATCTAGCCCCCTTTTTCAGCATTCTGCAGGATGCAGCTCTTATGGGGCTTGTAGAGTTTGACACTCTGCTCACTGGCATCTGGTGAGTCTTCCTCAAATCTGCTTCCAAAGCTCTAGCCGACTCCACCAAGGCTCGGAATCCCAATAGTTTTGGTCCTAGCAGTAGAATTCACAGCTCGCCATGCAGACCATTATGGAATCTATCAAATATAGACTGCTCGTTCTCCAACCCAAAGCATGGGTCGCGGCTTATCATAAGAAGTGCCTGCAAGTACTCATCAACTGAGTGCGTACCCTGCACTAAGAACATATTCAACTGCTGACATGATGGCCTTCTTAATGTCATTTGATCCAACACACCACCCAACATTGAAGCCATCTTAGGGACAAAGGGTTGCACATTGCTACCCTGCTGTGAATTAGTAGCAATGCGTAACACCCCCTATCTGTCGCATGACATATAACAGTAGGTCCGGTCGGGGCCCGACGCCATATACCACAGACAGACCGAGTGGTTACTCAATGGAAACCATCCAACAAATATCTAACGTCCTACATAGAGTCATTCTAGCGGAAGCAATTTAAAGTTGCAATAAAAAGAACCCAGCACGAGCATGAATGTCCACTACCCAAACCAACAAGAATGAAGTACAATACACAAGTACAATGGCCTTAAGGCCTTACATTTGTTTACTCAAATTACATGATTTGCAAACCTCGGCACGCAGGCCGGTCACACATGAATAAAGCAAGTGAACACTCAATATTTAAGCCTTCGAGGGTCGGCTCAGCAACTTGGGCTTTAGCCCGCTATTTACCTCTTGGTCCTGCAGCACCTGCAAGAAACAATCCACCACAATGGTGGCAAACAAAGGCAACGGTCAGCTATGCTGACCAAATTATAACGATCCCGCCCCCAAACTTGGGGCGGCGATGTGCATTCCCTGCACTTTATTAGCATAACCAAGCATTATAGAGTAGTAACACTACATCACAGGCATAGGCACGCATGACCACACACCTCGTGCTCTCAGGACACTCTCTCGATGAACCCGGTCACTACCGCGGTCTCACCACCGCCCCCTGGACGGCAATAAATCGTGAACATTTGGTCTTTCTGGCCACTGCCTAAGACCCTCCATCAATTCCAATGGTAAGTTGCCAAGTAACTTTAAGTCTCTTTTCCGAATGACATAGAGCGGGTACGGTTCCGCCTAACCCGTTGCTCACACCGCCCTGTCACTTTAAGACATGGGCGCGGGTCAAACTTCCTTGAGTCCCTATCCGATTTCACACTTCGCATAACCCGGTTAAGTATAAGTTGGATCCCAGACCACCATGTTGGCAGAATCACGCATCTGCCCAGTTTTCTGGGTGCACCTTGGACCTAATCCCCAAGGCTCCCTGTTGCAATCTACCGCGTAGAAAACCCGAAAAACAACCATTCGATTCTTTTTCGGCCATTCATACAATACAACATCATTGATCCAGACCAACTTCTCTAGGTAGGCTTCACACATCATGCCTATATCCATTCTCGATTACGGACTCTACGAGTACACAACAGGGACTATTCATGTCTACCCGAAGGAATGCCTCAAATCACCGCAAACTCGCGAGAGCGGGCTTCCTATGCAAAGGAAAAGAGGACTTCCCATGTACTAGGATGAGAATCGTTACCCTAGAGTTTTTCCTTGGCGCCATGGAAATATATACGGATGAAAAGCACCGCAATCTCTTCGCCTCCGTAGATCCGAAGTCGGCTCGCGATTTGGAGCTCCGAAGCTTCGCCGGTAACCGGATCTAGCCTCCTTTCTTCTTCCTTGCTCTCCCCTCTCTTTAGACTTTAGAAAGAGACTAAGTGAAAGAAATGATGGATTTGAAACCCTATTCCCGGGTATATCCCAGCAGGAACAACTCCCAGCCGTCAGATCCCAAAATAAGGAAACGAACGACCACGATCCGGAGCTGAAATGCAAAATCTGGGCCGACACGGCCTGTGCCACGCCTGTATCCAGGGCAGTGTTCCCCATACACCGTCGGAACCGACGCGTCCCTAAATGCACACAGGTCTTGGACATGCTCGTGTCCCATTTGACACGCCCGTGTCTATCCGACACGGCCCGTGTTCCCAAAACCGTGTGTCTCCAAAGAAACAGCCCAGTTTCAACCCAAGAAGGACACGATCTGTGACACGCCCGTGTCCCAGGCCGTATTCTCTGCTCGATGATCGTCGACCCAAAATTCGTTGACCTGTCGGCCAGATCGTCGACACGAGCTCGACACGCCCTAGGACACGCCCGTATCTCAGGCCATGTTCGCTGCTTGACGATCGTCGACTCCAAAATTCGTTGACCTCTCGGCCAGATCGTCGACCCAAATACGACACGCCCTGGGACATGCCCGTGTCCCAGGCCGTGTTCCCCCTGCCAAATTCCAAATATGGCTCAAAACGCTTCCCGTCGCTCTTTTGAGTTTCGGGGCATTACAACTCTCTTCCTCTTAAAAGAATTTCGTTCTCGAAATTACATAAAGGAAAGATAAAAATATAAACTTAAACGGTACCTGAGTGAAACAACTCCGGGTACTTCTCAAGCATGGTCTGCTCTCGCTCCCAAGAGAGCTCTTCCCGACCGCAATTGTCCCAACGGACCTTGACTATCCTAATCTCTTTGTTGCGTAGCCGCATGACTTCCGAGTCCTCAATTTGTACAGGCTTGACCTTCGTCGTCAACCCATTATCCACCGACACTTGATCCACCGCGATCACATGCAAAGGCTCTTGCACCGCCTTATGTAGCACTGATATATGGAATACATCGTGTAGACCACTAAGCTCCACTGATATTTTCAACTGATACGCTGTTTTGCCTATCCGCTCTAGAACCTCAAACGGTCCAAGGTACCTCGGGCTTAGCTTCTTAAAGCGCCGCACCCGCGAGACACCCTTAAACGACTTGATCTTCAAGTACACCCAGTCACCAACAGCGAACTCCACGTTACTGCGCTTGGCATTATAGTACTTAGTCTGGCGGTCTTGAGCGATTAGCAACCTTTCCCAAATCGTTCGAACTAACAACGTAGCATCTTCCACCTCTTGTCGCTTATACAACTTTGACTCGCCCGTTTCCAACCAAGACAATGGCGTGCGACATATTCTACCATAAAGGGTCTCAAAGGGCTCCATTTGTATGCTCGCCTGGTAGCTATTGTTGTACGTGAACTCCACCAAGTATAGGTGGTCTTCCCACTGCTTCCCAAAGTCCATGACGCACATGCAAAGCATGTCTTCCATTGTCCTGTTGTCTCTCTCGGTGGTTTGCCCATCCGTCTGCGGATGAAAGGTTGTTTTAAAACTCAGCTTTATTCCCAACATTTGTTGCACCAGCCTCCAATCATTGGATGTGAAACACCCATCTCGGTCACTCACGATGCTGCGGGGCACACCGTGAAGTTGTACTATGTTATCCACATATAACTTTTCCAATTTCTCAACCAGATCATCCTTTCTATGCGGAATGAAGTGCGACACCTTCGTCAGGCGATCTACGACCACCCAAATGACGTCGTTCCCCTTCTGCGACCTTGGCAACCCGTGCACAAAGTCCATAGTAATGTCGTCGAACTTCCACTCCGGAATAGGCAAGGACTTCAAGAATCTTCCCGGCTTTTGGCATTCCGCCTTCACCAAGGCGCACGTCTGACACTTCGCCACGTACAGTGCCACATCCTTATTCAGTCCTGGCCACCAGAACAATTTCTTCACACCGCGGTACATCTTCGTGCTCCCCGGGTGAATCGTGTACTTGGTATGATGCGCCCTTGTACAAAAATTCCACCCGCAAAGTGCCCACATTCGGGATGCACAGATGACCGTCTTTCCAAAGCAATCCATCCTCAACAACAAATTGGGAATTTGACCCATCCAAAGCCTCTATCATGAGCTGCTTCATGTTGCTATCCACATCCAAAGCCTGCCGAATCCGATCAGCCAGGTCATACTGAACTTCCATCCAGTTCAATAGAGCTTCAGCACTCGACTGCTTTCTACGCAAGAGATCTCCAATGCCTCCAACTCCCGAACCAACTGCTCGTCATGGACCGACAGCCAATTGGCTTGAGCTGGGGCCCGGTGACTCAACGCGTCTACAACCGCATTGCCTTTACTAGGCATGTAATGGATCTTGAATGTATAGTCCCCCGGAACTCCATCCATGTACGCTGCCGCATGTTTAGATCCTTCTGATCCAATAAATATTTCAGGCTTTTATGGTCGGTATAGATTTCTATCCTCACCCCATACAAGTAGTGCCTCCACAACTTCAAGGCAAAAATCACAGCCACTAACTCCAAGTCATGGACCGGATAATTCCTCTCGTGCACTTTCAGCTATCTCAAGCCATACGCTATCACACTTCCGTGTTACAGTAGCACACAACCCAAGCCACTGCCGGAAGCATTGCTATAGATCTCAAACCCTTCAGTCCCACTCGGCGAACTCAGCACATGCGTCGTGGTCAACCGACACTTCAACTCCTCAAAAGCTCGTGCGCACTCCAACGTCCAAATGAACTTTTGCTCCTTCCTCGTCAAAGTCGTAAGGGGTAACGCTATCCGTGAGAAGTTCTCCATGAAGCGCCTGTAATAGCCGGCAAGCCCCAGAAAACTCCAGACTTCCGCTACCGTAGCAAGCACAGGACACTCCTGTATTGCAACAATCTTCGCCGGATCCACTGCAATGTCCTCTCCACTGACTATATGACTAAGGAACGGAACTAAAGACAACCAAAACTCGCACTTGGAGAACTTGACGTACAATTGATTTCTCCTCAGCGTCTCCAGCACCAAATGGAGATGCTTGAAGTGATCCTCCTCACTCTGCGAGTACACCAAAATGTCGTCGATGAAGACGATCACAAAGTGGTCCAAGTACTCCCTGAAAGTCCTGTTCATCAAATCCATGAACACCAACGGCGCATTCTTCAACCCAAACGACATGACCGTAAACTCGTAATGCTCGTATCTTGTACTAAAAGCTGTTTTGGGGATATCACTCTCCCTTACCTCAGCTGATAGTTTCCAGACTGAGATCCAACTTTGAGTACACCGTCGACCCGACTAACTGATCAAATAGATCATCAATCCTTGGGATCGGGTACTTGTTCTTATCCGTTAGCTTGTTCAATTCCCGATAATCAATACAAAGTCTCAAGCTTCCGTCCTTCTTCTTTACAAAGAGGACTGATGTGCTCCAAGGCGACGAACTTGGGCGCACATACCCTTGCTCCAACAACTCTTGCAGTTGAACTTTCATCTCCGCCATTTCCTTAGGTACTAGCCGATATGGAGAGCGTGACACAGGTTTAGCACCTGGCACTAGCCCAATTGTGAAATCTAACCCCCGTTGAGGCGGGGCTCCAGGAAGATTGACAGGGAACATATCAGGGTACTCAACTACCACTGAAATACTATCCAACGTAGCTTAGGCTTTGCAACCTCCACTAGTGTAAAGAACAGTTCTGCATTAGCACGAACCGCCATCACCACCTGAAGAGCGGACATTAAAGTCTTGGTCGACCAAATTTTACGTCGAACTCCACCAGTAGTAGTAGCTACACTAGCAAATGGAGCTCCTGACTCCCAATACGAATCTTAACGCCACAGATTCTCTCCGCGCGTATTGAACACCCATTGGGCAACAACACATCCAGTTTGTCCTTCGCCACCAAAGAAGGTACTCCGATGCACGATATGAATTCTTCGGACAAAAAGGAGTGCGAAGCTTCCGTATCAAAGAGTACTCTCGCCGGATTATCACAAATCAAAACAAATCCTAAACAAGCAGTGGTAAGGTAACATGCACATAACAAGTATGAAACAATTTCACTTGCTATAAATTTAAACTATACCTGTCACCACATCCGCTTGTTTAATGGCCTCCTGTTGGCCAAGATTATAAACTCACGGTTGAGCCAGAGCGTAATGGGATGCAGTTGACTCCATCGCCTTGCCCTTCTCTTCATAAGTTGCTCCCGGCTTCCTCTTAGACTTGGGACGTCCGCTCTAGCAGTCACGGGCAAAATGCCCCAACTTCCCACAAGTAAAACATGCGCCCGGGGTACGACCCGTAGTCGCCCTAGAAGCACCAGAAGAGGGGGATGGACCCGAAGTCCTAGCCTTCTTAGACCACCTTCGATATGTAGACTTTGAGGTAGTCGACACCTTGAACTCAGTCTTCTTATCATCAAAGCTTTTCTTCACTTGTACATTCTTCATGTCCTTCTCCAAAGACCGGGCCGTGCTGACCAGGGTCAAGAAGCCCTGCGTCATCAGCCCCGAGAGTAGTAGCCTTAAGTCATCTCTTAGACCTTTGTAGAAACGATTGGTCTTACGCTCTACATCTGCGAACGTAGAACTAGCATACCGACACAACCGAGTAAACTCGTGGAGATACTCATCCACACTACTCTCTCCTTGCACCAACCTTTGGAACTTATTCTCCAAAGCTATCCTCTGCGCCGAAGGGAGGTACCTTGCCAAGAATAGTCTCGAGAACTCCTCCATCGAGACATCCATGTAACGCCCCCACCTATCACATGACATATAACGGTGGGTCCGGCCGGGGCCCCACGCCATATATCACAGACAAGCGAAGGAGCTACGTGTGGTATCAAACTCTATGCGTATCCTTAACTCATTCCATTCTAGCGCAGCATTTTTTTTATGTTAGCCTGAACTCAAACCAGAATGTCCCCCAATATATAAATACCACATTTATATAACAACACCAGGAATGTATACAACTCACACACCCTGGCCTTATGGACTTACAGGTTCCTCTTTTACACAGCAACAATTTCGTACATCGGCACGCAGCCGGCCACGCATGAAATCCAAACACCGCTCTTCACATGGCCTTCAAGGGCCTATATCAGCAAGCTAGCTATTCCACTTATTCCATTCAAGTCGCACCACCTGCAATTTCACATCCAAGCCAACACAGAAAACGAAGTAACGGTCAGCATTTGGCTGACCTATTATAACGACCCTACCCCCTATCCGGGGTAGTGGTTCCTTCCCTATATACAGTGTTGTCATCTATCATCAAGTATCATCAAGCATCATAGGTATATCATTTTCTTTAGCCCGCTAGCAAACACATGACATCACAAACGCTGGAATCCACCAGACGTTCCGTGCACTCAGGGCACCTTCTTGGCGTACCGGAATCCACCAGTCGTACACCGCCGATCCGAGGTGTTAACTTGTTGGTTGACCGGACCTAGTCCACCAGTCTCGCAAGCTGGTGACATCCCGCCCAAACCACTCAGAGGTCCAACCTCACAGCATCCAATAAACAACCAGAGTAGGTCGACCCACACCATGTGGTGTAGCACGCCGGGTTTATCCAAGCTCCCCAGGCAATGTCTACCCATCGACCCCCCTCCTAATCCGATCGACCCACCCATGTGGTGCAACAAGTCGGGTTTAACTCGGCTCCCCAGGCATTGCCACCAATCGATCCCTACCTAACTAGATCAACCCACCCTAGTGGTGTAACAGGCCGGGTTTATCACGAGCTCCCCAGGCGTGCTACTAATTGATCATATCATAACCAGGAGCTTTGTCAAAGCCTCCTCAGCATCACATCCATACATTCATCACAATCGAAATCCATTTACATATCATCAAAACCACGGAGTCTTCTCCGGTTTACCCATGAACATCACCAATCCAGCCTACCGGTCCAGATGGGCTTCACACAGCATGCTTATGTCGTACTCCATATTTCTGGCTCTAAATGCAGACTCAACAAAGGAATCTCTTCTGCAAATCCACCTCTTGGTGGAGGATTCCAAGCATATGTATAAAGAAAGGACTTCGATGTCCAAGAAGGAGATCGTTACCCTTGAAGATCGCTTCGGTGCCATGAAGTCGCCGGATGGAACTCACCGTCTCGGCTCTGCCTTCACGAATCCGATCTCGGATCTTCGCTCCGCACTCCGCATCTCCTACAGCAGCTGGAAGACTCCTCCCTTCTCTCTTTCCCTTAGGCCTTTCTTCCTCTCTCTTGGAAAAAGATGAAGAAGAAGAAGAAAGAGGGGTTTAAATCCCCTTTTTCTCGGCCTTCACAACACCTGGACAGAGCCCAGCCACTGGATCCAGGAAGAGGGAAACAAACGGCTCAGATTTGGCCAGAAAAGTTTGAACACGGCCTGACACGCCCTGTGACACGCCCGTGTCACAAGCCGTGTCCCTCTAAGCGGCAGACAACCGACTCAATCCAGCCAGTACACGGCCGTGTGACACGCCCGTGTCACGTGCCGTGTCCCCGACACGCCCTCAGACATGCCCGTGTCTGAGGCCGTGTGCCTCAACGAAAAGAATCCCAAAACAACCCGAGACTTCACACGGCCTGGCACACGCCCGTGTTCCTGGCCGTGCGCACCTGGACACACCCGTGTCCCGCCAACACGCCCCGGCTCAAGACGCCGATCTGAGTTCGACGACCACTGACACGCCCTGTGACACGCCCGTGTCACAGGACGTGTCCCCACTCCAAACTCGACACTCGACGATCGTCGAGTAACACTCGTCGAGCATACGACACGGCCTTGGACACGCCCGTGTACTGGGCCGTGTGCCCCCTCTCGACGCATCGTCGAGCGAAAAATCGTCGAGACCAAGGTCGATCGTCGACACAACCCGACACGCCCTGTGACACGCCCGTGTCGCAGGCTGTGTACTCTGACACTCCCTGGGACACGCCCGTGTCCCAGGCCATGTCACCCCCAAATTTCCTGTTTCAGAAATTTGGCCTGTTACAATCCTCCCCTCCTTCAAATAATTTCGTCCTCGAAATTTGTCTCCAACCATCCAATCAGCCACAACATCACAAAATCGTACACCCCAAGCCGTCGTACAAACTAACAAACAGACACCACAAACAAACATCCATAACTTCCACTTGTGCATATTCAGCCACATAAGACCTCAAAATAAAACAACATGATTGATTTATCGCCGCACAATCACAAGTGCACCAAACGTTACTGATCTGCTCACCAGCTAGTATTCATCACACCTGATATATACACATAGTTTTCATACACAACATTCATAACATCGACATGATGCACATCACAGTTCACTTCCGCTCAGCCTCCCGATTTTGAAATTCACGATTTAGGGACAAATTAAACACCCGAGGCTGAATTTCCCCAACTGAGCTTTGCGGCTCTTGCACTTCCATAGCATGAAAGCGAGGTTGCGTCCGCGGTGCAGATGATTCGACCACTGCTTTCCCTTTTTATTCATATGACGCACCTATCTTTTTCTCACTCCCTGGAGGGGCAGTCCAACAAAATTTTGCGATGTGGCCTTGCTGCCCACATTTATAGCATATACGTGTATCAACACATCCTGGCTCATACGTCGCCCCCGAAGACATAGTCGACGGAGCTGATTCCACCGGCCTAAATCTTTTCTTCTCTTGTCGTCTAAACTCCGATTGATCCGATTGCGGCACTTTAAACTCTGACTTTTCCGTTGACCGTCTCTTCTTCTCTTGTACTCGCTTCATATCCTTCTCCAAGGAACGGGCTGTATCGACCAATGCTTGGAAGCCTTGGCTCACTGAACTCGAAAGTGCCAACATCAATTCATCCCGCAATCCTTCATAAAACCGATTTGTCTTTCGCGCTTCCTCCGCAAAGGTAGATCCCGCATATCTCCCCAATCTTGTAAACTCATGCAGGTAGGTATCAATATCTCGCTCACCCTGTACCAAACGGAGAAACTCATTTTCCATCGCAATCCTCTGCGACACTGGCACATACTTGGCTAAAAAGATTTGGGAGAATTACTCCATTGAAACCTCCGTTAAACCTCGACTTGCCAAGTGGTGCACTTCAATCTCATCCCACCATAAGCGTGCATCTCCTTCCAACAGAAAAGTGGCCAACATCACTTTCTGCTCCTCGACTGTCCTGATTGCAGTTAGGATCCTTTTTACCCTTGCCAACCAATATTCTGCATGCGTTGGTGAAAGCGCTCCACCAAACGTAGGTGGATGGAAGTGCATAAAACGTGACAATGAGTCGTCACTTGCTTGCGCTTCCACCACCATTGCAGCATGCTCTTGCCTTCCACCAGGTCTTGCCTGTCCAGTTGGCTTTGCTTGTAACACTACAAGCACTGTCTCCGTCACCACCCGTATAGCTTCTACCGAGGGAGGCATAGGCACTTCCATGGGTTCTGCACTCTCATCCGACCGTTGGGGCTCAGACGGCCCAGCTCCATCCCTCGCCACCTATCAATGTACAGAACACCATTAATACTTCCAATCAGAACGGCACTGCTACATTGACGACACACGCACGCACATCATGTGCATGACATACATTCCTAGTGGACATTCATGAATTCAATTTTGTTCTCTCCTCCCAAACAATCTAAACCTGGCTCTGATACCACTTTGTAATGCCCCCACCTGTCACATGACATATAACGGTGGGTCCGGTCGGGGCCCCACGCCATATATCACAGACAAGCGAAGGAGCTACGTGTGGTATCAAACTCTATGCGTATCCTTAACTCATTCCATTCTAGCGCAGCATTTTTTTATGTTAGCCTGAACTCAAACCAGAATGTCCACCGATATATAAATACCACATTTATATAACAACACCAGGAATGTATACAACTCACACACCCTGGCCTTATGGCCTTACAGGTTCCTCTTTTACACAGCAACAATTTCGTACATCGGCACGCAGGCCGGCCACACATGAAATCCAAACACCGCTCTTCACATGGCCTTCAAGGGCCTATATCAGCAAGCTAGCTATTCCACTTATTCCATTTAAGCCGCAACACCTGCAATTTCACATCCAAGCCAACACAGAAAACAAAGTAATGGTCAGCATTTGGCTGACCTATTATAACGACCCTACCCCCTACCCGGGGTAGTGGTTCCTTCCCTATATACAGTGCTGTCATCTATCATCAAGTATCATCAAGCATCATAGGTATATCATTTTCTTTAGCCCGCTAGTAAACACATGACATCACAAACGCTGGAATCCACCAGACGTTCCGTGCACTCAGGGCACCTTCTTGGCGTACCGGAATCCACCAGTCGTACACCGCCGATCCGAGGTGTTAACTTGTTGGTTGACCGTACCTAGTCCACCAGTCTCGCAAGCTGGTGACATCCCGCCCAAACCACTCAGAGGTCCAACCTCACAGCATCCAATAAACAACCAGAGTAGGTCGACCCACACCATGTGGTGTAGCACGCCGGGTTTATCCAAGCTCCCCAGGCAATGTCTACCCATCGACCCCCCTCCTAATCCGATCGACCCACCCATGTGGTGCAGCAAGTCGGGTTTAACTCGGCTCCCCAGGCATTGCCACCAATCGATCCCTAACTAACTAGATCAACCCACCCTAGTGGTGTAACAGGCCGGGTTTATCACGAGCTCCCCAGACATGCTACCAATTGATCATATCATAACCAGGAGCTTTGCCAAAGCCTCCTCATCATCACATCCATACATTCATCACAATCGAAATCCATTTACATATCATCAAAACCACGGAGTCTTCTCCGGTTTACCCATGAACATCACCAATCCAGCCTACCGGTCCAGATGGGCTTCACACAGCATGCCTATGCCGTACTCCATATTTCCGGCTCTAAATGCAGACTCAACAAAGGAATCTCTTCCGCAAATCCACCTCTTGGTGGAGGATTCCAAGCACATGTATAAAGAAAAGACTTTGATGTCCAAGAAGGAGATCGTTACCCTTGAAGATCGCTTTGGTGCCATGAAGTCGCTGGATGGAACTCACCGCCTCGGCTCTACCTTCATGAATCCGCTCTCGGATCTTCGCTCTGCACTCCGTAGCTCCTACAGCAGCTGGAAGACTCCTCCCTTCTCTCTTTCCCTTAGGCCTTTCTTCCTCTCTCTTGGGAAAAGATGAAGAAGAAGAAGAAGAAGAAAGAGGGATTTAAATCCCCTTTTTCTCGGCCTTCACAACACCTGGACAGAGCCCAGCCACTGTATCCAGGAAGAGGGAAACAAACGGCTCAGATTTGGCCAGAAAAGCTTGAACACGGCCTGACACGCCCTGTGACACGCCCGTGTCACAGGCCGTGTCCCTCTAAGCGGCAGACAACCGACTCAATCCAGCCAGTACACGGTCGTGTGACACGCCCGTGTCACGTGCCGTGTCCCCGACACGCCCTCAGACACGCCCGTGTCTGAGGCCGTGTGCCTCAACGAAAAGAATCCCAAAACAACCCGAGACTTCACACGGCCTGGCACACGCCCGTGTTCCTGGCCGTGTGCACCTGGACACACCCGTGTCCCGCCAACACGCCCCGGCTCAAGACGCCGAGCTGAGTTCGACGACCACTGACACGCCCTGTGGCACGCCCGTGTCACATGTCGTGTCCCCACTCCAAACTCGACACTCGACGATCGTCTAGTAACACTCGTCGAGCATACGACACGGCCTTGGACACGCCTGTGTCCTGGGCCGTGTGCCCCCTCTCGACGCATCGTCGAGCGAAAAATCGTCGAGACCAAGGTCGATCGTCGACACAACCCGACACGCCCTGCGACACGCCCGTGTCGCAGGCCGTGTCCTCTGACACGCCATGGGACACGCCCGTATCCCAGGCCGTGTCACCCCGAAATTTCCTGTTTCAGAAATTTGTCCTGTTACAATCCATCAGTTGCCTTCCTCTCAAGAGATGCAGCTCTAAACCTTCCCACCACAGCCTCGCATCCCCGTCCAATAGGAATGTAGCTATAGTGGACATCTTCCACTCCTCCGTTTCAGTAGCTGTCAGGACTCTCTTCACTCGGGAGAGCCAGTCTTCAGCTTGCGATGGGTTCCCAACCCCGAGAACACAGGAGTATTAAAGCTCATAACGTGCTTGAGCTGTCTTTCAGTTGCTCGCCTCGGCACCAAAGGCTCCACCACTACCTGCTCCACTCTTCTCGGTTCATCCCTTTGCAGCGGTACCTGCTCCATCGTAGCAGCGGGATGCTGCATTTGCCTTGCAGGTTACGCATTGATCATGACAAACACTACTTCGACAACCAATCGTATGGTTTTAGCCGATGGAGGTGTTGTAGGAGCATCGTTTGGTGCACTACTAGCCTTAGAAACTCAGCATTCTGACGGCCCAGCACCGCTTTTGGTCACCTATAGTTGTACAAAACACCGTTAAGCGACCATACAAAATTGTAAAAAGCAATTATAGGAACACGCAGGTTCCTCAAACACGTGTATTTTCATTTCTAAGTGACATTCATGGGTTCTTTTGATGTTATAACGATGACGCATACACATGTGCTCACAACCCCTTAAAAAGAATTGGTCCACGAATTCATTTTAAGCCCGACCCAAACCAGTAGTCTGATACCAAATTGTAACACCCCCCCTATCCGTCGCATAACATATAACAGTAGGTCTGGTCGGGGCCCGACGCCATATACCACAGACAGACCAGGTGGTTACTCAATGGAAACCATCCAACTAATATCCAATGTACTACACAGAGTCATTCTAGCAAAAACAATTTAAAGTTGATATAAAAAGAACCCAGCACGAGCATGAATGTCCACTACCCAAGCCAACAGGAATGAAGTACAATACACAATTACAATGGCCTTAGGGCCTTACATTTGTTTACTCAAATTACATGATTTGCAAACCTCGGCACGCAGGCCGATCACACATGAATAAAACAAGTAAACACTCAATATTTAGGCCTTCGAGGGCTGGCTCAGCAACTTGGGCTTTAGCCCGCTATTTACCGCTTGGTCCTGCAGCACCAGCAAGCAACAACCCACCACAGCGGTGGCAAACAAAGGCAATGGTCAGCTATGCTGACCAAATTATAACGATCCCGCTCCCAAATTCGGGGCGGCGATGCTCCTTCCCTGCACTTTATTAGCATAACCAAGCATTATAGAGTAATAACACTACATCACAGGCATAGGCACGCACGACCACACACCCCATGCTCTCAGGGCACACTCTCGATAAACCCAGTCACTACCGTGGTCTCACTACCGCCCCTTGGACGACAATAACTCGTGAGCATTTGGTCTTTCTAGCCACTGCCTAAGACCCTCCATCTATGCCAACGGTAAGTTGCCAAGTAACTTTAGGTCTCTTTTCCGAACGATATAGAGCGGGTACGATTCCTCCTAACCCATTGCTTACACCACCCTGTCACTTTAAGACATGGGCGCGGGTCAAACTTCCCCGAGTCCCAATCCGATTTCACACTTTACAAAACCTGGTTAAGTACAAGTTGGCTCCCAGACCACCATGTTGGCAGAATCACGCATCTGCCCAGTTTTTCGGGTGCACCTTGGAGCTAATCCACAAGGCTCCCTGTTGCAATCTACCGTGTAGAAAACCCGAAAAACAACCATTCACGTGGAGTCTTCTCCGGCCATTCATGCAATGTAACATCACCGATCCAGACCAACTTGTCCGGGTAGGCTTCATACATCATGCCTATATCTGTTCTCGATTACGGACTCTACACGTACACAACGGGGACTATTCATTTCTACTCGAAGGAACACCTCAACTCACCACAAACTCGCGAGAGCGGGCTTCCTATGCAAAGGAAAAGAGTACTTCACATGTCCTAGGATGAGAATCGTTACCCTAGCATTTTTACTTGGTTCCATGGAAATGTATGCGGATGAAAAGCATCGTAATCTCCTCGCCTCCATAGATCCGAAGTCGGCTCGCGATTTGGAGCTCCGAAGCTCCGCCGGTAACTGGATCTAGCCTCCTTTCTTCTTCCTTGCTCTCCGCTCTCTCTAGAGTTTAGAAAGAGACTAAGTGAAAGAAATGAGGGATTTGAAACCTTATTCCTGGGTATATCCCAGCAGGAACAACCCCCAGCCGTCGGATCCCAAAATAAGAAAACGAAAGGCCACGATCCGGAGCTGAAATGCAAAATCTGGGCTGAACACGGCCTGTGACACGCCCATGTCCAGGGCCGTGTTCCTGATACGCCGTCGAAACCGACGCGTCCCGAAATGCACACAGGTCTTGGCCACGCTCGTGTCCCATTTGACACGCCCGTATCTATCTGACACGGCTCGTGTTCCCAAAACCGTGTGTCTCCAAAGAAACAACCCGATTTCAACCTGAGAAGGACACGACATGTGATATACCTGTGTCCCATGCCGTGTTCTCTGCTCGACGATCGTCGACCAAAAATTCGTCGACCTCTCAACCAGATCGTCGACACGAGTTCGACACGCCCCGGGACACTGAAAGTGGGGATAAGATCTACCTTAACTCTAGAGGGGGGTGAATAGAGTATATTAAAATGATTTTCAAGTTAAAAATTATTTTGCAGTGGAAGACTTAATTTAAATATATGTGTAAGGTGCTTGCAGTAAATAAAAATTGTGAAAGCAAGAAATAAAAAACACAGCACACAGCAAACAAAATATAGCAACCAGAAGACAAAAGGAGCTATAGTGGTTCCCCAATCAATCTGGATACATCCACTCTTCTACCACCCTAGGTAGGAATCCACTGCAGGATGAGTTGATCAGGTGTCCTGGGCACCAATGAGCTTTTGATAAGGTGCTCAAAAACCAAACCAGATTTTTTGATCAGGTGTCTTGCCACCACTGAGTTTTGACAAGGTTTCAGAAACCAGCACAAAACTTTTGAAGGGTGTTTTGAGAAACCCTTTTACAGTAGAAAAAGAGAGAGGTGAGATGTTCTTCTTTGTCAACAATCAGAGAGAAGACTAGTGGATGATGTTGTCAAAGCTCCCCCTGAGATCTAAAGATGTTCAGGAAAAGAAGCTTTGCACTAGGGTGATAGGACTTCAGTAGATGAGATCTCCAGCAAAGGATGATTCCAGCAGTTGCTGAAATGTGTAGTGTCTGGAGTCTTGATGGATGAAGCCTCTGAACACTTGAATCAAAAGAGATCTAGAAAATCTTCTTTTCTGTATGTTGATCTCCTTCAGTGGTGTGTGTTCTGAATGAATTCTGTCTGTGTGTAACTGTTAGGAGTAGAAGAATGAATATCTCTTATTCCTTAGATCTGAAAAGAATGAAATGATTCTCTGTCTCCAAGATAGTTGTTAGCCACTCATTAATGACTTAAATGAATTTTGTCTCTGGAGGAAAGTCCTAGAAAACATTCATTTAAATCTCCCTTGAAACTTGCTCCAGATTAATTGAAACGGCAACAAGACCCTTGAAATAAATGCTGGAAATAAATAAGATAGAATTTCATAACTGTCTGAATTTGAATCTTGAGAATCGTCGATCTCTCTAGAGAATCGTCGCCCTGAGCTCAACTATCGTCGACCTGAGCTCAGAGACTGGGACTAGACTGGAAACAGAAATCGTCGATCTGAGCTCAACTATCGTCGACCTGAGCTCAGAGATTGGGAAAACAACTAGAGACAGAAACGTCGATCTGAGCTCGAAGATCGTCGAATGGCGTTTGATGACTCGTTGAACTGAGCTCAGAGATAGTCGAACTGAGTTCGACGATTCGTCGACCTGAGCTCGACAAAAATGCCTTAGTCTCCTAAATTTGAATATCTGATTCTAAGGGTCTTGGGGGCAGCTTTCTGGCCTAAATTCTAACCCTTAGACTCAATCTAATTGACCTTAAAAACTATACAAGGAGGTCAAAACAATTTTCCTAAGGACATAGTGATCCTTGCCCAAATCAGTAATATGGTGTTCCAACAGACACGCCCGTGTCTCAGGCCGTGTTCGCTGCTCGACGATCGTCGACTCCAAAATTCGTCGACCTATCAGACAGATCGACGACCCAAATACGACACGCCCGGGTACACACCTGTGTCCCAGGCTGTCTGCCCCCTGCCAAATTCCAAACTTTGCTTCAACGATCCTCGAGCAGCGAACACGGCCTGGAAGGGTCTTAAGCACGTCGCTGGAAGAAAGAGTTACACAGCGAACACCGCTTCAACGATCCTCCTTATGGTTTCAAACGAAGGAAGGGTCTTAAGCATGTCACTGGATGCACTATAATCCTCAGAAACCGGATGTTCTAACGGCCCTGCGCCACTCCTGGTCGCCTATAGTCGTACAAAACACCATTAAGTGACCAAATAAAATTGCAAAAAACAATTATAGTAATACGCAGGTTCCTCAAACATGTGTATTTCCATTCCTAAGTGGACATTCATGGGTTCTTTTGATGTTATAACGATGACGCACACACATGTGCTCACCACCCCTTAAAAAGAATTCACTCACGAATTCATTTTAAGCCTGTCCGAAACCAGTAGTCTGGTACCAAATTGTAACACCCCCTATCTGTCGTATAACATATAACAGTAGGTCCGGCCGGGGCCCAATGCCATATACCACGGACAGATCGGGTGGTTACTCAATGTAATACCATCCAACTAATATCCAACATCCTACACAGAGTCATTCCAGTGGAAGCAATTTTAAAAGTTGCAAATGAAATAACCCAGCCACAGGCATGAATGTCCACTACTCAAACCAACAAGATTGAAGGTACAATACACAAGTACAATGGCCTTAAGGCCTTACATTTGTTTACTCAAATTACATGTTTTTCAAACCTCGGCACGTAGGCCGGTCACACATGAATAAAGCAAGTAAACACTCAATAATTGGACCTTCGAGGGCCGGCTCAGCAACTTGGGCTTTTGCCCGCTATTTACCGCTTGGTCCTGCAGTACCTGCAAGCAACAATCCACTGTAACGGTCACAAACAAAGGCAACGGTCAGCTATGCTGACCAAATTATAACGATCCCACCCCAAACCCATGGAGGCGATGCCCCTTACCCTCACTTTATTAGCATAACCAAGCATTATAGAGTAATAACACTACATCACAGGTGTTAACCCAAAAATTGGCGATCCTTCTCAAGGTAGCCAGCTGGCTAGTCGCGCTCCTTAGATTCTCCCTTTTGATCGCGACAAGTCATAGTGTAGGCGGACAGTTTTCCCTATCCATCTATGTCTCCTAGCAACCACGTGCCCTGCGGGACGGCGGGATGTTCCCATAGCGCCACCATCAGGATCCCTCCCGCAAGATGGCGCCCGCTCCTCAGCTAGCCAAGCGGACTCCCCCCCCGGAGTCCGATGAGGCCTCCGCTCTAGCCGGGCGGACTCCCCCGGAGTCCTCCCAGGCCGCCCGCTCGGGGGCGGGCGGACTCCACCCGGAGTCCGCCCAGGCCGCCCGCTCGGGTGCAGCCCAGCCTGGCGGGCGGACTAAACCCGGAGTCCGCCAAGGCCACCCGCTCGGGGGCGGCCCGGCCTGGCGGGCGGACTCTACCCAGAGTCCGCCCAGGCCGCCCGCTCAGGGGCGGCCCGGCCTGGCGGTCGGACTCCACCCGGAGTCCGCCCAGGCCGCCCGCTCGGGGGTGGCCCGGCCTGGCGAGCGTACTCCGCCCGGAGTCTGCCAGGCCGTCCGCTCGGGGGCGGCCCGGCCTGGCGGGCGGACTCCACCCGGAGTCCGCCCAGGCCGCCCGCTCGGGGGCGGCGTGGCCTGGCGGGCGGACTCCACCCGGAGTCCGCCCAGGCCGCCCGCTCGGGGCGGCCCGGCCTGCCGGGCGGACTCCACCCGGAGTCCGCCCAGGCCGCCCGCTCGGGGGCGGCCTGGCCTGCCGGGCAGACTCCCCCCGGAGTCCACCCAGGCCGCCCGCTCGGGGGCGGCCCGGCCTGCCGGGCGAACTCCACCCGGAGTCCGCCCAGGCCGCCCGCTAGGGGGCGGCCCCGTTCTCTCCCGGCCTCCTGCAGCTTCGCCCATCAGCCCGACGGACTCAATTTTATATTTTGCGGAGTCCACGCAGGTCGTCATGCTGACATCACTGGGCCCCGCTTCTAGAAGATCTTCCCCGGGCCTATAAATAGCCCCTGATGCCTCTCATTCTGCAGACCCGAAGGAGGAAACAAGGCTTGCCAGTAGACTCTGCGAACTCCATTTTCCAGTCCGCACAGTCCTCCATCAGCTTGCCAGCAGACTCTGCGGACTCAGGTTTCCTGTCCGCGCAGTCCTCCACAGCATACCTGCAGCTTGCCAGCAGCCTCTGCGGATTCAGTTTTCCAGTCCTCCGCAGCTCTGGCAGCCTCTTTTACTTAGTCTCTGGCAGCTTCTCTCCCTTAGTTCCTGACAAGTCCTTCCTTAATCGCCAGCTTCCCCCTTTGTACCCTTTAATGCATTTTCATGTAAAGGTGCACTAGCAAGCTATAATCTTATTTCTTTACTAAAGGAAAGTCCGTCGCAAGAGTGACATTTAGGCCGCGGCGGGCGAAGTCTGTTGTTGCCACTGCTAGCGGCTCCCTCTCCTTGCTCTCTGCTCAGCAAACCTTGTCCTCTGCTCAGCTCAGCTCTTCTCGGCAACCAACCTGCAAGCACAACCGTCAAGAGTAACCGTCTGCTCATCAGCTCCTGATCAACCTCCTCCTTTCTCTTGATCAACCCTATCTGTTGATCAAGCCTCTCCTCTATCCCCGCAACTCCTTGACAAGCCATTTGCTCCACTGTCGAGCACTCAGAGGCTTCCTTCCTTCCTTCCTCTCCTCCTCTCCTAGCTTGTGAGACCGAACACCCCCTCCGTGTTAGCTGTGCCCCCGGTGCCATTTCCGCGTATCAATAGTTAACACGCGACCTTCAGATCCGAGCAGACGATGAACAACGATAGTTAGCCATGTCATATAACCAACCAGCTGAGAACTTTACTCCAAGTCCTAGAGATGATCCTCTCTTGGAGGCCTTTGAGCAGTCGCGCCGCGAGAATGCTCAGCAGTTCCAAGCGATCAACCAAATGTTTGTTGTAATCACACAGCGACTAGACTCTCAGCCAGCAGCTGTTCCTGCTGCTCTAGTTGCTTCCGCTGCTCCGATCAACCCAGCACCAACATCGGAGCATCAGCAAGCTTATTCTCAAGCTTGCCCGCCGTTCTATCCGCCTTACACCCCAACCTTCCCGCAAGGTCCTGCAGCTCCTCTACGAACTCAAGATGAAGAGTTTGCTGCTCGTCACAACATCTTCTAGGAAGCAGCCCGGGGAAGTCCTGCTAGATTTCTTAACTTCCAGGGAAGTCATCCTTACCCTTCAGCTCCTACCTCTGCTCCTCCTACAACAAATTTTCCTTTCTACCCTCCTGCTTCTTTTGCAGCTGCAGCTTATGCCCCCTTCTTTCCTTATGTTGTAGGAGAGCAAGAAGAACCTTCACCATTCACAGAGAATGTTCGCCATGAGCCAACTCCAGCTAACTTCAGAGAGTCCCGGTTACCAATCTACACCGGGGAAACTGATCCAGTCAAGCATCTTCAAGCCTTTGAATCGGCTGTTGCTCTGAAGACGCTTTCAGATGCAACTAAGTGCAAGCTCCTTATAACAACCTTTGATGGTCAAGTGAGGGACTGGTTCTATGGCATCCGTCCTCACTCCATCACTTCCTTCGTCGATCTACGAAGGGAGTTTCTTCTCAGATTCTCTACCTCCACCAAGAGAAAGGGCGGTCCTGAAGCCCTCTTTGAGATCAAGCAGCGTGGCAACGAAACTTGGTCTCAATTCGTTGATCGATTCCAAAAGAGATTTTGGACATCGAAATCGTTGATCAAGAGATGTACAGAGTGGCTCTTATCCATGGTCTCCGTGAAGGGCCTCTCAAGTTTGAAGCCAATGTCCGTGCTCCAAGGACATACCAAGAGTTGATTGCTCTAGCCAACTCATACATCCGAGGCGAAAAGAGCAATCCAAGCTTCGTCTCTAAGCTTATTTCCGAGGAAGATCTCTCTCGTAAGCATCCTCCAGGGTCTCGTCATAATCATTTCCCAGCTCACTCAAGGAAGGAGAGAAGGATTCACCACCACCGATACTCCTTCCCGAGCCACGATCGTGCTCAAGATTCATTGCTACCGCTAGCTCCTCCTTCGCAAACAGCTGCAATTCATCGGCAGCAAGACAACGACTTGTATAAGTCTGATCTTGACGAGGCCGTGCAAGAAGTAATCCAGATTATGAAAGATAGGGCAAACTACAAGAAGCCATATTGGCCAGTCGATCAAAGGACTAGAGACTCCGAACCTTACTGCGAGTTCCACAAGGAGTCAGGCCATCTGTCTGAGAACTGCCGAGCACTACGCCGATTAGTGCAAAGGATGCTCCAGCAAGGTAAGATGCGGGATCTGATTCCCAAAGATGACTGCCCTAATCCAGCAACCTCAAAGGTCAAAGAAGTTGCCGACATTCCCGGTAGCTCGAGAGGAGTAAGCCAAATCGAAGCACCTCCTCTTCTTATTGTCAACAATCTTGTTGAATGCTTCGATGCTGACGACGAAGGCATGCTTGAAAGGTTATTCTAAGCCAACAAGGGACATCACTGTTCCGCCAAGCTCCTCGCCACCCTAATGGGTTATCTCAATCTTTGCTTTTTCTTTTTTAAGTCATTTTCATTGCCAAACACTTCTCAGTGTTCTTACTTGCTTTTCAACAAAGCATTTATCTAGGATCTAATACTGACACAGTTCCCTTCTTGTGAAGCTTCTTCCACCTCTTCTCTTTGCCAAAGAGATCGCTTTACCAATGAGATATCGCCAAGTCTGGAATGCTCCCTCCGTAGTTTGTTCTCTGGCACCACCGCTTTGACCACATATGGCGGGAGTATACCCATATGTATAGTGGGAGTCATTCAATCTACGACGTTGGGCTTCAGACTTAGGATCCTAGCCAACATCTGACACAGAGTGTGTGCTAGGGGAGCCCCATGTCTTAGCTCTGCTGTGCTTCGCAAAGGATACATTACAGTTATGATGATCTTTACTTGACAAGCAATGACGACCAAGTGTAGCCTTGTCTCTTCGATCATCATATCACTGTGATGTCCGAACACTCTATGGTACATTCGATCTATGCCTTCGCGAGGTCCCTCCGTTGTTTTGGCAATAAACCCACTTCTTAGTGGTAGCCTGTTTTCTCTTTTTCGGCAATAAACCCACTTCTCAGTGGTAGCTTGTGTTCTCTTTTTTCGGTAATAAACACACTTCTTAGTGGTAGCCTATGCCATTTCTTCAGCGATAAACCCACTTCTCAGTGGTAGCCCTCCTTTTATCAACCGCCTCTTTCACAGGTGAACAGGTTAATCCGACCTCTCAAAAGGATTAGCAAACATCCGCTTTGCTCTTGCTCATCTCATATATATTGCTTGCTCAAGCTCTACCAGATAGTGATTCACAGAGCTATTCGTTACTCTTATCAAAAACTATTGTTGTCAAGCAATGATCAAAAAATCATACTCTACTTGCTCATCAATCCATGCTATTGCGATCTAGTTAAGATTGGCAGAATTCGTCAAGTTACTTCTCGGCTAATCTGACCATGTCCATCCAGCCATACCAACAGCTAGTATTCAGTTTATTGATCTGGGCTTCATGATAAAGTGTTTTACAGGCATTTTCCTTACTATTTGGTCATGTCGGCCTTATCTCATCAACGGTTAACATCTGCAAGCCTCACCTAGGTACTTGCAGTTTGATTGATTATGATATGCATACTGCTCACTCTTTTCTCTTTGCAGAGAACAAACACTTGCAAGCCTTCTCCCAGGTACTTGCAAGCTTCTTTCATTGGCATGTTTTACTTTTAACTCTTCTCCTTGCAGAGATTAGCAAAACTTGCAAGCCTTCTCTCAGGTACTTGGAAGCTCCTTTTATATATATTCTTGCTTCTAACTTTTTTCTTGCAGAGTTCAACAGACACTTAGAAGCCTTTTCACAGAGAAAGCAGAGAATTGCAAGTTCCTTCCAGGTACTCGCAGCTCATCCTTCGTTCTTGTATACTCTTTATCCTTTCTTTTTGCAGAGAATAACATGTGCTTGCAAGCCTCCATCAACAAACTCAGGTACACACTCGATGTACCACCCATGCATGCCTACCCTAACTCTCCTCTTGCAGGAAAAATGACAGGGAGCACCAAGCTTCTAAGGAGAGGCTTCAGGTTATATCTCTCCTTACCCCTTTTTTCTTTCTGTTGGATGGATCACGATTTTCGTGGGTCTCCAACTTTTCGAAGTTCCCTTCGGAACTTAAAAAAGTGCGGGGATTATGTTAACCCAGAAATCGGCGATTCTTCCCAAGGTAGCCAGCTGGCTAGTCGCGCTCCTTAGATTCTCCCTTTTGATCACGACAAGTCACAGTGTAGGCGGACAGTTTTCCCTATTCGTCTATGTCTCCTAGCAACCGAGTGCCCTGCGGGACGGCAGGTTGTTCCTATAGCTCACCCTCGCAGGCCATGCGGTTAGGCCCGCTAACCGTGCAGTGCTTTTCCTTGCAGGAGGCAGCCTACCATCAGGATCCCTCCCGCAGGATGGCGCCCGCTCCGCAGCTAGCCAAGCGGACTCCCCCCGGAGTCCACCGAGGCCTCCGCTCTAGCCGAGCGGACTCCCCCGGAGTCCACCCCGGCCGCCCGCTCGGGGGCGGCCCGACCTGGCGGGCGGACTCCACCCGGAGTCCGCCCAGGCCGCCCGCTCGGGGGCGGCCCGGCCTGGCGGGCAGACTAAACCCGGAGTCCGCCAAGGCCGCCCGCTCGGGGGCGGCCAGGCCTGGCGGGCGGACTCCACCCAGAGTCCGCCCAGGCCGCCCGCTCGGGGGCGGCCAGGCCTAACGGGCGGACTCCACCCAGAGTCTGCCCAGGCCGCCCGCTCGGGGGCGGCCCGGCCTGGCGGGCGGACTCCACCCGGAGTCTGCCCAGGCCGCCCGCTCGGGGGCGGCCCGACCTGGCGGGCGGACTCCACCCGGAGTCCGCCCAGGCCGCCCGCTCGGGGGTGGCCCGGCCTGGCAGGCGGACTCCACCCGGAGTCCGCCCAGGCCGCCCGCTCGGGGGCGGTGCGGCCTGGCGGGCGGACTCCACCCAGAGTCCGCCCAGGCCGCCCGCTCGGGGGCGGCCCGGCCTGCCGGGCGGACTCCACCCAGAGTCCGCCCAGGCCGCCCGCTAGGGGGCGGCCCCGTTCTCGCCCGGCCTCCTGCAGCTTCGCCCATCAGCCCGGCAGACTCAATTTTCCAGTCCGCGGAGTCCGCGCAGGTCGTCATGCTGACATCACTGGGCCCCGCTTCTAGAAGATCTTCCTCGGGCCTATAAATAGCCCCTGATGCCTCTCATTCTGCAGACCCGAAGGAGGAAACAAGGCTTGCCAGCAGACTCTGCGGACTCCGTTTTTTAGTCCGCACAGTCCTCCATCAGCTTGCCAGCAGACCCTGCGGACTCAGTTTTCCTATCCGCGCAGTCCTCCACAGCTTACCTGCAGCTTGCCAGCAGCCTCTGCGGACTCAGTTTTCCAGTCCTCCGCAGCTCTGGCAGCCTCTTTTACTTAGTCTCTGGCAGCTTCTCTCCCTTAGTTCCTGGCAACTCCTTCCTTAACCGCCAGCTTCCCCATTTGTACCCTTTAATGCTTTTTCATGTAAAGGTGCACTAGCAAGCTGTAATCTTGTTTATTTACTAAAGGAAAGCCCGTCGCAAGAGTGGCATTTAGGCCGCGGCGGGCGAAGTCTGTTGTTGCCGCTGCTAGCGGCTCCCTCTCCTTGCTCTCTGCTCAGCAAACCTTGTCCTCTCCTCAGCTCAGCTCTTCTCGGCAACCAACCTGCAAGCACAATCGTCAAGAGTAACCGTCTGCTCATCAACTCCTGATCAACCTCCTCCTTTCTCTTGATCAACCCTCTCTCTTGATCAAGCCTCTCCTCTATCCCCGCAACCCTTGACAAGTCGTTTGCTCCACTCTCGAGCACTCAGAGGCTTCCTTCCTTCCTCTCCTCCTCTCCTAGCTTGTGAGACCGAACACCCCCTCCGTGTTAGTTGTGCCCCCGATGCCATTTCCGCTCATCAACAACAGGCGTAGGCACGCACAGCCACACACCCCGTGCTCTCAGGGCACATTCTCAGTGAACTCGGTCAAAACCGCAGTCTCACCACCGCCACATGGACGACACAACTCGTGAGAATTTGAGTCTTTCAGGCAGAAGTCACGTCACTTGAAAACATCGACAGCTTAAGACTCGACCTCTATGCCCTCGGTAGGCCTCTAACACCGAACTGCATAGAGCAGGAATGGTTCCACTCAACCCGTTGCTCACTTGCCACGACAATTAAAATCATTGGCACAGGTTAAGCTTCCCCGAAGCCCGTGAATCGAAGACACAATATTACATAACCCAGTTATGTACAAGTTGGCTCCCAGGCCACCAAGAAGGCAGAATCACGCATCTGCCCAGTTTTCCGGGTGCACCTCGAGGTTAGTCCCGAAGGCTCACTGATGCAATCTACCGCGTAGAAAACCCGAAAAACAACCAATTGCACAGAGTCTTCTCGGCCATTTATGCAATGCAACATCACCGATCCAGACCAACTTGTCCGGGTAGGCTTCACACATCATGTCTATATCTGTTCTCGATTACGGACTATACATGTACACAACGAGGACTATTCATGTCTACCCAAAGGAATGCCTCAACTCACCGCAAACTCGAGAGAGCGGGCTTCCTATGCAAAGGAAAAGAGGACTTCACATGTCCTAGGATGAGAATCATTACCCTGGCATTTTTCCTTGGCGCCATGGAAATGTATGCGGATGGAAAGCACCGCAATCTCCTTGCCTCCGTAGATACAAAGTCGGCTCGCGATTTGGAGCTCTGAAGCTCTGCCGGTAATCGGATCTAGCCTCCTTCTTCTTCCTTGCTCTCCCCTCACTCTAGATTTTTAGAAAGAGATTGGTAGGATGAAATGAAGGATTTCCAACCCTAAACCTGGGTATATCCCATCAGGAACAACCCCCAGCCGTGGGATCCCAAAGTAAGGAAACCGACGGCCACGATCCGGATCTGAAATCCAAAATCTGGGCTGAACACGGCCTGTGACATGCCCGTGTCCAGGGTCGTGTTCCCTATTTGTCGTCGAAACCGACACGTCTCGAAAAGCACACGTGTTCTCGACACGCCCGTGTTTGACCTGACACACATGTGTCATCTAGTACACGTCCGTATTCCCGGGCATGTTCCTCCATCGACACAGGACCAACACCAACCCGAGAAGCACACGGGTCTTGGACACACCTGTGTCCCATTTGACACGCCCGTGTCATACCCGAACACGCCCGGGCTCCAGTCCGTGTTTCGCACCCAACTCAACTCGGCCAACCACCCGAGATGGACACGGCCTGGGACACGCCCGTGTCTCAGGCCGTGTTTGCTGCTCGACGATCGTCGACTCCAAAATTCGTCGACCTCTCGACCAGATCATCGACCCGAGCACGACACGCCACTGGGACACTCCCGTGTCCAAGGCCGTGTGCCCCCTGCCAAATTCCAAACTTGGCTCAAAACGCCTCCCATCGCTCTTTTGAGTTTCGGGGCGTTACACTAGTTTTTTGCTACCCCGCTAGAGTGTTGTTTGACACGTGAGCGACACACTTCTTTCTTGGGGAAAATTTTATCCAAAGAATTGTTGTCCAGACCTTTGAGATAGGTGTAAAGTTTAGCGTGCATATGCCCAATAAGGCTTTCATGACTACTGGAAAGAAAGGTCTCATTGGTTGGAGTTTAGACGAAGTTGACTTTGTATTGGTTGCAATCCTACTGCTAGCTGAATTTGATATCATCTTGGGGATGGAATAGCTTGCAGAGTAGCAGGCCAATCTTGACTGTATATTGAAGGTGGTGACCCTGCGGACTGAGAGAAGAGAAGAAGTCAAGTTCGAAGGCCTTAGTGGAGTGGTCTTCTCCCTGATTTCTGCCATGCAGATGGTGTGCGAGGTAAACTAGGGAGATGTAGCATTCGTAGCTTTATTGGAGGTCTACTCCACGAAGTTGTCAATTAGAGAAGTGTCAGTGGTGGCAGAGTTTGAGGATGTGTTCCCCGAGGAGCCTCCAAGAGCACCTCCTCAGTGTGAGATCGATTTCACGATTGAATTGGTGTCAGGAGCAAGATCAGTGTCACCTCCTCCATTTAAGATGACACCAAAGGAGATAGCCGAGCTCAAAGTGCAGTTGTAGGAGTTGTTGGGAGCAAGGGTACATTAGGCCCAGCTCTTCGTCGTAGAGAGCATCAGTGTTGTTTGTAAAGAAGAAAGATGACAGTATGCGGATGTGTATAGACTACCGTGAGTAGAATAAGCTGACCATCAAGAATAAGTATCCGATTTTGCGGATAGACAACTTATTCGACCAGTTGGTAGGGTCGATGGTGTACTACATGCTGGACTTGAAGTCAGGGTATTACTAGTTGCATATTTGGGATGATTACATTCCAAAGACAGCATTTGGGATGAGGTATGGTCACTTCAAGTTCTCGGTGATGTCATTCGGTTTGACGAACACGCCTTCGGTGTTCATGGATTTGATGAACCGAGTGTTCCAAGAATACTTGGATTTGTTTATGGTGGTGTTTATCTATGACATCCTAGTGTACTCCAAGTCGGAGGAGGAGCATGAGACTCACTTGAGAGTGGTCTTGCAGATCCTGAGGGAGAACCAGCTTTCTGCTAAGTTCTTAAAGTGTGAGTTCTAATTAAAGAAGGTGACATTCTTGGGCTATGTAATTAGTGGTGGTGAGGTGGTGGTGGATCCAGTGAAAGTTGAGGAGATCAGGAATTGGCCTGTTTTGAGAATCGTGGCGAAAGTCAGGAGTTTCCTTGGACTGGTCGGGTACTACAAAAAGTTTGTGAAAAACTTTTCACGGATAACATTGCCCCTCACTTCTCTTACTCATAAGAATCAAAGGTTTGTGTGGACGCTAGAATGCGCCCGAGCATTCAAGACCTTGAAGGAAAGGTTAATGTATGCTCCGATCCTTAGTCTTCCTTGTGGGACTGAGGGATTTTAGATTTACAGTAATGCATCAGGATGTGGTTTAGGTTGTGTGCTTGTCAACATGGCAATGTGATAACTTATGAGTCTAGACAACTGAAGCCTCATGAGAGGAATTACCACGTCCATGACCTGGAGTTGTCGGCGGTAATTTCTACGTTAAAGTTGTGGCAGCACTACGTGCATGGTGCGAAGGTGGAGATCTTTATGGAGCATAAAATCCTGAAGTATCTTTTAGATTAAAAAGTCTTGAATATGCAACAGCGCATGTGGGTCGAGTTCCTTGGGTACTACAACGTATCGATTCAGTACACGCCAAGCAAGACCAATGTGGTGGTCGATGCCTTGAGTAGGAAATATTTTGGGCAAGCGAACTGGATTGAAGCTCATGATGAGTGGTTGGTGCGGGACTTTGAGTCCATTGACATTGTTTGTATAGCTAAAGGGGAGTCTAGCATGGCTCTATTGAACTGGATAGAGTTGAAATGCGACTTGTCTGATCATATTTGGGAGGCGACCAGTGGGGATGCAGAATTTCAGTCATTAGTGGTGGACGCTTAGAAATGTAAGGGCAGTACCTTGGAGATGGTTGATGGGATCTTAAAGAAGGATGAACGGGCTTGTGTACTGCAATTTGGCAAGCTCCGTGAGTAGTTGATGTTTGATGCCCACTTTACGAAGTATTACATTCACCCAGGAAGTATGAAGATGTACTTAGATATAGATAAATCCTTTTGGTGGTCTGGGATAAAGCGGGATGTAGCTTTGTATGTGAGTCAATGCCAAATCTGTGCCTCAGTGAAGGCTTAGTGCCAGAGGCCGGGCGGGTTCCTGAAGCCCCTTCCTATTCCTAGTGGAAAATTGACATCTCCATGGACTTTATACATGGTTTGCCTCGGTCGTCGCAGGGTAACAATGCGATTTGGGTGATTGTGGATCGCCTGACCAAGGTGACTCACTTCATTCTAAATCAAAAGGAAGATGGTGTGGAGAAGCTAATGGAGCTTTACATTCAGAACATTATGCGGTTACATGAGATTCCAAAGAGTATCGTCAGCGATAGAGATGGGTGGTTTATGTCCAAATACTGGAGGCTGGTGCAGCGAAGTTTGGGTACCATGCTTAACTTCATTACAACGTTCCATACACAGACCGGTGGTCAAATGGAGAAGATGAATCGTACTTTGGAAGACATGTTGAGGATGTGTGCTCTTAATTTTGGCAAGAGATGAGAAGACCACCTATTTATGGTTGAGTTTGCATACAACAATAACTTCCAAGTGAGCATTCAGATGACACCGTATGAAACATTGTATGGTAAGCGGTGTCTAACACTATGTCATGGATAAAGGCGGGAGACACTTAGCTTTTGGGAAAAGAAGTAGAGTCAAATGCTTGTGAGCTAGTTCGGATGATCCAGGAGCGCATGAAGGTTTTTCAGGATCGATAGGCAAAATATTTTAATCCGCGCCACATGAATGTGGAGTTTGTAATGAGTGGCATAGTCTACTTAAAGATCAAGTCGTTCAAAGGTGTTTTGCGGATTCGACGGCTCAAGAAGTTGAGTCTGAGGTATTTGGGCCTGTTCGAGGTTGCGGAGCGCAGAGGCGAAGCAGCCTATCGGTTGGCATTACCCAAAGAACTGAGTGGATTATACAATGTTTTCCAAGTCTCGGTGCTGAGTAAAACCTTGGTGGAGCTGTGTGATGCGGTCGAGTAGGCTGCAGTGCCGGTGGTAGAGGATTTGAGGAGGACGGTTCGTTTGATTTTCATGGAGAATTTGGAAATCCTGCACTTGCAGCATAAAGAGTCCATGCTCGTGAAAGTGCATTAAGACAATTGTGGACGAGATGAATTCTCTTGGGAGCGCAAGCAAGTGACGCAGAAAAGCTTCCCAGAATTTTTTTGTTTAAGGTACATTTGTCTATATTATGTTCTGTAGCACTTAAATTTTGAGGATAAAATTCTTTTAAGAGGGTGGAATTGTAACATCCCAAAGTTTCTTAAACAAAACTAGAGCTTCCCCCGGCGGTAGCGCTACCGCCGGCGATATCGTACTGTTAAGAATGGGTATCTCAACGGTACCATCATGAGGGCTGGGCAAAACGAGTTGGTAGCAGTCAATAAGCTACCGCCTGGCGGTAGCACTACCTCTAGTGATAACGTACCGTTGAGATTTGGTATCTCGACGGTACCGTCGTGAGGGATGGGCAAAACAAGTTGGTGGCAGTCGGGAAGCTACCGCCTGGTGGTAGGTCTACCAACGATGGGAGCGTACCGTTGAGAATGAGGGCGATTCTCGACAATATCGTCGAGAACTCCTAGGCTACTCGACGGAATGAGCCAGAGAACTATTTTGCAAATTCTCGATTTCTGGGCATACAATCTTCCTCGAACTTGATTTGATGGCCCAGATCTTTCTGTGTGAACCCTATTTAGGGAAAAGGAGATCCTTCCCCTCGTTTGGGCTGAAATTTCCTTATCCTTGACGACTCATGAGCAGAAGGAGTGGAGGAGGATGACAGGCTAATTTCTGTCATTGCTGGAGCTTTGAAGCTCTGATTGACAATTCGAGACCAGATCTCTGGAGTGGGCGTAGAGGCAAACACATTCATCAGTGCTTCTTCAAGGTCTCCTTAGCTAGGAAGAGGAATCATAAGGTAATAATATCTCTCCTCCCGGTCTTAGGATGCATGCATGACATATTTTCCTAATGCATTTATTTACTGCAATTTTCGACACCAGATATCTCAAATGAGAGGGGTTTGGGTTGCCTTGATTCAAGAAGAACCACCGGGTCGATTGTGTCTGTCCCTGACATATTTTGCATTCGAGATTTGCTCCATTAGTGGATTATGCGTGGTGGGTGAAGCTGAAGTCGCAACTGGTGGTCCGATTCAGTGATGTTTGATGTGCATTTTAGGGATCTTGCTAGAGATCCATTTTGCGGTGAAGACATTGTTGGCATGCCCTTAATTTTGCGTGAGAAAAATAATGATTTAGGGTCAGGGAGAGATATCTCGTTGAATGCATTTCTCAGGTGTGACTTTGTCTTTATGGTCGGATGGCTAACCCCGCAATGTTGAGTCACGTATGGAAGGTGACCTGACAAGATAAGTCCCATTTGTAAAAATTGATGAGGACGCCAAGCTTTTGGACAAGCCCGGGCGATGAAGCCCATGAGCGGGCAAGGTCAATCAAGGGTTCTTAGCATCGGTCGTGCTTAAATTGATGAAATTGGCAGAACGGTGGAGCTGATGGACAATCTCGATGGTGTTGTGATCCATGTGTCGGTGGGGTCTCAATGAGAGTTCTTGGCCGTGGGCTTGTATGCCTTTGGGGAAATGAGAGTACCCATGTGATTGATGTGATGTGATCAGTTTTTAGAATCATACACACTATAGGGTATCTTGTGTGAAACCCAAGTTTGCATACATGCTACATTGTAGGCCTCTTTTATTTATATGCTCAACATAGAAATATGTTTGATGTTTGAGACACCAAACCTACTATTTTCTATGTTTGTTTATGTTTTATTATATATGCATACGAAGTGCTGACCTGCAGGGTGATGGAGTGCCCCGTGGTCCGCTAGGGACGATCGGGAGGAGGGGTGTTGGTTGAACAGTTGAGGTCAGCATTTGCTTACCCACGTTACAACCAATTTTTACAGGGTCAGGATTGCATGCTGGATGTTGGGTACATTGGAAAATGTGTACCATATTTGAAGAAGCCTCACCCTACTCAATGATATACATCAAGGTGTATTTGATGTGCTTTGAGTTTATATGTGCAGGTTAAGTATTTGCAGGAAATGCAGAAAAGTTTCTAAGTCCATGTGTCGTCACCTAGAGATGCAGTGTCGACACTTATGAAGGCTTGTGTCGACACCTAGAGAAGATGTGTCGACACTTGGAATATTTGTGTCAACACCAAGAAAGGCAGAGTCGACACCAGAAGAAAAGTGTCGACACATACAGGCAGTGTCGACACACTATGAAGAATACTCAACATATATCATGTCGACACTTAGAGGCAGTGTTGACACCCAGAGAAGCTTAGTCGACATCCAATGTGTCGACACCAGGAAGCTGTGTCAACACACTGAAGGCATTGTCGACATCAGCTGTGTCGACACACAGGACTTGTGTCGACACACAGCAGGTATCAACAACAGAAGAAGTTATGTCGACACAAAGGAGATGTGTCGATACTCAACAAGGTTCAACACAAGAAGGCATGTGTCAACACAAAGGAGTTGTGTCGACACACAGCAGAATTCAACTAAGTTTTAAAGAAGAAGTACTTGTGTCGACACACAGAATCAGTGTCGACACATTCAACAGAAGACTTGTGTCGACACTCAGAATCAGTGTCGACACATTCTGAAGAAGCAGTGTCGAAAAGCTGTTACAACAACACAAGGAGTTGTGTCAACACCACCGAGGCAAGTGTCGACACTTAGTCCACTTGTGTCGACACTTGGTCTAATTGTGTCGACACATAATGACTATCTATCTCGACACTTTCAGACAGTGACAGTGATTTTAAAAAGTGACTGGATGACTTGACAGCTGTCATTTCTACCGGTCAACTGCAACTGTCAAAGCTGTCAGAAGTTCGTTAGAAACCGGATCGGTCGGTTACCTTGGAGGAAGACTATATAAAGGCCTTTCTCCTTCAACAGAAGGGATTGAAAAAAGAGTCTGTGAATCAATAGAATCAATCAATTAGAAGATTAAGAAGATCAATACAGATCCAAAGAAAACTGTAAATCAGTATTTTGAAGAAATTTCAGATTTACTTGCAGAGAGAGAACTCCAGTATCTGAAATCAAGAAAGATACTTGTTAATCAAATCTCTTAAGAAGCAGGTGCTGAACCAGACTGCAAAGTAGGATCCAGAATTAATTCTCCATCCTAAGAAGGAAGTTGCCAGTCGGTCTACTTCAAGAAGATCATCTTTACTGAGTTCAGATTCAAGAAGCCTTGAAGAAAGCAAAGACAAAGTTGATCTCAGGAATCGGTCCTATCAAGAACTGATCAAGAAGATTGCCCTTTTCATTCTCTTAAAAACTGAGTGGTGATCTAAAAACTTTTCTATTATATTTTTGTAGGATCCTAAGGGATCTGAGTTGTAAGCCTAAATTTATAAAGGCTGAGGTAGGGCTTTTGAGCCTGAGTGCAGGAGAATCAATTCTTTGAGTGTAGGCCTTGTTGAAGGCTGAGGTAGGGTTGTTTAGCCTGAGTGTAGGTCTTGTTGAAGACTGAGTGGTAGGGTTTTGTGCCTGAGTTATAGGAGTGGGGACACTCTGAGTTGTAGGAACCTGGTTAGGGGGTCTGAGCTCTAGGATCTGAGGATCTGAGGAGAAGTGCAGAAGTTAGGCCGAATCTAGTACACTACTAGATAGGAGAAGGGGGAAAGTGGATGTACCCAAACCTTGGGGAACCACTATAAAAAACTGTGTGCACTCTGTGTATGTTTATTTCTGTGATTGCTGAGCTATCTGTGCTGAATTATTGTAGAATATTGGAAATACAGGTTTAATTGTACATAGTTTCTGCCTTAAAATTAAAAAGAGAAAGAACACCTATTCACCCCCCCCCCCCTAGGTGGTTAGGCACTATTTCTTTCAAGTGGTATCAGAGGGAGGTTCCTCAAAAAGGACTTAAAAGTCTGAGTAAGATCCTATAGGCAGATTCAGAACAAACAACAATCAAGAAAATGAGTTCCAGTGAGAATCACAAGGAGCTGGGGTCAATGAATTGCCAATATATAGAAAAGAGATATTTGGGATATGGAAAGAGAGGGTTAAACTCTTTATGGAAGCTTCTGACCCAAGAATATATATTACAGTCAAATAAGACCCATATGTGCCAATAAAGATATCCATTCTGGATGCAAATCAGAAAATTCTCAAGTACTTCTCTGAAATGACTAAAGATGAAATCATCCTGGCCACAATGGACAAGAGAGCCCAAAATATAATTGTTAGTGACATTGATGATTCAACATTTCAGAACATAATTCATTGTAAAACCTCCAAAGAAATGTGGGACACATTAATAGTTTATATGGAGGTATCAGAGGAAGTAAGATAAGATAGGAAGTCAATGTTAAATCAGGAATATGAAAGCTTCAGACAAGGAAAGTCTGATAGCATTACAGAATGTTAAAGAAGTTCTATAGGATAGTTAATGAGTTGATGTCCTATGGAAGAGACTTCAGCAACTATGAGCTGAATGATAAGTTCTTAAGATCCTTGACTAAGGACCGGGACACCAAGATTTGTGTCATTAGGGAAGTAGCCAAACTTGCTGATATACCTCCTCCAACTTTATTTGGAAAACTGCTATCTTATGAGATGTAGTTAATGGCTAGAAAGGAGGAAGAGAGTGGAGCACAAAGAAAAGACTGTGGCCTTCAAGACTGAAGCCACTAAGAAGTATAGAAGCAAGATCCATCTCCACCTCAAATAATTGCTGAGGCTATCACAGATAATTCAGATAGCAAGAATTCAGATAGCAGTGAAAGTGATGAAGACTTTGCTGCTTTTACTAGGCATTTTCAAAAATTTCTGAAGAAGAAGCAGTGGAGGTCTAAACCATCCTCTTCTCAGCCAAAAGATGACTACTATCAGAAAAGAAAGTCATCAAAGAACAACAAGAGCAGGTCCAAGCCAAGCAAAGCTACATCTTCAAAAATTGTGTGCTATTGCTGCAATAGACAGGGAAATGTAGTGGTTGACTGTACTGAAAAGAGGAAGGAGTCAGCTGACAAAAAGAAGACTCGGGTTAAGAGAAAAAAGGAAAAGTCTTTTGTTGCTAAGAAAGCCAAAAGCCTGACAGATCAGTCATCATCAGAAATAGAATCAGAAGCTGAAGCTTACATTGGATTGTTTGTTGAAGAGGAAGAAGATGAGTTCATGCAGCTAATGAACTCAATTTATGAGCATGAAGACCATCAGTGCAAGCGACTGATGGCTATATCTAAAGGAGACGAGATCCAGGATCAGTCTGGACCAAGTAAGGTATAAAGTTGTTCTTCTAGTTCAATTTATAGTGCTGAGTCAGAGTCAGATATATCTGCATCAAGTGATGTGGGTGGGTCTGAATCTGAAGGAGATATTCATCAGTTAATTGATGAATATAGGGACTTGTTGCTGGCCTTAAAGAAAAGCAAAGTCTTGGCCAAAACTCAGGCAAAGAAGATTGCTAGTCTTAAATTGGCTGCTGCAGATTCAGACAAGTTGTTGGATCAGAAACTAAATGGGATAGCCAGACTGAAAAACATTACTGTTATTCAGATGGGTACTATTACATTTAAGAATGATCAAATTAGAATTCTGGAGGTTAAACTTCAGAAAAAGAAAGAGATAGTTACAAGTTTTTCTAAACCTAAGTCTGTTTTGCCCTTGATAGATGAGTTTGTACCTCAAAAGGGTAAGGATGGATTAGGGTTTAAGAAACCTGCCTGGACTGCAAGGTCCAAATCTAAAGGCAAAGTCCCAGCACAAACCAAGAAGTCTGCTGTAGATACTTCAGCCAGAGAAGTACCTAAACAAAGGTACAACAGGTTTGAGTGCTGATGTTGTGGCAAAATATGTCACTTTGCCTTAGATTGTTGACACAATTCTAGTGTCAAAGAGAGTAGCAAACTGCCTGTTAGAAGAGCTACAGGTAGTTTTGTTAAAGGTCAGACTAACCTGCACTAAGGACCCAAGAGTTATTTGGGTTCTAAGGTTAAGTAATCTATTTTGCAGGTGAGTCCAAGTGGACATTCCCTATATGGTACTTGGACAGTGGATGTTCCAGGAACATGACTGGAATAAGGGGGTTGCTGAAAGACTATACATCTATCAAGGATGGCCCTAAAGTTACCTTTGGTGGTTCAGAAAAAGGAATCATCAAAGGATTTGGTAACATTTCTAGTAACCAAATTACAAATACTCAAGTGGCTTATGTAAAGGGTTTGAAACACAACCTCATTAGTATAAGTCAGCTGAGTGATTTAGGATATGACATCTCATTTGTCAAGAATGGTTGTCATATCAAAAGGTCATGTGATCAAAAGATCATTCTGATAGGATATAGGAAGAGGAATGTTTATTGTCTTGACTTTGTATGTGAGAATAATGTTTCTCCTATTTGTCTTGTAGCTGATGAGAGAGTCTCACATTGTGTTAAATGGCACAAGAGGCTGGCTCATATTAACTATAAGACAATTGGCCAACTCTTTAGCAAAGAGTTAGTGAGGAATGGTCCTCAAGTTAAGTGTATAAAGGATGGGATATGCTCAGCTTGTCAAAAAGGCAAGCAGACCAAATCCATCTTTCACAGCCTTGAGAACAAGGATTCTATGAGGTGTCTATACCTCTTGTATATGGATCTTTTTGGTCCTATGCCAGTTCACAATCTAGGTAGGAAGGTCTACACATTTGTGGTAGTAGATGACTATTCAAGATATTCCTGGGTGTTCTTCTTAAGACAAAAATCTGGAACCCCAAGTATCTTATATAGTATTGTTAAACAAATTCAGAATGAGTTGGACAATACAGTGGTCAAAATCAGAAGTGACCATGGTACTGAATTTCAGTCTGAAAGTATGACAAAACTGTGTGAAGATTTTGAGATATTTCAAGAATTTTCTTCACCAAGAACACCTCAGCAAAATGGTATTGCTGAAAGGAAGAATAGAACATTGATAGAGGCTGGTAGAACCCTATTGAGTGACACTTTTCTCCCAGAATATTTCTGGGCTGAGGCAGTAAATACTGCTTGTCATGTGATCAATAGGGCTACTATCACCAAGAGCCACAAGAAGACCCCCTATGAGATTGTGAAGGGCAGAAAACCAAATTTATCCTATTTCAGGATCTTTGATTGCAAGTGTTATATACTTAACAATGGAAAGTCTTATCTAACCAAGTTTGCTGTCAAATCCCAAGAGGGGATCTTTGTTGGGTACAACAACAATAGTAAGGCTTATTTGGGTCTACAACTTGATTACTCAAGTTGTAGAAGAGTTTGTACATGTAGTTTTTGATGAAGCAAGGCTCATTAACAGTGAATTGCCAAGTAGTGTTTGCAGTTCTATAGGTTTAGCTGAGAGGATGGACAAGCTTACCATTGCAGAAGATTCTACTGCAAGTCAGCAAGTGGAAAATGGTGGCAGCTGTCCAGGGGGAGTACAAGACTCTCTAGACGCTGAAGAAGACCAAGAGGTGCAGTTAAATGAAGAGGCTGTAGGAGTTTAACATGAAGACAGACTACCTCCAGTAAATAGACACTTAAAGGATCATCCAGCCAATCAAATAATTGGAGATCCTAGACAAGCAGTGCAAACAAGAAGTAGGAATCTGAGTACAGTTCTTTACTCCAGTTTCCTATCACAAGTAGAGCGAAAGAAATTTGAAGAAGCAGTTCTAGACTCTCATTGGATTGATGTCATGCAAGAGGAGCTGGATCAGTTCAAAAGATGCAAGGTCTGGGTGCTAGTTCCTAAACCAAAAGACCACAACATCATTGGAACTAAGTGGATCTTTAGGAACAAGTTGGATGAGAATGGAATCATTATAAAGAATAAAGCTAGACTTGTTGCAAAGAGATATATGTAGGAAGAAAGTATTGATTTTGATCAAACCTTTGCCCCAGTAACAAGACTGGAAGCTATCAGAATGTTCCTTGCTTATGCAACATATCAAGGATTTAAGGTATTCCAAATGGATGTTAAGTCAGCTTTCCTAAATGGAGATCTAAAAGAAGAAGTCTATGTAGAGCAGCCATCAGGTTTTGTTGATTCTCTCAAACCTGATTATGTATATAGACTTAAGAAGGCTTTGTATGAGTTAAAATAAGCACCAAGGGCTTGGTATGAAACCTTGTCTACTTTCCCCATTGAGAACAAATTCTCAAGGGGGAAAATAGACAAAACTTTATTCCTTGGGGAATCTAAAGACAAGATTATCCTAGTCCAAATATATGTAGATGACATAATATTTGGGTCTACAGAAAGTAGTCTTTGCAGAAAGTTTGCAAAACTTATGCAAGGAAAATTTGAAATGAGCAGTATGGGAGAACTTAAGTTCTTCTTGGGTCTCCAAGTTAGACAGACTGATGATGGATTATCCATATGCCAGTCTAAGTTCACCCTAGAGTTAATAAAGAAGTATGCTATGGAATCATCCACTACCATGAGGACTCATATGGGGTCAAGTGTGTCTCTAAGCAAAGATGATGCAGGGAAACCTGTAGATGAAACTTTGTATAGAGGGATAGTTGGCTCCCTATTATATCTAACTGCTAGCAGACCAGATATCATGTATGCAACATGTGTCTGTGCTAGGTACCAAGCATGCCCTAAAGAGTCTCATCTGACTACAGTCAAAAGGATTTTGAGATATCTTAAGGGCACACCATATCTAGGCCTTTGGTACCCTAGGAATAGAGATTTTCTACTAACAGGTTATTCAGATGCAGATTTTGCAGGTTGTAAGGAAGACAGAAAAAGTAAAACATGAACCTATCAATTTCTTGGAGGAAGGCTGGTGTCTTGGAGTAGTAAGAAGCAGACCAGTGTGGCAATCTCCACAGTTGAGTCAGAGTATGTGGCAGCAGGAAGTTGATGTGCACAGCTATTATGGATTCAACACCAGCTAGAAGATTATGGTATTCAGGTAGGTAGAACACATTTATTTTGTGATTCTACAAGTGTCATTTCTATTACAAATAATCTTGTCTCACATATTAGGACTAAGCACATAGAAATAAGATACCATTTTCTTAGATAACATGTAGAGAAGGAAGACATCTCCTTAGAATATGTTAAAACAGATAATCAGATAACTGATATGTTTACCAAGCCCCTAGATGAAACCAAATTCAATAATTTTAAAAGTGAATTAGGTATGTTGAACTTAGAATATGTTCATAAAATTGGCTAAGTAAAATGGTGTCGACACATGAAGTTGTCTGTGTAGACACATAGAAGTGGTGTCGGCATTCCAGAGAAATGGTGTCGACACATCTAGGAAGTCTGTGTCGACACTTCAGAGAAATGGTGTCGACACATCCCGAGTAAGTGTCGACACATCCAGGATGTTGTCGACACTCAGTTTTAACATTAATTTCGTCGAGTAGAGTTTCAACTAATCATCGAACTGAGATGTATAAGTGTCGACACATATATTTTGTTGACTATGTTTGTGTCGACACATAGTTGTCGAGACATTAGAAGTCAATGTCGACACTTTTCAACAGTGTCGACACATTTCAAGTATTTCGTCGCGCCTTTTCACCTTCAATTTTAGAAAGGTATAAATAGGTCTTCCACATTGTTTGTCGACACGCTCACCATAGTTTCGAGATCAAACTTGTGTGTCGACATCTCTCTTCTCTAAATTCAAAATTTCTCCAAACCCTAATGACACCCAAGCTAGAATAGAATGTTAATGAAGGTTATGAGCTAGTGCGACATGCCTTTGACGACGCGGAACCAGAAATTCAAGGTGTTGTAACCCTAGTTGTACAGACTGGGTTGGAGTATCTAGTTTCAGAGCCAATCAAGATTTGGAAGGAGGTCCTCGAATTCCTTAGTGGAGCTGCCCTTGATGAAACAGGTCTTAAGATTAAATCCAAAGTCCATGGATTTAAGGTGAAAGTCACCCAGACAAGTCTTAGAAAAGTTCTACATCTACCTAGAACTAAAGAAGAGGAAGATGTACCTGCATCAAAGATAAGGGAGGCACTGCAATGGTGTGGACTTGATTCGAGCATGAAAATTGGATAAATTTTTAATAGGAAAGACATGAACATGCATGACAAGTTCTTGTCTGAAATAGTAGGAAAAGTAATTCTGAGCAAGCCAGGTGGGCATGATAAAATATCAGCTCACATGTTCAATTTAATGGCAAGGATCATTTTTCAACTGAAAACTGATTGGTCAGCAGTAATGTTTGACAAGATTAAGGACAGTCTAAAGAAGCCCAATCTGGGTAGGATTATGAGTTTGTTCTTGGCTGGAACTATTCAGAAGTGATGAACCAAGCTGCTGGATCAAAGATAAGCCACATGAGAAAAATGGACATCAGAATAATCTCAAGATGGGATCGAGTGTTAACTAAAGAAATGCCTACACCAGAGAAGGAAACACCTCAGAAGAAGAAGAAAGCCATTGTGGCTCCTGAATCCTCAAGTAGCTCAGAGGAGCAAGTAGTTTTCAGTTCTAATGAGGATGAAGCTGATAAGGAAGCAGTTGATGTTACCAGAAGGTTACCAGTTAGGACTGATGATGCCCAGAGGCAGGGGGAGTTACCATCTGCTAGCCCAATTCACCTGGATCCACTCCAGGGGGAGCCTCATCATGTGGATGAGTCAACTCACTTAGAAAGTGAAAGGGCAACCCAAATAATTCTTGAGCTAATCAATGAAGTTAATAAATCAATTTTTCATATTGAGGATGAAGTATAGACTGAACCTTTAATTGATGTTGATCAGCACACTCAGTTACATAGTCAACCATAAGATGTTGTCATGGAAGACACATCATTTGCTGATATTGCTTCTGAGATAAGAGATTCTCCAGTCCCTACTCAACAGGAGTTTACTCTAGAAGAGCTGTTCCCTGATCTATTACAGACTATTTTGAGGGGGAGTCAGCTAACCTTGAAGGGGAAAATGTCAGGTCACAGGAGGAGACTGCTAGAAAAAGATTGAGGAGCAAAGGAATACTGAGGAGCTACCAAGAGTAGAGAAGGAATTGCCACCTACTCCTAATGTAGAGTAGACATTGCCAGTACATCTGCTTCTGAGGATGAAGAGGCTGCTAGAGCCAAGAAAAGAAAGCTACAGGTCTTTAAAAGGAGAAGCCATACCTACAAGAAGGCTCTGCAAACGATTACTCCTCAGCCTGCCCCAACAGCTGATTACAGCACTTTGTTGGTGGCTTTGCAGATCAAGATGGAGGAGCAAATGAAGGCTCTAGAAAAATATATGGATGAAGGACAAAAATCCCTTCAATTTGATCTGGCTCAAGATATCAAGTTTATAAGATTTAAGGTTAATCAAAATAAGGAGGAAATGACTGACTATTTTCATAAAGGAGGCAATGCAGTGGTATATCTGGCTACTCATCAAGATTAGATAAAGAAACAGGTTGATGATATGGCAGTAAAACAAGGATATGTTCTTGAGAATCAGATTAGAATGAATGAAAATCTAATTGAATCACATAATGTAATAGTAACTGAAATGCAGAATATTGCAGCTGCTCAGACTGCAGCAAGGACTACTACCAAGGCTGAATTTGACAAGCAATTACAAGAACACCTAACTGTTGTTCAAACTGCAATTGAAGATTCTCAAAAGGTTATTACTGCACAGCTCCAAAAGTTGAAGCCTTTTTATAAAGATGGAGTTAACTACCTGAATGCTCAAATCAGATTTCAGAAAGATGACCTTAGGGATCATATAGAAAGAGAAGTCATAAAGAGGGAGAGGGTATTAGTCAAAGCAGGCTCTGACCATGCTAAATGGATTTCAAACAGCATCAGAGCTACCCTTGGATATCCACCTTTGTGTGATGTTGATAATGTTGCCGAATCTGGTATCCATCCTGCTGATTTTGGAGGTGAGCAAGCTAAAGTGGCTCAAGTGATCTACCCTCCAGCAAATTTTGAAATGATACATCAAGAGATACAATCTATGTATAACCCTCCAGAAGGTGCTAAAAATGTGATCATTGAGAAAGTAGTACAGCCTATGCCAGAGGCAGTATTAAAAGAGCAAGAAGCTCAAATATCTAAGAGATTTAGAGAACAAGCTGAGTTAAGGCCAGATTTTGAGCAGTGGAGCCCAACTTCCAGAAATATTATACTGACTGCTTGGAAGGCTGCAAAGGATAATATCATAGAAAGGGGCAAATGGTATTCTGAGCAAGAGTGGAGGAAACATGAAGCTAGGCAAGAGACCATAGTTCAGTACAGAAGGAAGGCTAAACTTGGGAAGCTACCTCCTAATGCACAGGAGCCTAGCAAGTATTTCCCTAAGCCTTATCATTATTTTGAGAGACAAAAGATAAGTGCTGAAGAATAAAAGAAGAACGATCTTAAGGTAAAGAAGCCTGCTGATGACACTGATGCTCCAATTAAAGTCAAGATTCAATCTGGAAAGGGCATTGTCATCAAGGAGTCAGAGCAGCCATATAATAGAATTTTCTAAGTTTACAACTTTGTAATCATTTGCATTAAAATCCATGTAAAATTTTGATTAATAAAACTATTGGAAGTTGTAACAAAATAATGTTTGATGTTCAATCTGTTACATTTTATTTTGTGAAGATTGTTTATACATGTTTTGTTTAGTATTTACCCTGTCATATATTACTGTTATACATCATATTGAGTGTTTGTTATGTATGGTGTATATTATTGACTAAGGGTTATGACTTCTCCAAATAGGGAGAGATTGTTGGGTACATTGGAAAATGTGTACCATATTTGAAGAAGCCTCACCCTACTCAATGATATACATCAAGGTGTATTTGATGTGCTTTGAGTTTATATGTGCAGGTTAAGTATTTGCAGGAAATGCAGAAAAGTTTCTAAGTCCATGTGTCGACACCTAGAGATGCAGTGTCGACACTTATGAAGGCTTGTGTCGACACCTAGAGAAGCTGTGTCGACACTTGGAATATTTGTGTCGACACCAGGAAAGGCAGAGTCGACACCAGAAGAAAAGTGTCGATACATACAGGCAGTGTTGACACACTATGAAGAATACTCAACATATATCATGTCGACACTTAAAGGCAGTGTCGACATCCAATGTGTCGACACCAGGAAGCTGTGTCAACACACTGAAGGCATTGTCGACATCAACTGTGTCAACACACAGGACTTGTGTCGACACACTGCATGTATCAACAACAGAAGAAGTTATGTCGACATAAAGGAGATGTGTCGACACTCAGCAAGGTTCAACACAAGAAGGTATGTGTTAACACAAAGGAGTTGTGTCAACACACAGCAGAACTTAACTAAGTTTTAAAGAAGAAGTACTTGTGTCGACACATAGAATTAGTGTCGACACATTCAACAGAAGACTTGTGTCAACACTCAGAATCAGTGTCGACACATTCTGAAAAAACCAGTGTGGAGAAGCTGTTACAACAACACAAGGAGTTGTGTCGACACCACCAAGGCAAGTGTCGACACTTAGTCCACTTGTGTCGACACTTGGTCTAATTGTGTTGACACATAATGACTATCTGTCTCGACACTTTCAGACAGTGACAGTGATTTTAAGAAGTGACTGGATGACTTGACAGGTGTCATTTCTACTGGTCAATTGCAACTGTCAAAGCTGTCAGAAGTTCGTTAGAAACCGGATCGGCCGGTTACCTTGGAGGAAGACTATATAAAGGCTTTTCTCCTTCAACAGAAGGGGTTGAAAAAAGAGTTTGTGAATCAATAGAATCAATCAATCAGAAGATTAAGAAGATCAATACAGATTCAGAGAAAACTGTAAATCAGTATTTTGAAGAAATTTCAGATTTACTTGGAGAGAGAGAACTCCAGTATCTGAAATCAAGAAAGAGACTTGTTAATCAAATCTCTTAAGAAGCATGTGCTGAACCAGACTGCAAAGTAGGATCCTGAATTAATTCTCCATCCTAAGAAGGAAGTTGCCAGCCAGTCTACTTCAAGAAGATCATCTTTACTGAGTTAAGATTCAAGAAGCCTTGAAGAAAGCAAAGACAAAGTTGATCTCAGGAATCAGTTCTATCAAGAACTGATCAAGAAGATTGCCCTCTTCATTCTCTCAAAAACTGAGTGGTGATATAAAAACTTTTCTATTATATTTTTGTAGGATCCTAAGGGATCTGAGTTGTAAGCCTAAATTTATAAAGGCTGAGGTAGGGCTTTTGAGCCTGAGTGTAGGAGAATCAATTCTCTGAGTGTAGGCCTTGTTAAAGGCCGAGGTAGGGCTGTTTAGCCTGAGTGTAGGTCTTGTTGAAGACTGAGTGGTAGAACTTTGTGCCTGAGTTGTAGGAGTGGGGACACTCTGAGTTGTAGGAACCTAGTTAGGGGTTCTGAGCTGTAGGATCTGAGGATCTGAGGAGAAGTACAGAAGTTAGGCCGAATCTAGTACACTACTAGATAGGCGAAGGGGGAAAGTGGATGTACCCAGACCTTGGGGAACCACTATAAAAATCTGTGTGCACTCTATGTATGTTTATTTTGTGATTGCTGAGCTATCTGTGATGTATTGTTGTAGAATATTGGAAATACAGGTTTAATTGTACAGAGTTTCTGCCTTAAAATTAAAAAGAGAAAGAACACATATTCACCCCCCCCCCCCCTCTAGGTGGTTAGGCACTATTTCTTTCACTGGAGCTAGCTCGCCGGCCAAAAAGGCCTAAGACTCATGAAGTGTACCTTCTCATATTGCTTTTGCTTGTTTGCATATCATGTTTCTTTCGCCATTTTTCAGCTTATGTGTCGAGGTTGCCTAGGAGTTCTTTTGCACATTACTGATTAGTATTGGTGATGTTTTGGAGATCTAATTGTTGTAAGGCCATATGACCATTTCAACTCCTATGTTATTTGGAAGCCTTTTATTTTTTATTTTAGTGTTTCCGCTGTGTTGTATTTTGAGTTTTGAGATGAGTTGTACTTTTATATTATTTATAATACTAAAACTGTGACGTATATATGTTGTGGAGCCCCGATCGGACCCATATTACATTACAGGGGAGGTGTTATAGTTTGACACTTTGAAATCTGGCTTCTTCACAAATAGGTCTTTCATGCTTTGGACCATCTTCATATCCCGCTCAAGGGATCTGACAATATTCACTAAGGTTAGAAAGTCTTGTGTCATTGGACTTGATAGAAGCAGTCACAGATCATCACACAGACCTTTGTAAAACCGGTTGGTCCTTCTTTCCTCATCAACAAATGATGAGTATATATATCTCCTTTAAAAAAGAGCTAAATAAAGGCAAATTTTATTGAAAGGATAAACAATATATAGGTATGTCCCATAATATATAGAAAATTGGGGAGATGGGAGAATACAACAAACGATATGAGACTAAGGCTCTGATTGGGACAGCTCTGGCATATTGAAAAACTGCTGTCCGGATGGAGCTGTTTTAAAATAGATCTCTGGGGAGCAGTTTTGAAAAGCTGCAAAGTGTTTGGGTGTTCTGTGTAGAAGTGTGCTTTGAAGAGCGATTTCCTATTTTTAGCTGTTTAGAGAAATAACTTTTGGAAGCTGTTTTTTTTAAAACTAAAATATATAAATATATAAAAATTACTGATAACAAAAGTCTTTTACATAATTCTAGAAAATAGAAAAAAAAAGGTCTTCCAACATCCAGCGACTGTTTTTTCCAATCCTTTCGATCACCTGTTCGAAAATAAATTGATATGAATCAAACTTTTGATAATTTCAATTCTTTACATTTTTAGTAAAAGATGGATCGAATTTTTACCTCTGCGCACTGTATATTTCTTCAGCAATGCTATCTCGTACTGTAGACATATGTTATGCTCCAGCAACATCACACATATCACCTTCAATATCATCCTCTGACGTCTTCATCCTCTGAGGGAACGAAAGAAGACTCATCAACATCACAAGCATTAAACTCAGGTCCCAGCGAGACGGATGTCTCCGAATGAAGTTATGTAAGGCCATTGTCGCTAGCACTATGGAACGTTGTTTCTTGAAGTTGTACTATGACATTTTTCTCAAAATGTGCCACTTTTTCCACACTCCAAACGTTCGCTCGATCACACTGCGAAGAGATGAATGCGCCTTATTTAAATGTTCTTGCCTTCCTTGTACAGGCTGACTCCCACTCGCAAAGTATGCCAAGTGATATCTTGTTTCTGGATACGGCTTCAAATAACCCATCTTTAACGGGTATCCAACATCCACTAAGTAATATTTACCTGCATTTATTTGGTTTGTTAAACAGGTAAACATTATGAAATACAAAAAATTTGAATGAATGTAAACATATTGATTAATATACCTTGTGGGGGATGCGGAAAATGCAATTTATCGTCTGCCAATGCGCGCGCGAAGATGCGACTGTCATGAGCAGATCCCTTCCATCCAGCCAGGGAAAATGTAAAACACATGTTAAAATCACAGACTGTCATTACATTTTGCATCGTCGTGCCATGACGTCCTATGTATCGTACTTGATCTTCTACAGGTATCATCGCATCAACATTTGTACCGTCAATGACAACAACTCAATCCTTGAATAATGGCATGTAATGAGGATCATACCTTATCTCAGCTGGAATATCTCTGAACTAACAGTCAATAGGCTTTATGGCATCAATTGAGAGTAACAAAAGAGATCTAAGCCCTATCGAAAAATATCTACTAATTGTTTCGGTCGAGTGCTGGAACCGTTCTTTCGTTAATCTAACGGAACCTCCTTGTGTTAAGATATACAATGTAATCCCTAGGACTTCTCTTGAGGACGTCCGTTGTGACCCTTGAAGTTCATGATCTACTTCCAGTTTATGAAGTAAATCTATGAAAATGCGTTACGACATCCTAAATGCATCATGAATCTTATCTAGATGTCCTTCTAGTAACTCTTTGATCCATTTCGCACCTATTTGGGTAGATGTCATGCATGGGTGTGTGTCTCAAATATGATAATTCATCCTCTCAATGGATGAAATAACTACACGACAATACTCTATATATTGCGTCCGCTCCGGCGAAAGACTTGTTGAATCCCCAGAATCTTCAGGGGAGGAGTCATGCTCTTCCATTATCGTACCTGCATTTAAAGCATCACAGAACATTTATCATAATCTATATAAAGATAGTAACAAAACAACTATTATAGTTTCGAGGTCCAATATTAATCATCATGAGGTACAACATCAAAAAGTAAACAAAAACATCATAGTGTTCTCCATGCAAAACACAGAAGGAAATATAGACCGAGATATGCCTGTATCACTGAGCCCTCTTCTCGTACGCTTTCATAATCCACCAATCCCGCATATCTTCTGGGATACTCATGAAGATCTCCCTGGTGGTCTTGTCCCTGATGTGGTCGAGAGCAAAATAATATAGATCCAGGTTTGCCCGCAGCTCTGGGATACTAGAAATCAATTCCACCACCTCTTTGACTATGATAACTGGTGGAGGCTTCACAGCTAGGGTTGATTGATGTAAATCTGTCATCAAAGAAAATACCATTCCTTTGTTCTTCCCGATCTTTATTCTTTTACTTGCCGAGGAGGACGCACTCCCAGGAGGTGTTGAAGCACCAGCACCTCCTATCTCTTCAGGACCACCTTGATTGTTTTCCATGTTATCTGCTACATCATCATCTTCCAACTGGATCCTCCCCACATCCGGTCGCAAACTCCCAATTGAAGGAGCCCATGAGTCTTCCCCAGTTGCGACAACCTGACTGAACATAGTGTTCAGTTTCTCCTCCAACTCAGGTGT